>CM057452.1:938162500-938762500 GCA_016271365.2 Neoceratodus forsteri | reverse complement strand
TCTTCAGTACTGTCTCTAGTTGACTATGGCCTGCCGGTCTATGGTACTGCTGACACTACCGCCCTCAACAAAATTAGGCTCACCCTAAATAAGGCCTGCAGGCTGATTACTGGTGCCCCCAGGCTCACACACACTTGTCAACTCTATGACAAGGCAAAACTGCTTAACCTAGATGAACAGCTACACTATCAAACCTGCCTTATCGCAAAAAAAAAAAAAAAACTCTAGTTGGACTATCCCCTTCCGGGGTGACAGCCTCCATTCGCCACACCCAACCCACTATAGCAACCCGAACCTCTGACAAGACCACTCTACTGGTTCCCAGATCCAGGACCACTCACGGTCAGAGGTCCTTCTGCTACAGAGCTCCATCCTGGTTTAACTCTCTCCCTGCTCCAGTCTCCAATTCCCCCACAATCTCCAACTTCAAAACCGCCCTTTGGAGCCAGCTATTTAGCACTTGCAGCTGCTCCCATCTCTAAATATGGCCTTGATCTCTCCACACTTGACAACGCCCACTGGGCGGCACTCCACCTCACCCCCCCCCCCACAAATCTCCCCGTTGCATATTGCCTCTGTTAATACTAGCAAGTGCTCAGCTATGTCAATGTAATTGCAACTAAATTGTATAAATGTATGAAACACTCTGTATATCTCTAAAGACATGACTTTTATGCTGTAACCTAAATGTTTATGCTGTAACCTAAATTTGTTCTGTCTGTCCTCTATGTGACGAGGTGCCTTTGGAAATGGCCTCTGGCTCAAAGGTTGTAAACTGATGTATAAATAAATAAAATAAAAATAACCAGGGCACAGCCCTCCGGGACATTGTAACCCCTGTTTCCCTGCTAGTGGCCAGAACAACACCCAATAGTCAATTTCACAATACCCCGATACATTTCACAAGTACCCCGACAGTTTGCACTTACCACCAGGGCTGGTTTCTCTGCCTCGACTCTGGGGACCCCTGTAAAACAAGGTTAGACACAGCAAATAGCCACAGCATGGTACTCTTGGTACAAACTGGAACCACAGTCAGGTTAAATGCAGAAAAAAATTTGATCCGATTTATTCAGGGGGCTTGAACAAGGGAGGGGCGTAATCAGGTTGATTTGCTTAAATGCTCTATCAAATAAACAGTTATGCATGGACTTCAGAGCCCCTAAACAGTCACCTCTGGGTACCCAGGTGGAGAAGAGATGGGCTAGCCAGGACCACTGCCCGGGGTAGGCCGGCGTCACAGCTGGTTGGAGCCCTGTGATGGAATAAAACAACATGCACAATACACACTATTTGTAATCCGGAGCCAGATGGATCAATTCGTGAAGAAAGAGAAACACCACAACAATCAGATGACACACTTAGATTAATTTGTTGTGACAGGGAGCTACCCTGGTAATTACTCACGATATCCCAAGACTGGACACAGGCTGGATGAAAATAGAGACAGCAGGTGGTGAATCTGGAGTGCCAGGAGAAGCAGGGCCCCACACAATTCGCCAAGGCATCATTCCTGTTCAGTCGTGGAGTAGAGGGCTGATTCCCCAGACAGATCTCTCGTCGATGGCTTTCTCTGTGCAGTGGGGTAGTCTGGCAGGGTCCACGTGGTAAGGCCCGGCCGCATGGAGATGACCCGGATTCAGTCTGATTGGGCTGGATACAATTACCAGCAAGCAGAATACAGTTCACGCAGTGGGGAACCAACTCACGACCCACTAAAACTACACAGCACATTTATATGTAAGAAATTCTACAGTACCAGATAATCCCTCTCCGAGTGGGCTGGACACAGCTTTCAGCAGGCAGAATACAGTTCACACAGTGGGGAACCAAATCACGACCCACCACCAATACACAGCTCATTTATATGTAAGAAAGTCTACAGTACCATGTAATCCTTCTCCGGTCACAGTCACACCGTCTGCACAAACCGGGAGTTTAGAGGTGGCTGGAACTCCTGACAGGCTGATCGCCTACAGCAAAATCTTTGGTCTCCCTCAGGTACTGAGCCTAGTACAGGTCAGTGGCTCACAAATCAGATTTACTCTGAAAAATACCACTCCGTTCCCTCTCAGGGCAGCAGGCCAAACATATGCCTCTCCACTCTTCTCCCACGCGAACTACACACTAACGGCCGCTCGAGCTGTTGCTTCTTCAGCTTCCAACTTTGATCTCCCTCCAGACAGCAGGCAGCTTGGTGATGTCCCTCATGATCCAATGGTTCGGTTGGCTGACTCAGCTGTCAGTCACAACAAGGCTCCCCTTCTAGGTGCAAAAAAGGCACCACTTCCCAAAACTACAATTCTGACAGACTTTGACTCCACGCAGCCCCTGTTAGCAGGCTCCATTTTAGAGTCCTGACGTACTGATTGGTCCAGTTCGGCAGTTCAGAACCAAGATGGTGAAGGTAGGCAAAACAATCCTCACTGCAAAGAAGGCAAGTTAGAACAAACTACAATATTATTATTCCTCTAATGGATGATCAGTAAACCAGCACATCTTCAAACACAGCTCCCTCTGCGCAATTAACAATGGCAGAAATGGAGCAATTATCCAGCAGCCCGGGCTGGACTTGAGCATTGAAACACTCAGCCCCCCTCAGTTCAATTACGACTGCACCCCGGCAGCTCTTAGAGAGACAGTAACCAGAGGCTTTACAGGCAATCTCTAACATTTAAACGTCTAGAACGCCGGACACCAGCCTGGCAGCGAGCATTCAGGCAAGCTCACGGAAGACCTTTCGGGAACCCCCATTTGTGGGGGGGGCTACACCCCCTTAACAGACAGGGAGAGCTGTGAGCTTGAAATCAGTTAGAGCTGAAAAGGATAAGCTGAGGATGTGGGCTGTGAAGCCGTCAGCCACCTCAAGGACTGCCACAGCCAGACTCTCAGGAGTCTGATGACTGAAACAAATATACTTCAGCCACAGACTCTTACCAGGGGGAGGCTGTTTCAGTGAAACACTACCAGAGAAAGGCAACATCTGTTGGAAGATGGAAATCTGTCCTCACACTGTTCCCAGCAGGACCACAGTCACCAACTGTTCCAGGAGAACCCTGAGAGAAGAGAAGCAGATAACTACAGCCAGAGGTGAACCCCTGCAGAGGAGAAAGAGCCACAGTAGTGCTTTCAATCCCTCATCAGGCAGGGGTGTCTGTAAATTAAAAAAACAACCTAATGCACTCTCTTTAGCCCTGTCCACACTGCACATGATAAACCGTTACCTGAGCTTGAACAGTTACCGTGAACTCCAAAGACGGGTCGCGTCCACACTGGTAACGGTTTACCAGGCGATTTTAAAACCATTCTTTAGACCTGTCAAGATGTGATCTTTAGGACGGAATCGGAAACGGTTCTTTTTCTATAACGTTTCCCTTACCAGTGCAGACGCGTGACTGTACCGATTTCGATGCTTTATGTATGTGTAACCTCCTTGTTACCTGGGGTTACTAGAATCCCAGTAAGACCTAGTGGTAGGCAGGGAAGGCAGCTTGTGAAACTCCAGTTAAATGGATTTCACTCTGTTCTCAGTCTCAGCTGAAACTGAGGAATAACATCACCATAGAACTATCGAGCTGCATGAGCCACAATGAAATCTGCAGAGGGGAGTTCAAGTAGAATGTTGGGAGGTTTGAACAGTCAGTGTGTGTTCAGTTGGAGTTGGTGATTGTAGTGAGAGGAGCACAGCAGCTCTGTGCTCAGGCTCTTGGAGCCTCAGCCCTGAAATAGGGCTACATTTAGGGAAAGGTGTGTGTTTCCGCCTAAAGAGAGACACAGTAAGCTATTTTTTTTTAGTGGTGATATGCTGATTCGGGTCTCTGTGCCCCATCCCTCAGGGGATGGGGCAGGAAGATTTGCCTGCTATTCAAGGGGCAACCCCCTGGCATCTACTGGAGAAAGAAGCTGCCTTATTTTGTCCACGTATGTGGGGTACAAGAAGATTTCGTGATTCGCCTGCAACCAAAGGGTGAGTTCTGCTCTTTCTAAAGGGCCCATGTTTCATCCTGAACTGTGTTAAAGTGGGGACTGGACTACTGAAGTAGTGGGAGGCCTAGAGTAATAGGCTTAGCCAAAAGTAAAAGTATGTTCAAGTCCAGCACATAGGGGAAGTCAAGACACATAGAGAAGATGTGACATACGTCTACCCAGTAATCTACATTGCCAAGCTTTCAAAAGAGTTGTTTAGTTTCCAGAGAAATGGCTGGGTATGGATTGTGGGAGCTGGAGGTGGGAGACCCCCCCATCTTTAGTAACCAGGTCCACCTCTATGGATTTGCTCTGTGGATTTCTACTTTGCCTCATGCACTTGGCCAGTGATGAGGGAAGTACCCAGACTTGGGATGGAAGGAAATTTCCCTCTAGGAGTCGAAGGCTCTAAGGTGGTTTGGGGAGCCACCAACAGGAAAACTGGCTCATTCCCATAATGGACCGCAGATCAAGTGGCCGGCAAGGGAGCCGGGCCACAGGGAAAACCCAAGTAGTGTACAAGTCGGGTTGTGTACTCAAAGCTGCGTGCAAGTCCGGGCTGTGTGCCTGGTGGGTTTAGAGCCTGAGGGCTGGAAATGGAAGAAGTGTTCTACTGTCTCTAATCTGCATTACCAGGAATGTAGCCCCATGGGGGTCCATCTACGCTTTGTTTGTTCAGTTTGGATGCGAATAAAAGCCACACTGTAGAATCCCATTCCTGGTTTTGGACATTAGTTATTGCTTCCTGTGTCCGGATTTACTTGGGTGCTCCTGTGCAGAGTAGCCAAACCTAGGCCCCCTGTGCCGAGTAACCTAGTCCTCCCCGAACCCAGTCCCCACTAGGGATTGCTGTCAGCTTCAACAGCATGCCACCTGTCGTTTCGCAAAAAGACAGGGGTCTGGGGGTTACATATGTGTATATGAGGATGCCCTGCAAGGCACTGTGGGATAGCCCCTTGATTCGGTTTGCATGGAGCTCTAAAAAAGAGTAGCAGTGTGGACGGGAGGCACCGTCCACACTACACCGCTCAGATCCGGTAACGGATACAAACCGTTACGGCCGGGGAGTGGTACAGTGTGCTGGGCCACAATCCCCTGGCGGTCCCAGTCCTAATTTGTGGGTGCACCTGGCCAAAGCCCTATCCACACTAAGCTTCTGTCACATTACAGAGGACCCAAACTGTTACCGCAAAGGAGGATCCTGAGCGGCAGTTGGAACAGCCCCCAGCAACCACTCTACTACTACAACCAAGGTAGGTGGCACAACCCGCACTGTAAAGGGACCAGCATTGGTCCAGATGGGCTCACAGCAAATCCCTGACTCTTTCATATCTCAACAAACACTAATAATAATAATAAAAAAAACAAACATGCTAACCGGCCTGAAATTCAGCATGACCATTACGTGTTTTAGTTCACACTGGCTTGTACAGACACAATGCTTACTCACCATGCTGCTTTTCTTTTTGTGCTGTCGCTTTATTCTCCTAAATTCCCGCCGAGTGTCTTTCTTCAGTGCAGTACCTATACCTCCCTTCAGGTCCTCACGGTTACTCCCCACTACTCTTCCACCACGAATGAACTGCCCCGTTTGCCGCAGGTATTCCATAAACCCATTCACATCTTCATACTCGTAGTCCTTTTTTTTCTTATTCGTTTTTCCATTTGCTTTGGTCTGATAATTCCCGGTAAACGACTTGCCTGGTGAATGTTTTCCACCCTTCTTCTGGCTTCGGACTTGCTGTTGCCTATCTTCCCCGGCTAAGCCCCGTTTTAGCTGATCCCACGGAGTGGCATCCAGAGGCTTCTTTCTGTGGACATTGTTTGCACGTGCCCAGCGGGTCATGGCTTTTCTTGGAACAGTACAGTAATATGTGTGTAAATTACTGAGAACGGAGCCTAAGTGGGTGCTACATATTTACGTGACGGATAACGAATGGAAAATACATAAAACGGGGGTCGAGTAGCGCGACTCTCCCGACTCCCGCTCCTGATGTGTTCACAAGATGTACTGCTGTGTCAGAAGCTGCCGTGAGGGCTATCAGGACTGGAAGAGTCTGTCCGTACCGTAAGTGTAAGTAAACGTCCGACCACCTGTGTGCATCCCAAAAATCGGTCCTCCTGTGCGAAAAAAACGGTGTTTTACAGCAGACGGCAGTCTTTTAATTCTCTGTACGTTGCCGTCCAGACCGGAAGTATACTGTCACCTGTGTGTGTCCCAAAAAAATCGGTCCTCGTGAAAAAAAAGCCTCATTATTGGTCGGCGGCTTTCTTTTAGTTCTGTGTGCTAGATACTGGCGTGCTTCCTCATCACGTGTCTTCTAGTCTGACATCAAGGAGTGGGCGGGGACTGATTGACGTGCCTGGTTGGCAGCTGTCCAGAGTGAAAGCTTACTGTTCTCCGCTGTCATTGAGTTCAACGACAGCGTTACGGAAGTAAATACGTGAATGGAGCTAGGGTTAATTTTTAGGTTAGCAAATGGGATTGAAGTACAGAAAAACAAAAGCAGTGCTTCGAATCCTGAATATTGAAATATTTGCACATTTCGGGGCAGGTTATGTAGCAGCAGGGCGCAATCAGACACTCGGCACATTTCTGACGCATCTCTGCATTTGCCGGTGCGACGTTCAATGTAAAAGCAGTAAGCGGAGGTCTCTCCCCCACCCCGTGCTATTGCAAGGTGTGTGCTTATGACAAATAGAATAATAGATACATTCAGGTGTTTTACAAGGCAGTAATTCATCGAGAGGCTCTGGGGGCACAGTGTTTCTAGTGCCCCCAGATCCTCGAGATGAAGAACTGCCTTGTCACACAAGAATGTATTTGTTATTTTTTTGTAGTACCTGCATGCGAGGAAATTGTAAGCTGTAACTTTGCCATAGAATGAGGAATCTTTGGTTGGGGTGCTGAGGTGATTTTCGTGTAAGTAGGAGCCAATGACTGCGGCATTATCGAAAGTGTTTCCAAAATTCAAATAGCAAAGCTGTGCAGTGTTAAAGAAACTGCAAAACAAAATGGCAGTAACAACTTTTTTTTTTTTTTTCTTGAGCGAGCAACTGTTGCTGTGGGGACTTAGTCAGATATCGAGTTGGAGTACATGACGTGTAATGCCCCAAAGTTGGAGCATTCCAGAAAATTAAAAAAATAAACTAGGGGTTTACAGGTACACAGGGTGCCTGCAGAGGTGTGGGCAGCAGGGTACAATGAAAAAGGGAGCCCCTAAGAGTAAAGTTTCCCCTCCTGATAAAGGGAAACACTGTAAATAGTAGAAAAGTGCCTTGTGCACTTAAATCCTGGTCAAAAAGTAGATTTCTATGCAAGCTGCAACAACAATGGCTTGGATGGAATGCTGTGCTGAGCTGCTCATGCACAGCATTCCAGTCCAAAACACTCTAGAATTAGAAGTGTTAGCTTTTGAAAAGTTTACAGTTTTTCTGAGTTAGTTCCTGCTAGCTGTGGAGAAGGGAGGACACAGAAAGTTAAGGGGAACCAGGAGGGCTTACCTGATGGGTTGAAGCCGTTCCCCGAGGACTGTTCTGTGTGCCTCCTCGAGCTCCAGCTACTGAAGACGTCCAGAAGCTCCTTTTGCCCCAAAGTTGTGTGGCGGATCGGTGGTGCCATCGGGGCACCACAAAGCAAGAAAGCGACCAGTTCGGCCGGTTTGGGCTGAAGACCCCGTCGTTTAGTATTTTGGGCCCCCCTGTTTTAAAGCTAATTTCTAGCCCTCGCTGGCAGCTTGTAAGCGCCGCATCGCCGCTGTCCTGTCAGCCCTCCAAGGCCCCTTGAGTCGTCCCCCTCTCTGCCTGTTGGTCGTTCACTCCCTCCCTCTGCCTGAGTAACGCCCGCCTCCCGGTTGTCGTCTGAAGCTTGTGGTGCGGTGAGTCGGCGGCAGCACACTGTTATGTGCTGTCCGCCTAAATTATTGGAGGGACTGTTATTACTTTAGTGCGCAAGGCCTAGAAGAGGAGCGGCCCAGCGTCGCGCGGAGACTCTAGTTGCTAGGACCCAGATTAATTATTCAGAGGGGGCAGGGAGGCAGCGACGCCCACAGGGAGGGGCTAGTGCAGGATGGCCAAGCCAGGGCCTGTTAAATATTTATTAGAGGGCCGGGACTGAGGAGGTGGCTCTCCTCAGGCGTGACAGCAGGCTCAGAGAGCCTGACAGATTTAAAGGGGCCAGTCAATTAAAAGGGGCAATTCAGTTAAAAGGGCAATCCAGGCCCACAGTGTGAAGCAGGGCTACCAGGCCCGATTTAAGGTGGGGCACCAGGCCCAACAGGAAGTGGGGCACCAGGCCCAATTCAAGCTAGGGCACCAGGCCCAATAGGAAGTGGGGCACCAGGCCCAATATAAGGTGGGGCACCAGGCCCAAGTTTTAGTAGGGCGTCAGGCCCGAGGTAAAAGTAGGGCATTAGGCCCGAGGCAAAGCTTGATACTAAAGGGAGGCCCCGGCCTAGTGTAATAGGGCAAGCCAGCCTAGTGGTACTAAAGGGAGGCCTTAGCCATGACGTCCAGGAAGAGATCTCATTCAGGAAGACCCTACGTTTAGGAACAGGGGTTCGTCTAAGAGTGTTCGATTTGCCTATGCTGTGAAGCTACTGTAACAACATGACTATTGCCCTAAGTACCTGAACTATTGCTCTAAGTACCTGAACTATTGCTCTAAGTACCTGAACATTGGCCCTCATTAGTAATAATTACTCCTAAAGTTATAATTTGCCCTTCTCCGGCAAATTATTGTATCATTCCACAGTTCTCTGGGCATTTTTCAGTTATATGGTTACTACTGTATGAAGACAGTCTCAATCTTCTACCACACTGCAGTCCCATAGTGTGGTCTGTAACACCACGTACTCAGAATCAGTCTCTACTCAGAAGACGACGTCCTCTCAGCATTCTTCACTCCTGTGGGATCATCCATCAGCTCATCACGTCCGTCTGTGTCGTCCGGCGAAGTCGAGTCCGTCGCCAGTCGTACAAGTCGTACCCGCCGTTTCTTGTTTTCACAGCTTGAAAGTATGTCTGCGGAAACGCATCACGACAGCCGTGCCAGTGTCGTTCCGTATGGTTCCTGTTCCAGATGTCCCGGAGTTGGTCGCCCTCTACAGAAGAGTGTGCTCATCCTGGAGAACCTAGTCTGTGCCCTTCCTGGTCGTTCGCGGAAAGTGGAGTCCATTGAAGCCCAGTACGGGATGCATCTGCCGTTTCTTTGTTTTTGTGTTAGTTTCTGATCCTAGAATTGCAGCATTAACCATCATCTCTTCAGATTCTTCTGGTTCCTGGTCCTGTCAGAGATCCTTCTGAGTTTAGCCGGCCCTTGGAGTGCCGCAGCATCAGTCAGGTCGTGGTAGTCCTCCATTGGATTCGTTACCACGCAGGTCCTGATCTCTCTTCGTCCTTGGCAACCCTGGAAGTGGGTTTTGGCCGAGGAACACTTTGTTTTCAGTGGGTTATTTCAGGAACCAGCTGCTCTGGTTCTCTATTCAGGCAGCCTTGGAGAGAGTGGGCTTTTGCCGAAGAAACATATGGTCTGTTTACCAAACCTCTCACCACCCCAGTGGCCTTAACTAGGTCCTTGCTGGGAATTGTGATTAGGGTTCTGCAGTTCTGTTTTACTTCCCTTGTAGCTACCAACGAAGAAAGACGATGCGCACGAAGATGACAGACATTTGGACTTTGTGAGAATTGGATGGTCATTGTAAAACCAAATATTGTATTGTGGGTAGTGAAGAACACCGGATTTCTGTCTATGTACTAGTTGCTTTTACAGGATACTGCTAAAGAATTTTAGGAGTATAGTGGCAATAGGCCGTGGTGCACCTATAGAGAATAATAACCTAGAGTTTAGACATTTTAGAGTTTAGTTGTTACTGTTTAGATATTCATAATGCTGTCCATACTCCCTACTGTTTTTGTGGTTGGTATGTTCCTGTACGACCATGTCCTCCGTCCCCTCCTGTCTAATAAACGTCTTTGCTTCATCCAATCTCTGTGTACGACTCCTGCCTCTCCTTGTCGGGTGATTCCACCACTCCAACCCCATTCGGACCTCAAGCGGCCCTTCGCCATCCCACCTGCTGATGGTGTCGCTGGCGCTGCTGGTAGTGAGACAGTTCCCTTCACCACTCTGAGTGAAGACCTCCGAGGTTTACCAGTGCAGCGCCCATCACATGACGTACCGTCTTTTTTTTGCTGGTTGAGGGGATTTTTGAATATTGTTGGCTAAATCCCAAAAGAAGTTGCAGTGGGATCCGAATATCAGACTGTAGGTGCGACGCGAATGTTTTGTCAGCTTTACCGTATGTGACAGTTACAGTAAAAGCCGGCTCGCGATCAGGGCGAGCTGTCCGGTGGCACTTGCGCTCTAGCCAGTTTGCAATGATACTATTGTTGAGATCTTCCATCGATAGTATTACGGGATCTCAACAATAGTATTATGGGTTTCCATCGATACAATTATTGAGTTTGCACCGGTGTATTACAAGGGATATTTTGTATGCTTTTAAGGGGTATTATTTTGAAAATTCATATATTACAGAAGTTTAACTGGGGGCATGGGTGCACTGTAGACAGGTATACTCACTGTACACGTTTGTGTACAGTTTTGAGTGCCTGTTCCAAACCATATGCTTTTTTGTTAACATCAATTTATTCTGTAGTATTTGAGTTAGTGTAGGTCCCTTAACAGTGTATTTGTCTAAACTTCTATTGTTCAGGAGACACATCGGTGTATAACCTGATTAGAGAGGAGTCATCTGGCAACAACCTGATTTGTTTGTAAAGGGGCAGCATTTGGAGATGTGTACATTTTTTAATTGTGGGGGTGGCAGTGAAGACTGTGCACAAAACAGAAATTTCTGGCTACAACCCGGGGGGACACTTTCTATGCACATTAATTTTGCTTTCTTACAAGTAAAATTTTAGATCTTACACATCCAGCCATGATACATGAACTGTAATCCAATGGCAGCAGGACCTTAATGAAAGCTTTAGAAAATGTGCTTTTTGTTTGCTGGGCTCTGATTGGCTGGTACCCCCCGGGGTGGGGGGTACATTAACTTTCAATAGACTCCCAGCAAATAAAAAGTATCAGCCCAGCTGCCCCTTCACTCACTCAAGCATCCTTATGCCCACATTGCTTCATCATTGACCAAAAAATGAGACACGAAATTTGAAATCGGCACTGTTTTTTTTTTTTTTGTATCTGGTAGCAAATGAGCATTCCCCTGCCCCTCATTGAAACTATCACCACATCACAATTGCAGTCCCCTGATAGAACAAAAAGATGACGAGAACTGTTTCTGTAAAAAAAAAAGTGGTGCACCACATTTATCACCAGCGGCGCTTCTGGTACTGGTAGCTGTCAACTACCTACAACTTTTGCTTCAGGATCTCTCTCAAAACAACTGGTCCCCACTGTCCTCGGCCCCTTCTGTGGGCGTGGCCCTTGCCCACTTTAAATCCAAGTTCCTACAAATCTGGAACTCCCATGCTCCGCTCCATAAAACTAGGGTACGTGGCGCACACCTTCCTTGGGTCTCACCTGCATTACTGGCCTGCCAACAAGCTCGTGACCTTGCATGGCATCGGGCGAAAGCAACCAACTGTACTAGTGACCGCAAACGTTATCGCGAACTCAGAAATGGCTGCACCAACGCTATCTGACTAGCCAAGGCTGAGCATTTTAAGTCCAACTTCCAGGCTAACACAAACAACCCATCCAAGTTCTGGAGGGTCGTCCAATCCCTCTTCTCACCTGCTTCTAACACTACACCGCCTATCCTAAGGCACAATCAGGTTGTCCTTACTGAACCTATGGACAATGACAATTGCTTCAACTCCCACTTTGCCTCCTGTGCCTCTGCGCTGCTTAGCACCCTCCCTAACCCACATCTTGCCCCGGTGTCACAGTCTACCTCCCCACCCACGCCCACCCCATCCCCACAACCTGCCCCCTCCTCCTCGTGTGCTGCCTCTCCAGCTCCCTCACCCCAAACTCCCCCTCATTTTTCCTTCACTCCTGTCTCTCCTGAGACTACTCAGTCAGCTCTCCTGGCACTTGATTCTAACAAAGGCTCCTCACCTGATGGCCTGGACCCTAGGCTCCTCTCCCTCTCAGCTCCTGCCACTGCCTATCCCATATCTTTGATACTAAATCTCTCCTTTGTGACGGCCACTATTCCCTTGACTTGGAAGCATGCCATAGTCCTCCCCCTCCCCAAGAGGCGTGACTCCACCACTCCTGGGAACTATCGACCTATCTCTCTCCTTCCAACCTTAGCCAAACTCCAAGAACACATAGCGCTCGCTCAACTCTCCCAGTTCCTCTCTGACTGTGCTTTCTTCACACCCTTCCAGTCTGGCTTCAGGAAAGCCCATTCCACCGCCACCTCCCTGTTGAGGCTAACTGAGACCATCTCCTCAGGCTTTGACAAAGGGAACATCACCTCAGCTATCTTTGTCGACTTGGCCAAGGCCTTTGACACTGTCTCTCACCCTCTCCTCCTCCTTCACATTTTAACAGCTGCTGGCCTCTCCCCTTCTGCCACAGGCTGGTTCAGCTCCTACCTGGCAGGCAGCTCGCAATCAGTTAGAATAGCTGATGTCATCTCACCTCACCTACCTATTACCACTGGAGTCCCCCAGGGTTCAGTGCTTGGCCCCACCCTATTCTCCATCTTTTTAAACAAGCTCCCTCAGGTTTGCACATCATCCAGCATCTACATGCATGCTGACGATACAGTGCTGTTTACCTCTGCTAAATCAGTCCCTGAGGTCACTGCTAACCTTCAGGTGACTTCACCAAGGTCCACCTCTGGTTCAGCTCACATCAATTATTTCTAAATGCCAAAAAGACAGTCTCCATGACCTTCGGCACAAGGCAGAGACTTGCTCGGTTAAGCTAACTCCCCTCCTTTCACACCCTTGACGGGACTGCTCTTGAGGACATCTCCTCATTCAGGTATCTCTGCGTTTGGCTGGATATATACCTCGACTTCTCTGTACACATAGATGCTGTTCTGAAAAAAATAAGACCTAAGCTCGGTGCCCTCTACAGAAACCGCAGCTGCATCCTTCTTGCCAACAGGCATGAGCTGGTACAGAAGATGATCCTGCCCGTTTTTGACTACTGCGACATAGTCTATGGTGCCACCCCTCAGCCCCACCTATCCAGACTGGACACTCTCTTCAACTCCTTCTGTCGTTTCGCTCTTGACGCCCCCCTCCTAACCCACCACTGTGACCTGTACTGTTCCCTCAACTTCCTTCCCCTCCACAATCGGAGAGTTCTACATGGTGCCAAATTCATCTCTAAATTCTGGCTTGGTTCACTCCCCTCCTACATCACCTCCTCTCTTGGTACCCCTTCCCCTTCCCTTTACCACCTTAGATCTCTTGCTGACATTTGCATCCTGTCAATCCCTGGCAGAACCACATCCTCAGGACAGAAAGCCTTCTCGTATCACCTGCCTAAATTGTGGAATTCTCTGTCTCCTCAAATCCGCTTCTCCTCCTACCTGTTTTCTCTTACCTGTGCTCTACACAACTACCTCACCCCTTCCTGCTTCTGACCCCCTTCTCCCTTAAACTCCTCCACCTTCTATCCTGCCCCCTCCTCATGCACTTACCTCACCCCTCTTAGTTTAGCACTTAACCCCGAGACATGTTCCTCGTGGAACGTTACTGAAACTGCTGCAGTGTACCTCCTACAAATCCTGTAACAGGCGCATGGCTCAGCACTGCACTTAACAATTGTATGTAGTATGCTTTGTATACCTGTCACCTATGCAAACCTCCTGTATTGCAAATGATGCCCTCACACGAATGTATTTCTTACCATGTATGTACTGTACTGTATCTAGTGTATCACTGTATTACTGCATGTTAATCCCACCTCTGTACCACTGTAGTACCACATTTATTAGCACCTCTGTATTACTGTACGAATTGTCATTATTACTGTTATCCCTCTACCCTTTCCCCCAGGACATACTGTGAGACGAGCATTAAGTTGCTCAGTGTATCTTTCCTGGTGAAACATTTCAATAAATAAATAAATAAATAACTACATCTCGCATTCCCTTCTCTGCCAACTGAACATGGTAGAAACATGAAAGTGTTATGTTCATTAAAAAAAAAAAGAAAGCAAGAACCACACTCCACTTATTTGTGATCCAAAGACAGAGAATAACAGTGTGTTTCTGTCAGCCGTTGCTCCTAATGGTAGCACTCTCCTGACCATGCTCTCGTGCCCCCTCCTTCAGATGCCATCTCGCTGTTTGCAGCTCCTTAGCGAGCATCCCTCGCCCAACCACCCACTCGGTTTTTCTATCAGAACACATCTGTAATACAATTTTTTTTTGTTTACTTTTTTTTTTATTAATCTTTTTATGTGGTTGCTTCTCTGGTTGGTACCTTAACTCAGTGGTTGTAGGGTGGGCAGGCCCAAAGTTACTGTAATCCAGCGGCAAAGGAACAAAGCTCAAGGCGAGCTCAGAGATGCAGACTGACAACTAGTCCATTTGGCCATATTTCCCCGTATCCTCAAAGAGAGAGAGAGAGACAAAAAAAGGGGGGTCCACAAGGAAACCAGCTATAAAGCAGGTATGAAGGCACAGAAAACAGGGTATTGAAGACAAAAGCACCGTCTACTGGCAGCTGTGCCAGTACAGGGACTACTTTACAACAACATATTTTCTATTAATTTATGCAACTTGTTTGAGCAAATATGAAATATTTAAAATTATTTTATTAAAAATGTCACAAATAGCCAATTTTAAGCGCAATAATACCCTCCAGGGTGGGTGGTATGAGCAATACCGGACCTCACAGGGGCTATAAGGCCCTCCGCCTGTGGCATTGGCCTCAATACAACCCTGGGCAGTCCGGTATTGCCCAATACCGCTCACCCTGTCAGGAATTATTGCTTGCTTTAAAACCATGGGACCACTTGCACGGATGTGCATGTATGCACATCAGTGGGGCATAGTGTCACCTATGTAATGGGTGGGGCACACCCTCTTCAATTCGTTTTCTTTTGCTGTTGAGAAAGTGAAAACATCAAACCATTTGAAGCTTTGTTTTCATAGAGAATTAATTTTTGGGGAGCTATGCCTTTGGGTTTGTGGATTGCCAGTGTATATCGTTGCTGAGTAAGGCACTTTTCACCACTGTCGCTGCAGAATGCTGATTTATAGGAAGGGTACCCATGAGCTGTGCATTTGTTGTTGAGGTCTATCCCATGAAAAGTAAAAATGTGGTTTGTCAGGGGTTTTACCAAGCCCCTGAAGATGCAAGTGTAAGACGTTGGAGACTTTTTTTGTTTTTAAGAAGAGTGGACATGAATGCCACAGTATCTGACAAATTGATGGAATCGCCAACTGCAAAAGAGGGCCAATCGAAGTCACCTACATAAGATGATGGCACAGTCTTCATCTAAAACCATTTCCTGGTCAGAATCTTCCTTGTTGATAGGGAGCTTTCGGGAGTAGGGCCATTTGTTGTTAATGAGTAGACATCATTTCCTCCCTCATCAGCGATCCACAACTCTGCCCTCAAAGAGTTTGGTTAGTTTTGTAATAATATGCAGAGGCAGGTAAGCTCAGTTTGAAGCACTTTACTAATGATTGCCAGCTTAGCACATACAGATGCATCTAGTGTCAGGTTTAGCATTAATCTGGTGGGTTATAGCCTGCCAAGCATTATTTATACAGAGGTTCAAAAGCGGTGATGTCCTGCTGAGCGTGCTTCATTACGAACTCCATTAACATGCATATCCTCACATCTCCCCCCTTTTAGTATGATCTTTTCAAAACAACAACAATTTAATAACTGTAAAATATAAACAATTGTACTCTACAGTTCCTTAATCCATAGTGTCCAGAGTCCTGTATCTTGCAGGCTTTATTATTGGGTGGCTGCTCACTGGGCTCACCCTGGTTGGGCTTTCTGTCTGGTCACGCATGCTCTATGGGGCAGTCGTCGTCACTACTGATGTCATCCATGGCGGGTCCTAGCATGGGTCCTATTGCTGCTGCACTGCCATGGCTGCATCTCTTCCTCCAGACATCTCTCCCCACCTGCTGACTTGGCCTCTCTGTCTCCCACCACTGACTTAATGTCTCTTGTTCTCTCCATGACAAACTGGACTGTGGCTCAGGAGGTCCCAAAATGTCCCTTCAGCTGTGTCGATACTGCTTCCCATTAGCTTCAACGACATGATCGATGGGTGTGGGCTGATGAGAGGAGTGCTGCAGGGGTCCATTCATTCTCAGTGGTGCACAGATGCACCGATTGTCTTGAAGTTAAAGCAGGCAAGTGGTGTGCATTTTGATTATAATAATACTACTGTTTTTTTCTCTAAGGCTGCTCGTGCATTAGTCTCTATTAATTAGGACTTTAACAGTTCATGCCGTGTTGGAATTAAAGTTCTTGTTCGATGTCTCATTAACAGTTGGGCTGGCAACCCCAGGCCTTCAATAGGCATGTTTCTCAAGTTTAGCAGTGCCAGGTAGGGATCTTTATGGTCCTGCTTAGTTTTTTTTTTCAGCAAATTCTTGGTTGTTTGTACAGCTCATTCTACTGTTCCATTGCTCTGAGAATAGCTGGATGACAAAGTGACGTGTTTGAACTCATACTGCTTTGCAAAAGTCTCAAACTCAGCACTAGCAAATTGAGGGTCATTATCAGTAATGAGAATTTCAGATATTCCATGTCTTGCACATTGTGATTTAATGCAGTTAATCACAGTTTCACTTGTATTTTGCAGTCTGGAATTCTCAATAAATTTTGAATAGTAGTCTAGCATAGCAAGATAGTTTTTTCTGTTGAATTCAAATAAATCAGCTCCCACCTTTTGCCAAGGCCTCTCCGGAATTTTGTGGGGTTTCATAGGTTCTTTTGTCTGAGCTTTTCTGTGGCTAGTGCAGATGCCACAATTAGCTACCAAATTGCTGATCTGACTATTCATACTGGGCCAAAACAGAACATCTCTTGCTCTTCTTCAGCAGTTCTTTATTCCCAAGTTGCTGCCATGTATTTTCATGAGCATTTCTTTTGTGAGTGAAGCAGGCACAATCAGTGTCTCACCCTTTAAGAGTACACCTTCAGTGGTGATTTCTACTTGGAATAACCAGTATTGTCTGATTTCTGGATCTTCTTACCCCAGGAGTCCTTTAGCATCAGTAACTTTTTTGCACTTAGCTGGCTAGGTGCAACTGCCCTGGAGGTGTGCCTTTAAAAGATATTTAAATGAGTGTAGGGCCAAGCCAGTCAAAAGACAGGAGGGGGTGTGAGCTGAGTGACAGCTGTTGAGTGCTTCAGAAATTTTTTCTCTGCTGGACTGAGCAGTATTGCCTCTGAGGTGTCTCCCAACTTTCCTTGCTGACAGCCTGCTAGTGCTCATCTGGGTAAAGTTTTCCTCACAAATGATTTCCTTTAGTGTGCTGAGTGAAAGTTTTACTTTTTCATCAGTGCTGTGCAGATGTTTTATTTTTAGCACAGCAGCATTATTTTGACTTTATTTTTACCGCGACTATTTAGTTTAAAGCCTAATTGCATCGCAGGTGCTTATTTTCAACAGTTTCCTTCATTTGGGGCAAATTTGCGTGGGAACCATCGAATTAGGGACAGTTGCCTTGTTTTTTACCTCAGACCTCGCGGGGTTTACCATGAGGCACCTGCAGTAGATTTCACATTTAAACTGTGCCTGGGGGGTTTCTCTCTAGATTGGCAATTACGAGGAAACCTTTTTTTGTTATATTACTGGACTTTGGTATCATCTGTGTTAGGACTGTCCATAAGGGCCCAGCAGCCACCTGTGCGCAGTTGAGTATTACTAGGTTTCTATTAAGAATGGCTCTGGTATAGATCCCAGTTTTACAATAACAACAAAAAAAGGCACTAGTAATAGATTGGGGCAGGACTGGCCGGTGGCATTTTCACAGAAACCTGCACTCAGTTCATAGGTCCAGGTTTGCTTTGCTTAAATTGGCAAACATAGCAGACAAACCTTTGATTATTATGGGTGAGGATAAATACCAAAAGCAGAGGTGCTGAGGAACCCTACAGATCCCAGCCAAAAAATAAAGCTTCCAAAGATTGAGTTCCTCACAAATTGATAAATAATAAGAGTGACAAAAAAAGGAAGCTTTTTTTTTTTTTTTTTTTTAGTTTATTAGTCTAGGAATTAATACCTTTGAGCCAGGGCTCTTTTACAAAGGTTCCACGTCACAAAGAACATTTAACAAAGCACGATACACATTACAGGTAAAACCAGACAGGAAAGTTACATCATAAATTTGCTATTAACAGTTTAAGGCAGTAACGTTTTTAAGTTTCATGGAAAAACAAGCTATAACAGGTTCAAGCGAGTAGACAATTTCGAGGTTAAGGAAACTTCCAGGGAGAGGGTGATCATTAGGCGCCAAAAGGAGGCTAGAGAGGAGGGAAAGGTGGTGAGCGGGAGAGTAAGTGAGAGGGGACAGGAAAAAAGGGGGGGAGTGAGTTTGGGTGGGAGACAGGAAGTAGTAGAGGTACCAGAGGGTTCATTGATCAAGCTTCTGATGAAGTGGCTAAAAAGAAACTCTGTCAAGACAGTTATGCTCCCATTTCTCCTGCCTTCTCTCCCTTTATAATTCCCTCATCTATCTGCAGTTCCTATTGTTCCTTATCCCACCTAACTACCTTACTTGCCTAACTGGCCAACTTTAGATAATTCTCCCTATCCACCTCTCTCTTGGTCTTTCTGAATTTCCTATAGGCCAGCCTCTTGTCCCTTACTGCCTGGGTAATCTCAGTACTGAACCAGCTGGGTGATTTGGACATTGAGTTTTTCCCCTTGAACCTAATGCACTTTCCTGTGGAAACCACTATTCCATGCTTAATGATGGACCACCTTTGGTCCAGCCCTGTATCTGCTCCGATACCCACCAGATGCCTCCTTAGCACCTCGTCCATCTTCTAGAAGTCTGCCCTCCTAAAATCCCGGATTTTGGTCTTAGTGGGGATGTTTTCCCTGCCTATATCCAAACTGAACCACACTGTGCGATGGTCACTTCCACCCAAGAGCTCCTTGACCGTTATTTCTTGTACCGTTTGTATTCACATGTGGTTCTAAATACAGTGGAATTGATATGCTGTTACACAGAGATATTTCTCATTTTCTGTGTGACTTGTTTTAGGATTTCTAACACCTATGCTTGTTTTACCAACCTCAGCACGTTCTCATTATATTGGACTTTAATGTATTGTGCATATCCTGTTCTGCTGACCTTGACTGACATCATTGAATAGTTTGTCAAGTTTTGCATTCCCTGATTTTCAAAAGTTTATTCTATATATTGTGATTTACTTTAAACCACAACAGGGTACTAACTGTCAGGCCTTTCTGTTTCCCCCAACCTGGTCAGATTTTACCTCAGTAGGCCATACAAAATACAATGCTGTGAGTGGTTTTCAATTCTGCTCTATCAATGCAGTTGTTTAAACCCCCAAATGGCTTTATTGGCCTAAGAGAGGCCTATATTTTTTTTTTTTCAAATGTTTTTTTTGTATGTTTTTCTATTCCTTTTACTGGCCAGAGACAGAGTTCAACCTAGGCCCTCCACTGAATGAAATTTGTTTTTACCATTCAAACGCTCAAAGTTTTCTCCCCAAAAGCGACTTTTTGTGAGCTGGTCTCTTGCAACCTATCCCTCTGTTTTAGCTTTGCCTGAAACCAGGCTGGATTCAGCCATTTAAGATTCTTAAATAAATCTTCCAAATTACAATGTTTTTAGGTCCAATAGAAACAGGCATGAGGTGGTGTCACCCTGTTTGTTCATGCTTCTGTTTAATGCTCATTGGTTCATTTAGACATGATGGGTGGTCAGTTTAGTTCTGTTTTTGTCCTCCTAAAGTTGTCTTGTAGGGAAATTGTGGCTGGCAGTTTATACTGCCCCCCCCCCCCCAAAAACTGAAGGTAACAAAATTTAACCAACTTTCTTCTCTCACTGATGATTTCCCAAATTTAGCTTTAAAGGAAATCTGCATGTTAAAAACAGGAGAATATATGTATTACTACCAGTTTTGAGTTCTTACTTCATTTCAGCGTTTGGTTTCTGCCTAGGCTGTGAGAGTTTTTTCCAGCTTTCCCTGGTTTTCTTATGACATCTGGGGCTGCTGTTCAGGTTTGTTTTATTGCATCTTGTCCAGTATAGTCTTCCCAGAATGCCCTTTGGTTTGATGTCTAATAGCCCCTACAGCAGCCATTGTCTTGTTACAGTGTCTTATAGCCACAGCAGAGGAAGAACACTGCAGCCAGGATTCACATTGCTAGCCTAGACTCTGAGTAAGTATGATAAGTTTCCTAAATATTGGTACCTTATCCAGCTGTGTTCTGCTTTGTGGGGGGGGGGGGTTAAACATGTAACTTTCTGTAGTATATTATACAATGGCAGTTTACATTATACAGGATCCAGATGTTATTAGTGGGGACTAGAATGTAATGAGACAGGCTGAGATGTCAGTTTGAGTTACCAACCCCTAAAAAATTACAAATTCTACACACACCACCAATGAAACCCCTATGTTCCACCCAGTTAAACAAACTTTACAGCAAAACCATTTTGTTGCATTTGTATGTGTCTGAACTACAATGCTTGCATGCACACCACTCAATTTATTATACTGCATACATTTAGATCTGTCAAAAGCTGGGCTAATAGTACTTAGAGATCCACTGTGACACACACCCGCTCTCTTCCCTAAGCAGAACAGCTGGATAAGGTACCAATATTTAGGAAACATATTTTTCTTACAGAGACTAGCAGTGTGAATCCTGGCTGCAGTGTTCTTTCTCTGCTGTGGCTAAGCAAGACACTGGCCTGCTGTAAGGGCTATTAGACATCAAACCAAAGGGCACTCTGGGAAGACTAACTTGTAGAAGATGCAACAAAACAAACCTGAATGGCAGCCCCCATAGATCATAAAACACCCAGGGAAAATTAAAAAAAAAAAAAAAAAACTCTTCTCACAGCCTAGGCAGAAACAAAACACTGGGATGAAGTGAGAACTCAAAACTGGTAGTAATACATACATTTTCCTGATTTTCACATGCTGTTTTCCTTTAATGGGGGATTTTAATGGCAATTGGCCTGCTAGTAGAGGCCTAAGATTGAAGCAGTCTTTTGCACCCTTTGGTCTCACTCAGTTAAAACAAAATCCAACACATTTAGACCCTAGTCATTTGGTTTCTACTGTTCTTAACTTGATTTCTGTTTCTTCCTTGCTGTCTATTTGGGACTGTGGTTGCCTAGACAATTTATTTAGTGATCATGCCATCACTTGCTGTATGGTTAATCTTTACCCTGCTAAATTTTTTCCCAAATCTACTAAGTTTTGGTACTTTAGAAATTTTAATCTGGATGGTTTTCATTCTTATTTACTTATGGTCAGCTGGGGGAGCTGTTCTGTTGCTGGAATGTTGACACAGGATGGGATTATTTCTTTAAGCATTTCACACTGAACATAAGAAAGCTGCCAGCAGAAGGAGATCACTTGGTCTATCAAGTCTGCTCGTGTTGTTGACAAGACCCAGCTTTCCACCAGTGCCTCATTGCCCCACTCCCCCTTTCTCCCATCACCAGCTCTGCGCCCTTGTTTCCCTCTGTGCCTGTCCCATGCCTTCTTAAATGTTCCAACTGTCCTAGCCTCAACCACCTCCTCTGGCAGCTCATTCCAGGCCATCACCACCCTTTCTGTGAAGTAATGTTTCCTCACGTCTCTCCTGTGTCTCCCCCTCACCAGCTTGAGGCTATGCCCCCTTGTAGTGGTGTTCTCTCTTTTGTTGAGACCTTCACACTCAACTTTATTTACACCCTTCAAGTCTTTGAAGGTCTCAATCATGTCCCCCCTCAGCCTTCTCTCCTCCAGGAAGCACATCCCCAGTGCTTCCAACCTTTCCTTGTATGACCTATCCTGCTGTCCCCTGATCATCTCTGTTGCCCTCCTCTGCACACCCTCTAGCATTTTGATGTCTTTTTTTAGGTGTGGGTTCCAAACCTCACTCCATACTACAAGTCTGGCCTCACCAGTGACCTACACAAAGGCATGATTACCTCACTGTTCCTGCTGCTAATCTCCCTTGCTATACATCCCAGCATTCTGTTTGCTTTTGCCACTGCCTTTTTGCATTGAGACGATTGCTTCAGGTCGCTTGTTATCATAACCCCCAGTTCCTTTTCTTCCTCAGTCCCAGCTATCTGCACTTTTCCCAAATAGTACTCTGCCTGTGGGTTCTTTACCCCGACGTGCATCACATTACACTTTTTGGCATTGAACCCCAGCTGCCAGATTCCTGACCATTTCTTCAGTCTGGCTAAGTCTTGCGTCAGCTCTTGTATCCCCTCCTGTGTATCCACCCTTCTACAGAGCATGGTGTCATCCGCAATCAAGCACATTTGCTCTGGATACCCTCCCCTATGTCTCTTATGAAGACAATAAATAGTACCAGACCAAACACTGATCCCTGTGGCACACCACAGGTGACCTCCTCTGCACTAGAGGATTCCCCTACTACTACCACCCTCTGCATTCTCCCTCCCAACCAATTTTCAACCCATCTTGCTACTCTCTCCCCTAACTCCTAGTCCTCTCAGTTTTGCGATTAGCCTCCTGTGTGGCACCGAATCAAAGGCTTTGCTAAAGTCTAGATATATGATGTCTACTGCCTTCGTGACCCAGTCAAAGAACTCCACTAAGTTTGCTTGGCATGATCTGTCCACCGCAAACCTGTGCTGTTTATTGTCCTATAGGCCATTGCCCTCCATATACCTCACCAGTCCCTCCTTTATTATTGACTCCATAAGCTTACACAATATCGAGGTCAGGCTGACTGGCCTCTAGTTGCCTGGATCTTCCCTTGGTCCACTTTTGTGGAGTGGCACTACGTGCACAGTTCTCTAATCCTCTGGCACCACCCCTGAGTCCAGGGAGCTGTTGAACAGGGCTGCCAGCTCATCAGCCAGCTCCCTGAGCACTCTGGGGTGCATCTCATCTGGCCCCAGAGACTTATTTACCTTCAGTGCCATCAGCCCCTCCCTCCCTCACCCTCTTGATCCCTATGGTTCTAACTGGGTCACCCCCAGCTCCCTCCTCCACTTTTCCCACTTCTGGCATTGGTCCCTCTTTCTTCCTTGTGAAGACTGAGCAGAAGTATTGGTTTAATACTTCTGCCTTGGAGCTGTCCTCTGTGACCCAATCATCCCCATTCTTGAGTCTGACTATGCCATCCTTTTTGTCCCTCTTTTCTCTCATGTAGTTGAAAAAGGCTTTTTTTACCCTTCTTTATTCCTTTAGCATTCTGTACCTCCTTACTTGCCAGCTTGGCCAGCCTCCAGAATTCCTTTATGTCCTCTTCACTTGCTACTGTTTTGTTTTTCTTGTATGCTACCCTTTTTTGCCTTATTATTCCTTTTACCTCCCCATTGAACCAGCTTGGCTTTCTGGCATCTCATTCTCATGCAACTGCTTGTTACCTTATGAACGGCCTTCTTGATGGCTTCCCATAGTCTCTCCACCTCCATTCCCTTCTCTGTGCTCCCCAGGTCCTCCCTAATCATTTCCCTCATTTTGCTTTTTTGAAATCCAGAGTCTTAGTCTTTGATGGTATATCCTCCCTGCCCAAGTCTATACTGAACCACACTGTGCTGTGGTCACTTCCACCCACGGGCTCCCTAACTTCAACCCCACTGATGTGCACCCCATTAATGAGCACTAGGTCCAGCAGTGCCTCTCCTCTGGTGGAACCCATCACTAACTGTGTCAAGAAGACATCCTGAATTGCATTTAGTATTACCTGGCTTCTTGCACAGGATGTGGCAGGAGTGCCCCAGTCTGTTTTGGTAAGGTTGAAGTCCCTGTCACTACTACCTCCCCACTCTCTGCTGCATTTCTCAACTGTGTACACAGTTCTTCATCCATCCTTTCACCCTGATGAGGTGGTCTATATATGACACCCAACCTGATTTTTCTTCCCCTATTGCACTGGAGTTGCAACCACAGTGTCTCAATGTTTCCTCCTTCCTTGTGCACATTATACCCTCCTTGATATAAGCCACCACCCCCCTTCCCTGTTGTTCTGTCTTTTCTAAACAGCTTATACCTTGGGATCGACAGATCCCAGTCATGATATGCAGTGGCCCAGGTCTCTGTAATAGCTGCTATATCCACCTCACCCTCTGCCAGGAGGGCTTTCATCTCTGCCATTTTGTTCCCAATACTATGCGCATTCAGTGAGATGACCGTCTACTACGTACCCCTGCCTTGTGTGTTAATTTTAATGTCCTTCACTTCCCCCTCATCCTCCTCCTCCCCTCTTTCTCTGCCTGACTGCTCTTCCCCCACCATCCCCGATTTCATCGACTGTGTAGGGGGGAGGGGAGATTGGGCCCCCCCGACTTCTCCTCCCCCCTTTAGCAGTTTAAACCCAGCTCCTTTGTCATGTAGATTCCCAGTCTGCCTTTTACAAATTTCTGCTTTGTGATCAATATGTCTCCTTTGTTGAAAAAAAGACTGAAATCTAAACATATCCCATGTGTCATTCTCTTTACTGTTTCTGAACGCAAACCTTAAAAAAATACCATAAGGCTAAAAAATCAAATTCCCTTTAACATTGTCAGTAATTTTTTTTTTTTTGCAAATTCTGGAATTATTGTGTTTCTCTCTTTACTTTTAAAGAAAAAAGATTTAGAGTCCCTAATCTAATAAATGCCAGAAATAATCCCAAGAAATACTGGCGCCTGTGGACTTTGTCTACAAGTTGCTTTCAGAGTCCACCAAAGCAAATGCATCATATGATCTGATGTCTTATTCCAATGAGGCATGTATGCCATCTTTTTTTTTTTTTTTAACTGAGGCTCCTGCTATGTTATTAAAAAAAAAAACTGGTTTATTTCATGGTGGCACACTGAATGTACTCTCTTGAGACCAAAGTTTTACTTTAAAGCCATGAAGTCTGATAAAGTGGTTAAGTTACTGTGTTCTGTGATAGATGAACAAAATGGGTAGCTTGATACCTCTTATTGGACCAACCAGGGGTGCCATTTAGGGGTTGGGGGGCAGTTCCCCCCACATACCTCTCAAGTGTCCTGCATTATGCAGGACAGCCACCATTTGCCTCCAAATCTGGATCTTTGGAGTTTGTCCCACTGTCCTGGCAGCACCTGTCATTGTCCTGGCTTTCATAGACCAACTTTGACAATGACAGTGCATACGTCAGCATGGGGTAGGCCCCTTTAAATGCACGCGACTAATCTATTGAGTCCTGGCTGCTGTATTCTGGATGCCTGGGACTCTGGGAGTGAGCACTATGTGAGGACAAGCCTATGAGGAGGCTGGGCTGTAGCATTGGCAGAATGCGTTGGTTCGATCTGCAAGTCTGCTCCTTCTTCTCCTCCTCCTCCTCCTCTCTCAGTGTCCGCCAATGTGGGGCACAGCTTGAATCTGATGGCTTGGCACTCAGAAGCACAGTGCCACACTACCACAATGCACACAGCAGAGGACTCTGGGATTGTGGAGGGCAGTGTTGTGAGCACAGTCGTCAAACAACTCACCAGTCACCAGCAGCTTAAAAATACTTGGCTGCCTGAGATTGAGAATTATTTTCTGTGTGTAGACTCTGTCCGGTCATCACTCTGGTGTGTTGGAATTTTATTCTAGTTGTGGTGGCGCTGCCAGTCCAGAGGAGCTAGCCCGAACCAAACAAGAGGTGGAGGTGGAGAAAAAGGACGGGGACACAGCTGGTTTGCCACACTGCTTGCCAGCCTCTTCTTGCTTGAATCTTGCTGCTGCCACTTCTGTGGGGAGATGAGAGGTAGGATAGGACCTGTACAGAGACTTTACTTGTTCATCATGATGACACTGTGTAGTTGGTTGGTTGGGAGGGGAGTCTAGGGACTTGAGGAGAACTTTCTGCTGCTGCACTTCAGTCTGCTCTACATCAAAGGGCAAGGACTGGAGTGAACTGTGAACGGGAGAGGCAGAAGTGAGTGAGCCTGCCTGTAGTCTGACTTGTTGGGGGAGGTATTGTGGGGAGTCTGGGGACTTGGGAAGAACCTTCTGCTGCTGCACTTCTGTCTGCTCTGTCAAGGGTAAGGAGTGAACTGTGAGAGGGAGACAGGTGAGTGAGCCTGCCTGTAGCACGACTTGTTGGGAATGTGATTTAATCAGAAGCCAAGGAAATAGTTACGTAAGAACTTACTGTAACAGCAGATCTTCGAGAGAGGTTCCTGCAGTAGGTCTTCACATATAGGACTGCACTCCGTGGCATCAGGTTCGAACGGCAAACTTGTAGCTAGCAATCAACAGCAGTGACTGCCCCTGACATCAGGTGGCACAACATCAGTCCGACTATAAAAGGGGGCGGTCCCGCGCCCACCCTCCAGTTCTTTTTCCACTGGAGACCTAGAGAGAGGATAGCAGAAAGAAAGGGGTAACAACTCCTGGGACCCTGTGCCCTGGCTAGACCCGGGGACTAGACAAATTAAAAAAGAAAAATTTCCAGGAGCTGGGGGAAGGTGGGTGGGAAACTAGACCTACTGCAGGAACCTCTCTCGAAGATCTACTGTTACGGTAAGTTCTTATGTAACTACTATATCTTACTTCGAGAGGGTTACTACAGTAGGTCTTCACATACAGGACTGAATTCCAAGCAGTCTGTATAAAAAAGGAGGAGTTAGAGATGAGTTTCTGGGAGGAGGAAGATGTCTGCCAACTAAGGATCTGCCTTAAGACAGAAGACCCTGTAAAACTGCAAGGCCGAAACCAGCTCAATGCCTAGAGGCAATGTCCAGACTGTAGTGCTTAGTGAAGGTGTGGATGGAAGACCAAGTGGCCGCTGCGCAGATCTCTGCAGCACACACATTCCTGCAAAAAGTGGTAGAAGTGATCACACTTCTGGTGGAGTGGCCTTTAACTGTCCCTGGAAGGGTTTTTCCATATTTCTGGTAAGTGTAGTGCATATAGTTAGCCAGCCATCTAGAAATAGTCTATTTAGAGATAGCCTTGCCTTAGCACTGGGAGGCAAAGACCACAAAGAGTTGGTTCGACTTTCGCACTTCCTTAGTCCAGGAGGTATAGTACCTCAAAATCCAGTACGCATCCAAGGTCTGCAAAACATATTCCCCCTGTTGGAATGCTGAGAAAAATAGAACAGCAGTTCAACACTCCGGTTGAGAGCCGTCTCTGAAACAACTTTCAGAAGAAAAGAAGGATAAGTCCTCAGAACCACCCGGTCCTTGTGGAAAATCAAATAAGGCTCTCTGCAAACAAAGGCCTGAATCTCTGAGACCCTTCAAGCTGAAGTAACTACAACCAGGACAGGAAGCACATATCACAATTTGCTGCCGGTTCAAAAGGGGGCAAAGTAAGTTTTTCCAACATAAAATTAAGATCCCAGGGAGGACAAGGGTTCCAAACTAGAGGTTTGATGTGAACAATACCTTTCAAGAAAGTTTTGTAAACCTCTAGTTGTGCTAGGGTTTTGCCCTCCACTGGAAGGTGGTAGGCCGACACCGCAGAGAGATGGGCCTTAATTGAGGAGTAACTAAAAGATGTAAGAGGTACTCCAACATCTGGGAGGCCGAGCAAGAAAAAGGGTCCAAGCTTTTGGCTGTGGCCCAGATAGAAAATCTCTTCCATTTCATGGCATAGGTGGCTCTGGTAGAGGGTTTTCTGGCTTCCACCAGGACCTGAGCAACCTGAAAGGAAACTCCTTAGCGAGAAACTGCTATGTCCAAAGGTGACACACGTGAAGATGGAGAGTCTGAAGACTCGGATGTGCCAGGGTGCCCTGCTTGTGAGACAGAAGGTCGCGAGACAGTGGCAGAGGGACCGGCGGTTCTAGAACTAGTTGTTGCAAGAGTGGGAACCAAATCTGCCTGGACCACAGAGGGGCAATCAAAGTCAAGTGGGCCACCTCTGCCTGGAGTTTCAACAGAACCTTCTGAATGAGAGGAAAGGGAGGAAATGCATATAGAAACCTCCCTGTCCAGGAGAGAGAGAGAGAGAGAGCATCTCACCAAAAAGCACCATGCCTGGGAACGAGCGAGCAAAGGTTGGGTAGTTTTGCGTTGAATGTAAAGAGAGATGTAGGTCTGGCCGGCCCCACTGAAGAAACAGGTCTTCGACTACTTCCTGTTTTAGTTCCCACTTGTGAGCCCTTGCAACTGATCGGCTGAGACTGTTGGCCAGGACATTGTGAAAGCCCGGCACATGGACTGCTGTCAGAAACAGGCCAAGCTGAATAGCCTAATACCATACTCTCATTGCTTCCCTGCATAGAGGGTATGACTGGGTACCTCCCTGTTTGTTGAGGTACCAGGCATCATGTTGTCTGTCTGGACATAAAGTGTTCCCAGGAGGAGTAACGACTAGAAGACCTGAAAAGCACAGAGAACTGCTCTGGTCTCCAGGATGTTGATGTGAAGATTCTGCTCCTGAGGAGACCACGAACCTTGAATTCTGCGATCTGCCAAATGGGCTCCCCAGCCCGTATCAGAGGCATCCGAGGTGAGGGTCTGGGAGGGAGCTGGAGAGTGGAAGGGAGCTCCCACGAACAAGTTGGTGAGGTCCTGCCACCAGAGGAGATCAGTCTGAATACTGTTGGATATCATGACCAGTTGGTTCATGTCATCCAATCGTTGATCCCACTGGACTCTAAGAGACTACTGGGTAACCCTCATATGCAGCCTGGCCAAGGGGACAGTAGGAATGGCCGCTGCCATAAGACCCAAAAGACAGAGCACCAAGTGTGCCGGGGTCCATCGAGCTTTGGCCACCAAAGTGGCCTGAGAAACCAAGGTCTCCGCTAGATCCATTGGTAAGAAGGTCTTGCTCTGGACTGTATCCAGTACCACTCCAATAAATTGGAGACATTGAGAGGGTACTAGCTGAGACTCGGGAAGGTTGACCGAAATGCCCAACTGGGCAAACAGATCCAGAGTGCAGGAGAGAGACTCCTTCAGGCTGTCCGGGGATGGGGCTGAAAAGAGCCAGCCGTCCAGGTATGGGAACACATATATGCCCCTGCAGCTGAGAAACGCCGCTACCACCACTAGGCACTTGGTGAAAACCTAGGGCTCTGAGGACAGGGCAAAAGGGGAGGGGGGTGCCTTGAATTGGAAATGGTTCTCCTGGAAGGAGAATCAAAGAAAGCAGCGGTAGGCTGAGAGGATGGAGATATGAAGGTAGGCATCCTGCATATCCAGGGAGCACAGCCATGTGTTTAACGGGAGCAGGGGCAGGAGTCCCTGAAGAGTCAGCATGCGGAACCTCTTGTACTCTACAAAGAGGCTGAATGTGCTGAGATCCAAGATAGGTCAAAGATCCCCAGTCTTTTTTGGAACTAGGAAGAAATGGGAGTAGAATCCCCTTCCTCATTGGTTTGGAGGGACAGGTTCTATGGCTGCATTTTGTAGCAGGGTCTGGATTTCTCGATGGATGATGGGGATCTCATCCAACAGGTAAAAAGACCTTCCTGGGGGCTTTGGAGGTGGAATCTCTAGGAACCTGACCATGTGACCTCTTTGTATGAGCTGAAGAACTCATACATCTATGGTGATGGCCTTCCACCCCTCCAGGTGGAGGCCAAACCTCCCTCCTACCAGTTCCTCCAAGGGGGACAGAGGGAGCGGGAGGAGGGGGAGCAAGTCAGGATGCTGAAGGGAGTGGAGCTTTGGTTCCCGAGGCTGCTTTGGTGAACTTAGCCTGAGGAGCTTGGGCTCCAGAGCCAGTGGCACGTTTTTTACCTTGACGTTTGTTCTGGTTCTTGTTCCATCTTCTCTGATGACAAAAGGGCCAATCTGTCTTCGAGGGCGGAGCTCTTACAGCAGGTAATACCATTATGACTGAAGCTGGCAGGCGTCAGGACCACACGGAAAACTTGTAGCTAGCAGTCTAAGACAGGGGACTGCCCCCGACGTCAGCTCCACCCAACATCCTATGTGGTTTAAAGGGGGGGTCCCCTAGCGCCACCTCAGTTCTTTCCCTGCCGTCAGGCCACGTAGTTCGGCTCCACGGACACCTCTCTCTGCAGTCGACAGCTTTGAATGCCAGATAAGTCTTTTCTTTTACTCGTTTGTCTGAATCTTAACCCAACGCCTCGTTTATGTCGTCGCCCTCACCACCGCAGCGAAAATCAACGTGTGCCTGCGGGAAGCAGATTCCAGTGAAAGACTGCTACGTGGCCTGCCTCATCTGCCTAGGCCTGGACCATCAGCCTGACTCCTGTGGCCACTGCCAGAAGTTCACTCAGAAGACGCGTGCCAGGAGAGTCCACGCCTTGAAGACCTTTCTCTTAGAAAAGCAGTTTGCGGCCATGCAGCAAGGTTTGGGGGCCAGCTCTTCCTCTCCCACTAGGGGGAAAGCATCACAAGAAGGATTGGGCCAGGTCTGAATCCTGCCATCCATCGCCAGCTAAACAGGCGGCATCATAGTGTTCCACCAAAAGGTCAGGTTCTCTCCCAGCAACCAACTCTTCCCGCTCTTCTAAGTCTGCTCCTCCCCATCCTCAGGGCCATCAATGGAAGTCGGCATCAGCAGGACATCGCTCTTCTTCCCTGGCTCATCTACCTCATAAACCCACAGGGTCGACCCAGAAAAGCCTGCCCAGGGCTCTGGACAGGCCTAGTTCCTCGGAAAAGAGGAAACATTCTAAGGAACATTCTGGTAGGTACAGGGATGTTCAAGCTCAGACGCCTGCTCCCCAGGCTAAGGTGCGCCCACCACCAGACGTCCACCCCCTAGCTGCTCACCTACCCCGATGACCTGCTCCCCGACGCCAGACACAGGATGGTCACCGGACGAGGATCAGCCGTCAGCCCCTCCTCCTCCTACAGGCCCGACATCAACTGACACCAGATGCCAGCCTACCAGACCTGATGCCCACCACACCAGTGAAGGTGCTGGATCCACAGGGGCCTGTCCCCAAAGACCCGACGCCAGCTCCAGCGGTTGTCCCAGTGGCGGACATAAGAAATTTATTTACCACCTGGTGGAATACCGTCAAGGGGGACCTGCTATACAGGCCACCGGAAAAAGGTCCCTATTCCACTTCCTATGGGTCCTCCTCCTACCCCAGATAAGGGTCAACTGGATGAGCACCCAACTCCACGTCCAAAAGGGAAGCGAAAGACACGGTCTCCATCACCATCTCCTTCGTCCCCCACATGTCCTCTTCGGATAAGGCAGCTGTCGACTCTGACACCTCACAGGACAGGTTTCTACCCCCTTCACCAGGACCCATGGACTCTCCATGGTCTCCCCTCCAGATGATCCCTCATTCCATGACATCATGAGGCACATCCAGACTGTTTACGAATGGGATACCGAGGTCCAAGACCTAGAATGGAAATGTCTAGCTAAGTTCCTGGGAGAAAAGGAACCAAAGACACTGGTCATCCCACCATTCGTAGAACCTTTCCAAGATGTCACTCATCTTACCTGGCGTACACCGTCATCTATTCCTGCAGTTCCGAGGAAGGCTGACAGACTTTACAAGCCACCCAAATCGGAACCATTCCTGGCGGAACCTAAGGCTGATTCTTTCGTCCTTACAGCTGCTCACGGTCGGGGGGCCCCAACCGAAGCACTTGAGCTCCCAACCCCCAGATTCAGTCTCAAAGAAACTGGACAACTGAGGCAGAAAGGTTTTTTCCTCGGCTACAGGGTCCATCTGGTCCTTGAATTTCATGGCCCACATGATCTCCTAACAATCCCTGTGGAGAAAAACCCATGGATTTGGTACAAACTCTCCCTGACTCCAATTCAAAACAGGAGATTTTGGCCTGCGCTCAGTTGGGCCTGGACGTTGACAAGCATGCCCTGTTCTTATGCCACCGTTGATGTGGTCTCCAGGGCTGCCGCATCAGGCATATGCATGAGAAGGCAGTCCTGGCTCAGGATTACTGGTTTCCAGCAAGATCTTCAGGACTCTATCCTGGTTTCAGGGCCCAGTCTTGTTCAGCCTTGAGGTGGAGCAGATGGTGAAACAACTGCAGGAATTTGGGAAAGCGGTTGCAGATGTACACAGGATGTACAAGTCTCACCCGCCAACATCCTTTTTTGTCAGCATCAGACCCAAGGACAAACCGGCAGACAATCCCAAGGAAAGGGATCCAAGAGACTGTGTCATGCTGCCCCTCAAGGTTCCCAGGGCCTAAACAGCCTAAAGTTCCCAGGGCCCAGGCCCCTCCTACCCCCCCACCTGAGTCCCAGGGCTGCCCTCCTCCTCTTGGGGACAGGCAGAATGAACAGGTAGGAGGGCGCTTTGCGCTTTACCCGCTCAAGTGGTCCAGTATCACAACCGACCAATGGGTGCCGGATACCATTCGGATAGGGTAATCAATAGAATTAACTTCTATCCCACTGGACAACTCAACCCCCCCACATCCTGTTGTCCACCGCAGCATGATCTCCTCTTGGAAGGAGAGATACAGCAGCTCTTAGACAAAAGAGTGATTCAAAGAGTCCCTCTAGCCCAGAGAGGGGAAAGGTTTCTACTCCCGCTTCTTCCTCGTCCCGAAGAAGACAGGAGACCTTCATCCCATTCTGGACTTCAGCCAGCTCAACCTCTCAGTGAAACAGCAGAGGTTCCCACAGGGATATGAGAATGCTGGATGCACTTTTGGCATTCGGAGACCAGCTTCTACTGGGTCCTCTTCTGGTGCAGACAACATACCTGTCTTCTACATCAGCAAACAAGGGGGAACTCACTCGTACCCCATTTGCAGAGAAGCCATGAGAGTGTGGGATTGGGCAGTAGAACACAGCATCGACCTCACTGCAGTTCACCTGCCAGGGGGTCCAGAACGTACTCGCTGACAGTCTCAGCCGCTCTTCCTCTCATAATCACGAGTAGGAATTGCTCCAAGATGTTGCAGATGACCTCTTCGGCAGATGGGGCCAGCCAGAGTTGGACCTCTTTGCGTCCCCGTGCAACGACAAACTGCACAATTTCTGCTCGCTCACTCCAGGGCCTGGTGTTTTCTGGCAAGATGCATTGTGCCTCTCTTGGGCAGGAAAGTTCCTTTTCCCCTCATTCAGAGAGTACTGCTCAAATTGCAGTCAGAGACAGCCAGAATGATTCTGGTGGCTAGTCTGTGGCCTTGTCAAATTTGGTATCCGCTGCTCCAGCAACTGTCTCTGGAACCTCCAGTTCAGTTGCCACTCTCCACTCACTTGCTTTCTCAAGAACAGGGGACTTTCGCCCATCCTGCTGTTCACTCTCTTCACTTGCATGCTTGGCTCCTGCAGTCCCTAGTGGAAGAGAGATTAGGAGTGTTAAGCAGAGTGGCTGAAATTCTGGTGGCAGCCGGGAAGCCTTCTGCCAGAGCCACGTACACTCTGAAATGGAAATGCTTCTATTTATGGGCGTCTTCCCGTTCCCTAGATCCCTTGGGTTGTCCGGTCAGGCACGTGCTAGAGTATCTCCGGCACCTTTTGGACTTAGGGTTGAGTTACTCCTCAGTCAGGGTGCATACATGTGCGGTTTCCACATATAATCCAATCAGAGACAAAACTCTGGCTCAATTGGATGCCTGCAAGACTTTTCTTCGAGTGGTATTAAATGTCAGACCTCCCAAGAGGGACATTGTTCCTTCTTGGGACCTCCTCTTCGTTCTGGAGAAACTCACACTTCCTCCCTTCGAACCGGTAGCCTCTTGTGAGCTGCGCTTCCTCTCTTGGAAGACTTTACTCTTGGTGGCCATAACCTCTGCTTGAAGGCTTTCGGAACTCCAGACTCTTGACGTGTAAAGAACCATACATAGTCTTTCATAAGGACAGGGTGAATCTGCATACGTACCCCAAATTCATGCCTAAGGTGGTATCTGTACTGACCCTGAACCAGGATATTAACTACCCTAACTCTTCCAACCCGGGTGAAGCACTGTTACACACCCTTGATGTTCATTGCATTTTGCGATATCTCCAGGGACTTGCTCCTCCAGGAAATCAGATCAGCTGTTTGTTTCTTTCGCGACGCGAATGTCAGGAGCTCCTGTATCTAAACAGACACTAGCCTGTTGGCTAGTGCATTGCATTATGTTCTGTTATCAGCACCACGACAGACCTCTCCCGGGTACTGTCAGGGGTTATTCCACCAGAGCGGTGGCTTCTTCATTTGCGGCACTGAAGAACGTTTCTTCAACAGACATTTGTGCTGCTGCCACGTGGTCCTCCATCCACACTTTCATCAGGCATTACAGCCTGGATGTCTCTTCCAGAAGGAGAGCAGGTTTTTGGACCAGCAGTCCTGCAAGGTCTTCTCTCAGATGTCCGCCCTATCAGACCTGGGCCAATCCTTGGGTACTGCTTGGGACTCAGTCCTAATGGTATTATCTGCTGCAAGAGCTCCACCCTCGAAGACAGACAGTACAGTTATGCAAGAACTTACCATAACAGTAGATCTTCGAGAGGAGCTCTTGCAGCAGGTGGCTTTCCAGCCCTCCTTCCCCCCGGATAGCTTAGGGGATTATAATTAGTATTATTATTCTGGGTTTCCATCCAACCAGGATGCAGAATTTTTTGCTACCTGGTTCTACAAATTCTATCTAGCTGGGTCTCCGGCGGGAGAACTGGGGTGGCACTAGGGGACCGCCCCCTTATACCACGTAGGATGTCGGGGCGAAGCCCTGCCTTAGACTGCTAGCTACAAGTTTTCCGTGGGGTACTAACACCTGCCGGGCTTCAGTCCTAAAGGTATTATACCTGCTGCAAGAGCTCCTCTCAAAGATCTAATGTACTTTTCTTTTGACCTATCCGATACATTGAACATACGTCTCCAAGAGACCTATTGCTCTCTTGCAGCACTGTAATGTCTTTTGCATCACTGCCGAAGAGGATGGAACCCCTGAAAGGTGTGTCCAAAAGGGATGACTGAACATCCTGTGCCAAACCTGCAAGGCGCAGCCATGGTAGGTGCTGAAGGCAGATTCCTGAGGCTGCAGCCCGAGCCACAGAGTCATAAGTGGCCCGGAGTGCATGAGCCAGGGATGTCCTGAAGGTCCCTCTCCAGTTCTGTGAGAGAGGACTTCTGAAAAGCCACCATGTGGGACAGGAGGTGGACGAGTAGATCTTCCTACAGAACTGGTCAAGTTGTCTTGAGTCCTTGTCTAGTGGGGAGGAACTCAAGTGTTTAGGTTGAGCCAAGCGGTCATGCGTGGCCGTGATGACCATAAAGTCAGCTTTTGGGTGTGAAGTCAGATGAGAGATCCCTTCCGGGGAAGTAGGTTCTGTCAGCCTTCCTGGAAACAGCCAGGACGGAAGAGGGCTGTTGCCATATTGCAGTAACTAGATCCTCGCGTGGGCCCATCCAAGGGGGGATGGGTAGAGGGTCTGGTGGACAAGTCCAAATGTTCAGCTAGCCTTTTTTGCCGAGGATCTATCTCCTTGGATGGCCAGCCTCCTGCTGTTTGAATAGTTCTCAAGAGATCCCCAAAAGAAGGATCCTCCCGGAGGGGGGGATTTTGGGAATTCTTTTGGATGAAGTTTGACTGGTGAACGAGGTTCAGAGAGGTTGATACTGGAATCTGAATCAGAGGGCTCCGAACCACTGGGAAGGGAAGGCTCCATTCCAGTGTCACCCACTGGAAGTGAACCCGCAGCACGTCCTCAAGGAACTGGAGGAGGAGGTGGTGCTTTGGGTAGAGGAATTCCTCTGAGCGGCTGGGACTGCCTAGATTCTGTAAGAAGTTGTGTCCTAGCATCCTGCCACCACACTGGGACATATTCGCAATCAGGCAGCGGTGGATGAGGAGGAGGAGGCTGGTACCTGGGATACCCAGCCAATTGCTGGTAAGTAGGATAATGCCAGTAGGGGTAGTGGTACCCTGCAAACCCCGAGGGGTAACCTAACAGTGGATATAATAGCATCTGGTATCACAGCATCAGGTAACCCGGTGTCAGAAGCACCAGGCCCGGCGTTGGATTAGAAGGGTCCAGCGGAGGTCCACACAGCAGTGGAACATGGGGATCAGGCCCTGGGAAACTGCCAGAGGGTCCCACAGGAGGAACTGTAGGCCCAGCCCAGGGAGGCCCTGAAGGGCCGCTGGGCAGCGGCAAGGGATCAGGCATAGAAACCGAAGGTCCCAAGGGGGGGGCCCCATACCTAAAAGATCCCGGTCCAGTGACGGACCCCTTGGAGGAGGAGGATCTGGTGGCAGAAAAGAACCAAGCGAAGGGGGGAGCTCTGGAAGAGACCCCAACAACAAGTCTGGGAGCGATCCCAATGGATGGGAAAGGTCGGAAACAGGTGGCGAATCCCTGGGGTTAGAGATCAGCAGGGATGAAGTGTCCCCCACGAGCACACTCGTCCCAGCACCGGGGTCCTCAAGGGAGCCAGACGGGAGAGTAGATGCAGCTGTGTGGTCAATGGAGGGTCTGTCATCCGGCTTATCAGTCGTGACTGGGCTGGCTGCAGAAGAAGGACCACAGTCAGGCTTATCGGTCTGGGACGGGTGCCCGGCAGCAGGGCCAAAGGGCAACTTATCGGCGGTGCTACGAGTGGGATAACTAACAGATACCTTGAGAGAGGCCACCTCCAGCTGCCCGCTCACCTCGGCAGGAGGGGGAAAAGGCAACTGACCCGCAGAAGCAGATGGAGTGCCTGTAAGAGTGGTACTCATGGTTCTGGAAGTGGAGAGTCTCCCATGTGGCAATGGGCTTCTCCTTGACTTTTTTCTTTCTTTTTTCTGGGGCCGGAGATGACCTCTCCCTAAGCTCCTGGAGCTCCTTTTCCATAGAAGGTTAGAAGGTGGGCCTCGAGGATCTGCTTGTCGGGTCCATGTGGCCTGGTTGAACCCTTGGCAACTAGCACACTCAGCCAAGTTGTGCTTAGGCCCCAGGCAGAGGAGGCAGCGGGAGTGGTTGTCCCCATGCGGGATTTGGGTGCCGCACTTGGAGCACTTCTTTTTAAGATGAGACGACATATACTCATTGAAAAATTTGGAGAAAATTATATAGAAGAATATGAAAATCATTGAATACAAAGCGGCGATCGATCGGTCTTCTCCACGCCTGTTGAACGAACTGAAGCGATCATGGAAAGAACTGAGGGTGGACCCGGACCACCCCTTTATAGTCGGGCTGACGCCGCATCACCTGATGTTGGGGGCAGTCCCTGTTGATGATTGCTGGGCCATGTTTGCCGATTGAACGTGACACCAGGGGGCTTAGAGTGCCGCGCGAAGACCCACTGCAGCAAACCCTCTCAAAGTAAGATCTTCAACTTGGCTCTTGCAACCGATCTGGCTGGACAGGTTTCTGGCTGCTACTACTAGTAATGAAGTGCCCCTTGCCCCAGGATAGCCCCCACTCAGCCCCTGGCTCTGTCCCCACTCAGCCACTCTAACTGGTTGTTGCCGCCCCTGTTGAAATCTAAAATGACTCCCCTGGAACCAACAAATAATTTTTACAAAATGTTTAAGCTTTTAAACTAGAGAGACCTCCATTGGAAACATGGCAGTTAAGGAATAACAACACTTGAAAAGCTCAGAACAGAATTAGTAAAACCCTTCACATCTGGACATGGACATCTTATCTGATAAGATTTAAGGCATAGGCTGAAACCAGAGAACAGGCCAGTCCTAAGGAACTTAAATAGGTGTAACTCACAAATTCTAACAAAATGGAATGCATGTGACAGAAGTCTGAGGAAAAAAAAAAAGTGTGTGATCGATCAGCCCAGCAGTATATCTGTGTGTATGAAGTCGAGAAGAAAACAGCAGCTGGAGTTCAGGTTATGCAAGGGGTCATACAATCAAGGTCCATATTCATACCACAAATAAATTCAGAAGCATGGCAGTTAAGGAATGAGAACACTTGAAAAGCTCAGAACAGAATTAGTAAAACCCTTCACATATGGACTGGACATCTTATCTGATAATCTGATTTTAGGCATAGGCTGAAACCAGACAGCAGGACAGTCCTATGGAATTTATAGGTGTAACTCACAAATTCTAACAAAATGGAATGCATGTGACAGTAGAAGTCTGAAGAAAAAAAAACCTGTATGTGGTCAGCTCAGCAGTATGTCCGTACATACCTCTCAACTGTCCCTGATTTTGCCTCAGGTGTTTCTTCTGTCCCTCCTAAATTTGGCATTTCTGTCACTGAAGAGTAGGGATTTGAATCACAAAATAATCCTAGCATTTGGTGTTACAGTCTAGTTCTCATTAAGAAAATGCTATTCATACTAAGAAGCATGTTGTACACAGCTTCTAGAATTAATATTACTAATTTTTCAGATCTGTCCCTGATTTTGGTCATTTGTCCCTGATCATTTTAAGCCTTGTCTGTGATTTGTGATGAGGGAGGTTGAGAGGTATGTGTCAGTATGTATGAAGCTGAGAAAAAAAACAGCAGTTGGAGTTCAGATTGTCTAATGGGTCATAAAACCAATGTCCACATTCATACCACAAATAGATGCATTAAGAAGGTAAATAAATTTGACCCCATACACTGGTCTCTCGTGCATTCCTTAAGTGCTCCTTAAGAACTAGGACAGACAAGTCACAAATTGAGTGCTCAGACTGAGAAAAATGTCCCACTGGTTTTACAGTATTTTTCATTTTACTGTCATGTTTATGTGTTCATTCAGGTTTGAAGGTGTTGTCCAGTTTCCCCCCACATAACCTGTATGTGGACATTTCTTGCATTCAATGTCATCAACAATGTTCCTAGATATACATGTATAATTCCCCTGTATCTTGAATTCTTTATTCTGGGGGATGCTGATAGAATCAAAGGTGGAAATATGATCACACGTCTTACATTTAGGACTATGCAAGGTTTTGTGCCACCTAGTGTTCTGTTTTGGTCAGGTATAAGTTTGCTCCTGACAATCAGGTTAGATAAATTAGGTGGTTGTTTGAAAGACAGTAAAGGTAGTTCTTGGAGGATACTTTTCAAGGTGTCATCCTCACTAAATATTGGTTGGTGGTCCCTGATGATTTTACATAAGGGCTCCAGATCAGGATTGCATGTAACAGCCAAGGATTTCCAGTTGGTGGTGGCCTTTTCTTGATTTTGTAGTAGTAGTTCTCTTGGCATAAACGTGGCACATTCTGCAGCTCTGTAAATTTCTCTACAGGAGTGTCCCTGCCCCAAAAAATGTTGTTTGTAGTGTGGCCAAGTGTTTCTCTCCGTCCTCTTCACTTGAACAGATTCAGTGACATTGAAGCACTGGACAGTATACTGCTGATTTTTTAGTGTGCTTAGGGTGAATGATGTTGCGCAAGTATCTTTGTCTGTCTGTTTTCTGTAAATACAGGTTTGAAGGGTTCCATCATTGATGGTAACTGTGGTGTCCAGGAAAAGAGCATTCCAGGGAAAGTTTAACAGAAGGGTGGAGGGAGTTAAGTTTGTGATGAAATTCTTTGAGTGTTTGTGTACCTTTTGTCCAAATTATAAATAAATCCTTAATATATCTGCGGTAAGCAAATGGTTTAATGTGTACATTATTTTACGAACTCCTCCTCCAAATTTGCCATGAAAAGATTGGCATACTGTGGAGCCATCCTGGTGCCCATTGCTGTTCCCATGGTCTGAACATAATGCTTACAATTAAAACTGAAGTTGTGGGTCAGAATAAATTCAAGAAGTCTTGCAATGAATTTAGGGTAGCGATCATGATGTGTTCTCTGACGGAGAACACAACTAAGGGAATTAACGACTTAGATAACTGTCTCCTCAAGTGTAGTGCTGACATTCTAGCCCATCCCCTTACTTACCTTTTTAATTTATCCTTGTCCACACAGATCTTCCTTCTTGCATGGAAATAATCCTTAACCATCCCTTTACATAAAGGGGTGACAAAATTATGGCCAGTTAATTACCATCCTATTTCCTTTCTCCCTATAATTTCCAAAATCATGGGAAAATTGTATTATCCCAAATAAATGATTATTTGGTTAAACACCAGGTCCTGTCATGCTTCCAATCTGTTTTTAGATCAAACCTTTTCAACCCAAACAGCAATGATTAATTTTTATGACTGTTTCTAGGGCTTCAGATTGGGGGTGTCATAGGTTCCATTTTATTGACTTGTTGAAAGCTTTCAATGTCATAAATCATTCTCTGCTTATACATCACCCGTCTACTTATGGCTTTGCCTCTAATGTTACTACTTGGATTTATTTGCGCAGGAGAACTCAAGTCTGCATCTTTGAATGGCTATCTTTCTTTACCCCTCCTTGTTTCAACTGGGGTTCCTCAGGGGTCTATTCTTGGTCTCATTTTATTTAATCTCTTTGTGAATCCTTTATCCTCTATAGTTGGTTCTTGTTCTGTTATACGTTACGTTGATGGCACTGTACTTTTTTATTCTCACAAATCTATTTCTGTTCTTGCCACAACTCTTCAATGTGATTTTGACTAAGTGGTGCAATGGTTTTTGGTAATCTTTTAATTCTAAATAGCAAGACGACTCAATTAATGCCAATTGGGTCTCAACACTCATTGTCTTTGGTTGATTCTTCTTTTTCTATTATTCTGAAGGACTATCCTTTGGAACTCATTAATGAATTTAAATATCTCCGTCTCATTTTTTACCCCTTAACTACAGATTGACAAAACGGTATCCAAAAATTAACTGCCTGGGCCATTTGAAGTGTGACAGACATTGTATGGGACAGGCCATAAGCATATTATTGGGCAAGCAATTCTCCCCATAGTAGATTATAGCAATACTATGTATTGCTAATCCTACGAATCGTATCTTGCACCCTTAAACACTGTATACTTCCTGCTACTGCATTTCATCTTAAAATCAAATAGGGATGAGCATCACTGCTCAATATTACACAAGTTAAATTGGTGATCTCCCAGTTCTAGGTGAAATTTCAACTGGTTATTTTTCATTTTTTTAAATGGCTAATAACCAAACTCCCTCATATCTTACCAATAGCACATCTTCTTGAGGGTGATGCAACAGGCTGTGCTTTGAAACAACTGAGAGCTGCATGGGAGATACTATATTAGACTAGAAATCTGCAACAAATCTCACTCTTGCTTACATTTGAGGGAGGTGTTTCTTACTTTACATTCTTACATTGGTATTGCTTTGTGTTTAATTGTTTTAGTTTTTAAATCAGGAAGGAGGTTTGCAAAACTGCTTACCTTGTGAGTAACTTCAGAAGGGTTGAAATAACTGCATATTTTATTTTCCTTTGTGGGTAACTGGACTGTCTACTAGTATTCTGTGACAGTTTGCATCAAATTATTTTTAAATAATTGTTTACTGTATCTTTCCTTGTGCACAACTGACTTGTTTTGGGGCAGATTGCTTTCAGACCACAAATCACCGGGCTGGGGAGGTTTACCTGCGTTTGACTCAACTGTTTGTTTTTCTGTTTGTTTAGCAGGGTATTTTCTCTGTTAAATTGTGTAGGTGTCTTGCTGATGGGAAGGTCAACACTCATCGCAGTGGTGAGTCAGAGCTTTTAGCAGATTGTTTCGAGAGGGCACAGTTTGGGCCCAAAGCCCCCTCACCCTCACCCCACCCACATGCCATTTCCTTTATACCAGGGGTTCTGACATTTCCTCAAGAGGGCAAGGTGCATCCCGCTGTCATATCCTTTCCAGCATACTGCACTGACAATGTAAGTGTACACATTATATAAAACACACACATACAAAACAATAACTGAGGGACAAATTAAAAAATTTTTTTTTTACGCAGGACAAACAGGAAGGTAGACAGATATATGGGGAGTAGTGCAATGTACTGGCTGTGGGGCAGCAGTCTTCTGGGAGTCTTTCTGGAGGCTGAGATGCTGCCCTATTGCAGGCAACTCTGTGCCCTGATGGAGGAGGTTGCCCATCTTCAGGCCACACTGGACAGTAGTAGGGGAACTTCCCCCACCCAGGGCGCACCAGGGCCACAACTACCTCAGAGACTGCCAAGAAAGCGCAGCAGTTGGACCACAGTGGGCTCAGGGAGGGTGAGGGTGGTGGAAAAGAGGCACACCCTGTCAGTTGTAAAACTCCACAATCCATACACCATTCTGATGGAGCATAGTTCCCCTGTGGATGCACCCACAGAGGAAACAAAGGAGGTTGTGGACAACTGTCACAAGGGAGCCCCACAGGAAGGAAACAGAGGACACCACAGGAAAAGGAAGCAGCTCCTGGTGAGGGACTCTATTAGGGAGACAGAACTGGGGGGGGCTCAGGGAAAACTGATGTAAGGTGCCTGCCTGGCACCATGGCTTGGAGGGACAGGAAGCGCATTCTCAGGATCACAAGAGCAGCTGCACGGGAGACTGAGCTGGATGTCATTGTCCACCTAGGGACAAATGACTTGGCTCAACATGAGATCAGAGCAGTGCAGGAGGAGTTTGTTGAATTGGGGAGGGGCCTAAGGCAAGTAGCACACACAGTATCCTTCTCAGAGGTGCTGCCTGTCTATGGCAAGGGTGAGGTGAGGGTACTTCGCACCATGCAGTTCAATGAATGGTTGAAAAAATGGTGCAGAGCACAGGGGTTTGGCTTCACTGGGGACTGGGGTTCCACCTGGAGGGATACCAGCCAATACTGGCAGGATGGTCTGCATCTGTCCAGGAAGGGAACAAGTCTACTGTGCGATCGGTTTAAATGCTTCATTGGCAAGCTTTTAAACTAGTCAAGTGGGGAGGCACTGATAAGCAACAGGGGATTCCCAGCCTCCCCCTACAAAACCAAGCACTAAATGAGGTAAAGACCAAGGTAAAAAGGTCAGTCGGGAGCAGGACAGGGATAAATGGAGAAACCAAAGTCAATGAGGACAGGGATGGCGCTACAAGAGGTAAAGCCATCAAAAAATGGAGAGCAATGAGTACCAATGCCCGAAGTCTGGGTAACAACCTTCCTGAATTAGTGGCCTTGATGGAGGAGGAACAGCTGGATATTGTGGCAGTCACAGAAACATGGTACACACAGAACCATGACTGGGATGTAAACATACCAGGATACACCATTTACAGGAGGGACAGGGAGGGTAAAAGAGGAGGTGGAGTAGCTCTCTACATAAGGGATGGCATCAAAGCAACAGAACAAAAGGGTAAGCAGGGAGGAGAGGAAGCACTGTGGGTCAATTTGGAGACAGGCAATGGCACCACAATCCACACAGGGGTTGTATTACAGACCCCCATCTCAGGGGGAGGAAATGGATAAGGAAATGATAGAAAGTATCCTTAGAATGGCAGAAAAAGGAGAGATATTGCTATTGGGGGGTCTGAATATGCCAGATGTTAACTGGAGTGCATTTGCAGCAGCCACTTCTAAGAGTAGGGTCATTTTAGATGCCCTACAGGGGGCATGTCTTAGACAACTAGAATCGGAACCCACTCGAGAGAGAGAGAGCAATCTTAGACTTGGTACTTTCAAATGGAGATGGTGAGAGAATCACAGATTTAGAAGTGGGTAGCCAACTGGGAACTAGTGACCATCGAACAATATGGTTCACGATAAACACAGCAGTAGAGTCAAGCCATACAAAGGCAAAGATACTGGACTTCAGGAGGGCGGACTTTGCCAAAATGGGTGAGTGCCTACGGAATGCACTAGCAAATGGGCAGGAAGGAGGGGTGGAAGAACAATGGGGAATAATCAAAACTGCCACCACAGAGGCAACAAGCCTTTGTGTGAAGCAAATAAACAAAACAAAACTATGTAAGAAACCACTATGGTTCTAAAAGGAGATGGCAGGGAAGGTTAGGGAGAAAAAGAGAGCATTTAGGAAGTACAAGGAATCACAGAAGAAGCAGGACAGAGAATTTTATCAGTTAAAGCAAAAGGAAGCAGGAAAGGCAGTCAGAACAGCAAAGGCCCAAACTGAGGAAAAGATTGCCAACTCAGTTAAGAAGGGGGATAAAACCTTTTATAGGTACATCAGGGAGCGAAGGAAGACCAAGGGAGGGACAGTGAGGCTTAACAAAGGGGATGGGGGTGGGCAGAGGGTGACTGAAAAGGCAGAGATACTAAAATACTTTTGCTCAGTATTCACAAATGAAGAGGGGGAGGTACCTAAACCAAACAATAGAAACACGCTGGATATGGGGGTTGATACTAGCCCTTTCACAGAAGAACGGGTTCTAAAGGAACTCTTAAAACTGAAGGTGGACAAAGCAATGGGGCCTGATGGGATTCATCCCAGATTTCTAAAAGAACTAAGGGTAGAACTAGTGACACCACTGACTACCCTCTTTAATAAATCATGGGGGGATGGGTTGGTACCTGAAGACTAGAGGAGGGCAGATGTGATTCCACTTCACAAAAGTGGGAGCAGGGCCGAAGCAGGAAACTACAGACCTGTTAGTTTAACCTCAGTGATTGGGAAAATGATGGAATCACTTCTGAAGGAAAGAACTGTTGAGTACCTAGAGGCCAGAGGAGCGCAGGACCCAAGGCAGCATGGATTCACAGCGGGAAGGTCATGTCAGACGAATCTAATAGATTTCTTTGACTGGGTGACCAAAGCAGTAGATCAGGGAGGGGCTGTAGACGTGGCTTACCTAGACTTCCACAAGGCATTTGACACAGTCCCACACAGAATATTAATATACAAGTTGGCCAGCCTGGGAGTGGGTCCCAAGATGGTAGCCTGGGTAAACAATTGGCTGGAGAACAGGACACAGAGGATAATAGTAAATGGAGTCCACTCTGAAGAAAGGGGGGTTACTAGTGTGGTACTGCAGGGTTCAGTACTAGGACCAGTCCTCTCTAATGTCTTTATAAGCGACATTGCAGAGGGATTGGAAGGAAAAGTATGTCTCTTTGCAGACGACACAAAGATCTGCAACAGGGTTGATACACAAGGTGGGGTGGAAAGGATGAGAAGGGACTTGGCAAGGTTGGAGGAACTGTCAAATGTATGGCAGCTTAGATTCAATGTTAAGAAGTGCAAAGTAATGCACCTGGGAAACAGAAACCCAGGGGAAGAGTACACAATGGCCGGTGAGATACTAACAACAAAAATGGAAAGGGACCTGGGGATAGTCATATCAGAGGACCTAAAGGTGAGCAAGCAATGTGAGAGGGCAGTAAGTAGGGCTGGTGGGATACTGGGATGCATAGGGAGAGGCATCACCAGTAGAAAACAGGAAGTTGTTATCCCTCTGTACAGACAGCTGGTGAGACCCCATCTGGAGTACTGCGTGCAGTTCTGGAGACCCAATCTCTGCAAAGACATAGACAGGATGGAGGCAGTCCAGAGGAGGGCAACTAAAATGGTGCAGGGTCTGCACCAGAAGACATATCAAGAGAGACTTAAGGATCTTAATATGTATAGCCTCGAGGAGAGGAGGGAGAGGGTGGACATGATAGAAATGTTCAAATACCTCAAGGGAATCAACAAAGTCCAAGAGGGTAGCATCTTTCAGAAAAAGAGTGCAAGATCAAGGGGGCACAATTTGAAGCTAGAGCAGAGACGGCTCAGAGGTAATGTGAGGAAGTATTTTGTTATGGAGAGGGTTGTGGATGCATGGAACAGCCTTCCTGAGGAGGTTGTGGAGTCAAAAACAGTGGTGGAATTCAAGAATGCATGGGACAGACATAAGGGGGTGGATGTTGGAAGAAGCAGGCTGTTGGTTAGCTAGGATCTGCAGCTTATCCATTAGGTAGGGAAATGGGCAGACTGAGTGGGCCAAGCGGTCCTTATCTGCTATCAAATTCTATGTTTATACAAGTTAATTGCCCCATGCATAAATACAGCCTCAGGGATGTGCTATGTCACAGTTTCTCACTTCCTAAATTTGCCACTCTTATGGGAAAGAGTATTTTACCTGTGGCACCCCCTTTACCAGGAACAACTTAGCCCTACCTCAGAAACTGTTTTACTTTAGGTTCTTTTAAATCTGTTTTAAAGAAAAAGTTGTTACAAGATCAATCTTTCTACAGTTGTCTTGTTAACTAAATGTTATACTACTTGCAATGTCCTTACTGTATGTATTGGTGTTTGTATGCTGTAATTATGACTTGGGATGTTCTGCAAACAAGGCTAGATTCTTACAGAACTTATCCTGTATTATACTTGGAACTTTTAAATAAAAATAAAATACAATAAGCAGACTATGACAGATAGGTGGCATTTACAGTGGAAATACTGCATGTCTGTCACCAGCATTCACTGGTGTTCTGCTGTTACATATGTATGTATGTTTTAGTATAAAACTAAAAAAAATTGTAAATGCAAAAAAAAAAAATGTGACACCTATAAAACTTTTTTTAAACAATATATTTACCCAGAACAGCCAAGCTGAAAGGCAACATCTCATTTCCAGTGGGGTTCTAAATCTACCCATTTATGCAACTTGATGAACTTGGGTAAGCAGTTCACACAGGGAGTATTTGGACTGTGCTGGGGTTAAAACTGTGACCTACCTGTTCCTAAACTGCTGCTCTAACCACTGGATCACATTTCCTGTGGCCACAATCTAATGCCATGTGAGGATTAAAAAAAAGAAAAAAAAAGAATAGGTGTTGGACTGCCTGATGGCCCAGTGATACGGTGTGGTTACCATGCTGATGACCAAGGATCAGGAGTGACCCCAAGTGGATGACTTGTGATCGAGGAGTGTTGCCAGGGGCAGCATATTCTTCACTGTGTGGGATGGAGCTACACTCCCAGCATCATCATCCACTTCAGCAGGGCTCTGGAAGACGTATCTTTCAGATGCAGGGGAAGCTGCAGTTCAGCGAGGCTTCCAGCAGCTTGGTGTGAGCCACAGGGTGGAGGGAGGGCAAAACTGAAGGGACAAAAAAAATCTCAACTTCCAGCTCAATGATGGACTTGGTACATTCAGACCCCACACCATGCAACTGGTTGCCTGCCACCAGATCTGATGCATGTGGGGGGATGCCCCTGACCCCTTGCCATGGAGTGAAAGAGGTACAGGCAGTTGTGGTCCAGCTAATGGAGGATGAGTGGGACAATGACCAGAAGAGGTCCTGAAGCGAGGGACCTATGATTGGATAGGAGAGAGGGGGAAAAAAAAGACAACTTAATTTTTCCCTAGATCATTCAACAAAAGCATCCAATAAAGCCCTTAAACCTGGCCTCTTTGTGCGTTCATGGTATGTGTAAGTACAAAATGCTACTGGATAGTTTTCCGATTTGCAGGGTTTGGAGTCAATACAAACAACTACACTTAAAAATTTCAAAAGAATTAATCAAAAGTCAAAAATAGACAAGGCACTAAATGCAGATACTTAATTTTTTTTTTTAACCAAAGACCCATTAAACACTAAATACAGATGCTCTTCTATGCAAACAAAGACACACATGCTTAAAAACGCTCAGTGCACCCAAAGGTGGCTATACAGTACGAACACAAAAAATGAAACACCCATGCCCTTGCACAAGCCGCCACATATACCTATAAACAAAACTGAAAACAAGCATTTAATTTAAAAGTACAAGTTTTACAGGCATATGTGCCGAGGTACTGTACAGGAAATGGAAGGAAAAGCTAATATTTGCCAATCAGGGTTTCCCTGCTGAACAGCTACTGCAGCTTGAAACACTGGTGTGTCTGACTGGTGGATTTTTGCTTTTGTTTAGACTGTCTGTACACCAGCGAGTATTTTAGTAAACCCTGCACTTTTTGTGCTCATTTGCAGTTTTGTTTGCTGCTATATGTCCTCTGCAAGTCCGACAGATTCTGATTTTTTTAAATGCACTTTTATGCCTGTATAATATATAGTTTCCTCACAGTCTGGGCTTGCAGGATCCAAAGGAAGGGGAACATACCTAAAATGATGTTTGTTGACATTTCTTCTTTCCAAGTTATACCACTGTCTCAACTTTAAAGATGAATTATGTTATAGCCTTAAAGTTACAGTCCAAGGGCAATCTGTGAGATCATGCCTTGTAGAGTCATTTCTGAAATGGTGCCACATATGCTTCCTTTCTGGCATGTATGATGACCAGCCTCCACATGTACAGTGGTAGCCCAGGAAGAATTTACGTTATATTTTGGCCACACCTCTGATGTCACTGGGGGTTGGCAACCTCCCCTCTCTCTACTGAAATAGCAATACATGTTATACCTCTTTAGTAGGCTCTAGCATTGACTTAACTAAGTAGCTTAGCCACCTTATAGTAAAAAAAAGTACAGGACAAAAATCTTACAAATGTTAAAACAAGAGGTGATCCATTCACTTTACATGAAGGGCAACAGAGCAATGTAGATCAGTTATTGCATAAGAATCAGACAAAAACAGGGTTTCCAAAAAACTAGAGCCACATTTTTGGTGGCTGGTGTGTGTAAGTACGCACAGCAGGTGAATATGCTCCCCTTAAAATCATGTGGAGCAAGCTGGATGAGAACCCACGCTCAACTGTTCCTTGCAAGACCATCCAGTAGACACGGTCACACTGAAGTGAAGGGGCTGGAAGTAAATATTTTACTTGTATTTCTAAATAAACGACAAACTTTACAGGAAACGCATAGAAATTTTTATTATGTACTCTTATTTGATCTGGAAGAAAGAATGAGGCAACAATTTTGTGCAGTACAGACAAGCATAATTTATCCATTACAATATACAGTAGCTGCACTCGCTGCTGCATGCAGCATTTTTGGGTCAGAACCATAATTTGCCAAGTAGAATCATTCTATTAGTACAGAAATGTTCTGCAGTCACAAAATGAGAAGAGTTCCATCTCATATTGTACAATATCGTATGTGTCATGCTGAGTAAAAATCAAAGACGGGATGGATTTGAGTCTTTGTGTGAACCTTGCATAAGGCATGTTGCCTCTGGAATGTTAAGCACAGAAAGTTTAGTTCCAGACATTAAATGTTAAGTGCTTCTTTTGTGCAAACGGTTACTGGCGAAAGCTTTCAAAATACAATTTTTTTCCTTATTTAGATACAGCTACCCTGTAGTGGTTCAGGGAAGTGATATGTGGCCCAAAGACTGACAGAGTACTATTTAGAGAAATGCCATCTTCCACAGCAGCAGTCCTAGTCCCTGAAAAAAATCTACATGCCCACCCCACAAACCAGCAGACTGCTGTTCATTTGTAGGTGACTGTCCACTGCTTCACGCTGGCATCGTAGGATGTTGTAACCAGTGTGTGTTCATCCAACCATGCCAAGCCGCTGACATGATGCAACCGGTGACAATCTGCAGAAAACAAGAAAGCTCTGTTACATGTCTGCTGTCAAATCATAAAGCCCAACAATCCAACTGCACTGGCTTTACAAATCTGATCCTATATGGTGAACAAGGGGGCATTCATTCCATTAATACTTGATATTACAAAATGATGGAAAAATTGAGGCATTGCCTAAGAGCATCATAATTTGCTGTAAACATATCCAACAACTACTTTACAAAGACAACAGAAACTATTCATGCATTTAGTCAACAGTTATCCTTTTAGTGGTTATGTTATTAAATTGTATATATTCATAGCTACAAACATTATTATCAAAACTTACAACAGATTCCTCCCTTTTCTCTTTATCCCTATATCAACAAATGGTTACTGTGGTGAAATATATATTTGATATCAAAAGGTATATACTTCATCCCTTTGAAAATTAATATAGTACCACCAGAACATAGGAGTAAATGTAATGTCAGCCTTTTCCCCTCAGCCAAAGTGGCAAAGATGTCATGTAACCTAGACTCCTAGCCTATTTCTTTACCATGGCAGATGATTAAAGGGTTTCCAGTCCAAAGATGGTGATGAGGTCACCACGTGGGTGGTGGTATGATCCAATGCCAGCAGTTCGGGGGGCCTGCCGAAAACCAGCACTTCTGACATCAGTGAAGGGGTCTAAAGTCTCCAGGCTTCCCTTCTGCAGTTCAGCATTTTGACCAATTAAACAAAAATAAAACACCTTTCTAGATTATCAGCTGTACCCCTACGGCCACCCGTTTCTCCACCCCAGTCACTTCCCCAAATATTTTAGTTGCCAAAAGGCAAATGCCTGCTTGTGATCACATGCAAGAGGCCCCACCCCCGAACCCTAATCCTTGATTTTGGAGAAGGGGATGGGGCAGTAGCAGATCTGTACAATCAAGGTCAGTGGATTCCTTCCCACCTCCAAACAATGTGCCTGCACCTTAAAGTCCACAGTCTGAATAGAATGAGCAGGCATGCAATCAGGAGGAAGGGGATGGGGCAACTGCTTTTTTAATGACACTACGGCAGACTGACCCATCACTTTGCTTAGCATCACTGGATACGCAACTGCCCCCCCCAAATCATGTGCCTGCTTACTCCATTCAGACTACATTAACTTACTAAGCAGGTGGCTGTTGGGGGGGGGGGGACAAACCTAGGTTCATCCATTATTGACCCCTAAATTAAAGGGCTAGTGTTCAGAAAGGGCACCTCCTGAATGTGATAGTTTGATGAACTGGGGGTCAAGTTAGTGAGGGGATTTCTAAAAAAAAAAAAAAGACAATAGGCTCTTGGCACAGTGCCATAAACTGGCATTTTGCTTTAGATAAAAAAAAAAATGGCTGGGGGGACGGGGCAAGCAGGAAGGTAAATTATCGGGGCAGGGGATATGTGGTGGTATACCCATTTCAGTCTGCTATACCCCATACATTGGGTCAAAATGTTGTTCAGCTAGAGAAGTGAAGCACACAGAAGACAAAGGTCCAGAATCAAAGTCGAATGAATCTGCCAATGGCCAACTTCCCTCATGCTTATTGGGGAGGATTATATAGGAGATCTTTGTTAGAAAAGTCGGTCCAGCTTTTGGATTAGTCCAGTCAGACCTTTTGAGAGCACATGTTCCTGTACTTCCCCAAACTGGCAATTAACCACAAGTGTAGTAAAATGGTTATCCCCTTGGTTAAATCCAAGGAGTCGTGTCTTTTTTGTGATAGAATAAATAACTTTTTTTGCACAAAATATGAGTGCACCTTATTTTCATCTCCGAGTAGCAGAGATGACTCATCTGCCTTTGAAGGGACACACAGAAACAATTCAGTGTCAGTGCTAGACTACAAGGTGTACCCAGTACAAGTTCCTAGTCCTTGGATAGTTGCTGCTATGACCACATACTCTAACTCAGGCCGACACATTCAACACACGGATGAGTGCAGGGACTGTGGAGCAGTCAGGAAACAGGAAAAGAAGGGACATGCCTAGCTGAAGTACAGACAAATGTCAGTTACCATCAACAGTGCAGCGTGACATCCACTGGTGAAAATAAGTCTTTGGTATCAAAAACAAACTTCTTCCAAGATTTCCCAACCAAAGCAGTTCAGAATCCAACTAAATGATGGGCAACTGGTTACTTGTATTTTCCACTCATAGACAGAGGCCACTCAGAAAGGTGAAGCCCCTTTACTATGCATGTCCAAAACTGAAACGGGTGCAGTGTTGTGGGTTTCAGTTCTAATCTGTGCATAATTGGGCCACAACCCTAGGTCATTCTGAATCTTAAGAAAAACCACACTGCTTATGCAACCTACTGTACTTTGTGAATGTCACAATATTTTTACATTTCTTTGTATCCATAAGTAAAGGATACTAATTTGGGGCCCCTGTAGTAGCAGAAGAGCCCAATCAGTGAGCATTTTTATAGTTTTATTAAAAATGTATCTTTTTAAACGAGCATTTGTGCTCAGCTAAAATCTATGAATAAAAGTTATGTAGGTATTATAACTGGGGATTTTCCAGAATATTTTGTCAATTAAATACCACTTATTGGTCTAGGCAGAAGGCACTAGGACCAAGTAAGAGCAAATCTTTTAGGCCAGGGAGCCAACGAAAGCTACTGGACATGGCTCTTGTGCAATACTGCAAGGTGCAATGCACCTACCAGTACTGTTGTCAGCTCCCTCTCCTTCAGACTGGTTCACCAGAGAGAAAGCAGAGTGGGAGAAAACAAGCTGGGGCTTGTGGCAAGCTAGCCAAAAGGGACAGAAAATGAATATAGGAAGAAAAAATAAGTAACCAAATAAAAACAGAATGCCAGCCTAAGAGAGAGAACAGAAGGGACACACCTGCAGATGGGTATACAGGGTAGGAGCATGCAGGCGTGCCGGTAGCCCGCAAATGGTTAATGATAGGTTAGGCACACCCGAACCCCAAGTGATGGGATCCACTGCTTAGCAGGCTTCTGCTGGGCCAGAATCTAGGTGAAATTGGCCAACAGGCAGCAGCTCTGAAAAAAAAAAAAAAAAAAGTACACAGACCCCGTCTTGTAGAATAAAAAAAGGCCAGATAAAGGTTGGACCCCACTGAAATTAACAAAATATTTGTCAAACACAATTTTGAATGGAGTAGTCCCTCGGATTGCCCACATCACATTACTATCGGGGGGGAAAAAAAGTAGCATTTTGTTTTTTGTAATAAAAGAATCAGGCAAGCTCCTGCCCTACAAATGGGGATTCAAGAGCAATTATGCCTATTGATGGTACGGCTACTGTAGAAGCCTGAGGGCAACAGAGGAGACACCCTAACCTGAAGTTAGGGTATCCCATGATAGTCACTCTCCTCTGTCAGTATCTTTTGCAACATACTTGCTAATAGCAAGGGACCCCTGGAACTGGGAGGCACTGCCAAAAGTTAAGGCTGAGAAGAAAATGTGGATTGAGAGACTTGCCTGCATAAGGAAAACAGTGGTGTCTAGTTTAGCCATCAGCTGATGCCCAAGGTAGGGGGGTGTACCCTTGGGCGGGAAAGGAGGGAGACAGCTAGAAAAGGACCAGATTTTTGGGGGGCATTTGGTTTTTATTCTCAATGCCTCAGTTCCGCAGATAGAGAAGGGGTGGGGAGGGAGAATGAGAGAAAGCATGTGTGAGAAAGAAAGAGACAGAGTCAGAGAGTGTGTGTGTTACTGAAGCGCTCACCTCTGGTCAAAGGGTGTGCTGCCCAGAGGCCGTGACTTTGTTCACAAGGATGACAGTAAATGGATCATGGTACTCCATGGAGAAGACATTCTGGAAGATGACCTGTTACGGTAAGTATACAACTTTGATATCTTCCTCAGAATTGGTCTTCTCCATGTAGTTCCACTTATGGGTCAGAGTACCAAGCTCCCCTACATATGAGGGAGAAGCTGGTTCACCCTGATTGTACAGGGCACCCTCAGTACTCTGGGTGAGAACACCTGAGGGAAGTGGCTCTTGCTTGTCAGGAGAGACCTGTGACTGATCAGGTAAAGGCAGGTGTTCCTGTGGTACAGCTGCCAGAGGGTTCCACAACAACTGCCCCCGATCTGAGAGTAGAAGTGAGCACCTTGTAAGTGCACATTAAACACCTTACACTGAGCCAGTGATGCCAGCTGGGAGAGGTACAGAGGTGCAGCCCATCTGAGACAGACTGCAGTTCTCACATGTGCATCGAACTCAGTAGATTCTCACCCCAGGAGTCCTTTAGCATCAGTAACAGCAGCAGTTAGCTGGCTAGGTGCAACTGCCCCGGAGGTGTGTCTTTAGATAATGAGCTTTAAGGAACTGGGTAATCAGAAAACAGCAAGGGAGCGTGCTGTGAGAGAGCAGCCTGAAGGGCATCAGAATTTTTTCTCCGGCTACAGAGCAACACTGCCTCAGGAGGTGTGTCTACTTTCCTTGTAAAAAGCCTTCTTTTGGCTTTTCCTGGCAAAGTTTTCTTCGGACTCTTATTATTTTACTGTGCTGTACTTATTTTGACTTTTTCTCGGTTCCCGGGTAGAGTTTTTTGGCCGTTCCCTTTTCTATTTTAAACTATATATTTTACCACGAGTGAGTGTTTTTCCGTGGTTCCCTTCTGTTTACTTGCAGTTCCCTTTTTCATAAGGGAACCGATGGTTTCAGTGTTTTTACCACTATTTTAACCTCAGAAACTTGGTTCCTTACTGCGAAGGAACCAAACCTTTTCTTCTTATTTACACTATTTCCACCAGGTTCCTCTTTTAATTGGCATGTCAGAGGACTCTTAAATAAAATAGAAGACTGGACCTACAGGTTTTTAAATTGAATTGAATGTCACAGCATTTTGCTAAAGCAGATTTCTCAATTTGTGCTTAAGGCGTTAGGTCCAGATCATTCCTGCTTTGTCTGTGTGAAAATTTGGTAAGAAAACTTGAGAAACAGCTAAAAGATTTAAGAAAATCATGGCTGAGGATGGGCAGAGACCCAAGGCTACTGATAAGGGGCCTTCAAAAAATAAAAGTGATAATAATAAAAATTCAAACAAGGGTGCTGATGAAGTATCCTTAAAATCCCAGCCAGGTGCTGATGAAGTGCCAAAAAAAGAAAGAAATAAGTCTTGGGCCAATGAGATTCCAAAGAATAAAGCTTCCAAAGGGGCTGATGACATTCCTTCAACATCTAAAAATAACAATGGTAAAAAAGGCACTGATGAAGTGTCTTCATTAAAAAGGAAGCAAGATAAAGCTGCTGATGGAGTGGCTTCAAAAAAAATTGTGTAAAGACAAAAATGCCCCTGTTCCTCCTGGGAAAGCCAATAGCGAGACAACAGGTGGCTTTAAGCATAAAGAAGAAACAAAACATTTACAACCACAGACCGCCAGCTCTCCAGATTTTACTGTGGAGCTGCCCTCTGTGGAACAAATGGCAAAAGCACAGCATGTATTTCAGACCTTGCAAAGAATGGGGTTGTTTTTTTCTGCTTTTTCTACTACACTTTTCTCTGCTGCCCCCTCCCTGGCAGGGGTTCATGACAGAGAGGAAGAATATTTTGATGCTCATGACATGGATTCAGATGACCAAGAGCCAGATGTGTCCCCTGATCCTCATTTGGCTTCATCCCCTTATCAGGAGGATGCTCCTTTTATGCTTTCATTTAAAACATGATAGACACCTTGAACCTCCCTTCACAGGAGACCAACCAGGATGTTGATGATGAGGACCGAGATTACAGGGAATTATACAATGGCAAGAAATAATCCTGGCTCCTGATTGGTTAGTTGGCCATCACAGCAAGGATGTTATCCTGGCATAACATCCCTGCTCATGATATGGCTGAGGACCCTGAGTAACTTTTCTTAAAAAAATATTTTAAAACACTAAATAAAATTCTTTACATTTTTTTTACTGTATAAAACAACAAGACACTGTATAATAGGAATAATGCCCTCCAGGATGGGTGTTATGCTGGGATAAGATCCCTTCTTGGGTGTTGGATGCCCTCAGCCATTGGCCTCGGGGCCCAACCACCCGAGATGGGATGTTATCCCAGCATAACACCCACACTGTGAGGCATTATTCCTTTAATAAAAGGTCTTCCATCCCCTAAAAAGCTGGTCCTCCCTATTTACAGTGTTTTCAGAAAAAATTATTAGGAAGCTGCTTCAAACCCCCACTTCCCTGGCAGGGGTTGACAAGCGCTGTGACAAAAAGTACCAGTTATCAAGCCATGACACAGAATTCCTGACTGTACACCCTAGCCTTGAGAGTACTGTACAGCAGGCTGCATGTGAAAAAGCTGGGGTCACCTTGTCCTCTCTCCTTCTGGACAAAGATTCCAGAAAAATAGATTTTATTGCAAAGAAATTGTATACTACAGCTTTTATGCTGATCTGCCTTTCCTTGTACATGGCTTTTACAGCCAAGTATCAGAAGGCTTTATGGAATTCAGTCCTGGCCATTGCTCAAAGTGACTCTAGGACCTTACTGACACAGCAAAATCTGCCTCGGAAGCTAGGTACTAATTCCATATGGCAGATGACAACAATGATGCAGCCTCTAGGGCCATGGCCCATGCCATTTCTTTGAGGCGTTTTGCATGGCTCAGGGCTACTAGCCTATCACAAGACACCCAGTCAAAAGCTATGTATTTCCCTTGTGACCAAAATATGTTGTAATCCACAGTTCTGGAATCAAACTTTAAAAAAGTGGATGAGTACAAACTTTCGTGGCAGACACACTCCACTAAACCTAAGCCTCCTGCCTCGCAGAAACCCCAGCCCAGGGGTAACAGGGGCAGGGGCTACTTTTCTAGGCCTTATCCTCATCCTCAGTTTGATTTCTCTCAGTACAGAAGGTAGTATGGGAGAGGGGCAGAAGGGGTCAAAGAAGAGCCACCTCTGCCCAGTCAGCAGCCTCTCAGCCTGAGCCCTGATGCAAGTGTCCAGATTGCCTCCCCTCTGCCTGTGGGGGGCAGGCTCTCCCACTACTTCCAAAATTGGACCCTTATTACCACAGACAAGTGAGTCCTGGAGACAGTGGAAAAGGGCCTGCCACTTCAGTTCAAAAAGAGGCCAGACCTCAGGTGTACCCAGGTGTCAAAGCCTTTAACCCCAACACAAATGATCCTGTTGGAGACTGAGGTAAAAAACCTTTTGGCTCTAAGAGCAGTGGGGAGGGTCCCTGCCCAGGAGAGGGGCAAGGGTCTCTACTCCAGGTATTTCCTGATACAAAAGAAAACTGGGAAAACTCATGAAGTAGAAAGTATGCTCACAGAGTCCGTTTGCATTCACCACACTGCTGCCGTAGCATAGGACACATCTCTGCGTTTTATAGCTCAGACATGTTCACTTAAATGTTCTTTCAGGCTTCTCTTCTACTTCATGGGTATAGACAATGTTTTTCCAAAACCTAGAGGGGGGAACTTTGATGACCTACTACTCAAACGCAAGGCCTTTTGGATAATCAACTTAAGTGCAGATAGAGAACAGGGTCTGAACTATGGTTTTGAATTGAAACCTTTTCTGAAACTGAAGCGTTAATGAACTAAAATTCTAAGTTTATCTAATATATATTTTTATGCACATTTCAATATATGACATTATATAGTGATATATGGTGTTATACCAAATAATGTGGTTCTTGATGTGATATGTGGGGTCCCTGTGTTTTTCTTTCTCCCCCCCTTCCTGTATATATTTTTACATATATAGGGGATATGACATAGCCTGACTGAAGATATCATATTTATCTTCACGAGAGGTCAATGATATCATGATATCTCACGAGTGGCGAAGCCACGAGTGAGATATCTTGATGTCAATGGCCTCGAGTGAAGATAAATATGATATCTTCAGTCAGGCCATGTCATGTTCTGTTTATACAACATATGTGCTGGGTTGTCAAGACAACCACTTACATAAGTTTTAGACAACCCACCACATCCCCCACTTGACAGTGCTACACATATCTTATTGATGAGGCAACCAGCCAACCTCTCCTCTTTCTCCAGCAGCTCTGACACAGTGCTTTCAGACTGATTTGGCATTTTTCCACTAACTGCAGACCAATGCTCCTGTGTTTTCATGAAGATTGTATTATTTCCTATGGCTGTTTAATTGTTCTGGTTTCCAATATTACCAACAAATGTTTATGGGAACAAGTTTATTTTTACATGGCTTCGGGTTTTATAGAAATCCCTGCAGACGTGGGAGCCCTGTAGCTATAATTGGTAAATATTTTTTTAAATAAAAACTTATCTGGCTGATCCTGCCGTTTCCTCGTGGTGTCAGCAGAGTTTCATTTCTGAGATTCTTTGTAGCGTGACCGAGCACTTTTGGAGCAGACAGAGATTCAAAAGAAGGCACTCTCACTGTGAAATGTTAGAAATACGGTGCCTTTTTGCTAATATTGTGGAGCTTTGTTACAATCCAGGTACTAACAGTAGAAAAAGAAGAGAGCGTGAGATGACAGCTTCAGAGATGTGAACGGGAACGAGCGTTGCTATAATAACACTCACTCACACTCGCTGCTCATATCTCTGAAGTTGCTGACTCTAAGTGTCTCTTGTTTCTACTTTAGGCAGCTAGATTGTAAGAAAGCCTGCAATATTAGCAAAAGGAACTGTATTTTAAACATTTTACAGCGAGAGCGCTTTTTTAATCTCTGTCAGCTGCAAAGTTACTGGTCATGCTACCAATTAGGATGTGACAATGAAAATTGCGACACCGTAGGGAAATGGCAGGATCAAGCAGATAAATTTTTTAATTAATACTTGTTTGAAAATCATGGCACGTAGGATATACGAGGTGTAAGAGTCGCGTTGTGGGGGGGGGCGCAGGTTATGGAAAAGCAGCACAGGAGCACTTTCATTTTCAAAGAGGCCAGTAGGATTTATGAGATGATGTATAGGAGTTTACAAGATAACACGGTGACGTATAGGAGTGTTGAAGATATGATAACGTATAGAAACGTGGAGATATCAGTGTTATCTCCACTGGCTGCTTAAGATATCACTTTTTATAACAGAATTTATCTCAGCACATGTGTTGTATAAATATAAAGATATATATATTTTTTTTTTTTTTTGGAGACACTGACATTTTTTTGAAATCACTATATGAATTGCTGCTATAACTGTGTGTGTTAGCCTTTGAGAAGGGATAGTAGTGGCTGTCCCAAACGCGTCGGGTGTTTGTTTTATTATACTTTAAATGAAATTTTTTTTTTTTTTAACACTAGAAACTGGTGCCCTTGCTACTCTGAGGTTGGTGTGTGCAGGACTTATTTTGGTTGTGTTAAACCTAAAGAAATCCCACCAGAAGCCCACTCAGTTACTCACCTTCATTGGAGCTCAGCTGAACACCCTGAAAGAGTCTGCCTTCCTGCCTCCAGAGATGATTCAAAATTTCCTGTCAGTGGCAGATTCTTTCGTCCAGGGACAGCCAAGACCAGACAGACATTTTCTCATGCTCTTGGGACACATGGCATCAATGACTGCAGTGGTCCCAGGGGTCAGATTCAGGATGCGAGACCTACAATTCTATCTCAGAGCTCGCTGGTCTCAAAAGAGCAATGCCTTGTCAAAACTGATACCTGTGACAGAACAGTTTCTGCAGGCACTGCTTTGGTGGAAGGAGCCTGCAAATCTGACAGTCAGGTCCTCTTCCACGCCCTTCTTCCCAAAAAAGTGACTACCACAGATGCCTTCCCCTCCTAGGTTGGGGCGCTCATCTAGATAATGCCTTGGTAAGTGGCACCTGGACTTCTCAGGAGTCACAGCTGCACCTAAACCTTCTGGAGCTCAGAGCCATTTTTCTGGCACTCAAGGCCTCTGCTCCTGTCATAAGGGGATAGACTGTACAGATAAGGACCGACAACACCACTGCAATGTTTTACATAAACAAGCAGGGTGGTACCAGATCAGGGATGCTCTGTTTGGAGGCTCTAAAGATTTGGTCTCTCGCTTTTCCCTAGGGGTCAGCCTTTCAGCTGTCCACCTCCCAGGCAAAGAAAACACCCTAACAGATGCTCTCAGCCGCATCAGTTAGGGCCAAAGTGAGTGGACTCTGAAGAAGCAAGTGGTAGCCACAGTCTTCAAGAGGTGGAGCACACCAGAAGTGGATCTGTCTGCCCCCCCCACCTTAATTTCCAGCTTCCCCAGTACTGCTGCAGACCTCCAGTCCTGGGAACACTTCCACTGGATGCCCTCATCCTGGACTGGTCAGAGAGGTTCCTATACGCGATTCCTCCTTTTCCTCTAATACTTGTGTTGTGTCGCTGAAACTCAGACAACAGCCTGTGCATTGATGATTCTGGTGGCCCCAGACTGGCCCAGACAAGCCTGGTACCCTCTCCTTCAGTCACTGTCCTGCAGCAGGCCTATTTGCCTGCCACCAACTCACTCTGAGGTGACCCTTCTCCAGACAGGAGTGATTTATCCAGACATGTATTCTCTTCACCTCAAAGCTTGGTTCTTAAGGAGTTAGAATATCCAGCTTCTCAGTACTCCGATCAAGTCCTTAAGATCCTAAGAATGGCTAAAAAGCCTAATGCAAAAAAGATTTATGCAGCCAAATGGAAAAGGCTTTCCCTCTGGTGCAAGGGCAAAAAAGTCAATCCTCTTACAGCTTCAGAATCTCAGCTGCTGGATTACCTAGTGCACCTACAGGTCTCTGGCTTGAAGCCCTCCTCCCTAAAGCTGCACCTGGCTGCAATTTCAGCCTACCTTCCGGTGGGAAATAAAAAGTCTGTTTTTTTCTCTTTGATCAAGCAGTTTTTCAAAGGCCTTTTGCACCTTCAGCCTCCAGTCAGGGAACCTGTTCCTCCTTGGAGCCTGAACCTCTGCATTGCCAGGCTCATGGAACCACCCTTTCAGCCTATGGACACCGCCCATCTCAAGTTCGTAACTTGGAAAACTGTCTTCTTACTGGCCATTGCCTCTGCTAGGAGGATCTCAGAGTTACTGTGCACTGAGCCCAATTACATCATTCCTCATAGAGACAAAATTGAGCTCAGGACAAATAGGAAATTCCTGCCTAAGGTGGTTTCTGAGTTTCACCTTAACCAGTCCATCACTCTACCCGTTTTCTTTACTGAGAAATCCACCCCTGGTGAGCAAAAGCTCCACAGTCTGAATGTCTAAAGAGCCTTCTTTTACTACCTTGAGCATACTAGGCAGTTCAGAAGTGCTTCCACTCAGCTGTTCCTCACCTATGGGGAAGTAGGCAGAGAAAAAACAGCTACCAAAAGCACTATTTCACGTTGGCTAGTCTCTTGTATTAGATTCTGCTATGAAAAAGCTGGTCAACAACCTCCTCAAGGCCTCAGAGCTTTTCTACCAAGGGCACTGCAGCCTCTGTGGCAGCTACAAGAGACATACCACTTCTGGACATCTGCAAGGCAGCTACCTAGAAAACTGTACATACATTCATCAAGCATTACTGCCTGGGTGTGCAGTCCAGCTCTGATGCCATATCTGGCAGGGTGTTTCTACAGAGCCTCTTTCCTAAGTAGGTTCTCTGCCCACCTCCCATTTTTGTACTGCTTTGAAATCTGCTATTGTTACTGATGCCAAAGAACTCCTGGGGTGAGTAGAAAAAACTTACTCCCCACAGTAATCTTCTTTCTTCCAAGGGGTCCTTTGCATTAGTAAGCTCCCACCCTTCCTCCCCTGTTCACCTTTTTTAGGAGAAGGGCTCTGTTCTCAGTTTTATTACCAAATTTGACTATACATTTCAAATATTTTTTACTGAGATTGTTGAAATATGTTTTTGTAGTTTTGGACATTTGCATGATTTTTGGATCCTGTTGGTTCACTCTCTGGGCATGTGCCCATTTACATAGAAACACAGAATTTGATGGCAGATAAGGACTGCTTGGCATACCTAACGGATAAGCTGCAGATCCTAGTTAACCAACAGCCTACTTCCTCCTACCCCCCACTACAATTGCCTTATGTCTGTCCCATGCATTCTTGAATTCCCCCCACTGTTTTTAACTCTACAACCTCTTCAGGAAGGCTGATCCATGTGTCCACAACCCTCTATGTGAAGAAATACTTCCTCACATTACCTCTGAGCCATCCCCCCTCTATCTTCAAATTGTGCCCCCTTGTTTTTGCACATCTCTTTTTCTGAAAGATGCTAGCCTCTTGGACTTTGTTGATTCCCTTGAGGTACTTGAATGTTTCTATCATGTTCCCCCCTCCCTCCTTTTCTCGAGGCTATACATCTTTAGTTCCTTTAGTCTTTCTTCATATTTCTTCTGATGCAGACCCTGCATCATTTTGGTTGCCCTCCTCTGGGCAGCCTCCACCCTGTCTATGTCTTTGCGGAGATGGGGTCTCCAGAACTGTACACAGTACTCCAGATATGGTCTTACCAACTCTCTGTACAGAGGGCCAACAACTTCCTGTTTTCTACTGGTGATGCCTTTCCCTATGCATCCAAGTATCCCCCAGCCCTCCTTACTGCCTTCTCACATTGCTGGCCCACCTTTAGGTCGTCTGATATGACTACCCCCAGGTCCCTTTCCATTTTTGTTGTCAGCATCTCACCCCCCATTGTGTACTCTTTCCCTGGGTTTCTGTTTCCCATGTGCATTACTTTGCACTTCTTTGCACTGAATCTAAGCTGCCATACATCTGACCATTCCTCCAACCTTCCCAAGTCCCTTTTCATCCTTTCCACCCCGCCTTGTATATCAACCCTGTTGCAGATCTTTGTGTCATCTGCAAAGAGACATACTTTCCCTTACAGTCCCTCTGCAATGTCACTTATAAAGACATTAAAAAGGACCGGCCCCAGTACTGAACCCTGCGGTACCCCACTAGTAACCCTCCTTTCTTTACTGTGGACTCCGTTTACTATTACCCACTGTGTCCTGTTGTCCAACCAGTGTTTTACCCAGGCTACCACCCTAGGACCCACTCCCAGGCTGGCTAATTTGTTTATTAGTCTTTTGTGTGAGGCGGTGTCAAATGTCTGCTAAAGTCTAGGTAGGCCATGTCCACAGCCCCTCCCTGGTCTACTATTTTGGTCACCCAGTCAAAGAAATCAATTAGATTTGTCTGACATGACCTTCCTGCTGTGAATCCATGCTGCCTTGGGTCCTGTGCCCCACTGGCCTCTAGGTACTCAACAACTCTTTCCTTCAGAAGTGATTCCATCATTTTCCCTACCACTGAGGTCAAACTGACAGGTCTGTAGTTTCCTGCCTTTGTCTTGCTCCCACTTTTGTGAGGGGGAATCATATCCACCCTCCTCTAGTCCTCAGGTACCACCCCATCCTCCCATGATTTATTAAAAAGGGTAGTCAGTGGTGTTACTGGTTCTTCCCTTAGTTATTTTAAAAATTCTGGGGAGAATCCCATCAGGCCCCATTGCTTTATCCACCTTCAGTTTTAAGAGTTCTTTCAGAACCCTTTCTTCTGTGAAAGGACTAATATCAACTCCCCTATCCAGAGTGCTTCTATTGACAGGATTAGGTATTTCCCCCTGCTTTTCCATTGTGAATACTAAACAGAAGTATTCGTTCAGCATCCCTGCTTTTTCACTGTCACGCTCTGCCCAACCACCTTCCTCTTTGTTCAGCCTCACTATCCTTCCCTTTGTCTTTCTACGCTCGCTGATGTACCTATAAAAGGGTTTATCCCCCTTCTTAACCGAGATGGCCATCTTTTCCTCAGTTTGGGCCTTTGCTATTCTGACTGCCTTACCCGCTTCCTTCAGCTTTAACTGGACAGTTCTCTGGCCTGCTCCTTCTGTGTTTCCTTATACTTCCTGAATGCTATCTTTTTTCCCCTTACCTTCCCCGCCACTTCTTTTGAGAACCATAGTGTCTTTTTCTTTCATTTTGATTTTTTTATTTGCTTCACACAAAGACTTGTTGCCTCTGTGATGGCGGTTTTGAAGTTTCCCCATTGTTGCTCCACCCCATCTTCTTGCCTGTTTGCTAGTGCTTTTCTGAGGCACTCTCCCATTTTGTCAAAATCAGCCCCTCTGAAGTCCAGTACCTTCACTTTTGTGTGGCTTGACTCTACAGCTAAGTTTATCATGAACCGCACTGTTTGGTGGTCGCTTGTTCCCAGATGGCTACCCACTTCAAGATCAGAGATCCTCTCTCCATCCCCATTTAAGAGTACCAGGTCTAAGATTGCTCTCTCCAGAGTGGGTTCCAAAACTAGCTGTCTGAGGCATGCCCCCTGTAGGGCATCGAGAATGGCCCTGCTCTTGGATGTGGCTGCAGCAAAGGTGCTCCAGTTAACATCTGGCATATTCATGTCCCCCATCAGCAATATCTCCCCTTTCTCTGCCATCCCAAGGATGCCTTCTATCATTTCTTTGTCCATTTCCTCCCCCTGAGACGGGGGTCTGTATAAAATCCTGAAGCCCTTCAGGCTGCTTTCTCACAGCACTCTCCCTTGCCCTTTTCTGACTGGCTAATTCCCTAAAAGCTCATTATCTAAACACACACCTCTGGGGCAGTTGCACCTAGCCAGCTAACTGCTAATGTTCCTAATGCTAAAGGACCCCTTGGAAGAAAAAAGATTACGACGGTGAGTAATTTTTTTGTTTGGAATGAGAGGGCAGTCTGGCTGGAGGTGCTGTGGCCCAGTCCAGGTCTGCAATACCAAAGTCCTGAGGTGGGATGAGGTACAGCCCCTGCTGACTCAGTAGCAGTGTGATACCCTAAGTGAACGTACCTGGTGATGGGAGAATTGGAAAAGGAATGTCTCCACAAAGCTGTTGATGCATCCTCCATGGCCCTAGGCCATGGTGAAATAACATAAGTGTCAAGTTTGGGAATCCCCAGGAGTTCCAATCGCAGGGGCGACTGGATCACAACTTCTAAAGGCAGGGACACCGAATGCCTGGAGCATCTCCACCACAAACTGCTGGTACAGGATTCACTCAGCAGCTGAGACCAAGTGGATGGATGATAACACATTCTTCTTGAACAATGACATTGATGGAGATGAGGCACAGGTCTCAGGCAAATACAGTTAGTTGGGCACTGCGATTAGGGTGACTGGAAAAGGTCATGCAGGGGCATGTTGGATTTCGCAGCACCCTACACATGACATTTCTGCTGTTGACACTGTTCTCCTGTGGTCTACTCCTACCCAGACCTGGTGGAGATTATATTTAGTGATGAGGGGTGTGGGGGCAAAGCCCCCTGCAAAAACAGACTCTTGTCCCCTGCTGTCTCTTGTCATTGTAGCTGGGTTGCGGTGGAGTGTGGGGCTACAGTCGTTGTGGGTGACATGTTTCTGGTGCCCTAATTTACAACGACCAGATTCATGTTGCAACGCCGTGGATGAACCAGCCTCAGATGGATTTAGCACAAGAGAAGGAGCCCTGAATTGGGCCCCACCCGACTCCCTAAACCACACCTAAAAGATGCCATACACAGTGTTGGTCCCACAATGAGGGTCCCAGAGGACCTAAGAATGCTGACAGCCTTTTAAAGAATTGCCAAGGCCCCTCTAAAGTTGTGGGTGGCTGAGGCTGCTGGCCTACTTGGCTTCTGTTTAGGCCACAAGACTTTGGCAACATTCTTCCCTAAGGGAGGATCAAACAGATTCAAGTATCTGGCACTCCTACCTCAGAGGAGCTGGCAGAACTGTGGCCATGGGGAAGGACCCCAGGGTGTCTGGGGTACTCCCGCTGTGGAGTAGGCCTCACTGGGAGACCTCGTCACCACCTGGTTCAACACTGGACAACGGCCACAGAGACACCTCAATAGGTGGGCTGTCATTGTGCTCCAAGTCAGCACCACCCTCTGGCACTGATAGACTGGACCATGGTCATGGGGCTAAGTCACTCCTCAGAGCCAACACTGACATCTTCCTTGACACCAGACATGGCACAGACATCTACACTAAGCCCAGTGCCATCCCCTTTCCTTGTGGCACCACGTTCAGGGACATGCTCCAAGTCAAAACTTGGTCAGCACCAAGACTTGATGCTGGATCCTGTTCCAGCACCAGAGCTAGCACAGATGTCAACATCAAGTCCAGTGCCATTCCCTTCCTCAGTGTCATGAAGGGACTGGCTCCAAGCTGACACTGGAATCAACACTGGTGCTAGGCTCCTGAGTGACACTGCGATGTTGTCAGAGAGCCCAGTGCCACTCCCAGAGTTGTTGCCATGAACAATGCCAGAGGTCAGTGTCAAGGAGTTCACTAGCAAGGACAAGGCCAGAGGCCTCATGTTCAAGACCAGGGATATCTGCCACCCAAGGTGGGCAGACTGTGGCAGGTTCTCAGTCAACTGCTCAGAAGGAGTCAACTATCCACCTGACACTGCCACCCAAGTCTCCAACGTTCCAGCATGGCGGGATTGGAGAGAACTCAGTTTCTGAGAATCCAGAATGTCCTGAAAGGGGCCCAAGGGGAGGGACCAGTCTCCTCTCTTTTGGACATCTTGATTTAACATCTGCCTCTGAAGGGAGCAATCGGGCAACCCACTTCCCCATGTGGTGTTCCAGCATGTGGAGGACCGCAGAGAAACAGGGATTTCAGCAATCTATGTCACTAACAGGCAGAGTTGATATTGGTCCTCAGTAGCAATCTTCTTGCCACAAGGGCACTGATGGAAAATAGGGGCCTTTTCAGTCCCCTTTTTCTTTGACACACAGGATATCACATAAAAATGGATAAAGAGACCCCCCCCCCCGAGAAACGTCAACAAGGTGAGCTACAGCAACAGCTTGCTCCCACAGTGTACTCTTGACAGAGGAAAGAATGCAACTGATATAGTTGAGGAATCTGGCAGTGGTTGGAAGGCACATGGCACCACCATATGGTGCTGTAGCCAGTAGCCTTTGCCAGCCCCCTGGCCTAAAAGATGTACTCCTGTGAGGTCTTAGCACATGCAGTCTAGATTCATAGGTGGGACTCCATGGAGAAGATGGAGTCTGGGGTAGATTTGCTGTTTTTTCTGTTATTCCTGCAAACTTAGTGTGATTTTTTTTTAATCAGTTGTACAGAGCCCAGAACTACAAGGGATGGGTGCTTAAATAAATTTGCCTTGCTTTTTTTTAAAATTTCTGAATAGAATGAGGCTGGCGCAGCAGTAGCACTACCGATCGAGATGCCAACGACCCAGGTTCAGAAGTGAAACCAAGGTGTTGGAGGGGCCGGGGAGAATTGAGCGTCCATAGAGCTGCTGTCCTCCGGGGTTGGGGGGTGGTCTGAGCCAGACACTTGCCTGGCCCCTGGTGGAAGCTGATGGAAAGGCAGCTCAGGCCAGAAAATTGGGAGGTGTAGCAGATATCTGTGCGTGCACCATGACGTAGGCACACACCGCACCTCCCCAGGACAGAAAAAAAAACGTAAAATGCCCACCCCATGCTGGCCTGAACTGGATCAGTTCTCTGGTGGAGCTTGGGGAACCTCTCTGATCCTGCCGGGGGAGGGGGGGAGCCAGGCAGGAAGACAGCCAAAAGTTAAGTCACAGAGGACATTGGGGTGATGGGGCTTGGGGCACTCCTCAGAAGGAGGGCCGTCTGGGAAGAGAAGGGGCAAAAATTCTGAATATAACAGCAACACTTAAAATGGTCAAACTATATGCAACAATTAAGCCTCCAACTTGTTAAATTTACATTTTATTCCCCTCGCCTCCAGCACTGCCTCTTTCTGCAGGAAACTTCCCAGCACCACAAACAGACATCTTCAGCCCTTATCCAGTTATCTCCCCCCCCACCCCCGCTTGCCTCCAGGCCTGGCCACAGTCTGTCACAGTGAGTCCAATGTTATTTTATTTCTGTTGTATGTATTTTACACATGTATGTGCAATTTGTATGTGAAATACTGACCGACAGCAGGAAACCACTTTAAATGAGCTTCTGCTCAACTGTTCTTACAATCAATGTGCCCTTTCTTTTTTTAAAAGAGCTACTGACGCCTCAAAGAAAACTTTAAAAAACACAATTAGGCACAATTCTGCCTGCATTTCATTTATATTTTGTATATTTCTCATCCCCATTATTTATTACTAAGGAAATTTGCATGAATATATGATCTTTATCCCTTAAGAGTTCCTTTAGAGTCCATCTGCCTCTATACCTTACTTCCTATTTCAAGTCAAAATCCTCTGTTGTGACATCACAATCTGTTCATATGGAAGTAACTGATACCACAAGCAGTGCTCTGTGACTTCAGGTAGGGAGAATGCAGCAGAAACAGACAAACTCTTCACGAGCAAAGATCCTGTTTTCATACAAATTGCCTCAGTAATAAATAATGGGGAGGAGGAAAACAGCACTAATGAGAAACAAGCTGGACTGTGTCTAAATATTAGGTTTTGTTAAAGTTCTCGTGAACGTGTCACCAGCTCTTTAAATAAAAATCTTGAATCACTCTATAGCGAGACTATGGTAGAAGAACAACTGTCCATGGTGGGGGTATTAAAGCGCCTACTCCATCCTGCCTTGCACAGGGGTAGTTCCATTTTTCTGTTCCTTCCCCCAGCACACTGGGACGCTAACAGCTCCAAGCACATGCTTGCAGAGTTCACTAATGCAGAGCTCAGCTGGCATCCTCCCTTCCATGGCACCTCCACTACAGTACCACCCGTGCTTGCCCATATGGCAATGCTGCAGCAGAGACAACGACCCTGTCACCCTCCCTCCCTGAAGAGGAAGTGATTTCTCGGGGATGCTCAATCTTCTTTCCTCTACTGGCCCTCCAGCACCCGGATCATCGGCGTTGCAAGCAGCAACACCGCTGTTGCGCCAACAGGCCAGCTTTCTTAAACTCATTTCGGATTCAACCTAAATTTGATGTGAAAACAAGATCTATAATGAACTTCAAAGTACTGTACCTGGCATTTTAATTCTTTCATCAGGATCACTTACGGTCCAAACATAAACCATCATATCCATGCCTGCAGTTGCAAAATGTTGATTGTCTGGGGACCAGGCTATGCAAAGAGCTTTGGCATGGTGTCCATAGAACTGGCTGCCTTTCTGATATAGATAAAAAAAAAAAAAAAAAAAATTGTGATGTCTTATTATTGCAATTATTGTAAACGCAAAATCAATGAATGCTGGTTAAAATGGAAGACCACATGCATGAAACTGGAAGAGGACAAATCTTCTAGATAAAAATAGAAGTTATAGTCACTTTTCTTATGAACATACAATTTCAGCCAAGAATGAAGACAACTTGTCCATAGTCGTCCCCCCAACACCATGTTGGAATATCCTGGCACACTTTTCTTTGTCATAGTTTGTTGCATCGCTACTTTTTGTAACGCCCCCATACACACACACACACACACACGCAGAATATTCTACTAGGTGACCTCCTACCTCCTTCACCACCCATTTTGCCAGCATGCAACCATGGCTTACTCACTGCCACCGATGGTGGGTTTAGTTGTGTGGGGCAAACACCAGGGCAAGGTTGCTAGTCATGCAGCAGTGGGGGCACAAGAGTGTTCTTTAGGGCTGTGAACCTGCCATACCTGCTAGACTTTCCCTGTTTTTTCCTGCAACTTGCTGGCTAGGCTGTCAACTCAAAGGGCCTCAAGAATTATTGAAAAAAAAAAAAACGATTTTTATCAGACTTACCAAATGTTCCTTTCTCTGTTAGCTTCAATGTTGCCAGTGGGAAATTACTTTGCCAACAAGGAATGAAACAGAAGTTTAATGTGCCAACATCCTCCAACCTACTAGGAAGATGCCCCCCTCCCCAAGTAGTACTACAGTGGGAAACAAGACATCATTTTACTTCCAGGAGAGCATCCTGTGGTCTGATCAATTCCTCACCCCATCCCCCATGCCTCGCCTCAAAAACCCTGGGCTCATACCTGAACCCAGGCTGCTGGTGTCACAAGTGGAACACCAACACTGCAGTCCCTACCACAATCAATATACTTAGATGTACCTGGACGGCACCCTTAGGAGTGCAACAGTGGTCTCATATACATTCTTAGTGTGTCAAAACCACTCCTCTTGGGTTCGTGGTTCTCACAACCTGCGAATGGGTGCAAGATAACTCTTACAAAGTGTCATCAGGGAATGCATTTACTATTGCCAACTTAGGAGATTTAGGGTGGGATGACTGGGTGGGCCACTGGGCCCTTTTCTCCTGTCATGTTCAATGTAAAAACCAAAAAACAAAATAGGTGTTTCAGATTTACACACTGCTGCCAAGTGCAATCTTAGAAACACAGAAGTTTATGAAGAGAAAAAGACTCATGGTGCATCAAGTCTGTTTGGTTCCCAAGTCCCATTTTTTCTGCCACTGGCAGGTCCTTAGATGCAGCAGTCATCCCATGACTCCACATGGCCAATCCCACTGCCCACATGAGTACCATTCCTTCCCCTAGTCATTTTCACAAACCCAGTGTGCTTATCTCACCCTCTCTTGAAACCAGAAACAGTCTTAACATATACAAGCTCCTCTGGTAGACTATGCCACTTTTCCGTAACCTTCCCTGTGAAGAAGTGCCTCCTCACATACCTCTCAAATTTCCTCCTATCAATTTAAATTTGTGGTCCCTTGTAATGGACCCCTCACTAACCCAAAACAGTTGCTAGCTATCCACCCTGTTTATCGCTCTCAGATACTTGAAGGTTCAATCATGTTACCCCCCCTCTCTCTCCTGGCTTCCACTGAGTACATATTTTGTTCAGCCCATCTTTCCTCATAGCTCTATGTAAGGAAAATACGGAAGAATGAGGGGGCAAAAAAGCCATTGTGATTCACGACTGGGTTGGCTGCAACAGCAAATAAAAACACATTTAAAAATATAAAACTAGTCAAGTGGTGGGAAATAGGGCTGAGATTTTAAACAAGATGAAAGAGGACAGCAAGACTGAGGAAGGCTACGGATGATGCAGAGTTGAAGATAGCCGTGGGAATGAAGTGAGCCAAAACCTTCTTTTGTCACATATGAGAGAAGTGAAAATTAAAAAATGGACTAGTCAGACTGGAGAAGGTAGATGAGTGGATGGTGGAGAATAAAAGGAAGGTTGAGTTGATATCCTGAAAAAATAATTCTGTTTGGTGTTTACAGTAAAAAAGAGGCTGCTGCCTGATTGTACCATCAGGGCAAAGGGAGGTCGTGTAAAACAGGATCCAATTTTGGTGAAAAGGATACTGGTGGGCTTGAGCATTCTGAAGCTGGATAAGTTTATGGGTCCAGACAGGCTGAATACCCATGTACTAAAGGAGATGGGGCAGGTCCTAGCGGAGCCACTGATTGAGCACTTCAACAGCTCACTTTAGACAGGATAGTACCAAGGAACAGGAGGATAGAGAATGTTGTTCCTGGGCAAGGGGGAATGAAGGTGAAGCAGAGAACTACAGACCGGTCAGTCTAACGACTATAATAGGCAAGCTGATACAGATCATCATAAGGGAGAAGGAACTGGTAATTTTCCTGTAGGCAAACAGAGGTCAGGATAAAAGACATCATGGGTTCAAAGGAGGTGGTCGTGTTAAGCAAACCAGATAGATTTCTTCGACTGGTTAACAAAAGTAGTGAACAAGAGAGAGGTGGTAGACACAGTGTACTTTGATTTTTAAGAAAGCCTTCGACTTCTGTCCCTCATGGACATCTAGTAAAGAAGATGCACTACCTGGGGGTGGGGTAGAATGCCACAAGATTAGCGGAACAATGGTCAAGTGGCAGAACCTAGGGGGCTGTAATTAATGTGAAATCCTCAAGGGTTGGGGTCACTAGTTGTGTGCCACATGGATCAGTCCTGCGACCGATCCTCTTCAACATCTCCATCTACAACATCAGGGTAGGAACACAGGGCAGGATATGCCTCTTTGTAGACGATACCAAGATCTGTGGCTGAGTGGTTAGTAAGGATTGGGTCACAATTTTGGAAAGATGACCTGGGAAGATTAGAGAAGTGGTTGAAAGTATGGCAGTTAAAATTTAATGCCAATAAGTGCAAGGCGATGCACGTGGGGTAAACAAATCTGAAAACGGAATACAGAGTAGGGGAAGTAGTAGTGGAAAGCACAACAGTGCTATAGAGCACAATAGAATAATCCCAGCAGTGCCATACCTGGCGGAGCTAGCAGGAAGGGGAGAAAGACCCACTAACCTAAAGCAAGGAAGGTAATTTAATTCAGTTTATACTTGAAGGGTCTGTGTGAGTGGGCAAGTAAGTGTGCCTGAGCGGTGTTTCAGCTTGTAGGGATGGAGTGTGTATCCAGAAGATCACTTAACAGCAGGAGCTGGGAGAGAGCTAGATGTCATTATCCATCTGGGGATGGATGACCTGGCAAGGAATAAGGTAGAAGTAGTACAAGGTAACTAGAGGAAGCTGGAGAGGGGCTTCAAGCAGGTGGCATGCATGATAGCTTTCTCATAAGTGTTACCTGCATAGGGCTAGGGAGAGGCAAGGCAACACAGCATCAGGGCATTTAATGACTGGCTGAAGGCATGAAAGAGGGCTTTGGCTACATCAGGGACTGGGGGACCAGTCAGGGAGGATATGAGCCTCTGTAAGGAAGATGGCCTGCACCTTGATGGGAAAGGGGAGTGCAGTCCTTGGTGAGAGGTTTAAATGCTACTTGTATAAGCATTTAAACTAGCCCGGGGAGGGGGGAGTAAAACTAGGGGAGGCAAGAATGGCTCCCCACCCAGATGATAGTGACTCAGGGAAGAAGGGCCCGAGGGGAGAAAACTCTTCTAGGGCACAGTCTCCGAAAAGCAGGGATGGGGACAAGACAGAAAAAAGGGGGGTATACCTTGGATAAGTGAAGACAGACAATTGAAGAACACAATGACTGGTAAAGGTAAAGAGGTAAGAGGAGAGTCAGGGTGGGGGGCTTTAGGAAGCAACACAGGCAGGAATGAGGGGGAGAAGCAGGGCAGCAGGCAGAGGGAAAAGAAGGTGTGGAGAGCCACGTGCACCTATGCAAGGAGTCTTAGAAGCAAAATTGCAGACCTGGAAGCTATTATGGCAGAGGCTAACCTGAAATGAATAGCCATAATGGAGTCATGGTGAACAGAGCACCACGACTGTGACACTGCTATACCAGGCTACTCTCTGTTCAGGAGAGACAGGGCAGGAAGGAGGGGTTGTATTACATGTTAGGAAGGGAATCATGGCCACAGAGGTGCAGGTGTGCCTTGAGGAAAGAAGGGGATAGAGGTGCTGTGGGTCATCTGGGAGGCAGGTAGAAGAATCATCAGCATTTATATAGGGCTTTTCATACATAGTGTATCCCAAAGCACTTTACAAGCAATGCTAGACTGGTAGTGAAGTGACTAAATGTGTAGTGGCGGCCATATCGCACATCACCACCCACACACAGCCTGGATAATTGCATGAACTGGTTTATGGGAAGGGGAATGTTGGCCAGGACACCGGGAATGTTCCCCTACTCTTTGCGAAGAGTGCCCTGGGTTCTTTTACTTCCTCCTGGACACCCACCAGGACAACACCAGGATGGGTAGAAGGGACCTTGGTTTAACGTCTCATGTGAAGGACGGCACACCCCAGCAGTACAGCACCCCCCTAATACTGCACTCCGATGCCAGCGATTTTTAAGTGCAAGCCCAATCCCGGTGTGGGATAAGAACCCACGACCTTCTGGTCCAGAGGCAAATGTGCTACCAACTGAGGTGCTGGGGTCGCTATCTGTACTATGGCAGTGCAGACTTCCAGCATATAAGGAGGAACTGAATAAGGCCGTTGGAGAAGTCCTCACGGAATGGCAAGTAAGAGGGAGGTGCCACTAGCTGGCAACTTCAGCCTGCCATACATGAAGTGGAACCTTCCAACTGTGGCTTTAGCAAGGAGCAGAGCCATCCTTATTCAAGTTTATTGACTAACATAGGTACAATGTACATCAGTACAGGCATTCAGTGTGAGAGAATACATAAAAAGTCATACCACTCTGTTACAGGTAGTCAATCAGATGGTAGGCAACATTTTACAATTCATCACATTATATTTAATTATTGAAATCTTGGATAAAACCAGTGAGCAGATGCTCGTTAACTGGTTCCATGTCAGTGGAGTTACAGACTGGTACAATTATATAAGGACAGAAGTACATATACAAAAGTGGAGGTACACATTACACTTATTATACAGGACAGACACTACTATGGCATTGTACAATGTACGCTTTTGTCCTGGAGATACAACCGCAGTGAGCGAGTACACAGGAAGGAAAAGAGAGGAGAGGGCTAGAGTTAGGAGTATTAGGAGGGGAGGAGTATTATAGGTAACTGACACTATTATTTCAGGTATATAGTTTTATAAAAAAGATACCCACAGTCCTAGGTATTCTGGTGGTAGAAGCCTACTATTTGTGTTACTCCCTTGCTCCATAGTTTTGCACATATCAGGGACTATGAGGTGAAGTCAGGGTTCCTCTCACTCATGTATAGCACCCATTTCAACCATCTGGTTGTGAAACTGGGTGTACACTGCTCGATCAGGCATGCTGGTTCTTCCATTTGATATATCCCTCCTGTGATGTCCACCCAACTTTGGTGCATTGGTGAATCAGTGTCAAAACACTGTCAGGTGATAGCTTTTTGGGCTACCACCAGCAGTACATGCCACAGGTATACAGCATCCCTGCCCCTGACCCGACCCGGTAAAATATTTAAAATGGCTTGCGACAACTGCAGTGGGGTGTCTAACTCAAACAGTTCTGTTATGGTCTCTTGGAAGTTCCCTCCAGAACCCTGTAAGTCTTGGGCAAGACCAGAATACATGCATTTGGTGTGCTTCGACTTCTGTGCACCTTGTTTAGGCATGACCAGCTGCTTGGTTACTGTCAAGTCATCTAATTCTAGTGGAGTAATCGGACATAAATTAGACTTGTAATTTTGACCAGATTAACAAAGGCAACCCAGCCCCTGGATTGCCTTGATGCTTTTACCAAAACTAAAATGTTTTTATTGGTTTAAAATAAATGTTTATGTAGTTAAAATTCAAATTGTTTTGTTGTACATGAGGGTTTTAATGCTAGTAAGTAAAATTAAGTAACATTTTAGTTAAGTGCCCATTCCCTGGGGCTCAGGGCACTGTACGTAGGTCAACGAACAAAGCAATACTTAAAACATACATCATATATAAAATCTAGTTCTTAACCATAAAATAACCAATAAGTAAGGCAGGTAGAACAACAAAACAAATGAATTCCTCTATAAAGAAATCATATAGCAGCCACTGTGCTGGAGGCCCTAACCAGGAGGCCTCCCTAAACAGGTGAGACTTCAGGCGCCTCTTAAAGGCCTCCCTCCAGGATCGTGGAAGAAAGTTCCATAGGGCTGGGCTAGTCACCTCAAAAGCTCAATCACCAGATGATTTAAAGAGCTAGTGAAGCCAAACCAGGCAGACAGGAAAACAATATAAATTTTAAGAAGTAGTCAGTTATAAAATGTTATTTCTGAAGTAACTTTCTTTTTCCTTTTGTCCATCAAAGGGTCTTCTGTGTCATAATGTTGTGGTGGATGTGTGGAACAGCTGTTAGCATAGCAGCTGACATATCTAGCTCTACTGCCCCCAACCACATCATCAGCATTGTGATTTTGCTGACAGTGAAATCACAGGTAAATGACCTGGTAGTCACTGAATTGCTGTTCCTAAGTAGCAGTGACGTCACAGTCAGTGAGGTCACAATGCTGGTAATGTAGTGGGGGCAATATAGCTAGCTATGTTAGCTGCCACACAGAGTGCTGTTCCACACATCACACATATTAACATCAAGTAAACAATCTTCTAATTAAACAAAGGGAAAAGAAAAAGTACCTCAAATATAAAAGGTAATGGCCAGGTCCTGAACAGGAAGCCCAAGTAGGGGGAAGGTGGGAGGGAAACATACGTGATGGCTGAGATCTTCTCAAAGATCTACTGCTATGCAAAGTTCTTACGCAACTGTTCCACCTTCTTCGGGGGTATGTCAGCCATCAGGTTACACCATAGGAACAGGTTCCAAGCAGTGACCTTTCTGAACAGCACACTGGGAGGTTGGATCGCCATAAAACTTAAGACAGGATATGATCCATAAACCACCCAGAGAAGGACCTTCTTAAACTTAAGACAGAAGGTCTTGAAACTGAACCAATCAATCAATCAAATCTTTATTTATTCAGGCGAACATCATTGAGCAAGGCTCATTTACAAGATGGACCTGATAAGGTCAAGGTTCAATAGTTGATACACAACAGATACATCATACACTTTATAAAACAGTTATACATACAGAGGAAAATAACGTTTATAACACAATGCTGTACAGTGAATTCACATGATAAAACTCTGTTACAGGAAAGTTAAGCTAATATTTACAGTATATACAATACATACATATCCCAGTGGGGGCCATGGCAGACACACAACATAATGAATACTAGGATGGTGAAGGTATTACTGGGTGCCATAAGATGGGGGTGCCTGTCTGGAAGGAATATGCCATATATGGTTTGGAAGTGAGATTTGTGATATGACAATTCTAGCTCTAGTGGTAGCAACTGCATTTCTCTGTGAAGAAGACTGTACAATGCTGTTTAAAGGATGCAAATCGAATGATAATGGACAGTTTTAGGGATTTTTGTAGGGTGTTCCATGCTATAGCTAGAGAATAGCTGATTGATGCCCTCCCTAGCCTGGTGTTGAATTTGGGCAATTTGAGCAGGATGATGTTGTTGCTTCTTAGGGCATAGGAGCTAGGAGTGGTCAGAGTGAAGCAGTCCAGGATATAGTTTGGAAGTTTTTTTGATAAGGCTCTGTAAATCCATAGTGCTGCATTTCTGCTCCTTCTGATATGAAGGGAAACCCATCCAACTGCATCATAAAGAGAGCAATGATTATATGGCAGATCTGTAATGAACCTTATTGCTCTATGATATAAGGTATCCAACTTGTGAAGGTAGGAGATGGGGCAGTGACTATAAAGGAAGTCTGCATAGTCAACAACTGATAGAAAAATGTCCTAGACTAACCTCATCTTTGAGCCTCTGTTAAGGAAGGGTTTTAATCTATAGAGAAGGCCAAGCCTTTGGCGAAGCTTTTTTAACAGTTCTTCTAGATGATGAGTGAAGTCGAGTCTGCTGTCAATCCACACACCTAGGTATTTGAAGTTTTCAACATACTCCAGATTTTCTCCAAGTATAGTGCATAGCTGGGGGAGAGTGATTGAAGAGGATGTGCTGGTGGAGTTTTGATTTGTGAACATCATTGCTTTAGTTTTCTTTGCATTTAACAGAAGCTTTTTCTTGAGTAGCTGATGTTGTAACAAGGTGAATTCTGTTTGTAGGATTTCACGAGCAGCTGCAGACGAAGGGTTACTGGCATACAAAACAGTGTCATCAGCAAAGAGGTGTACTGAGGAATTGGTAAGGGTTGAATCAATGTTATTTATATAAATGGCAAAAAGGATAGGACCCAGAATAGAACCTTGGGAGACTCCTCTTGACAGTGGTTTTAATGGGGATAGGTCACCTTCAGCTTTTACCTGCTGTGACCTACCCGTGAGGTAGCATCTGAACCACTTAAGGGAGGGTGGATCTAGGCCAAGGGAGTGCAGGGATGAGAGTAGCAGCTCATGGTCCACAGTATCGAATGCTTTGCTCAGGTCCAGGAATACTGCACAGACATTATTCTTTTTATCCAATTCGGTTTGCCAGTCATTTGTGACCTTGGCTAGTGCAGTGATAGTGCTATGCTTGGCCCTGAATCCAGATTGAGCTGGATTTAAGAGGTTAGCATTGTCAAGATATTCCCTTAGCTGATTACTCACTAATTTCTCCAGCATCTTGGATAGCACTGGTAGAACGGAAATGAGCCTGTAATTATTAAGATCCATAGGGTCCCCTGATTTTAGAAGGGGGTCCACTTGGGCTGTCTTCCACAGTGTGGGAATAGAGCCAGAGTTTAGGGAAAGGTTAAAGAGGTGTGTTAGGGGGACTGCAAGTACATGGCACGCAGTCTTTAGAAAGAAGGGGTCCAGAGAGTCTGCGCCTGCACTTTTTTTGGTATCCAGATGCCATAATAGATCCTCAACTTGTTTTAACAGTATAGGTTTGAAGCTAAAGGAAGAATCAACTCTTTGATCACCAGTGTAATGGGAGCTTAATTGTTCCCTCAGCAGGTTAGCTGGAGAGGTGTCAAAGGCAAGGCCAGCCGTTGTGAAGTGGTTATTGAATGCATCCAGGATTTCCATTTTGCCAGTGATAGGGCCATAACTGTTGTGTAGTTGAGTTGGAAGGGGGTTGTTAGCGTCCTGCCCCACCATACCCTTGCTGGTGCCCCAAAACCTAGCAGGATTATGGTAGGAGGAGTCAAGCTCGGCCAGGTAGAAGGCAGCCTTTGCATCCCTAACTTTCGTGGTGCATCTATTCCTGGCTTTTCTAAAACTCATCCAGTCATTTGCATTCTTAGTTGTTCTTGCCATTTTCCAGAGTTTGTCTCTCTCCAGCAGTGCAGCTTTGAGGTCAGCTGAAAACCGACAGGATTTGTTTTTTATATGGATACTAGAGATTGGGGCATGGGTGTTAAGGGCATTTATTATAATGCTATTTAGCACCTGCTGAGCTTTTTCTACAGAATGTGCAAGATAAAACTCTTGCCAATGTGGAGAGTAAGCTAGATCATGCAAATATCCTTCAATATTGATGTTTTTCTTGGATCTCCTCATGAGGAATTTTGCAGGATTTGTTGTTATGCTGGTGGATCTTACCCCTGCAATGGGGCAGTGATCACTTATATCGTAGAGAAGCACTCCAGTGTGTGTGAGAATAGATGTGGTTTACTCATTAGCATGATATCAAGTAGTGTGCTTTTATTACTATTCCTTGCATTAATTCTTGTTGGTTCATTAATTAGCTGTGTGAACCCATATGTGTCACAGAATGATACCAGAGGTGTAGCTGCCTGGGTGAGCCAGTTGAAATTCAGGTCACCTAGAATAATGACTTCTTCAGTGCTGGGCTTGACCAGGTTCCCCAGGTGAGATAAGAGCTTGTGTTCAGCAGAGGGGGGTCTGTAGCATCCAATTAGTTGAAAAGCTGCTGTATTAGGGAGAGAGACTTTTAGGGATAGGCATTCAAACTCCTTGGGCACAGATGTTGCAGCAATACAGGATACAGCTATACCAGATTTTGCATATATGGCTACTCTACCTCCCCTTGTTTGGCAATCAGCTCTGAATAGCTGATAGTTAGGTAGGTTAACATCCCTGTCTGCTGTGGTGGGTTTGAGCCATGTCTCAGATACCACGAGAAAGTCTGGCAAGGTATGGGCAACCCAGGCTTGTATCAATGTAAGTTTTTTTAACAGACTACATACATTAATATGCAGGAAACTGAGGCCTTTAATTGAGGTTAGGTCTGATGGAGAGGTGATACATTCAAGAGGTCCAGGGTTGATTTCCACATTACCAATACAGAGCAATAGAAAGAGCAGGAGTTTCATGAGGGCTGCCAGTGATAGGGAGAGGGGGCTGTCTTTGGTCCTCCTCCTTTTATTCTGTTGCCACTCTTTTTTTTTTTTGGGTGCTCCTTGTGGGTTTAAGGAAATGTGTCGAGACGCCAAGTAGCAGTTTGGCGCTTAGGCTTAGGGGGGATCTGTATATCCAGCAGTGGAGCCTTGATTGAGATACATGTGTGGTGGTATGTGTCTCTTTATGATGATTATACCACTGTAGTCGATGCAGCAATGGTAGAGTATATGTGAGGGTTTGAGTGTCAACCAAAGGGGATGGTTCAGAGAGACTGGGCGGATGGATCACCCTAATTTGTATGACAGGGACATCTTCTTTGTGGAACCCTACGGCTGATAGTGAAAGGAGTATCAGAAGTAAACTCCCCATTCTGAAAGAGATATTGGTAGTTGGCTGTCGGGGAGTAGTGAAGTTGCTGATTGGTTGGATCAGCAAGCCGGTGTGACTGTCTGTTGGTTTAGAAAAATGCTGAGGGCGGGGAAGAGATTTTGGCGGGAAGATGCCTATAAAGTAACACACAAGAGGGGAAGGGCGGTGGCAAAAATTTTGCGCTTTTCTAAGTGCTCCTCGCTGTTCCTCCGACCTCGTGGTTCCCTGGTTTGGCTAAGTGCTGCTGACCGCCTGCTACTGGAGCAAAGCCCGCGCTCAGCTGGGTGCTGTGGGGTGGGAATTGCAGGCTGGAGAGACAGAGGAGGGCGCAGCAGTTAATAAAGGCAGAAACAAGCGTTCCTGAGCGTCAGTGACTGAATCTGCACAACAAAAGGACTGTGTGGGGTTGGGGGGCTGCTGTGGCACCTCAGTGTCTGGCCCACCTTGCAAATGCAAAAAAGGAGCTGTAATTACAGTAAAGAGCAATAAAATGGCAGTTTCCCCTTTATTACAATAGTAGAAATCAGCACCTTTTAGGTAATTTACACAGTTAAGGGAAGGAGAGTGGCGCCTCAGCGTCTGGCCCACTGCTGCTAACAGGGCCCAGAGATACAGCAGAATTCAAACAAAAACAACAGATTCCCTCTACAGATGCATCACAAATTGAAGACAGCTCTTTTGGGGATTTTGTAGTAGTACAGAGGAAAAAAAGAAAAAGAAAATCAAGTCCCAGACAGATTTCGGCAAGGCAGGCTGAGTCAGTGAAAGTCAATGGGGCAGGAGAGCCGATCAGCTGCTGTGCCTGGAGGAGCGCTCGCATACCGATTGGCTGCGCCTTTCCTGAGTGCTCCCTCACTGTTCCTCCCGGCCTCGTGGTTCCCTGGTTCGGCTAAGGTGCCGCCGACCGCCCGCTGGCGGAGCGAAGCCCCGGCGCTCAGCTGGGTGCTGTGGGGTGGGAACCAGCAAAGAATCCATAAACTTAAGATAGGAGTCCTTACAGAACAGCCCCGCCAAATTCTGCATGGGCTCAGGGATAGAGATCGAGGAGAAAAGACTATTCTTCTTCTTCTTCTTGATCTCTCCTCAGCATTTGATACTGTGCACCATTGCGTGTTGCTTGACTGCCTTAGGGAACTCTGCAGGGAACTCACTTGCACTGTCATCTGCTGGTTTGAGTCCTATTTAACCAACAGGAGCCAACGGGTTGTGATGGGAAATTTCTCTTCCATCCCCAGTCCCTTATCTTGCGGAGTACCCCAAGGATCGGTGTTGGCCCCAATGTTGTTCGCAGTGTACATGCTACCCCTGGGAGGGATCATTAGAAGTATGGCTTTGGTTTTCATTGCTATGCTGATGATACCCAGCTATACTTATCCTTTGCCTCAGGAACATCCAACGAGGTGGATGTGCTAAACAGCTGCCTTGCTGAGATCAACGACTGGATGGCCTCTAGCTGGTTGCGACTGAACCCTGATAAGACGGAGGTATTGGTGGTGGAGTCGAACAGAGTGCATGATAGGATGGCCTCTGAATCAGAGACTTGTTCTGGGGTCCGTTTCATTGAAGGCCTCCTCTAGGGTGCGAAGTCTTGGTGTTATTCTGGACATGAGTTTGACTATGGAGGTGCAGATATCTTCCACAGTCCACTCCTGTTTTTTCCATCTTAGAAATGTCACTAGGATAAAGCCCGTTGTTCCGCCTCTGGACCTACCCTCTTTGATGCATGCCTTAGTTACATCTAGGCTTGACTACTGTAATGCGTTCTACCTCGGGGTCACAGGAGGATCTCTCCACAGACTGCAGCTGGTGCAGAACGCAGCTGCTCGGTTACTTGCTGGGCAGCCAAAATATTTTGCCATATTACACCGGTGTTGTGTGAGCTGCACTGGCAGATGGAGGATCCTTTTTAAGGTGGGTCTTCTCACCTATAAGGCCCTATACGATCAGGGCCCTGGTTATCTGTCAGGCCTTCTGGTACCTGCTCTCTCGGTTCGCCCCCTCTGTTCCTCCTGTGAAGACCCCCTAGCGATTTCCAGGATGAGGCTGAAATCGGCTGGCGACAGGGCTTTTACCGTCACCGCTCCCGTCCTGTGGAATTTGCTCCCCTCTGGGGTTAAGGAGGCCCCTACCTTGGAGGTATTTAAGGACCCCCAAAGGCCCTCCTATTCACTCAGGCATTTCTGGATTGAGTTATTCATTTATAGATTTGCTCTGACTATAGCTGCTGAAAATGTATTGCTTAGTTTATTGTTTATGGGTAATATCTATTTGAAGCGTTAGTATTTATATGTTTATAGAAAAATTTTCTTTTTTATTTTCTTTTATTGATTTATTGTGTTGAGTATGTGTTTATCTATTTGTATGGCGTCCAGAGCCTCCAGGATTGGGTGTCAAATAAATTTGGCCTTGCCTTGCCTCTTGAGGCAATGTCCAGACTGTATAATGCTTGGTAAATGTGTGACCAGTACTCCATGTGGCAGCTGTGCAAATATCAGCAGCCGAGACCCCTTTGAAACAAGCCACCGAGGTAGCCATTCCTCTGGTGGAATAAGCTTTGACAGCACCAGGCAAGTCTTTGCCGTATTTATTGTAGCAGAACTCAATACAATTTGCCAAACATTCGGATAAACATTGCTTAGAAACTGAAACGTCCTCTCTACCTGGGGCGAAAAAAACAAATAACTGCTTGGACTTTCTGGACTCATTAGTCCTGAGCAAATAATACTTCAAAGTTCTGCACACATCAAGCATATGGAGCAGTGCTTCCCCTGGATTGGCAAGCTCTGGAAAATAAACAGAAGATAGATAGACTCATTGAGTAAACTCAGAAACCACTTTGGGGAGAAACTTCAGATTTGTGTGCAAAGATACCCTGTCTTTGTGAAAAATCAAATAAAGCTCCTCACACCAGAGGGCCTGAAGCTCTGAAATTCTTTGAGCAGAAGTAATTGCAACTATAAAGAGTGCTTTCCAAGACAGATTGTGCAAATCGCAAGTCGCGCTTGGGTCAAAAGAAGACAGGGACTTTTCCAAAACAAAATTTAAATCCCAAGCCGGAACCGGGAAACAGACTGGGGGTTTCAGATGCAGGATGCCCCTGGGAAAGGTATGGGAGACATCCAGCTGAGCAATCATGTGATCAGCCACGGGCTCATGAAAGGCAGAAATGGCTGAAAGGTGGACCTTGAGGGAGGAATACTGGAGACCTGAGTTGAACAAAGAAATCAGGTAGTCCAGGACATACTTCACAGAACATGTGAAAGGGTCCAGAGAATGCTTGGCAGCCCAGATGGCACACCGCTTCCATTTCATGGCAAAAGTGGCACAGGTGGAAGGCTTGTGGGTGGCCACTAAGACGTCCGCAACCCTGTTAGAGACCCCGAACTTGGCAGTGTCTACGTCCTCAGGAGCCACGCATGCAGATGATGGGACCAAAGATTGGGATGGACCAGGATCCCCTGATCCTGGGTTAGCAGACTCCTGCAAAGAGGCAGAGAAACTGGGGGTTCCTCTGCCAGCTACTGAAGCAGAGGGAACCATATCTGGTGAGGCCAGGATGGAGCTACCAGGATCATGGTGGCTTCCTCCATCTGTAGCGTGATCAGCACCCTGTGTATGAATGGAAAAAGAGGAAATGCGTAAAGAATCCTCCCACTCTATTGGAGAGACAATGCATCTCACCAGAAAACTCCAAGCCCTGGGTCTAGCGAGCAAAAATTGGGCCGTTTTGCGTTGAGTGGGGACGCAAAAAGGTCCAATGCTGGATGACCCCATCTGTCAAACAGATCGTCTGCTATGGATGAGAGAAGTTCCCATTCGTGCATGCTGGACTGAGTACCGTTTAGACTGTCCACCAGGCAGTTTAGAATGCTTGGTACATGGACTGACGAGAGTGTCAGGTCGTGTTCTAGAGCCCAGTACCACACTCTCATGGCCTCCCTGCAAAGGGGGCAAGAGTGGGTTCTGCCCTGTTTGTTGACGTAGTAGACCACACTCAGATTGTTCAACTGCACCAATAGCTGACCTGAAGCCAGATGGTCCTGGAAGGCCTGCATGGTATACAGCGCTGCTCTCATTTCCAGGACGTTGATATGTAGGGTGGTTTCCCATTGGGACCAGGAGCCCCGAGTTTGAAAGGGACCCAGATGTGCTCCCCAGCTCAGCCCCAAAGCATCCGTGGTTAGGATATGATACAAGGAGATTGTTAAATTTGCCCAGGGGCCCCAAGGCCTAGGTATATACAAGTTCAGTTATATAAAATTGCTGATGGCCACCTCTATATATACAGTTGACTATGGCAAGGTGAAAAAGGCTTGCAGAGAAAATGCAAATGGCCAATGGATGGCTGAATGAGGCCCACATACAGGTTAATATGGCTAGCTAGCCAATGACTGTCAGTGGCTAAACAAATGAATGATACCACCATATCAATGCATGTATGTAGAGACTTTAAATGGTTAACGGTTAAACTGAAGAAAATAAAATAAATTTTAAAGTATAGCCAAGGTCTGATTTAGAATTGTCTTATTATACCAAAACATGTCTTTTTAGAAGGTTACAGCCGAGATAAGAGCGCAGCTGCTAGTAACCGCAGTCGGCCTAGGAGCTTAAAGTTCCTCTATCATCTTGTGATTAGGATGCAATTTGGCCACTGTCTGGTTTCATCTGTAGGCCAATCATTTTTGGAACAGTCACATCTCCTCGCATGTTTTCTGTATCTTAAAGTAAGTATTTTTGACAAATAAAAATCCCCTGATTACTTGTTTTTCCATTTAAGAATGACCGAATGTCTCGGCAGAATGTCAAAACGTATCTTATGGCTGAGGTATCTAATGGCCAGTGTATTTCTGAACCCGAGTCTTATGACTTCTCGAATGACATATTGTCTGTGTTTAAAACTGCTGAGGTAGTTTTTGGGAAATTCCAGTTCTGCCTTTTTAATGAAAACAGGTTAGGTATAAATGAGACCTAATTGTCAGATCTAATGTCTTTGAGAGGACAGAAGTTGGGGATCTCAAATGCCCATGGAAGCTCGAAACCCAGGGAAGCCGAGTATGATTTCATATTCTCTGTTAAGGCTGTAGTCCTGTAATGCAAATATTACTAGCTGTCTAGATTGCATGTTAGAAACACCCCATTGGGATTGCCCCTTTGGCTGTTTAGAACAAAACTGTAATAGGAACACCCAGGTAGTGGTGGGCTACCTGATGTTTAGAAATAATGTTAGCATGTATTCCTTTTTGTAAAGTAGGATTATTAATCATGACAGAATGCATTCTTATTGTTAAAATAGGATTGTTCTGGTTTCTTTTTGTGTATTGGGTAAATAACAGTTAATTGAAACTTGGGTCTACAATTATGTTAGAGTGCATGCATTCTTTTTGTGTATTACAACTATTCATCCTGCCAGGGTGTGTTTTTACTGTTACAATAGGATTTTTCTGGCTAATCTTATTAATACTATCCTAATAAAGTACAAACTAATTTGGCAAGAAATAGTGTGTTGGCTTTATTGAATTACTGAGAGTTACCAACCAGGAACCTGTACAAGTGCCCTCAGCTAACAAGATGACCTTAAAAGGGACCCCATGAAGGAGATTCAAGAGGTCCATCCACCACTGCAGTAGTTTGTGGACAGGGAGGAAACCAGAATTAACTGGACCGGCTCGTCTGTAGTCCAGGCGAGGCAATTTTATTTATACGGTGCCCATTCCCTGAGGCTCAGGATGCCTAACAAACATAAATACATAAAAACAAGTGTTAAAATACAACAACAATTAATACAATAAAATTCAGCATGTTAGCATAACACTTTTATAGTGTGCTTCAGTTTGCTGGGAAACAAACTGGTGGTCCTGTACGCTGATCCCACTGCACTCTGAGGGTCCACTGGAGTGTACGCATGTGAAGCCTAGCCAGAGGTACTGTAGGAACAGCGGCTGCCATTAGACCCAAAAGCCTGAGGTACAGCCTGGCAGGGATGCACTGGTTCTGAGAGACTTCCTGAGCCTGAGCTATGAGGCACTCTGCCCTGTTCTGGGGTAAGAACGCTTTCCCCTGTTTGGCGTCCAGCACCGTTCCAATATACTGTAATCTTTGGGATGGTATGAGGACAGACTTGGACAGGCTGACCATTATGCCCAGGGCCTGAAACAACTGGAGAGTATACTCTAGAGACCCCAGCAGCTGCTCCCTGGACGGGGCTTAGAGAAGCCAGTCGTCCAGGTACGGGAAAATGTACAGACCCTCCCTTCTGGGGCTGCTGCCACCACTGCTAAGCATTTGGTAAATATGCACAGCACAGAGGATATGCCAAAGGGCAAAATCTTGAACTGGTAATGCTCCCCTTGGAAAGCAAAGTGGAGAAACCTCTGGTGCGGAGGAAAAAAAAAACACGATATGCAGGTAGGCGTTCTGCATATCCAGGGAACATAGCCAGTCTCCAGTTTTGAGGAGTGGCAGAAGCCCTGGTAGAATCACCATCTGAAACTTTTTGTACTGGACGAAGAGATTGAGGTCTTTCAGGTTGAGAATGGGCCTCCGATCTCCAGTTTATTTGGAGACTAGGAAGAATCTGGAACAGAACCCCCCGTTTCTCTGCCTCTTTGGCACAGGTTCTATGGCCTGCCTGTGCAACAGTGTCTGCACCTCCTCTCGAAGAACCAGAAGATGATCTTTGGGGGGGGGGGGGGTGCAGTTTGCAGGTGGTGGGGGGAGGAGTCTGGAGGTCGATAAATAAACTGTGGAGTATGACCGCACTCTATGATTTGTCAAATCCAAGTGTCTGATGTGATGGTTCTCCATTGATTGTAATGGAGGGAGCTCCAACCGCCACCTCCTGGGCCGGAACTGGAAGAGGAGTGTCTGGTAAAGAGTCAAGCTGAGATGGGCCCTGCTGAGGAAGCAGGGGCCTAGGGTCTGGAATGCATGGCTGCCGCTCCAGCCTGGAAGGGGGCAGGCAAGGATGACTGGGCTCTGCGTTTGTCCTGGGGAAGGGCGCCTGAACCTGGTCTACTGGGTTGTCTATGAAAAGTAGAGTACCCTCTGCCATGCTGTTGAGTGTGGTAGAGGGAGTGCACAGATTTAAGGGCAATGCCAGAGGCCTGCACGTCATTTATGATATCCTGGATGTTGGGCCAAAGAGGTTACTGCCACTGAAATGAGCATTCAGCATTTTGTTCTGCACATCGGCCGCAAAATCAGACACCCTAAGCCAGGAGTGTCTGTGAAGACAGATGCTAGTGGCAGCCGCCCCTGGCAATCGTGTCTGACAGATCATAAATGGCCCTGAGTAGAGGTTTACCAATGTCCTCTGCTGTTTGGAGGTATTGCAAAAGTTCCTGCTTCTGGGAACCCTTCAGGGAGGGCCTTGGCAGTAGCTTTCCACTTTCTCGAACTGGTGTTTTGAAATTTTACTATATGCGAGAGGTAGCTGGCAATCCACAGAGCCAGAGTAGATGAAGCATATACCTGCTTCCCTCACAGACCGATCCTCCTGGATTCTTTGTCTGGGAGTAAGGAACTAAGGTGTTTGGGCACCTTAGACCTATCGTGTGCAGCCTTGATGACAACTGAGTGAATTTCAGCCTGGAGAGCTAGTAAATGAGTGCCCTGAGGAGCACTGTAGAGCTTGTCTGCCCTGCGCGGCATAGCTGGCACCATGTCTGGCCTGTGCCAAGCAGCCATGGTAGCATTTTTAAGGGCAGGAAGGCAGTATAGCGCAGTGGTTTAAGGCTCTAAGCTGCAAATCTGGAGACCTGGGTTTGAATCCCACAGCCCCCATTTGTATACTGTGTGACCCTGAGTAAGTCACAACTTCCCTGTGCCCCCCAGGTTGCACCTGTAAACAAGTTTTCAGCTTAGTGTGTCTCATCTGGTTAAACAATTGGAAAAGGAAAAAAAAAAGGAAAGAAAAAAGGATGCATAGGAGGGATGATCTTGGGTGGAGACTCTGGAATCTCCAGATAATCAGCTGATCCCTCCTGGTGGCATCCTCCTCTGTCTGGAACCCCATAGTGGTAAACAAGTGTTTCATGATGCCAAACAAAGAAGCATCCTCAAGTGGAGACCTGGGGGTGTGCTTTACAGACTCTTCACTGACTGAGGAGGCAGTGGACTTATCCGAGGTATAATACTGGTCCTCCTCTTCCTCCTCCTCTACCTCATCTGGCAACATGAGGTCAGGATGGTACTCCTTGACGCTGACCTCTTCTTCGAGGCCTGTTGGCGGCGGAGCCCAGGAAGGCCCTCGGGGCTTGTGAATCAGGGTCAATGTAGAAGGCACTGTCAACGGCATCAGCGACGATGGCCTGTTAAAGGCAGCAAACTGCTGTATAACAACATCAGTGAAACATGCAAGAACTTTGTTCAAGTCCAGTGTTGTCGGGGGAGGCATCACTGGCATCTCTACCGATGACCCACCCTGCTGACCCGATGAGTCCGTGTCCTTTGGCAAGGAGGCTGGACCCGAGGGGGTCGTTGTTGACGACGAGTTCGTTGTCAACGGAGGAGGAGCCGATGACCTGGTCGATGGCTTCGTGACCTGAGAAATGGGCGTAGATGCTGTTGGTATGGGTCTGGAGTGAACCAGGACCTCGACAGCAGGTCTCTTCGTCATGGCCGCAGCCGATGACGTCGAGCCCCCCCAAACAAAGGAGAGGCCGACAGGGAATGGGATGGCCATGATCCCGGTCTCTCTTGTGACTTTTCTCCAAGGACTTGTCTTTAGTCTGAGAGGCCTTGGAGCTCTTAGACCCAGGGGGCGACTGGTGGGCCGGTGCTCCTGAGGACACATACTTTGAGCTCGCTACCTGCTGATCCATAAAGGTTTTGACAGCCTTTCTGCATCACCTGAGGGTAGTCTCGTTGAACTTCTGGCAGAGCTTACAGTTCGAGGTGTGATGATCAGGCCCAAGACAACAAACGCATACTGACTGCTCGTCATTGGAGGCCATCTTCTTTCCGCAGCAACAGAACAGGGAAGAGGATGGATTCACTCTAGACATAAAAGAAAAAAGGCTTGAGATCTTTTAAAAGAGATTATGCAGGGTTGTAAGAAAAAAAGGCTGTAGGCCGCAAAATGGCACAAACACTGCGACGACTCTTCCGCGGAGACTGTGCATGCAAGTCAATGGCAGGAAAAGAACTAAGGAGGGCATGGGCCAGTCTGTGCCTTTATAGGGCTGGTGACGTCGGCTGATGTAGACAGCGTGGGCTGGCCCAGTTGTACTGCTGAAAATCTTCTGTGTGGATTCCCCATTCACAGAAGTGAAGTTCCTATGGTATAACCTGGTGTCTGAGATATCCCTCAAGGAATATCATCTAATTTTCAGTGGGGTCCTGCTTTTACCTATTTTCACATGCTGGTGGACTGCAGCACTGCTCAAAGTAAAGTGAGTAGAAAGAGAGTAGAAAGTGAGTAATTTGGCTCTGTTGAGATCTGAACCTGTGACCTCCCAGTTCCCAAACCAGTACTCCTACCATCTGACAAACTGCTATATAGTTCTTAAAATGTTCTTTACCACCAGTGGGTAAATCACAAATCCCCACTGAAGTTACAACAATAACAGAATGTGAACCAGTACTGAAAATACCACCTCTGAATTAAACACAAGATTGCAGGTTAAAAGCAGTGCCTTACTGCTCATCTGTCTTTAATGTAGTAACAGTTACTGCTTATGGTCGAACCGTGAAACCAGCATCAAATATTCCCTATTACACACACACACACACACACACACACACACACACACACACACACACACACACACACACACACACACACACACACACACTGTGTTTCACACGAGTGTGTGTAAAAACAGGTTACTCACCTGTAACAGTAGTTCTAGGAGTGGTATATGATGTTCATCCACACATTCTGGCAGTTGCGTTTCCCCTTAAGACTGGCTAGAATGTCTTCAAGCTGGTTCCTCCTACACTCCCTGATAGTAACTCCCTCGGCCCCACCCTGTGACGTTAGATCTTTTCCACTGGAAGCAGATTGGTGTGCCACTTGCCAGGGGAGGTCGGGTGGGTCTGTGTGGAAGAACATCAGGTACCACTCCTAGAAAGTACTGTTACGTAAAATCTTACCAAAACAGTAGATCTTTGAGGACTGTCTCTTGCATCAGGTAATACTTTTGGGCAATCGCCAGACGGCGCTGTGGCGCATGGCAGCTCCTTTCTAGCAGTCTTTTCCAGGGGCCCCCCACACAACATCATTTTCCTGTTCCCTATATAAGTGTAGGCGGTTCCTGGTAGCCTCAGTTTCCCCCATCGGATTCAGCTCGCTAAGCGAGGGCCATGGGGAAGCTGAGGTACCAAAGGTGTCCCAACCCATAAATCATTGGACCATAATTTGTTCTCTTAGAGAAGAAGGGGGATGGAGGGAGGGAGGGATCATACCTGCTGCAAGATGCACTCCTCAATGATCTACTATTATGGTAAGATTTTACGTAACTGTACTCTCTTCCACGGATTAGTCTCTTGCAGCAGGTAATACTTTTGGGATGAATCCCAAGCAGTAAACCCAGAAAGGGTGGTCATTATGACAGGAGGCCCTGTAGGACAGCTCGGTCAAAGGCCATCCTATGGCATGAAGCAATATCTAAATTGTAATGCTTCGTGAAAGTGTGAATTGTGGACCAGATAGCTGCATTGCAGATATCCATGATAGAGGCCCCTTTAAAGCAGGCCGCAGTAGTGGCTATAGTTCTAGAAGAATGTGCTTGGACAGGTCCAGGTAATGGCTTGTAATTAGAATAATAAAATGTTATGTAATGTGCTAACAATTGGAGAGAGAGTCAGTTTAGTGACTGGGAGACCTTCCCTGCCTGAAACGAAGGTGACAAAAAGTTGAGAAGTCCTTCTAATCATTTTAGTTTGATTAGCGTAGTAATGTAGTATACAATGGACATCTAAAGTATGTAAGAGGTGTTCACCTCGACTGTTCAGGATAATATACTGGTAACTCCAAGGACTGGTTTAAGGTGTGTTCGGACACTACCTTAGGTAGGAAGGAGGGGTTGGTACGAAGTGCCACGTTATCTTTGTGGAAAATCAAGTAAGGTTCTCTACACATGAGGGCATGAAGCTCGGAAATACATCAAGCTGAAGTGACAGCCACTAAGAATAGTGTTTTCTGAGAAACAAAACGGAGGTCACAAATGGCCGCTGGTTCAAAGGGCTCAAGAGTTAATTTCTCTATTAGAAAATTCAGATCCCACGGAGGAGTGGGTCTTCTGATAGGTGGCTTAATATGTAACATTCCTCTTAAGAACATTTCGGCTAGATGATGTTGCCACAGTAATCTACCATCCAGAGGTTCATGGCAGACCGAAATACAGGCCAAATGGACTTTGATGGAGGAATAGCTTAATCCTGTCTTGGCAATCGAGGCTAGGTAATCCAAGACTTTTGTCAATGGACAAGAGTAGGGATCCAGTGATCGGGAAGCAGCCCATATGGAAAAAATGTTTCCATTTGGCATCATACATTTCCCTGGTTGCTGGTTTACATGATGCCAGCAATATACTGGCAACAGGAGAGGACACTTGTAGACACGCTATGAAAGCATCCTCAGGAGCCAAGTATGAAGGTGTAGTGCCTTCAGGTTGGGATGTAAAAGGGTCCTTTGATTCTGAGTCAAGAGATCTGGTCTGATTGGCAATGGAACAGGTTCCTCTACCGAGAATTGGTGAAGCAGGGGAAACCACACCTGCCGAGGCCAGAGAGGGGCTATGAGAATCATGGTGGCAGGTTCGAGTTGTAGTTTCAATAGCATCCGCTGCAGGAGTGGGATGGGTGGGGGAAGCATATACGAAGAGTCCTGTCCATGCTTGGGAAAGGGCATCGATAGACAGTCTCTTTTTGCTTGGAATAATGGAATAGTATCTGGGGAGATGGTGGTTTACTGGGGAGGCAAACAAGTCCAGTTGCGGGGTACTCCACAGATGAAATATTCTCTGTAGTACTTCGTAATGAAGTGTCCATTCATGTGTGGACGACTGGTGACTGGGAAAGTCAGCCAGGAGGTTGGAACATCCTGGTAGATGGACGGCTGTTAGTGTGAGGTGTTGCCGGAATGGCTTCCTGCAAGCCTCTCCCTGCATAGAGAATGGGATTTCATACCTCCTTCTTGTTGTTTTTTTTCCAACCCTATTTGTTCACTCCAGGTACCAGAACTCTCTCGGGCTGCAGAGCGCTCTACTGCTTCTACCACCCACCGTAATCCCACCCCCTTAAGGTCATTGCTTTCTCCTCAGTGAACCCTCTCCGGCCAGGGTCTGCAAGGAGATCGAAGGGGTGGGGGCAGAGATCCGGTGTTGGGCATGAGGCGGCAGTTGCTGCGAGCCGTCGTCTATCCGGGCTGGAGGACTTTTCGTAATTTACGCCCTCGATGTAGGACATGCAATGCCACCCAGCCTGCGACGTGGATGCTCCCACCCACGTCCGGAGGGCAGCCGTCCAACGTCATCCCCTGCTTGCAAGCCCCTGGCTCCCTCCCCAAGAGAGGAGAGCAGTCCTCCAAGATGCTCGATCCTCTCTCTCCCCTGCCGACCGGGCTAGTTCCCGAATCCAGGTCACCGGTGTGGCACGAGGTGTGGCGTCCAGTGCCTCAACCCTCAGCACCACCGGGCCAGCCACCTCCTTGTTTGTTGAGGTAGAATACTACTGCATTGTTCTCTGACTGAATCAGCAACTGTCCTGGAGACAGGTGAGATTGAAAAGCCTGGGAGGGCTAAGCAAACCACCCTCAGTTCCAGGAGACTTATGTAAGGATGAGGGATAGAGGTGGTCCACTTGTCTTGTGTCCTGTAAGGACCCAGGTGTGCACCCCACCCATCGAGGGATGAATACTTGGTCAATGTCTGCAGGGGGACTGGAAGGGGATGTCTTGACACAGGCTGACTGAGCGTCCACCACACTATGGCAGACCGCAACGAGGGAGTGTCTTCAAAATTTCCTGTTCTTTGAGACCACTGGTTCTGGAGAACCCACTGGACTGGTCTCACCTGAAGACAGGCGAAAGCTACCATAGGGATGGTAGTGGCAATGTGACCTATGAGTCACAACATGCATCTGGCTGTGCAACTTTCTGGGCTTGTATCTGCAACGCCAGAGAGAGAAGCTGGTCTTGTCTGTCAGTTGGGAGGTAAATCCTGGTGGAAGCATGTTGAGAATCGCTCCTATATATTGGAGCAACTGTGCAGGGGTTGGATTGGATTTCAGCCAATTGACCGTAATCCCTAGAGCTTGGCACAGAGTTAGGGTCGCATCTAGGGAAGAAAGCAGAGCAGTTTTGGACTCTGCTTTTATCAGCCAATTATCCAGTCATGGAAAGACAAAGTACCCGTCCCTTGCAGGGCTGCTGCTACTACCTCTAGGCATTTGGTGAACACTTGGGCCGAGGAGAGGCCAAATGGGAGTGCCCAAAATTGGTAGTGTTGACCCAACAGTTGACAATGAAGGAACCTGTGGTGGGCAGGACAGATAGGGATATGAAGGTAAGCATCCTTCAGATCCAGGGCACATAGCCAATCCCTTGTTTTAGTATTGGCGTGATAGAGTTTAGGGTGACCATGCGGAACAGGTGCAGGAGGTACACCATGATTAGATGGGCAGGGCAAGAAAAGGGGTCCCAACCCTTGGAAGTTGCCCAAATGGAAAATCTCTTCCATTTCATGGCATGGGTGGTCCCTCATCCTGTCATTGTGCTGGCTTGGAGGCGGAGGAGGGCCTGGCTGAGGAGCCACTGGGGCCTCGTCCTCCAGGCTTGTGGATGACTGTGGCCATTGACTTTGGCATGTTCACCAGGCCCGAGCCTGCTGCCCAGCTTGGGGCTGGGCCAGTTTGGCTGCAGGAGTGGAGGTGGACCGAAAGGTCTTTTTCTGCTGTTTGGAGCCCTTGGGGTCCCCCTGGGTGGATGTCACAGAGTCCAAGGTGGCACTGTACTTTTCAATGCGGGTGAGGTGCCCCACAACCCGGGACCGGACAGGTCAGTGCCCAGGAAGGGGACATCTGCCAGCTTGTGGGGATGCCAGCCGTGAAGGTCGAGATCAGCAGTCAAGCCCTGCGGCACAAGGCCACTGCAGCCACCACAGAATGGGTGCAGGAGTCCCCAGTGTCCATGGCTGTCTGCAGCTGCTGTTTCGTCACAGCCCAAACCTGGTCCCGGACCTGCTTGACCGTAGTCTGTAGGTCCGATGGGAGATGAAGGAGCACCTCATCAAGAGTGCCCAATAGGGCATGAGAAACATGGGCCATCAGGAGGGGCAGAGCTTACCTGGAGGAGGCCAAGAGAAGAGGCAGCATAAACCTTTTTAGCCGCATGGTCCAATTTCATTGACTGTCAGGTGGTTTAGCCATGTCTCCTACGTTGCCGGAGTGCTGAAACACAGAATCTGCCACTAAGCCCTCCGCTGAGGGATGTTCCATGAAACCTGACAGGGAACCGCATACTTGCAGGCCATCCGAGCCGATGGCGTTAGATAGAAGGTGGAGTGTTGCCATAGCTCCAAGGCAGGGCCAAGGATGGTCTCTGCTACCGAAAAGGCTTCCTCAGAAGAGTCATCCTGGTCCACAATCTCGGTAAGCAGGTACCGAGCCCGCTTTTGAACGGGCTCCATCTTGAGACACGTAGACTCTGCAATAAGATGGAGAAGGCCATAAAGGAGGCAGGGCCCTCGTCTGTTGAGAGACCCCTTGCTGACTCTGTGCCCACCAGACCAGAGTGCAAGGAGGAACCCTACGACTCCTAAGAGTCGAAGAGGGTTAGACCGCCTGAGTCCCCACTGACCCTTTGTGGATGGTCAGGGGTGACGGTGACCAAAAGACGATGGGGAAGACCAGAGGCAGGCCAAGACTCCTTAGAGCACCGGTCGTCAGCTGTTTGGGGACAGCTCCACAGGAATCGGTGGAGAAGCCAGGGGAAGTCAAGCAGGGACCGTTTTATTGGTCTGCTGCTGCAAAGGTAGAGAAGGCATCGGCCTCTGCAGTGAAAGCCAGGTGATGGCTGGGGCAGAAGCCAAAATGGGCTTCATACCTGCGAACACCAGCTGTTGCCACATCAAGTCCTCTTAGTGTCGACACAACTTGCACTGAAGCCTCTCCTCAACCTAAGGGGATGAGGAAGAAGAATAGCGGTGGTGCCGCTTTCCTGAGCGTTCAGACTGTTGACATCAATGTGAGCAGCTTGACTTACAGGAACGAGATCGGGACCTTGACTGCTGGGGGGAATGGCAGTGAGCCTCAGAGGGGCTCGGTAAGAGCTATGGCACCTGCGGTTTCAGTTCTATGAGGAAAGGTGGCAGGTCAGTGGACTGATCCATCCCTCCTTGGGTCTGAGTCAGGACTGGAGTCCTGGACAGGGAGGTATCGGCCTTTTCAGGTGACAACAGGTCGACTGGCTCGAGAAAAATCTCAGCTGGAAGATCGACCTGCATCTGGGGCAACTGGCCCAGTGGGGTTACTGCGGAGCCAGAGGCCTGGGCTGAGGATTCAACCAAAGTCGGATCTGGAGAAGTGAAGGAATTGGAAGCCCAAGAGCGTTCCGATCCCACGATCGATGGCGAGACTGTTTTTTGGCATCTTTCTTAGATTTAGATTTGTGTGCCAATGAGGGATCCTGTCCATGACTCAGGAGAGCCTGGCACAAATCCTTAAATACCCCTGTAAAGAAGACACCCAAAGAGAGTGGCCAGGGTAGAAGCCAGAATGGGCTTCATACCAGCGAACACCAGCTGTTGCCAAGATCAAGTCCTCTTAGTGTCGCCACAACTTGCACTGAAGTCTCTCCTTAACCTAGGGGGACGAGGAAGAAGAATAGCGGTGGTGCTGCTTTCCTGAGCGTTGCGACTGCTGACATCGATGTGAGCAGCTTGAGTCACAGGAACGAGATCGGGACCTTGACTGCAGGGGGGGAATGGCAGCAAGCCTAAGAGGGGGTCAGTGAGAGCTGAGTGGCAAAAAGGCTGAAGCCGAGGAGGACTGAGCTGTGGCCTGGGCCGCCAACTCCTCGAAAGCCATGAGTTGTTCAGTGGACCCCGCAACCGCAAAGAACACCCAACAGGCATCCTTACATTTGACCGTCCGATACCGTTCACTCGGACACCCCAAAAGTAAGCGATAACGGCAGTCCTCTAAACTGGATAAGTGGAAGGTACGACAAACGTTGCAAACTGGGGGATTGTGCTTGTGGCCCAGGCGGTAAATGCATGCGGTGTGCGACTCTGTCCAGGACATTAGCTGCCCACAGTCGCACCTCTGGAACCCTGGAGAAGATTTCTTGTCGTCCATATCGGTCGGCGGAAAAAAGAAGCTGAAGACAAAGTTATTAATAATTTGGAAAGAAATCCAAAGATTTGAGCAAAGGGCCTTCTCAGTGCAAGAGCGGGATAGGAGGGAACCTGCTTCTTCCAGTGGAAAGGAAGATATGATGTCACAGGGCAGGGCCTAGGGAGTTACCACCTGGGTGGGTGGGAGGAGCCAGCTTGAAGACGTTCCGCTCAGTCTTAAAGGGAGCGGCAACTGCAAGAATGTGGCTAGAAAGTACAGTTACGCAAGAACTTACCATAACAGTAGATCTTCAAGAGAGGCTCCTGCAGTAGGTCATAACCTCAAGGACTAGAGCCACCCAGCACTAGGACCACACTGAAAACTTAGCTAGCAGTGTCAGGTGGGGACCGCCCTGACATCAACTAACCAACGTCAGTGTGACGCTATATAGGGTGTGGTCCCCACGACTGCCCCCCAGTTCTCCTGCCAGAGACCTAAGAAGGAGTGACAGAAGAAAGGATTGGGCTCCTGGAGCCAAGGAAAGGCTTACAGGAAAAGCAGCAGCAGAGGGAAAAAGGTGACCTACTGCAGGAGCCTCTCTCGAAAATCTACTGTTATGGTAAGTTCTTGCATAACTGTACTACCTTACTTCGAGAGGGCTCCTGCAGTAGGTCATAACCTCAAGGACTGAGTCCAAAGCAGCGTCAGTCAGACAAGGACTAATCAAGGGAGGCAGGATAAAGATCTGCAGAAATAAGCAGGGAACTTAAGGAAGAAGGCCCTGTAGGACAGCTAGTCCAAAGCCAGCCCTGCGTCTAGAGGCAATGTCCAGACTGTAATGGTTAGTGAAGTTGTGAACAAAGCTCCAAGTAGCTGCTGCACAAATGTCAGAGAGAGAGAGACATTCCTGAAACAAGCAGTAGGTGCAGTCATACCTCTGGCTGAGTGCCCTTTAACTTCCCCCGGAAGATTCTTGTACTTCTAGTAACAGAACAGAATACAGTTTGCCAACCATTTTGACAAAAACATTGTTTCAAAACAGTAGCGCCCTCTCTTTTGGGCACAAAGGAAATGAAAAGCTGTTCTGTTTTATGGACGGACTTCGATTCGTATAATAATGCAAGATTCTGTGAACATCTGAAGTATGCAGAACTGCATCCCCTGATTAGAATGCTCAGGGTAATACACCAGCAAGTTTATGGTCTGATTCAAGGTAAACTCAGAAACCATTTAAGGCAAGAACTTAGGATTTGTATGCAGAGCAACCCTTTCTCTGTGAAAAATCAAATAAGGCTCCTTACACATCAGGGCCTGAAGCTTGGAAATCCTCCGAGCAAAAGTAGCAGCAACTAAAAAGAGTGCTTTCCAAGAAAGGTAGTGCAGGTTGCAACTCGCGGCTGGTTCAAAGGGAGGCAAAGTGAGTTTCTCAAGAATTAAATTCAGGTCCCATGGAGGAACAGGGTTCCTGACCAGGGGCTTCATGTGGAGAATCCCTCTGAGAAAGGTTTTGGAAATCTCCAACTGAGCCAAGGTTTTGCCTTCCACTGGAATGCGGTAGGCCAAAATAGCAGACAAATGGACCTACAGAGGTGAATAGATAAGGCCTAGATCTGACAGGTGGAGGAGGTACTCCATGACCAGATAGGCAGGGCAAGAAAAGGGGTCCCAACCCTTGGAGGTTTCCCAAATGGAAAAACTCTTCCATTTCATGGCATAGGTGGTCCTTGTGGATGGCTTTCTGGCCTCAACAAGGACCTCTAGCAGAAATGCGAAAGTCTGAAGCAATTATGTCAATAGGTGCCACGTGTGAAGTAGAAGGGACTTGAGGCCCAGATGGACCAACCTGCCCTGCTCCCCCAGTCAGGGGATCCTGGCAGAGAGGTAGTGGAACCGGGGGCTCCACAGTCAGCTGCTGGAGCACAGGGAACCAAATTTGATGAGGCCAATAAGGGGCGATCAGAATCATGACAGCCCATTGGCCTGTAGTTTCAAGAGTACCCTCTGAAGGAGTGGAAATAGAGGGAAGGTGCACAAGAACCATCCTGTCCAGCACAGAGACTGCACGTCTTACCAGAAAACAGCACGCCTGGGAATGAGCAAGCAAAAACTGGGTTGTTTTGCATTGGATGGGGAGGTGAACAGATCCAATTCTGGGTGACCCCAAAGGGAGAAGATGTCTTCAGCTACAGACTGCTTCAGTTCCCACTCGTGAGCCTTCGCTTGAGTGCGGCTGAGACTGTCTGCCAGAATGTTCAGAATGCCAGGAACGTGCACTACCATGAGTTGAAGGCCATGCTGGACTGCTCAATACCAGACGCGCATTGCTTCCCTGCACAGGAGGTACGAGCGTGTTCCTCCCAGTTTGTTCAGGTACCAGACTATGCACATATTGTCAGTCTGGACAAGCAATGTGCCCAGCAAGAGGAGGATCTGGAATGCCTGAAGAGCGTACAACACTGCCCTCATCTCTAACACACTGATGTGCAGAGAGCTCTTGCTGAGACCAGTATCCCTGGGTTCTGTGGTCCCCTAAGTGGGCTCCCTAGCTCCGACTGGAGGCATCTGTGTTCAGAGTCTGGAGGGAAGGAGATGGCTGAAAATGAACTCCCTGGCTGAGATGGTTGAGATCTTGCCACCAGAGGAGGTCCTTCCACATAGGGTTGGACACCAAGATTCTGTGATCCAGGTCATCTGACCTCTGGTCCCACTGGACCCGAAGCGTCCATTGAGTCATTGCATGTGGAGCCTGGCTAGGGGGACAGTGGAGATAGCCACTGCCATGAGGCCCAGAAGTCGCAGGATGGTGCAGGCTGTGGTTTGGTGGCTGGAGGCCACAAGCCTTGCCTGCTGTATCAGAGTTTCTGACCTGTCCAAGGGGAGAAAGACCTGGCCCTGGACTGTGTCCAGCATTGCCCCAATAAACTGGAGGTGCTGAGAGGGAATAAGGTGACACTTGGGATAGTTCATGTGATGCCAACTTGGTGAAAAAGGTCTAGGGTAATGAACAGAGAGGCTAGCAGGCCCTCCCTCGATGGAGCTGAGCGGAGTCAGTCATCAAGGTATGGTAAGACAGAGGCCCCAGTGGCGTAGAGCCGCCACCACCACCACCACCACAAGGTACTTGGTAAACACCCTAAGTGCTGAAGAGAGGACAAAGGGTAGAGTTTTGAACTGGTAGTGCTCCCCCTGAAAGGCAAACCTGAGGAAGCAGCGGTGGGTTGGGAAGACTAGAATGTGCAGGTACGAATCCTGCATGTCCAGTGCATAGACATAGCCAGTGTCCCTGGTGCAGCAGAGGTAGCAGGCCCTGAAGAGTCAGCATGCGGAATCTCTTGTATTCGACATACAGATTCAGCACACTTAGGTCTAGGATTGGCCGCAGGTCACCTGTCTTTTTGGACACCAGGAAGAAGTGGGAATAGTATACCCTTCCTTTCTGGGTCTGAGAACGGGCTGTATGGCATATTTTTTCAGCAGACCCTCGATTTCCTCCCTGATGAGAGGAATGTAATGCCTTAGGTAGTAAGAGTGACCTGGTGGATTTTCTGGAGGTCTCTCTACAAATTCTATGGTGTGGCCTTAAGCTATAAGTTGAAGAACCCAAGAATCTGACGTGATCGCCTCCCACCCGCACAGGTGGTGGACGAATCCAAGGGCATAGCTACTGAAACTCCAAGTAAGCCATGGCATACCAAGTTTAGTAGCAGGGGGTAGCAAATAAGATGGCCAGCATTGCTCTGCCCTCTCCAGTCCATCACATTTAAATTCCTTTGTTTGGCTTTGCAGGCTTTTTCTTTTCTCTTTCAGCTTTGTTTTGGGGGGTGGCAGAGTGGACTGCGGACATTGAAGCTGAAGGTCTCAATTAGGTTTGTATGGTCCACCTGCACAGTAATTGGCTGTGGCATCTGGTAGGGGGTGTGGCAAGTCTGGGGCAGCAAGTTTAAATGCCCCAGCAAAGTTGGAAGCCATACTATTAGTTAAATTGTACTAGGAGCAAGAGAAGCAGTAGAAAACTGAGAAGCAGCAGATGGAAGAACAGACTCAGAGCCAGCTAAAAGAAAAAAAGACTTCATGTGGAGTGGCAAGTGAAGTGATTCTGCCTACCTATGGGGAGAGAGAGGAAATTTCTGCCATGGTCTGGGACTCATGGTGCAGTTAGTGGCTTCTACCAGCGGGCAGCAAGCACCACACTAGCAGTGCAAACAGATAGCAGGTCTAGTATGGGAATCATCTGATTGGAGCCAAGAACCTTGGACTCAAGTAATGGGGGGGGGCATGAACAACAGTAGAGGAGGGGGTAGCAGTGTGGCAGGTTAGTGTACAAATCTGAAATGCCTGGCTACACCCCTGGGCGAATCTGCCCCTCACTGGTTCTCCCGGAGCAAGCGGTGAAGGTGGGGGGCCCCTCCACAAGTCAAGAGGCAGTGGGGAGGCTGGAAAAGGCCCCTATGGAAGATCTCTGGGATTTTGCCAAGGGGGTTGCTGTGGCAGAGGAAGCCAGATGTTTGGTCTGGCATCTGGTGGATTGCTGTTTAGTCTACAGCCGCTGCTGGCACCGAAAAGGCTGCATGCATTTGTTGTAGGAGCAATACATCGACTGAACAGAATGCAGGGCTTTGCTACTGTCCTGTAACCCAGTAATGATGTCCTTGGCATCGCTCCCAAAGAGGACCAGACCTTGGAAAGGGGCATCTAAAATGGCAGTCTGGACATCTGGAGCTAGACCCAAAATCCTGTGCCAGGAATGTCGACATAAACAGACTGCAGTGGCAGTGCTCTGAGCCAAAGCATCCACGGCATCGTAAGTGGCGCGCAGAGCATGATGGCAGGAGATCTTGGCCGTCCTGACTGTTTGAGAGATCTCTGACTTCAGGTCAGAATCAGGTAAGTAGTCAGGCTTTGACTCCAGCTGTCCCAGAATAGATTTCTGGAAGACCACCATGTGGGCCACATAGTTCATAACCCAAAGAGCCAGAGTGGAGGACAAACAGACTTTACATCTGAACTGGTCCAACTGCCTCGACTCCTTATCCAGAGGTGAGGTAGTCGTATGCTTGGATTGGCCATGCGGTTGTGGGCTGTGATAGTAAAGTACAGTTACGTAAGAACTTACCGTAACAGTAGATTTTCGAGAGGAGCTCTTGCAGCAGGCTATAACAATTAGGACTATGCCGCAGGCACTAGGACCACACGGATAAACTTCTGCCAGCAATACCAGCTGGGGACCGCCCCAACGACGGTCAGGGTACAAGAGGAGGCGGACCCAGTTCCACCTCAGTTCTCCCGCCAGTACCCAGCAGATGGCCTGACAAGAGAAGGAGATGAAGCCCATCCTTGAGGAGAGAAGAGAAGAGACCTGCACACTCCGAGGGGGAAGGTGGGAGGGAAAACAGCGCCTGCTGCAAGAGCTCCTCTCGAAGATCTACTGTTACGGTAAGTTCTTACGTAACTGTACTATCTTACTTCGAGATAGAGCTCTTGCAGCAGGCTGTAACAATTAGGACTGAGTCCCAAGCAGTTCCCTAGTGAAGAGACAGTCGTCCCCGGGGAGGAGGAATATGCTGACTCCAGAGACCTTCAGGACAAGAGTCCTTGCAAAACCGCTAGGCCGAAGCCAGCATGGCGTCTGGAGACGATATCCAAGCTGTAATGCTTGACAAAGGTATGCACCGAATTCCAGGACGCAGCCGCACAGATGTCTTGAATGGCAACATTCTACATCGCGGCAAAAGAAGCTGAAACACCCTTGGTGGAGTGACCCCTAACCGGACCCGGTAGGGGTTTGTGGTGATGCTCATAACAGAACAAAACGCAATGGACTATCCATTTGGAGATAGTCTGCTTGGACACTGGCTGACCCAAGCGTTGTGGCGCAAAGGCCACAAAGAGTTGCTCCCGATTTATGGTGTTGAACCATTCTACTGAGGTAATACCTCAGGGACCTGTGGACATCCAATGTGTGGAGGAGAACCTCCCCTCTATTGGAGGGAGAAGGAAAATAAACAGGAAGATCAACCGACTGGTTGAGGGTCAACTCCGAGACCACTTTCGGAAGAAACTTAGGATTAGTTCGGAGTGAAACTCTTTCCCTATGAAAAACCAAATAGGGCTCTTTACACATCAGAGCCTGCAGCTCGGAAACTCTTCGAGCGGAAGTAACAGCAACCAAAAAACAAACTTTCCAAGATAAGTATCGCAGCTCACAGTCGCTGCGGGTTCAAAAGGGGGAAGGGTAAGTTTCTTCAACACAAAAAGGAGGTCCCAGGGTGGGACAGGGTCCCTGATGGGAGGTCTCATGTGAAGAACCCCCCCCTAAGGAAGGTGCGGGCCACTTCTAGCTGGGCCAATGCTCTGTCACCCACCAGAGCATGGTAGGCTGAGATTGCCCACATATGCACCTTGATGGAGGAATGGCTCGAGCCTTTCTCGTACAAGGAGAGGAGATACTGCAAAGCGGAGTTCACACAGCATGTGACTGGGTCCAAATGCTGAGGCAAGGCCCAAAGACAGAACCGCTTTCACTTCATGGCATAAGCAGAGCGAGTAGAGGGCTTACGTGCGGACGCTAAGACCTCAGCCACTTCCAGAGAAACCCCGTATTGGTTCACAGCTACATCTGGAGGAGCCAAGCATGAAGGTGCAGGGAGCGGAGATCCGGGTGGACCAGAGAACCCTGGTCCTGGGACAGCAGTTGCGAGCATAGGGGCAGTGGGATTGGAGGTTCCTGGGACAACCGCTGCAGAAGTGGGAACCAAATCTGTTGGGGCCAGTTGGAGGCCACAAGGATCATGCGTGCCCCCTCTGCCTGTAACTTGAGCAGAACCCTCTGGATGAGAGGGAAGGGCAGAAAGGCATAAAGAAACCTCCCGGCCCAATAAAGGGATAACGCGTCTGGTCAAAAAACGCTAGGTGCGTGCTCTCACGAGCAAAAGCATGGCAGCTTGGCGTTGCGTCGTGATGCAAAGAGGTCTAGCTCGGGAAGGCCCCACCTTCCGAAGAGCTGATCCGCCATGGACTGAAGCAATTCCCACTCGTGCGCCCTGGCCCACGACCTGCTGAGATTGTTGGCCAGACTGTTTAGGACTCCTGGAACGTGCACCGCCGACAGACGAATGTCCCGTTCCAGCGCCCAGTACCAGACCCTCATCGCCTCCCGGCAAAGAGGACAGGAATGAGTGCCTCCTTGCTTGTTGATATAAAAGACTACTGCCATGTTGTCCGTCTGAATTAGAAGAGAGCCGGGAACCAGGTCCTCTTGAAACGCCAGAAGGGCGTAGAGGACCGCTCGCATTTCCAGGACATTGATATGGGGGACTGTTCCTCGGTTGACCAAACCCCTTGCATGCGGTGACCACTGAGATGAGCCCCCCAACCCAGGTCTGAGGCATCTGTCGTCAGAGTCTGACCTGGAGGCTCCGGACGAAAGCTGACCCCCTTTTCCAGATTGCTGGGGTCCATCCGCCAAAGCAACGTTCTCCTGACTGGCTCCGAGATCATGACTAAGGCGTCCAGGTCATCGGAGTATTGATCCCACTGCACCCTGAGCATCCATTGTGGGATTCTCATGTGGATGCGGGCCAAGGATATTACTGGGATGGCCACCACCATGTGCCCCAGTAGACTGAGGAAGTTCCAAGCTGGAACTCGAGGTGCTATGGAAATCTGTTCTGCCAAACTTCGCAGGCGAGTACCCCTGTCCTGAGGGAGAAAAGCCCTGCCCTGGACGGAGTCCAGAGTCGCTCCAATGAAGGCGAGGTTTTGGCTGGTCCAGGGACGACTTCTTTAAGTTCAGGGTGATCCCCAGCTCTCGGAAGAGAGTATAGGCATCTCCGAGAGAGTGCAGGAGGCCATCCCTTGACAGGGCTGTCAGACGCCAGTCGTCGAGGTAAGGGAAAACGTAATGGCCTGATCGCCTGAGAGCCGCAGCCACCACTGCTAGGCATTTGCTAAAGACTCGCGGAGCGGAAGAGAGGCCGAACGGGAGCATCCGGAATTGATAATGCTCTCCTAGGGAGTGGAACCTCAGAAACTTCCTGTGGGGAGGAAAGACCCTGATATGCATGTACGCATCCTGCATGTTGAGAGAACAGAGCCAATCCCCTTGGTGCAGCAGAGGGAGGAGACCTTGAAGAGTCACCATCCTGAACTTTTTGTACTCTATAAAGAGATTTAAAGGACGGAGATCCAGAATGGGGCGAAGGTCCCCCGTCTTTTTTGGGATCAGAAAAAAGTGGGAATAAAACCCTTGACCCCACTGCTCCATGGGAATGCTTTCTATTGCTCTCTTCTGCAGGAGGGCCTGAATTTCTCCTTCCAAGAGTGGAATGTGAGGAGGAGGATAACGGGAGAGCTTTGGTGGAGTACGTGGAGGGAACTCTGAACTCCAACGTGTGTCCTCTCCGAATGACGTCCAAGACCCATTGATCTGTGGTAATAGAGCTCCACCCTTCGAGATGAAGGGAGAAGTGGCCCCCGACCGGCTCCCCCTGGACGTCTGACCACGGGGGGTGGGGCGGAAGGGAGTCATTGGGCAGAACCGGGGGTAGGGAGAGAGGCCTGGGAGGACTTGGGCCCACGGCCAGGTGGTCCACCAGACTGCTGGTTTCTGGATCTCCGGGGGAAGCCACCTCTCTGCCCCTGCTGGGAACCACGGGCTGAAGTCTGATTGCCTGAGGACTTTCGAAAAAGCCGACGCGATGGGGCGCGCTTGGTCACCACGGTACGTCTGGCGGACCGACCAGATAGACTTTGCTCGATTCCCTGAGATGGGAAATCAAATTCCATCTCCTGCCCAAATAAGACGGTACCCTGAAACGGCAGATCCCAGATACCGGACTGCAGATCCTGGTGGAAGCCCGAAAGCCATAACCAGGCATGGCGCCGGAGACAAACCCCAGAGGCAGCTGCTCTGGCAGCCGTATCTGCAGTATTGTATGAGGCCCTCAGAACATGAGTGCCTACGTCCAAGCCCAACTGCAAGAGGGCCAGGAGCTCCGCATTCTGGAACTGCACCATATGCGTGAGGAAGTTTAGGGATCTAATGGAGCAGGTAGAGGCAGAGTAAACTTTTTTGCCCACCTGATCCAGGTAACGGGACTCCAAGTCGAGAGGCTGGGAGCTGAGGTGTCGCGGCTGTCGAGACTTGTCATGAGCAGCCGTGATCACAGTGCAGTCTGCCTGAGGGTGTTCAGCCAAAAAGGGTTCAGCCCTCTGAGCCTTGTAAAGCCTGTCCGACTTCTTGGGAACCGCCGGGATGGAGGCTGGGCACAGCCAGGTGGATCTAGTCAGGTCCTGAAAGGTATCCACCAGAGGAGGAATGACCAAAGACTTTGGCTCCTTCTGCCTCAGGTATTTGGCCAATCTCCGCGCCCGGTCCAGGTCTCCATGTCCCACTCACTGGAAGCCTGGATATGCCTCATGACGCCCATGAATGTGGGATCGTCTGTGAGGCGTAGCGAGGCATGTCCTTCTCCTCAGGGGAGCGCTTGAGGCTGAGGAAGAAGAAGATGATGACGAGGGAAGAGGGACCGACTCATCCGACTTAGAGTAGTCTGGTTCTGCCTCATGTCCATGCCTGCGCTGACGTCGGTATGCAGGGGACTGACGAAGGTCCGAAGACCGGCAACGGTCCGAAGACCGACTCCGGTCCCTGGACCGACGATGGAGCGATTATCGACGTTGGTCAGGGGACCGACATCGGGCACCGTCCCGCTGAGCGCGGGAAGGGCTCAGAGAATAAGACCGGTCCGACGTCGGACAGTGGAAACTGCGGAGCGATCGCCGGGCGTCCTCAGATCGAGCGTGACAAGCCCCAGACGGGGTGAAAAGCGCGCCCGGGACCTCAACGGCGCAGGCCTCGCCCTCTGGCTGTGGTTCACCCGCAGGATCCGCACGGTGTCTGGGCCGGCGATGGGGTGGTACGTTTGTGAACCTGCCCCCACCAAAACGACTAAAGTTGTTTCAGCTCGTCCGGGGAGAATATCTCTGCCACCCGCTGTGGGAAAGAAGCTTCAGGTGCTGCGGGTCGCGGCGGTGAGCTCTCCTGGAGGCCCAGGGGGGGAGGAGGACTTATGCGACGGGGACGTCGGCAGGACAATGACTGACCCCGGGTCCTTGGCCCCTTCGACCGGCGTCGGTGTCGCAACAGACGACGGGGTGACGACAGGGGGCGCTGGAGAGTCCTTACGCTCCGGAGGCGCATCTATAGCAGGCGGCGCCAGTGCCGTGGACGGTAGGGCTGAAGCAGAAACCGCCACGGACTTAGCGATGACTTTAATCAGAGTCACCTTAGGCTTGGCCGGCTGCTCCCCTGATGGGCCAGCCTTAGCCTGGGACGAGCGCAGCGACTCACCCAAGCCCGAAGGACGGGCCTTCTTCGGGGAAGTTCGCGACCGGGACTGGTGCCGGGACCGACTGTGCTCCTTACTATGGCGCTTTTTTTTCTTCCCCTCAGACGAGTACAGGTCCATCTTCTTCTCTAGTAGATAGGCCTTCAGGGGTCAGATGCGAGTCCGGCTCGTGAACGCTTGGCAGTCGGCGCAGTTAGCGGTGTCATGGTCCAGGCCCAAGCAGAAAACACACCGCCGATGACCATCTTTGGTGGGAATTTGCCGGCCGCACTCGCACTTGTTTAGGTGTTTTGGGGAAAGGGATGCCCGAAAATACATCGAACCCACGTGGACCAACTGCGGTACTGACGTCGGCGCCAACAGCGGTAAACACCGAGGGAAGGACAACGAGATACCGAAAAAAACCGAGCCACTAACGGTGACCATGCAGGCGTCGGTCACGGTAGCAAAGAAAAAAACGGAATAACCGTCGAAAAATAGCTTGATTGAAGCTCTGTTCTCGCTGGTGAATCGCAGGCAGCAGCTATTCACGTGTGTGGTACGCGGCGGGAAAAAGAACTGAGGTGGAGCTGGGTCCGCCCCATCTTGTATGTACCCTGACTGACGGGCCGGGGCCAGCGTCGGGGGCGGTCCCCAGCTGGTATTGCTGGCAGAAGTTTTTCTGTGTGGTCCTAGTGCCTGCGGCATAGTCCTAATTGTTATAGCCTGCTGCAAGAGCTCTATCTCAGTAAGGATCACCAAGTCCATGCGGTGGACTCAGAGGAGGTCTTTGCCCTCGGGGGCATGATATAATCCAAGCAGCCTTTTTGGAGACTGCTGCCACCGTCAAAGGCTGCTGCCAAACTGTGGAAGCCAAGTCTTCATGAGGGCCAGTCCACGGGGAATGAGAGTGGGAGACAGCGCCTGGAATGACAGGTGTTATGCCAGTCTTTTGCATTGAGGATTCTGGTCCTCCGTAAAAGAGGGATCCTCAGGAGGGGATTTAGGAGACTCCTTGGGTTTAGGTTCATCTGGAGGGGGGAGTCTCATAACCAGACATCGGATGGGAAGAGTCAGAATCTGAGTCTGACGAGGGATTCCTATCTGGGGACAAAGCCCACGGGAGGGGAGTCTCCTAAAAGGTAATCGGGGTCAGCCTAGTACGGTCTGCAACTGTAAACAGATCCAGCATCTGCCCCACTGAGGAGGGACGAGAGTCCACTGGTGACAGAGATCTAGGTGGCAGCTCTGGATGGACAAGCATAGAGGCTCCAAACAGCTGACGTCGATCCAACTCCGAGATAAAGTGGGTCTTGGCTTCCTGCCACCACGACTGCAGCATGGCCCGAAAGTCCACCTGAGGCTAAGGAGGAGGAGGAGGAGAAGGCTGATAAACAGGCAGGTAACTCAGCCAAGTGAAGCCTGGTGTCCGATAACCTGGCGTCTGGTAGCTTGGAGTATGATAGCCCGGTGTAGGATAACCCAGCATCAGGTACCCTGGTGTAGGGGGGTACCTGAACGTCTGGCGTCAGGTAGTCCAGCACGGGGCCCAATGGAGGAGCCAAGGGAGGTACACTGGAAGGGCCTGGCAAGGTTACATTAAGCATTGGACCCTCTGGAGGAGGGCCTGGCATTGGCCCCAAAGGGCCGGCAGGTCCCACTGGAGGCTGGGGCGGAGCAGCATGCCCAGCTGGGGGTAGTACTGGTGGAGGCCCCGAAGGAGCATCAGGCAGAGGGAGGACCGGCAGTGGGATGGTGTCCACCGAAGGGAGTTCCCCACTGTCTGATTCCGAAGGATCCAGAGGGGCCTCCCCCGAAGAAGGGGGAGACGAAGGGCCCTGGGATGGGGACCCCTTATGGGAGGGCTGTGACCACAGCGGCAGCAGGTGCTGGTCCGGAGGACCATCATCAAGCCTGTTGTCGGGGCCCCATGGAAGTGCCTTGACTTGGCAGGTGTTGGAAGAGCCGACGTCCAACTTATCAGTCATGGCTGGGCAGATAGCAGCACAGCCAGAGTCCAACTTATCAGCCGGGGCTGGGCATTCCTTGAAGGAGCCAGCAACAGACTTATTGGCTGAGCCAACGCACTTGGACCCGGAAGGTATGAGTGGCCTAAGGATGGCAGAAGTCCCTGGGGATCCAGAGACTCCTGTCTGAACCATGACCAGTTCAGGTGGAGGGGCCAAAGGCTGCTCCTTAGAAATGGGGGAAGGCTTGGCTGAAGGGGCACTCCCTTTACTAGAGGAGGACCGCTCATCGTCTGCGGCCCACGGAGGGAGCCACGGGTGGGAAGGACACTGATTCCGGTCCTGGTGTTTCTCCTTGTTCTTTTTCTTCTTCTTCTTCTTCTTCTGGGGGTCCAAACCTGGGAAGGAAGAAGAACTCTTTAGCTTCTGCAGCTCCTACTCCCTGGAAGCCAAATGGAGTTTCAGAATATGTACTTTTAGAGTCTGTTGGCGGTGTTTCCATGTGGCCTGGTTGAAGGTCTGGCAGGCCACACAATCCTCGGTATTATGTTCAGGACCCAGGCAGAAAAAACAGAGGGAATGGCCATCCTTGTGGGAGAGTGGAGAACTGCAGGAGTCACACTTGTTCTTATGCAAGTCTGAGGATGTAGCAGAAGACATACACAATGAAAATAATTTTCGAACTGAGAGAAAAAATAATGAAAACGGTAAGAAATACTCATCCAAAATGGCGGTCGACTGAAAGAAGGAACTCTGTGAGGTCCAACGGCAGGAAAGAACTAGAGGGATGGTGTGGGGACTGCCCCTATATAGCATCAAGGTGATGTCAGGGGCAGCCCCCGCTTGACACTGCTGGCTAAAGTTTTCTGTGAGGTCCTAGTACTTGGTGGCTCTAGTCCTTGAGGTTATGACTAGGGATGCAAGCCTGTCATGGATGAGGTTTTAATGACTCATTGTTTGTTCATGAAATCATTAGTAAACAGTAGTAAATGTTGTGGCACTGTCATCATTGCTACATTCTGATGACACTAGTGAAAGTCATGGAAGTCCTGAATAAAGATCAAACGTCATGGAATCAATGACATGTATGACTGCCATGACAAACTTACATCCATAGTTATGACCTACTGCAGGAGCCCTCTTGAAGTAAGATCATAGCCATGTCCCTAGAACAGAGAATTTCCTTGCTCTCCTATGTAGCACTGAGCTCAAGACAACAGCTTCAGTTGGGAGCTAAGGCAGAAAAACATAGAAACACAGAAACATAGAATTTGACGGCAGATAAGAACCGCTTGGCCCACCCAGTCTGCCCATTTCCCTACCTAATGGATAAGCTGCAGATCCTAGTTAACCAGCAACCTACTTCTTTCTACCCCAACCCCCTAGAATTGCGTTATGGCTGTCCCATGCATGCTTGAATTCAAACTTTCATTTTCAGTCAGCTGCTGTCTTTAACTAACTATATATAGAAAAAAATAAATAAATAAATAAAAATAAAAATCAAGAATGGCAGCAGGGATTTTTTTTATTTACACTCTCCCTTGGAGTGATACTTTTACAAACCATATGACCATCGTCTCTTGGTTTCTGTGGTATCACATCCAGATTGTGTGTAACAAAACTTGCTACACATTCTTGCCCATACACTATTCTCTAAAACTTGCTGCATACCTATCTTTGAAGAACTAATAGAAAGAAAAATAGCAGACAGGAATATGTTATAAAATTTAAGTAGTAGTCAGTTGAAACTTTCCATTTTTTTTTTTTTTTTTTTTTTTTTTTAAGTATTTTCCTTTTTCCTTTTGCTCATTTGAAAGTTTTCTATGTGACAGTATTATGCGAGACACATGGAAATATAGGTTACTCACCTGTAACAGGAGTTCTAAGAGTGGTATATGTTGTTCATCCACACTTTGTGGCAGGCTCCTTGCCGCTTTAAATGTTGCCGGAAGGTATTCAAGCTGGCTTCTCCCACCCACCTGGGTGGTAAAACCTTCGACTCCGCCCCATGACACCAGATCTAGCCCACTAGAAGCCAGGTTGTGCGTCGGAGCCAGGGAGATCGGATGGGTCGTGTGGATGAACAACATATACCACTCCTAGAACTCCTGTTACAGGTGAATAACCTGTATTTCTAGGGACGTGGATATGTTGCTCAATCCACACTTTGTGGCAGACTCCTAGCAGTTCTCCGGGAGGAGGGAGGCAAGGCACACACCCCCTACTTAGGGAATAAGGACTGGAGAACCGAGGTCCCAAAACCAGCATCCCGGCATGACTCAAGGTCAATGTGGTAATGGGAAATGAAGGTGTGTGCTGACTTCCAGGTAGCAGCCCTGCAGATTTCCTGGATAGGGACGTCCCTAGAAGCAACCACCGAAGCAGCGGTATGGCGGGTAGAATGAGCTCTTATCCCTTTGAGAGGCTCCATGCCTGCCAACCTATAGCAGAGATCTATGCAGGAGGTGACCCACGTGCCTATCATCTGCTTGGCTGCAGGTCTGCCAGGTGCAGCTTCAGCGTAGGTAACAAAGCTGGCGAACCTCTCCCCGAACTTTAGCCATTCGTTCCTTATAATAAGAGAGCGCTCTTCTAGGGTCCAATGTATGGAACCTATATTCGGCCTCGGAGGTGTGACTAGGGTAGAACACCGGCAGAGTCAACAGTTGGTTAAGGTGAAACTGCGACACCGCCTCCGGAAGGAATTTCGGGTGGGGGCGAAGGACAACCTTGTCCCTGTGGAAGACCAGATAAGGAGACTCAATGGAAAGTGCCTGGAGCTCTCCCATCCTTCTGGCTGATGTGATAGCCACCAAGAAGGCGGTCTTCCATGACAGGTGAGAGATGTCACACCTATGCATCGGTTCGAATGGCTTGCCCATGAGCTTAGCCAATACCAGCAGTAGATCCCACGGAGGTGGAGGTTCTTGCACTGGAGAGGACATGTGATCAACGCCTTTGAAAAGCACCCAACCACCTTCTCCTGCACCACTGACTGCTTGCCGGCCCGCGCCCTGTAAGCAGAGATGGATGCCAGGTGCGCCTTAAGGGTCGTCGACTGAAGCCCTAGCTAAGACAGGGACCACAGGTAGTCCAGAATGCTAGCCAAGGAACAGGAAGAAGGGTCCAACCCCTTGTCCTGACACCAAATGGAGAATCTCTTCCATTTGAAGGCATAGCATTTTCTGGTCGACTCCTTACGGGACGCCTCAACGACGTTGAGGACCTCGTCGGAGAGACCCAAGGCCTGGAACTCTAGCTGCTCAGGAACCAGGCCATCAGGTGCAGGGATTGAAGGTCTAGATGGAGAATCTTCCCTTTGTCGACTAAGAGCAGGTCTGGGTGGGCTGGAAGCCGCCTCGGGAGCCTGGAGCTGAGGCTGAGGTTATCTGGGTGCCAGAACTGGCGGGGCCAGTCTGGGGCTACTAGAATCACCTGCACCTTATCCCTCTTCGCCTTGAGAAACACCTTGTGGATCAAGGGAAATGGAGGAAGGTGTAGAAGAGGCCCGGGGTCCACGGCCTCGAGAAGGCATCCCCCTGCAGTGAGCCCTGCTGAGGGGGACGGGCATGAAACAGCCTCAGCTTCGCATTCTCCCTGAAGTCGAACAGATCCACCTGAGTGTAGCTCCAATGGGAGAACAGATCTTGTACTACCCCCGGCAGGAGAGACCACTCGTGAGAAGCAGCGCCTATTCATCTGAGGGCATCGGTCAGACTGTTGGAGGCTCCTGCCACATGGATGGCTAGGAGATCCGCCTCCAAGCTGATCATGAGAGATCAGATGCGGAGAGCCTCCTTGCACAGAGGCAAGGAGTGCGTCCCGCCCTGATGGTTGAGATAGTACATTGTCGTGGTGTTGTCTGTCTGGACCTGAACTACCTGACCCCGTACAAATGGAGCGAAGGCAGTGAGGGCTAGTCGAACTGCTCGAAGCTCCAGCAGATTGATGTGGCATCGAGACTCCTTAGGGGACCAGAAGCCATGGGCTCTGAGCTCCCCCAGATGGGCACCCCAACCCATAAGAGAGGCATCGGTCGTTAGAGTGACTGTCGGCTCGGGATGTACGAACAAGATACCCTCCTGCAGATGAGCTGGGACGAGCCACCACTGCAGGCCGTCCCACATCTCTTTGGTCACTGTCACCGGCTGGTCCAGAGGACCGGAGCGCTGTGACCACTGGCTGGCCAGCCCCAATTGCAGGGGACGCATATGCCAGTGGGCCCAACGGACCATGCTGGTGCAGGCTGCCAGAAGGCGCAGGAAGTCCTGGGCAGGGCGCAATTGCCCAACCAGAAATGATGGGGGAAAGGAGGAAAGGACCTCGGCCCTGTCCGCCGGGAGCCGGGCTCTGGCTTGAAGAGAGTCGAGCTCTGCCCCGATGAATGGAATCACCTTCGATGGCACGAGTTCCGATTTGGCCTCGTTGATGAGGAGGCCAATCTGAGAGCAGACCTGGAGGGCCAGATCCCCGGACCGCTCCACCTCCAACCTGGAGGGGGCTGCAATCAGCCAGTCATCCAGGTAAGGGTACACCCGAACCCCTCGGCACTGCAGGAATGCTGTCACCACTGCCATGTATTTGGTGAAGACCCTTGGAGCTGGAGAGAGGCCAAAGGGCATGGCCCGGAACTCAGAGAGATCCCTCTGCTCTGAAGCGGAGGAATCGCTGATGAGACGGATGGATTGGGACATGAAAGAACGCGTCTTGAAGGTCCAGAGAACAGAATCACACACCTGGTTCCAAGGATGGAATGATCCAAGCCAGAGTGACCATCCTGAAGGTGCAAGGCCTTGGGAACTTGCTCAGGTTGAGAATGGGGCGCCAACCCCGTCGGTTTTGGGACCAGGAAGTACCTGGACACAAATCCTGGGTCTGGAGGAGGGTCCGCCACCTCTCTGATCACCTCCTTCTGGAGGAGCAAGGCAATGTTGGCTCGATGAGCCGACAGAGAGGCTGCGGAACCCGTAGTCCCCCGTGGGGCAACGGCCCAATAGGGAGGGAACTGCTCGAATTCCAGAGGCAGACCCCTGCCGATCAGTTCTAACACCCAGCGGTCCGTGGTGATAGCGGACCAGGCGGAAAGGAAGTGGTGGAGCTGCCCCCCCCCCATGGGGGGAACCCGGGGAGGAGTGACGAGGTTGGGGGTGACACCCCTCAACCAGTCACTGGGCAGGCTTGGAGGAAGGGCCTGCTGAGGAACCTCCTGGACCCTGGCCCCCAGGCTTCCTACTACACGAAGCGGCAGACTTGGCCTTAGGGTGCCAAGTGTGAGCCTGCTGGCCCTGATGCTGTTGTTGCTGGGCCAGATGTGCCGCAGGAGCGGAAGGGCGAAAGGGCTTACGCTGCTGCAGGCGGCCTTTGTCCTTCTGGCAGACGTGACCGAGTCCAAGGTGGCATTGGACTTCTCGATCCTCTGGAGGTGGCCTCCCACTCCAGGCCCGAACAAGTTGGTGCCCAGGAAGGGAACGTCTGCCAGCTTGTGCTGGGTGTCTGCTGTGAAGGTAGAGAGCCACAGCCAAGCTCTGTGGTGCATGGCCACTGCGGCCGCTATTGACCGGGCACAAGAGACACCAATGTCCAAATAAGTTTGGAGCTGTTGTTTAGCCACCACCCTTCCCTGATCCCGGACCTGCTTGACTGTCGTCTGAAGGTCAGCCGGGAGATGAGGAATCACCTCATTCAGGGAGCCCATAAGGGCGTGTGAGAAATGTGCCATCAGAATGGCCGAGCTAGCCTGACGAAGGCCTAGGGAGGAACCAGCGTAAACCTTCCACCCTGAGTAATCCAACTTTTTGGATTCCTTATCGGGCGGTTTGTCTATGTCCCGAGCGTTCCTGGAACACCGGAAAACGCTATCGGTCACTAACCCCTCCGCAGAGGGGTGCTCTGAGAAACCAGAGAGTGAACTGGTGGGGGCCGCGTACTTTTGAGCCATCCTGGCCGAAGGTGCGGGACAAGATGCTGGCCACTGCCACAACTCCAGGGCCGGGCCAACAATGACTTCGGCCACTGGAAAGGCCTCCGTAGGGGAATCCCCTCGGTCCAGTATCTCCATGAGGGGATACTTGGCCCGTTTTTGAATGGGTTCGAGCTGCAATCCAGTAGACTCAGATGAGTCGAAGCATATCCAAAAACGAGGATGGGCTCTCGTCCACAGACTGACCCCCTGCAGACTCCATGTCAATTGGTCTGGAGAACAGGGAGGAGTTGTCATCAGACTCCGAGGAGTCTGCGAACAGCTGCCGAGTGCCTGAGCCACCCTCAACCTGCCAAGGTCGATCGGGAGTGAGGGTGACCGACAACCTATAGGGCAAACCCTGACCTGACCGAGAATCCTTGGTTGGGGCCCCAGTCTTTGGTTGTGGAGGTGGAGGCTCCACCACAATGGGTAGAGCAGCTGGTTTCGGCCAAACAACCGGCACCAGGGACGGCACCTCGACTACCATGAGGGGTTGTTTCGGCCACTCCGGTGACAGCCACTTAATGGCCGGAGAAGGGGACGGAGTCGGCTTGTTACCAGTCAGTAAAAGTTGCTGCCACATCAAGTCCTCGTAGCGCTGACGCAGCTTGCGCTGGAGCCTATCCTCCAAAGAGGACGAGCGGTGATGCCGCTTTCCGTGGTGCCGAGACAGAGACTGCCAACGTCGATGGGACTGGCTGGACCTGGAAGAGGACAGAGACCTTCAGGGATTCCGAGGGTGGGTCAAAGAGGGAACGGGGAAGCCCGCCCCTCCTTTGGTGCAGGGACCTTAACTGGGGACTTCGGCACAGGAGGCACAGGCAAGTCCTCGGTAATCACCGGGGGAACTGGTGAAGAAGGGTTGTCGGCTTCTCCTGTCGACAAACCATCTGACGGGTCGAGGAAAACCTCGACCGCGTCAATGGATGTCTCAGCCGGCTGACCCGACAGGGACACCATGAAGCCAGCGGCCGCAGCCGCAACCTCGACCAAAGTCGAGAGTCGACGGTCCGGTGAAGGGGATCTCTCCTGCTCCCATGAAAGTCAACGGTGGGACTTACTTTTAGAGTCCTTCTTTCTGGACAGACTGGAATGTCCCGATGGCCCTTCTTCCTTCGTGGAGAGGGGTTGGCAAAGCTCCTTAAAAGAAGCAGTGTAGAAGGAGCCCAAGGAGAGCGGGATAAATGCCGCGGCCGAGGAGGAAGCAGCAGCAGCCTGGGCCACCTCCTCGAGGACGATCATCTGCTCCAACTGCTCTGAGGAGCCCGGCGCCCCATGACACGCCCAATGGGCCTTCTAGACTTGACCAGTGGGTACCATTTTGGGGCGCCTAAGAAGTAGTCTGGCAGCGGTCCTCCAAGTCGAGCTGAGAAAGACCTGCACAATTCGCAGGTCTTCGAATCGTGTCCAAGCCCCAGGCAGTAGATGCACGAGGAGTGCGGATCGGTCCGGGACATCTTCTGCCCACAAGGGCACCGACAGAAGCCGAGAGTCGATTTGTCAATCGCAGCTGCGAGGGAAGACTAAGACCGTAGTCTTGTAAATTTTAAAATTAGTTTCGGAAATTCTGAAGAGTGTGGATCCAGGCCTAAAACGCAGGGTGCAAAGGAGAGAACCTGAGCTTCCAAGAGGTAAGGAAGATCTGGCGTCATGGGGCGGAGCTGAGGGTTTTACCACCCGGGTGGGTGGGAGGAACCAGCTTGAAGACCTTCCGGCAACATTTAAAGCGGCAAGAAACCTACCACAAAGTATGGATTGAACAACATATCCACGTCCCTAGAATAGCACTCTACCTGGCAGTGGACAAATGGATTTCTCCTACTATATCATCAGCACTGTGACCTTGCAGACAGAGACATTACAGGTGACTGACCTGGCAGCTACCGAGTGGCTCTTCCTGAGCAGCTGTGATACCACATTGAGGATAAGGGCGGGAAACAGAGTTACAGTAGTTAAGCAGTCTACCAGGTGAAGCAGTGCTCCACAAATCACACCTACTAAGATCGGGGGGGGGGAGGGGGGTCTTCTAATTAACCAAAGGGAAAAGAAAAAGTACCTCAGACATGAAAGGTAATAGTTGATGGATTTTAAAAACTAACAGTTTTATTCAGTACACTAGCTCATTAATGTAACAGTTAACTTGCTGCATGTTTCTCTTTAATGTAATAGTTTGCTGGCTTCATATAAAGTTAACTTACTGCATATCCATCTGCAACACAGAAGGCTGTTACAACTTTGTTTGCATCACAGATAGCAAGGAAGGCACCATCATGGGAGTAGGCAAGATCTGTCACTGGACCATTAACCTCCAAGGCCTTGCCATCATCTTTCAGAGTATTTCCTTGAATAGAATATAGGTGAACCTTGCTATCCTATAGCCCAAAAAAAAAATCACAAAAACAGAAGTACACTTTACATAAGTAACATAGAATACAGCTACTTTCTTCAATTTTCCATTTAGTTCATTTGTATATACATTTGATCAAAGAACATTTACAGTGTCCAAAAATAGCCAAGTTAGACAAAAATGTCAGCTATGCAAAGGTGTGATATCTGTAAAAGGAAAAGAGCCAGATCAGAGAAAACATTAATATAAATGTGTAAAATCTTAGATATTATTCAAGTTACAAATGAAAAATTGTACTGCCCAAGTTAAACAAGACAAGTGGCAATTACTTGGCCCTTCAACAAATCTTAAATCTTCATGGGGGGCAGGGACTAGTACTCACACCACCACAGAACACAATGTTGAAAAGTCTTCTATGGGCCAGCCCACCGGTGCAGGGACAGGGCACCAGTCTGTGACAGACGACCCGGGTTCAGGAATGGACTCGGGACGTCTGCTGGGGGGAGAGGTATTGAGTGTTCTGGGGAATGGGGTAGGTGTCCTGCATACAGTGGGCCCCTGGCAGAGGCTGGGGGCACCACCGTGCCATTGTTGTCACTTGAGGAGGGTGGGGCGGACGCGTAACGTTACTGCACGCCCCGCCCCAAGGAAGCATTAAAAAAAATACCTGGCCCCCGCATGACTACCTGCCCCGCCGCCATCTCCACTGCTTTCACCATCCGCCAGAGGGGTCCAGCCCTGTGGCCCCAACCCAGGGGGTAAGCTGGAGTCAGCCATAGTGTCTGTTGGAACCTCCTGTGGGCCACCAAGGGGGTAGCTTGGACATGGGGGCGAGGCGAGGCGGACTAGGTCGACCTCCGATGGGAGTTTGGGGGAGAAAAGTCTCCTATGATGTAGGTGTTTCTAAATAACAAGTTCAGAAGTAAGAATACCACACCTCTTGGTTCTGAATCCAGACAGTATCTTTTTTTTTTGTTATTCTATTTCTGCTCCCCCTATTGGCCCCCATCTGCCGAACGGCCCAGGCCGTCACCCCACCGGCCACTGGGATTTACTGCCAGACATCTTTCCCCAGGGTTTGGCCACCACCCCAGCAGGATCAGCAGAGTTCCGCAACCTCCACCGTGGGCCAGATCCACTTCCTGCTGGTGTGCCCTGGTGGTCAGCTGCCAGGCCTGCGGGTACTCTGTGCCATGCTGCTGCCCGGTTTTCCTCCTTTTACTAACTCCTGGGAGGCGCTATGTGGGATGACATCATGATGCACGCCACGCATTCCCACACAACGTGCATCAACATCTGCCCACCCCCCCCATTTTGGCCAGGACTGCCTTTCCCTCCCAGTTTCTGCATGTAGCTGGCAGGCGTTGTGGCTTGCCCGCCCCAGGAAAGCAGGTCTACGGATGCTCAGTCCTCCCTCCCTGGCCGACGATGTCCCGAGTCTGCTTCCGAACCGGGTCATCAGCGTGACAAGCAGTAGCGCTACCACTCCACCGGCAGGTCAGCCAGGCAGTGTCATTTAGTAAAATTATCAGATGGCCTAGCTCGTTCACAGAAGTGTACCTGTGAATTACATCATCCAGGGGGACCTCTGAAGGAAACATAGGAAAATTAATTCATTTTTACACTTGACTCACTTTTGTATGTATTTACTCTTCCAGCACCACACTGCCAAGGATCACAATTTTGGTGAAAATAAACTTTAGAAAATTATTAGTAAGTACTTAGTCCCCTGTCACAATTCAAAACCTGGTCTCCCTGCCAGCCTGTCAGTGCAGAGGCAGCGCTACCACTCACAACACCAGCGACCGAGGTTTGGGAAATGAAAATTATATACTCACCGTAATTGTTAATCTTCCAGAATATCTTCATTTATTACCACCTATGTGTCTTTGCCAAAGGCACTAGGATCCCGCGGGAGCAAAAACTTCTTTAGCCCACTGCTAGGGGGCCGACATCAGTGATGGCATCGCCAACGAGGTTCATGTATAATGTAGCATTTGTGTACTGACCCATAAGTAACGCAGGCCCTCTGGTCACCTCAGTTCTGTCAGCAAGGAGAGAAACAAAGTAGTAGGAAAGAAAGAAGAGGGGCCAGATTGCCCAAAGGAATTATAAAAAGGAGATAGGATATAAAAGTACAAAACAATAAAACCAGATTACCAGAGGAGGAGGAGGGGTAGGGGGGTCCTAGGTAGTTTTTTTTTTCTTTTTAAAATTATTTATTTATTTTAATCGCAACTCTTTTTTCCTTCTCCTCGCTGCGGAGCAGTCCGGTAAACATCCAGACACCGGCACACGCACCCCCAGACCAGGCCTGGCATGCACGACATGCATATCCTCTCACCGGGCCGGCTAGGACATAGGATCCCCCATGGGGATCTGGGGCACAGACACCTGGGATGCACCCTGCGGTCCGGGTGCAGATGTGGCCATCAGCCACCATGACTGCCCTCAATTTTTCACCCTTTAGACCTGGATGTGCAATGGCATCAGCGGACGCCCACCATGCTCCACCCCTTACATGTGCACGCACCTGCAATGCATCTGGCCTCCGCCAGTTGCTGCTGCAGAGCGATGCAGTTTACTCCACCCACCCCAGAGGAGGAGAGATGTCATGAGATGCTCAATCCTTCCTCTCCCCTGACAACCCCAGGCAGCCTGAGTCCATTCCTGAACCCGGGTCGCCGGTTTGGTGCGAGGTGTGGCGCCCAGTGCCTCAGCCCTGAGCGCCACCAGGCTGGGCTTTAATGTTTTTGAAAAGCAGCTGAGGCCATCTGGGAAGTGGGCCTCTGAAGAAGGGTTGCCTGTACAATATAGAACAGAACCCTATAGCAGAAAAACATAAGCAACAAGACAGAGAAAAGGGCAGAAGAAAGCTGAGTCAGGAATCACAGAATTCCATAGGTTACCAACCTGAAACTACAGGAAGGTAGAAACTGTAGGACTGGGTGGAGAGATGGAGGCAGGAGGCTTACTTATAGAGCTGCGGGGAGACATGGGCCTGACGAGAGAAGAGGTTTGTGCCCTTAGAGTGGGCAAAGATGCTGCCATCAACTTATGGCCAAAGGCCTAGCATGGTAAAAGAGGACACAGGCGCCATACAAAAGCAAATAATATACTGAAAGAAAAACAGCAGAAGAAAAAGGTTTCCAGAGATGCAGGAAACCTAATAAGCAACTGCTTTAGCAGAGTTAAAAGTGCTTTGCTGGAGGAGGATCTCTTCTCTCTTTGTATGTGCTTTTTCCTTTTTTTTTTTTGTCTTAGAAACATGAGCAGAAAAACAATGTGGTCTTAATAAAAGGAAATGGGGGGGGGGGATCATCCTTGTGTCTCATAGGAGAAAGAACAGGAAAGAAACAAAAAAAAAAAAAGAAGAAGCCAAAAGCGTGGCTCTGACCATGGATAAGGTAGCAAAAGGGAAAAATTAAAATATGTAGTTCAGAGTGGTGGTGGTGGTGAGATATTCAGAATAAGAGGTTTGTTTTAAGTTTTCTTTTTTTTTTTTTTTTTTTTTTTTTTTTTATTTATTAGGGGGTTCTCCCCCTTTTTTAAAAAAAACAAAAACACGTCCATGTGGTGAAGAAAGGAAGGGAAAGAGACAGAGAGAGGGTGAGCTGCCCAGAAAGTGAGCTGGGGGTGGTAGGTAAGTTGTAGAAATAAATGAAGATATTCTGGACAATCAACAATTAGGCTGAGTATGTAATTTTATCTTCCAAAAAGGGAGTATTACAGAAGACTGAAACCCGTTTGTCTGATAGCCGTAATCCCGAACCCAAAATCCCAACACCGAAAATCCTGACAGTGCAATTTTGCCCACGACAGGGAGTTATATTTAAGGTGGGTTTGGGGGACGAAGCCCTCCAAAAAGAAGAAAAAAACAATCCGCCATGGACAAAATCCCATTGTCGGGATTTTCAGTGTCAGCATCTTGGTTTCGGGATTATGGGTGTTGGGTAACACGTTTCAGTCTCCCATAGTATATCCTCCAAAAATCCATCGTCACCATTTATTACCACCTATGGGTCAGAGCACCAAGCTTGAGGGAAAAGGCTGTAACCTCAGCCTCCTGCAGGGGATAACCACCGAGAGGCAGGGACCATTTATGGGCCTGGCAAGGCCCAAGAGTGGCCAGGGTCAGGCAGGGGCTCCCGTGGTCTGCAAGCAGGACTGCACTCCACAAACCAGTGCTTGAACCTGCAGGAGAAAAAGTGGGTCCCTTGGAACCATGAGGCAGCAAACCTACTCCAGGCCAGGGGTGACAATTGGGAAAGACGAAGTCATGCAGTCTGCCTAATGCAGACTGCAGTTCCTGCCAACCTGGAGGCTACCTCGTTGTCATCATAAGATGCCCTCACTTGGTGCCTCGCCAGCTCCAGGCCCTGGGCAGAAAGGCTAATGGCCTGTCTGGCTGCATCACAATCCAGCAAAGATGCCAGGAACTGACCCAGCATCGACCACAGGTGCCCGACATAGGTGGCCTGGTGTGCAGAGGTGCACAACTAGGTATGTGCCACCAAAAATCCCTATGGTCCCAGGCATCAAACTCTGCAGAGTCTGACTCTGGAGGATAGTCATGCATTGGGCACCTATGTTCAGTGGGGGTGTCCAGGAGCTGGATCTCAAAGAGAGATATGGCATGGCTGCTAGGGGCACCATAGGTGCACCATAACTGCATTGGATGTCCTTCAACGCTGGAAAGGGGGCAGAGGGATGGAGCCAGACATCCCTGGATGCCTCCCATAGGAGGCCTAGGCCATGGAGGGATAACTGTCGAGTCACAGTCCCCAAGGAATGATAGCACCAGGTTTGCAGGATTACGGCCTGCAAAGTAGTTCGTTTCAAGCTCTGTCATCATCTCCATGAGGAACTGCTGGAACCAAGTGTACTCGGTGTCACAGGAGAGGTCCAGGGTGGTGTCCTCATCCTCAGAGGAGGAAGTCAGAGATGAGGAAGAGCTGGAGACAGGGTGGCAGTGCAGGGGCCTCAGGCCACAAAATGGCCTGATCTAAAGAACAGAGATATTGGGGAAAAGCACTAGCCACCATCCTGAACTCTTTCCAGGACAGAGCCCTGAACTCTTCTCAGGACAGGAAAGACCAAAATGCCCAGGAGAGGAGAAGGGGAGGTGGGTGGTGGTGTTGGGGGGGAGTAGTACAAAACCAAGCCATGTCCTCTGGCAGGGCTACGAAAGTTCTCAGGAGACTTCACCCTGGAGGGGGGCCTGGCATGCTCGTCCACCAGGGGACACTCAACAGGCATGGAGCGGTCAAGGTGGTGCCCTTGGGTGGAAGCCCCCTTCCCTGGTGAGGACAGCGGAGCCGTGAAGGTCACATGGGGCAGCCCTAATCACCACCAAATACAGGGCCAGACAGTTTTGGCAAGAACAGGGGCTCTGAGTTGGTGCTGCTGCTCCTGACAGAGCTGCCACATACTCTGGACAAGGAGTGAGCCACCAATCGGGACAGCCCAGCACCTACCTCACCAGAAAGGGCCCTGCCCCTTGGGCTAGGCCTTTGAATATGCTCTGCATCAGTCCCTGAGGTTGTGGGAGAACCAGCGACGTGAACAGAATGGCACCAGAACCCTCCTTGGCACAGATACCCTGCCTGGTGCTGACACCCTCACTGGTGCTACGGACAGCACTGGGTCCCTCTCTGGTACCAGGGGAAGCACCAGGAGGAGGCCAGACAGCAGCACCATGAGTGCACGCAATAAGCGAGACATTATTGCATATCCAAGCCCAGGTGAGAAAAACTCAAGAAATACCCCTACCCCGGGGAGGTGATGGAACCTCCAATGGACTTGACCCACACGTCCAACGTCGGCCGGCAACCCCAACTTCACCTTTGGGATCTCGGGCCTCTCCTAGGGGGTCGGGAGAGCAGAGATCCTGAACCCGATTACGCGGTCAGAGGTGGTGGTTCAGACGGGCATTAGGAGTACCAGCGCCGAGTAAGGATTCCTGAGAGATGACCAGTCATATAGGAGCAGAGTCCACAAAAAAAAAAAAGAAACCCACCAAAATAACCTATTGTATAAAGAGAATACAAGATGCTCAGGAGTGAGGTATGGCACATATTCTGCACTCGTGAATCATCACTCGTGGCTCTGCTACGCTCTGCCACTCGTGAGATATCCTGAGGTCACTGTTCATTCATGCAGATATTTGCCATATCACACTCCCGACTATCATGCATCTCCTGTATCTCACTCATGGCCTCGCTACTTGTGAGATACTATATCACTGGCCTCTCATGAAAATAAATGTGATGATATCAGCTAGGCAATGACATACATTTTTTTTTATATTTTCCTCGTGTTCACTGTATTTTTGTGTGTTTTATATCGTTTATATAGAAGCAAACAGGCAGCATTGTAAATTAGCACTGCTCAACAACTCACTATAGTAAAATAAAATACAGCATCTCTAATTCCACATATCCCACACTGCTTTACAATAATTTAACTTTTTTACTTCAGATTCATTGCATTTTTGCAGGTAATATTTTATTCAAGGTCAAAAGGGAAAATATATAATACTACAACAGATGCAGAAATCACTGTAGCCTTTCAAGATGCATGCCAATGTAAAATAACAGCCTGACATTACATAAGTGGTCATGCTGTATAAATATGAAAGAGTATGCAGTTGGCTCATTAAGAGTTCCCTTGACGTTAACAACTGTGGTTAGCTTAAAGTGTACAGGAATAATTTTCAATTTGCAGCGGTTTTAAATGGTCCTATTTCACAAACTATAACCATACCCCCAAATGGTCCATATTTAACAGCACATAAATTTGAACTCTGAGCACTGTTCTTATAGGTCAGCTGCTCACATTCAGCATTCTGTACACAAACCATGGCATTCTGAAAAACTTCAAATTGCTGGTCCTGTGAGGAGAACGGTAGAGAATGTTGTCCATGCAAAGAAACGATCCAAAGCGGAGTTTTTCACATCAGCTGTTATTAAAGTATAGTTTAATATGAATCATTTAGAGATATGAATATTGTTTCTGTCAACATGACAATACAAGCTGCTGTCACTCTGCACAAACTTTCCATCCCCTTTCTATTTCAGCCAGAAACCTTTAAACAAGGACTCCTATTAATACAGGTAAGAAAATCTCCCCTCACTCAACAGCTTTTTGCCCTTGAGTCAACCTCTCCACTTGTGCTTGTCCTATCACTGTATTTTATGTATCTTATGTTATTGTATGTTTTTGTTATCTGTTCAGGTCACCCATGTAAACAGGTCTTTTAAATAAACAAGGGCAGATAGCCCACGAGTACGGGCTCTTTCCTTGGTAGCTGCACTACTTGTTTCTATTCCCTCACCCTAAAATCCCACTGATGACATCCTTCATGCCTGTTAGCAGTCACGCCAATTTCCCCTGTGCAGCGATAAGCTCCCCGAGCCCCAAGCTGCTGCAGAGGCAGACCCTGATGCTAGCACTGGCACAAGATACTACTGGCAGCACCTCCCCCAGTCCAGGCAGGCCAACTCCAGCATCCCTGGCTGGTTCCAGAGCCAGGGATGCTGGTACCAAAACACACAGTGCTTCTGCTGGATCGTTAGGCAGCCTTCCGAAAGGGAAAGCGAACATTGTTTAACCAGGAGTAGCACACTAAGCCGAAGTTTGTTTCCAGATGTGATCTGGGAGCACAAGGACGTTCAGTGACTTGCTCAGGATCACACAGTATGCACCTAGGCAGCTGTGGGATTCAAACTCAGGTCTCCAGATCTGCAGCTCAGAGCCTTAACCCACAGTGCTATACTACCTCCCCAAAAAACTTCCTAAAATTTAAAATATTTTTTTAAGGCCTATATGGGGCAGTGACTTAAGGTGTGCACTATTTTGCATATATAATTCAGTGCAACAAAGGCCATCCAAGTTTCTGGTACCAGCACCTAAATTACAGGAACATACTAGCTAGCACACTGTGAGAAATCACTACCCCAACAATTTATCCCAGCAAATTTATCAGACACGGCCCCCCCCCAAAAAAACTCCCTTACCCTAGGCCCTGCATAATTATTTCTCTCCTAATTGCACCTGCTCATAGTCTACTGGTCTATCCAATATTTGGTTTACTGGTCCCTCCCACTCATTTCCTGCAACTGTCTTCTATTTCTCCAATCCCTATCAATCAAATTAATGCTGTACCCACTAACTGCACTTTTAAACTACAAGCACTTGTCTTCAGATGCACATGTTTATTCTGCTATTATGTACCTACTTTTGTACCTACACGTTCCCAGTGTATTCTGTTGTTGGAAAGTGTATGTCTGATACTTTGTACTCCCTTCCCTCTCCCCACAGGATGCACCCAGAGACAAGCAACATGTTCAGTGTGCCTTTCCTGGTGAAACGTTTCAATAAATAAAAAAAAAAACACAAACCTCAATTTAGATCATGCTTATCTTACATGAATTAAGAATTTTAATTGCCATGATGGCAAAATTAAGAAATATCTTTAATCAACTGTTGCTTCGATAGATGCAAACAAAGCCAATAAAAAAAAACAGAATACTTACAGATCCTCCAACAGCTACAGTGACTCCTCCTGGATGAATAGCCACAGCCTCAGGCTCATACTCAAGTTTGTCAAACCCAAACCCCTTCTTCTTGTCCTTAAGCAATACAATCTGAAAAGGTTGCCAACAAAATGCACATTCATCAGACCTACAATGCACTGTACGTGTACAAAGAACACTTGCCTTCATGAAGCTTAATGGGCCCTATCTTGTTCCGCTAGCAATTCTGATGTGTTATCACTGTGTTATAATTACTTGTTCTCCTGAAGAAGCAGTTTTCAATTGATACTTGCAATTTAAAACCCTTTAGTGCTGAATATTATGTTTAGATTTTGGAAGTATATACATGCCTGTCGCATATGTAATTATCATGGCTTATTTCCTAAACTACTTGTTTAGGTTACTGTACACTCTGCATAGAAATAGACAATTTTATTTTATTATTTTTATTTAGCTTTTGTTGACCGGGTAAGTGCACTAGACAAATCCTGCCTATTTTCAGGCACGACCCGGGGAAGGGGGATACAGATGAATGCCAACTGACCTTGAACCAAATTAAGCTGTTGGTATTTTGGAAGAAGAGCTGTACTGCCCATTAGCACAAGCAGAACAGTCTAAATAAGAATAACAATTCCTTCTATACACGCAGCCATAAGGTCAAAGAAATAAGTTTGTCGATACTTGGATTTTTCTGAGCATTTTTGTGGTGCAGTGAGTAAAACGGTTTTAACTTGTTCCCTTCTAAAGGCATATAAGTGTTAGTCATAATCACAAAAAGACCACAACAATTTGATTTTGTTCCACACTGAAGGCTAGTAAAGAAGCTGGGTGATCTGTGGATGGGGGCAAACCAACCAGGTAGACAGGGAAATGGCTAGGGGGCAAGATTAAGACAGTTGACATAAGTGGGGCACACTTTGGGCAGAGGGGAGTCACAAGCGGAGTACTGAAGGGGTAAGTGCTCTTCAGTACCTTCATTTGTGACACAAGAGAGGGAATCCAGAATAAGAGGCGCCTTTTCTGATGACAGGAAGATCTGCGGCAAAGTGCACACTGGACAGCGAGTTAAGAGAAATGAAAACATGCCAGAAAAGAAAAATTGGAAAAGTAGTCCAGATTATGGCAACTTACCTTCAACACAAAAAATGCTAAGAGATTCACAATGTTAGAAGAAATCCCAACTCCTAATTACCAGAAGTGCTTTTTGAAGTCGGAGCCTTCCATTGCTTAACCCTGACACAAAATGGCCGCCAAGGCAAAACTGAGCTAAAATGGACCACTGGATGGGGAAAGTAAGGTTGGTGCAGATAACCGAGGACAGAGACCTAGAAGTCCACTATTCAGTGCAACATAGTGCTGGGATGTACAGAAATACAGGTTACTCACCTGTAACAGGAGTTCTAGGAGTGGTATATGTTGTTCATCCACACTGTCTGGCAGGTTCCTTGCCACTTTAAATGTTGTCAGAAGGTCTTCAAGCTGGTTCCTCCCACCCACCCGGGTGGTAAAACCCTCGGCTCCGCCTCCTGATGCCAGATCTAGCCCGCTGGAAGCCAGGTTGCGCGTCGAAGCCGGGGAGGTCGGGTGGGTCGTGTGGATGAACAACATATACCACTCCTAGAACTCCTGTTACAGGTGAGTAACCTGTATTTCTAGGGACATGGATAGGTTGTTCAATCCACACTATCTAGCAGACTCCTAGCAGTTCTCTGGGAGGAGGGAGGCAAGGCGCGCTCCCCCTACTTAGGGAATAATAACCGGAGAACCGAGGTCCCAAAACCAGCATCCCGACGTGACTCTAGGTCAAAGTGGTAATGGGAAATGAAGGTGTGTGTTGACTTCCAGGTAGCAGCCCTGCAGATTTCCAGGATAGAAATGTCCCTAGAAGCAGCCACCGAAGCAGTGGTAGGGCAGGTAGAATGAGCTCTTATCCCTTTGGGAAGCTCCATGCCCGCCAACCCATAGCAGAGATCTATGCAGGAGGTGACCCACCTGCCTACCGTCCACTTGGCTGCAGCTCTGCCAGGTGCAGCTTCAGCGTAGGTGACAAATAGCTGGCGAACCTCTCCCCGAACTTCAGCCATTCCCTCCTTATAATAAGAGAGCACTCTTCGAGGGTCCAAAGTATAGAGCCTATATTCGGCCTTCAAGGTGTGATTGGGGTAGAACACCGACAGAGTCAACACCTGGTTAAGGTCAAACTTCGACATCACCTTCGGAAGGAATTTCGGGTGGGGGCGAAGGACAACCTTGTCCCTGTGGAAGACCAGACAAGGAGACTCAATGGAAAGTGCCTGGAGCTCTCCCATCCTTCTGGCTGATGTGATAGCCACCAAGAAGGCGGTCTTCCACGACAGGTGAGAGATGTCACACCTGTGCGTCGGTTCGAATGGCTTGCCCATAAGCTTAGCCAATACCAGCAGTAGATCCCACGGAGGTGGAGGTTCTCGCACCGGAGGGAATATGTGATCAAGGCCTTTGAAAAAGCGCCTGACCACCTTCTTCTGCACCACCGACTGCTTGCTGGCCCGCGCCCAGTAAGCAGAGATGGCTGCCAGGTGCACCTTAAGGGTCATCGACCGAAGCCCTAGCTGAGAAAGGGACCACAGGTAGTCCATAAAGCTAGCCAAGAAACAGGAAGAAGGGTCCAACCCCTTGTCCTGACACCAAATGGAGAATCTCTTCCATTTGAAGGCACAGCGTTTTCTGGTCAACTCCTTATGGGACGCCTCAACGACACTGAGGACCTCGTTGGAAAGACCCAAGGCCTGGAACTCTAGCTGCTCAAGAACCAGGTCATCAGGTGCAGGGATTGAAGATCCAGGTGGAGAAAATTCCTCTTGTCGACTGAGAGGTGGTCTGGGCGGGAAGCTGCCTCGGGAGCCTGGCGCTGAAGCTGAGGAGATCCGAGTACCAGAGCTGGCAGGGCCAGTCTGGCACTACCAGAATCACCTGCGCCTTGTCCCTCTTCGTCTTTAGAAGCACCTTGTGGATCAAGGGAAATGGAGGGAAGGTGTAGAAGAGGCCCGGGGTCCATGACCTCGAGAAGGTATTCCCCTGCAGCGAGCCCTGCTGAGGGGGGTGGGCATGAAACAGCCTCAGCTTCGTATTCTCCCTGGAGGCAAACAGGTCCACCTGAGGGTAGCCCCAATGACAGAACAGGTCATATTCTACCTCCAGCAGGAGAGACCACTTGTGAGAAGCAGCGCCTATATAGCCGAGGGCATCGACCAGACTGTTGGAGGCTCCTTCCACATGGATGGCTAGGAGATCCGCCTCCAGGCTGACCATGAGAGACCAGATGCGGAGTGCCTCCTTGCACACAGGCAAGGAGTGCATCCCGTCCCGACGGTTGAGATAGTACATGGTCGTGGTGTTGTCTGTCTGGACCTGAACCACCTGACCCCATACAAATGGAGTGAAGGCAGTGAGGGCTAGTCGAACCACTTGAAGTTCCAGCAGGTTGCTGTGGCATCGAGACTCCTGAGGGGACCAGAGGCCATGGGCTCTGAGCTCCCCCAGATGGGCACCCCAACCCAGAGAGGCATCAGTCATTACAGTGACCTTCGGCTTGGGGCAAATGAATGGGATACCCTCCTGCAGGTGAGCTGGGACGAGCCACCACTGCAGGCCGTCCCACATCTCCTGGGTCGCTGTCACTGGCTGGTCCAGAGGACCGGAGCACCGTGACCACTGGCTGGATAGCCCCCATTGCAGGGGGATGCATATGCCAGCGGGCCCAATGGACCATGCTGGTGCAGGCTGCCATGAGGCCCAGGCGGCACAGGAAGTCCCGGGCAGGGCGCAATTGCCCAGCCAGAAATTATTGAGCAGAAGGGTGAAAGGGCTTATGCTGCTGTGGGCGGCCTTTGTCCTTCTGGGTAGACGTGACCGAGTCCAAGGTGGCATTGGACTTCTCGATCCTCTGGAGATGGCCTTCCACTCCATGCCTGAACAATTCATTGCCCAGGAAGGGAACATCTGCTAGCTTGTGCTGGGTGTCCGCCGTGAAGCTGGAGATCCGCAGCCAAGCTCTGCGGCACATGCCACTGCGGCCGCTACTGACCGGGAACAAGAGTCACCAATGTCCAATGAATTTTGGAGTTGTTGTTTAGCCACCGCCCTTCCCTGATCCCTCACCTGCTTGACCGTCATCTGAAGGTCAGCCAGGAGATGAGGAATCACCTCATCCAGGGAGCCCATAAGGGTGTGTGAATAATATGCCATCAGAACGGCCGAGCTAGCCTGATGAAGGCCTAGGAAGGAAGCAGCGTAAACCTTCCACCCTGAGTAATCTAAATTTGGATTCCTTATCGGGCGGTTTGTCCACATCCCGAGCATTCCCGGAATGCTGGAAATCGCTATCGGGCACTAACCACTCCACAGAGGGGTTCTCAGAGAAACTGGAGAGTGAACCGGTGGGGACCGCGTACTTTTGAGCCATCCTGGCCGAAGGCACGGGACAAGATGCTGGGCGCTGCCACAACTCCAGGGTCGGGCCAACAATGGTTTCAGCCACCAGCAAGGCCTCCGTAGGGGAATCCCCTCAGTCCAGTATCTCCGTAAGAGGATACTTGGCCCGTTTTTGGACGGGTTCGAGCTGCATCCCAGTAGACTCCGAGATAAGCCGAAGCATACCCAGAAACAAGGATGGGCTCTCGTCCACCGACTGGCCTCCTACAGACTCCAGGTCAATCGGCCTGGAGAACAGGGAGGAGTCGTCATCAGACTCTGAGGAGTATGCGAACAGCTGCTGAGTGCCTGAGCCACCCTCCACCTGCCGAGGTCTATCGGGAGTGAGGGTGACCAACAACCTATGGGGCAAGCCCTGACCCAACCGAGAATCCTTGGACGTGGGCCCCAGTCTTCAGTTGTGGAGGCGGAGGTTCCACCACAATGGGTGGAGCAGCTGGTTTCGGCCAAACAACTGGTGCCGGGGGCGGCTCCTCGACTACCACAAGGGGTTGTTTTGGCCGCTCCGGTGACAGCCACTTAATGGCCGGAGAAGGCGACGGAGTCGGCTTGTTACTGGGCAGTAAAAGTTGCTGCCACATCAAGTCCTCATAGCACCGACGCAACTTGCGTCGGAGCCTATCCTCTGAAGAGGATGAGCGACGACAACGCTTTCCATGGTGCCGAGACCACCGATGTCGGCAGGAACGGCCGAACCTGGAAGACGACCAAAACAGAGACCTTCAGGGATTCCGAGGGTAGGTCAAAAAGTGAACGGGGGAAACCTGCCCCTCCTTCAGTGCAGGGACCTTAACCGGGGACTTCGGCACAGGAAAGTCCTCGGTCTGAGGGAACCAGTGAAGAAGGGTTGTCAGCATCTCCAGGTGACAAACTGTTGGACGGGCCGAGAAAAATCTCGACCGCGTCGACGGATGTCTCAGACTGCTGACCTGACAGGGACACCGTGAAGCCAATGGCTGCAGCCGCAACCTCGACCGAAGTCGAGAGTCGATGGTCCAGTGAAGGGATCTCTCCTGCTCCCATGAACGTCGATGGTGGGACTTACCTTTAGAGTCCTTCTTTCAAACAACATGAAGTCTTGCTATATTATAAACATTAGCAGTTTGATCCAGCTCTAGAACTGCCCCGGAGTGAAATGGTTAAAACCATTCCAAAATAGAATTTTGGCACGAGAGCAGCTCTATCTGTGTCATTTCAAACTTGAACTGTCAGATTCTTTACTTCGCCTCAGTGAACAGTCGCTCCGGAGATTTCTCCTTCTGCTCGGTTCATTTCTCGGTTTTAAAAGTGTTTTCTGGTTGGATTTAACGAGAATAGTTTTATTTAACCCAAAACCGCTCGGTTCAAGCTCTATCTGTGGTAACCGTAAGTAAATGAAGGTTTTGTCTGTGTGGAACTTGTAAGTTATCGGTTCGGTTTTGAACCGATCAGTGGGTTAAAACTCATTTAAAACTAAAAGTTACTATTTAGAGTGCGGTTCCGGTTCTTATCGGTTCTAAAAAAAGCGTTTATTACGTTTTCCAATACCATGTGACAGTTAGGAACCGATAAGGGTGTCTTCCTGCACTGCCATTAAAGGGCAAGTTTTTGGTTAGACTGGCATTATGTCTGAGAAACCCAAAAAAACCGGGCCCACTGGGTTTCAACACTGTGATGTTTGTGGGAAGTCTTTGCCAAGGCTGACCCACACACCACATGTGTTTATTGTCTGGGGTTTGACCACCTCCAGTCAGACTGCCAGGTATGTAAGAATTTCCCTGCAGCCACCCTGGAAAAAAGATTGGGCAGGCTCAGGGAACGAGAGGCCAAAAAGTCCGCTGACCCAGATGGCCAGCCCGGTTCGGTGCCAACCGAACCAGAGGGAGTGCCCTCTGACCAGGGCCAGACTTCCTTGGGCAAAAGGAAAGAAAACAAGAAAATTAGCAGGTCTGGAGTCCAAAATTCCTTCTCCAGCTGCTGCAGAGATATCAAAAGCCATACAAATTGTCCAGTCACTGTCTCAGGGTCCGTCCGAACCACCACTATCTGGTAAAAGGTCGGTTCGTCCGGTCCCAGTGGTTCAGGATTATGATATTGAGGAATTTTATGAACCAGAGGAGGGGGAGGAGGATTATGAACAGTATGAATGTGGCTGGGAAGGTCTGGGTGTGCCCATTGAACCGGACATCTCCCCAGACAGATCTTTAGAATCTCCCCCTATGCTGTCTGAGTCCCCATCTCATTTTATGTTTTATAAAAAAGTTGCTGAAACCCTCCAGCTTCCTTTAGAAGAGGCTGTGGATGAGCAAGAGGAGCCTGATTTTGTAGAAATGATGGATATTCCAGAGTCTAGGAGATTGTCTATTCCTTTACATAAGTCTTTTAGGAAACAATTGAAGTTTTAAAAGCTCCTAATTCTGTGCCTCCTGTAGATAAAAGATGGACAGAAGGCATACATTGTCAGGCCCTGATACAGAATTCCTTTCTCAGCAATGCAGTCATGTTGGGGTAGTTCAGGCTGCTGCCTGTGATAAAGCTAATATTCCCTTGGCTCACATCCTCCTGACAAGGATTCCAGGAAGATTGATGCCATGGCAAAAACAGTATATGGCAGCCTCTCTGGGACTCAGGCAAGCAAATTATATGGCTTATGTAGCTAGGTATCAGAAATCTAGATGGGATACTGTTATGCAATTGGCCAAGCAGGCCCATGGCCAGCTGGCTAGTGAACTAGAACAGGTGGCTGCTGATGGCATTGAAGCCTCTAAGGTTCAGTTTCATGCTGCTGTGGATGTTAATGATGTTTCCTCTAGGGTCATGGCCACATCTGTAGCTTTTCGTAGGTTAGCCTGGCTCAGGTGTACTAGTTTGTCACAGGATACCCAGACTAAGGCTATGGATTTTCCTGTGGTGGGAAATTCTCTGTTTGGAGAGCAGACAGAGAACTACATGAAGAAGATAGATGAATATAGGACTACTTACAAGCGTGCCCAGGCTAAGGAGCGGCAAGCCACTCCTCAAAGGCATGCCCCAGGGGTAGGGGTAGGCCTTTTCACCAGACTCAGGCCTCCTCTGCCTATGCTCAGAGGGGCTTCTTCAGAGGTAGGGGCAGAAGAGGGGTGGGCAGACCTGCTCCCACCCCCCAGCCTAAAGCTCCTGCGAAACAGGCACCCTGATGGGGTGCCCAGGGCCGATTCTCCTGTACCAGTGGGGGGCAGGCTGGCTTACTTCAGTCAGAATTGGGCTTCTTTAACCTCAGACAAGTGGGTTCTGGAAGTAGTAAGCCAGGGTCTGGTTCTCAGCTTCAAAAAGTTTCCCAAGTTGAGAAGCAGACTTTTCTACCAGCAAGCTTCAGAGACCCTCGCTCTGGAAACAGAGGTCTCATCCCTGTTAGCTCTCAGAGCAGTAGAAAGGGTTCCTCCCCTGCATCAGGGCAGGGGTCTGTATTCAGATACTTCCTTACCCCAAAAGAGACAGGAGAGTGGCGGCCCATTTTAGATCTCAGATATCTGAACAAGCATCTTTGAAACCAAAGTTCAAAATGGTAACTCTGGCAATGATTTTACCTTCCCTAAGGCCAGGGACTGGCTAGCCTCCCTGGACCTCAAGGATGCCTATTTCCATGTCCTAATCAGAAGATCCCATCGAGTACCTCAGATTCGAACTGCCCTCAGGTCATTACCAGTTCAGAGCAATGCCCTTCAGCCTTACCTCTGCTCCAAGGGTATTCACAAAGTGTCTAGCAGTGGCCCACTTAAGGAGGCAGAGGATTGCTGTTTTTCGCTATCTAGACGACTGGCTCATTGTAGGCCAGTCCCCAGAACAGGTAAAATCTCACCTGCAGGTCACCCAGCAGCTTCTCACCTCCCTGGGTTTTCTGCTAAACCTACTAAAGTCGGTTCTGGAACCAGTCCAGGTACTCACCTTTATAGGGGCAGAATGGACACAAGCTAGCCAGAGCCTTTCTTCCCCAGAAAGGGTAAGGAATTTAGTGGCTCTGGCCTCTTCCTTCACTCTACAGGTCTCTCGACCAGCAAGACACTTTCTGCAGCTCCTGGGCACATGGCTGCATCCACAGCTGTTGTGCAGGGAGCCAGATTTCAGATGAGAGACATTCAGTTTCACTTGAGAACCTTTTGGTCTCAGAAAAGAGACCCCCTTTCCAAGTTGGTCCCAGTGACTCGAACCTTGATCCTAGCTCTCCAGTGGTGGCAGGATCAGAGCAATTTAAGAGCGGGGTCCCTTCATTTCCCCTTCTCACGACTTGACTCTCACTACAGATGCTTCCCTTCTGGGTTGGGAGCCCACATGGGCGACCTTTCCACTCAGGAGTTTGGTCCCCAGGAATCTCTGCTCCACATCAATTTGCTGGAACTCAGAGCTGTCTTTTAGCTCTTCAAGCTTTTTCTGCATCTGTCCACGACAAGGTGATACAAGTCAGAACAGACAACACCACAACAATGTGGTACATCAACAAACAGGGGGCACTCGGTCTTGACCTTGTGCAGAGGCAATGAAGTTGTGGTCTCTGGCCTATTCCTGACACTTCCCTCATAGCAGTTCATCTTCCAGGGAAGGACAATGTCCTAGCGGATGCCCTCAACAGGATTTCCCAGGGCCATCACGAATGGTCCCTGGATCCTCAAGTGCTGGGATAGTTTTTGCCAGGTGGGGCATCCTCAGATAGATCTTTTGCAGCCCCAGACAATCACAAACTTCCTCTGTTCTGTTGCAGGCCTCCAGGTCTGGGCTCAGTTCCCTGGATGCCCCTCTTCTGGATTGGGAGGAAGTTCCTCATGCTTTCCCCTTCCTCTCCTATTCAAAGTACTAGTCAAAATCAGATCTCAGCCTTGCAGGGTGATTCTGATTGCCCGGATTGGGCCAGGCAGCCCTGGTACCCACTCCTTCTGTCTCTGACAGTCCATCTCCCTATGCCTCCCCAGGAATCACAATCTGTTGACTTGTGCCCAGGGAAGGGTTTGGTATCCGGACCTCAATCCTCAACCTCAAGGCCTGGCTCTTGAGGAGTTAGAGTTGCTGATTTACACCTCTCTCAGGGTGTTCTTGAGATCCTAAAGGCTTCCAGAAAGCCTTCCACTAGGCTACTTATAGTTCTAAATGGAAAAGGTTTTCCATTTGGTGTGCTGGAAAAATATTTCCCAGAATCTGCAGAATTGCCCATTTTGTTAGATTACATGGTACATCTTAATTCCTTGGGTCTCAGACCAGCTACCCTGAGAGTTCATTTGGCAGCTGTGTCTGCTTTTGTGTCAGCAAGAAAGTCATCCCTCTTTCCTCTCATCCTGTGTTTTCCAAGTTTTTTAAGGGATTACTCCATACTAATCCTCCTTTGCGAACCGCCCTGCTTGGGACCTTAATGTTTGCATTGCCCAGTTAATGCAACCCCTTTGAACCTCTGTCTTCTGCAGAACTTAAGTACCTAACTTGGAAAACTGTTTTTCTAGTGGCTATCACTTCTGCCAGACGCATAAGTGAATTGCAAGCCTTGTCAGTGAGACTGACTTTATTTCTTTCCACAGGGATAAGGTAGTCCTGAGGACTAATAGGAATTTTTGCCTAAGGTGGTTTCAGATTTCATCTTAATCAATCTATCTCCTTCCAATATTTTTCACTGATCACTCCTCTTGGTGAGAGGAGGTTGCACAGCCTGGATGTTAAGAGAGCTCTTAGTTATTATATAGGCGTACAAAGGTCACAGGTTGAATCCTCCAACTTTTCCTTACCTATGGTGAAGTTGGGAAAGGCAAACCTGCCACTAAGAGATCAATAGCCAGGTGGATTGTCTCTTGTATCCAATTTTGTTATCAGAAGTGGGCAGAGCCCCCCGGTTTGAGGCTCCATTCTACCAGGAATACTTAGCTCGTCTCTAGCTGCTGCCAGAGATATCCCTTTATTAGAGATTTGCCAGGCTGCTACTTGGAAAACGGTACACACTTTTACCAAGCATTACTCCCTGGATGTCCAGGCCAGGAGAGATGCTCGGTTTAGCTTTAACTTGTTCTTCAGAGCCTATTCACCAAGTAGGTTCTGCCCTCCTCCATGGAGGTACTGCTGTGTATTCTGCTAATGTCTATAATATAGCAAGACTTATGTTGTTTGAAGAAAAAATTACTCACCTTAGTAATGTTGTTTCTTCTAATGGAGTCTTGCTATAATATGAACCTCCCCAACCTGCCCCCTCTCAGAACCGCTACTTGGTGCAGTGCGGGCAACTTCAAGTGTGGGCACACTACTTATGTCCTGTTGCATTTGTCCCCTTTGGGACTTTGGGGGTGTATGTGTATGCAGCGTGTGTGTGTTTTATTATACTTATGTTCCATTTTCATATTATTAGAATGGTGTTAGTATTTCTGGTCCCCTGACTTGAGTATTGGGTGTTGGGACCATCAATGGTTGTTATTATTTAGGTAGCCATTTGGCTAGTGTAGGTTACAGCTTCCACACAGACCTTAGTGAGTTTGGCTCGTAAAGATCTGACAGTTCAAGTTTGAAATGACACAGATAGAGCTGCTCTCGTGCCAAAATTCTATTTTGGAATGGTTTTAACCATTTCACTCCGGGGCAGTTCTAGAGCTGGATCAAACTGCTAATGTCTATAATATAGCAAGACTCCATTAGAAGAAACAACATTACTAAGGTGAGTAATTTTTTCTTCTGGACCGACTGGCCCTTCTCCCTTCGTGGAAAGGGACTGACAAAGCTCCTTAAAAGAAGTAGTGTAGGAGGAGGCCAAGGAGAGCGGGATAAATGCCACAGCCGAGGATGAAGAAGAAGCGGCCTAGGATGCTTCCTCCTCGAGGGCTATCTGCTCCAACTGCTCCGTGGAGCCCACCACCGTGGACACCACCCAACTGGCCTTAGACTTGACCGGCGGGTAGCGTTTCTTGGGGCACCCAAGATGTAGTCTGGCAGCACGGTCCACCAAGACCGAAACAGAGAAAGACCTGCAGAATTCGCAGGCCTGCGAATCGTGTCCAAGCCCTGGGCAGTAGTCGCACGTGGAGCGCGGATCGGTCCGGGACATCTTCTCCCCACAAGGGCACCGACGGAAGCCAGGAGTCGACTTGTCCATCGCAGGTGTGAGGGAAGACAAAGACCGTAGTCGTGTAAATTTTAAAATTAGTTTAGGAAATTCCAAAGAGTGTGGATCCAGGCCTAAAACGCAGAGCGCAAAGGAGAGAACCTGAGCTTCCAAGCGGTAAGGAAGATCTGGCATCATGGGGCAGAATCGAGGGTTTTACCACCCGGGTGGGTGGAAGGAGCCAGCTTAAAGACCTTCCGGCAACATTTAAAGTGGCAAGGAACCTGCCAGACAGTGTGGATTGAACAATATATCCACGTCCCTAGAAAGAGGATTTACTAGGCGGAAGGAAGTGCTTCTGCCACTTTACAGGTCCCTGATAAGGCTGCACCTGGAGTACTGCACCCAGTCCTGAAGTCCACACCTCAGGAAAGAAAGGGACCACATGGAAACCATACAAAGGAGCACCATGATTTTTCCTTATAAGAATACAGCTGCTTCCTTTTGTGGCATTAAACTTTTACTGGCTATACTGCTGGCAAGATGTGAAACTGTATTACCAGGTCAACTGTTCAAACCTAAGGTGGTTTACCAGGACAGACAGAGGTAATACAGGCGAAGCCCTTCTACCTCAAGAGGTAGAGCTGGAGAGTGTAACAGCTGAGGATGGACCTCTAGATGTAGGAGCAACTGTCAAGGCATCCTTAGACTGATCAGAGTTAAGACTGCCATGCCTTCAGATGCAGCTGATTCAAGTGACCCACTGCAAAGATCCAATAGGCCCAAGCAAATTCATGCTGTTTTTTTTTAAAGTTCAGTGGGATCTAATTAATAAATATCTCTGTATTTTTGTTGTTGCTTTTTGTTACAACACGACTGAATTCTGAGTTAGATAATGATGGCCTCTCTTGTGGGAGGGATAGCGAAATGGATTTGGGGTTTTGTGTGCTTTGGATTTGTATAGTAACCCCTCGCTATAATGAACCTCGCTATTGCGAATGGTCCGTTTGGCTCCTGACTTAAATCAAGCACGAGAGTCAGACCTACATCTACTGGGAAGTGGGCATGGCGAGGATTTTGATCCAAGCATGGACTGCTGATTTTGTGCCCTTTTTGGTTTGGATCTTAACTCTTTCATTTAAACTCCCAGAAGGCATGGTACCAATGCGACAGAAATACAGGTTACTCACCTGTAACAGGAGTTCTAGGAATGGTATATGTTGTTCATCCACACTTATTGGCAGGTATCCTTGCCGCTTTAAATCTTGCCGGAAGGTCTTCAAGCTGGCTCCTCCCACCCACCCGGGTGGTATAACTCTCGCTCGCCCATGCGCCTAGATCTGCCCTGGCTGGAAGCTCAGGTTGCGCGTCAAGCCGAGGTCGGTGGTTTGTAGGATGAACAACATATACCATTCCTAGAACTCCTGTTACAGGTGAGTAACCTGTATTTCTTAGGGACATGGATATGTTGTTCATCCACACTTATTGGCAGACTCTAGCAGTTCTCCGGGAGGAGGGAGGCAAGACGCACACCCCTCAATACTTACTTGGGAAAGAGAGACTGGAGAACCGAGGCCCCAAAACCAGCATCCCGGCGTGACTCAAGGTCGATGGTAATGGGTAATGAAGATGTTTGCTGACTTCCAGGTAGCAGCCCTGCAGATTTCCTGGATAGGGGCGTCCCTGGAAGCAGCCACCGATGCAGCAGTATGGCGGGTAGAATGAGCTCTTATCCTCTGGGAGGCTCCATGCCCGTCAACTTATAGAGAGATCTATGCAGGAGGTGACCCACCTGCTTATCGTCCGCTTGCTGCAGGTCTGCCAGATGTGGCTTCAGCGTGGGTGACAAACAGCTGGCGAACCTCTCCCAATTTCAGCGTGCACTCTTTGTAATAGGCGGCCCTTCTAGGGTCCAAAGTATGGAGCCATATTCGCCTCCGAGGTGTGATTGGCGAGAATACCGGCAGAGTCAACACCTGGTTAAGGTGAAACTCCGACACCACCTTCGGAAGGAATTTCGGGTGGGGGCGCAGGACAACCTTGTCCCTGTGGAAGACCAGGTAAGGAGACTCGATGGAAAGCGCCTGGAGCTCTCCCATCCTTCTGGCTGACGTGATAGCCACCAAGAAGGCGGTCTTCCACGACAGGTGAGAGAGACACCTGTGCATAGGTTGAATAAACTTGCCCATGAGCTTTGCCAGTACCAGCAGTAGATCACGGAGGTGGAGGTTCGCACCGGAGGAAATGTGATCAAGGCCTTTGGCGTCAGACCACCTTCTCCTCGCCGACTGCTTCCAGCCGCGCCCGAGTAGCGAGATGGCTGCCAGGTGCACCCTGGTCGTCGACCTAAGCCCTTGATTAAAGAAAGGCCATAAATAGTCCAAGATGCTTGCCAGGAACAGGAGGAAGTGTCCAAGCCTTTGCCTGACACCAAATGGAAAACCTTTTCCATTTGAAGGCATAACATTTTCTGGTCGACTCCTTACGGAGCGCCTCAGCTACATTGAGGACCTCGTCGGAAAGACCCAAGGCCTGGAACTCTAGCAGCTCAGGAACCAGGCTGTCAGGTGCAGGGATTGAAGGTCCGGATGGAACACCTTCCCTGATTGACTGAGAGCAGGTCGAGGCGAGCTGGAGAGCTGCCAGGAGTTCCTGGGCTGAGACTGAGGAGATCTGGGTACCAGAACTGGCGAGGCCAGTCTGGGGCTATCAGAATCACCTGCGCCTTGTCCCTCCTCACCTTGAGAAGCACCTTGTGGATCAAGGGAAATGGGGGAAAGGCGTAGAAGAAGCCAGGGGTCCACTGCCTCGAGAAGGCATCCCCCTGCAGCGAGCCCTGCTGAGGCGGGCATGGGAACAGTCTCAGCCCGCGTTCTCCTGGAGGCAAACAGGTCCACCTGAGGTGTGCCCCAATGGGAGAACAGATGCTGTACTACCTCCGCGGAGAGACCACTCGTGGGATGCAGCCCCTATCCAGCTCAGGGCATCGGCCAGGGTGTTGGGGCTCCTGCCACATGAATGATAGGAGATCCGCCTCCAGGCTGCCACGAGTGACCTCACGGAGGCTTCCTTGCATAGAAGCATGGGCGCGTCCCGCCCTAGGCGGTTTAGATAGTACATGGTTGTGGTGTTGTCCGTCTGGACTCGGACCACTTGACCCCGGAGAGCGGAGCAAAGGCAGTGAGAGCTAGGCGGACCGCTCGGAGCTCCAGCAGGTTGATGTGGCATCGGGACTCCCGCGGGGACCAGAGCCGTGCGCCCGGTGTTCCCCCAGATGGGCACCCCAACCCATCAGAGAGGCATCGGTCGATAGAGAGCCCGTCGGCTCGGGCGGACGAGCGGGATGCCCTCCTGCAAATGACCTGGAGCGATCCACCACTGGAGGCGTTTCACATCTACTATGTCACCGACCTGAAGCTGGTCAAAGGATCGCAGCATTGTGACCACTGGCTGGCCAGTCCCCATTGAAGGGACGCATGTTCCAGCGGGCCCAGCGGACCACGCTGGTGCAGGCCGCCCATGAGACCAGAGGGCGCAGGAAGTCCCGGGCAGGCGCGATTGCCCAACCAGAAATGATTGGGCAAGGAGGAAAGAACCTCGGCCCTGTCCGCTGGGAGCCGCGCTCTGGCTCGAAGAGAGTCGATCTGTGCCCCGATGAACAGAATCACCTGCTTTGGCTCGAGTTCCGACTTGGCCTTGTTGATAAGGAGGCCTAGTTGAGAGCAGACCTGGAGGGCCAGATCTCTGGACCACTCCACCTCCTGCCTGGAGGGAGCTGCTATCAGCCAGTCGTCCAGGTAAGGGTACACCCGGACCCCTCGGCGCCGCAGGAATGCTGTCACCACTGCCATGCATTTGGTGAAGACCCTGGGAGCTGTAGACAAGCCGAAGGGCATGGCTTGGAACTCGAAAAGGGATCCTTCCGCTCGGAAGCGAAGGAATCTCTGGTGAGACGGACGGATAGGGACGTGAAAAAACACGTCCTGCAAATCCAGAGACAGAACCACCCCGCGCGTTCCAAGGATGGTATTATCTGAGCAGAGTGACCATCCTGAAGGTTGAGACCTTAGGAACTTGTTTGGAGGTCGTGTAGGTCGAGAATGAGGCGCCAGCCCGTCCGTTTGAACCAGGAAGTACCTGGACACAAACCATGGGTCTGAAGGAGGGTCCTCCACCTCTCTTATCACCTCCTTCTGGAGGAGGAGGCGTGTTGGCTCGATGAGCCGCCCAGCGAGGCTGGGACCCCGAAGCCCCGAGGCGGCGCTCTGAAGGCGGTGCCTGCTCGAATTCTAGAGGCAGGCCTCTTCCCATCACCTCAAAACCACCTGTCCGTGGTAACAGCGGACCAGGCGGAGCGGAAGTGCGGGCTGTCCCCGAGGGACCCAGGAGTGAGTGGCGGGGATGGGCGACACCCTCAGCCCGTCACTGGGCAGGCTTGGAGGAGGGACCAGCCGAGGGACCTCCTGGGCCTTTCCTCCCTGCCTCCTGTTAGAGGAAGCGCGAGCTTGGGTTTGGGATGCCAAGGCCGAGCCTGCTGGCCTGGCTTGCTGGGCAGGGCGCCGGGCGCAGAAGGACGAAAGGGCTTAGGCTGTGGTTTGCGGCCTTTGTCCTTCTGGCCGGAAGAGACCGAGTCCAAGGTAGCATTGGACTTCTCGATCCTCTGCAGGTGACCTTCCACCCCAGGGCCGAAGGGTCAGTCCCAAAGGAACATCCGCCAACTTATGCTGGGTATCTGAAGAAAAGGTGGATATCCTCAGCCAACCCCTTGACTTGCATAGCCACCGGCCGCCACCGACCTGGCACATGGTCCCCAATATCAAAGCAGTCTGGAGCTGCTGTTTGGCCACTGCCCTGCCCTGGTCCGCACCTGCTTGACCGTAGTCTGCAGATCCAGCGGAGATGAGGAATGACCTCATCCAGGGAGCCCAACAGGGCATGAGAAAAATGTGCCATGAGGGACGGCGAACTGGCCTGGCGAACCGAGAGAGGGCCTTAGCATAGACTTTTCGCCCGACATAATCCAATTTCTTGGATTCCTTCGGGAGGTTTATCCACATCCCTGGCGTTGCGGTAGCGAAAGCGCTGTCGTACTCAACCCCTCAGCAGAGGTGCCTCAAGCGGACAGGAGCAGTGCAGGGACCCGCATACTTCCTGGCCATCCTGGCCGGAGCGCAGGACAGGAAGCAGGCGTACCAAAGCTCAGGGCGGACCCACTATAGCCTCGGCTACGGAAGGCCTCCGTTGGAGAATCCTCGGTCCAGAATCTCCGTGAGGATACCTGCCCATTTGGAAGCGGGTTGAGCTTCATCCCGGTGGACTCCGAGATGAGCGAAGCAGTCCTAGGAAGGACGACGGGCTATCGTCCATTGACTGTCCTCCTGAGGACTCCAAGTCCAGTCGCTTGGAGAAAAGAAGGAATTATCCTCGGACTCGGACGGAGTCTCGAAAACTGCCTCTGGCCTGAGCCACCCTCTACCTGCCGAGGTAGGTCGGGAGTGAGGTAACCGACAGCGATGGGGTAGACCCTTAGCCGGCAGAGAATCCCTGGTCGGAGCCCCAAATAGTGGCTGTGGAGGCGGAGGTTCCACCGGAATCGGTGGAGCAGCTGGTTTTGGCCGAACAACCGGCCTGGGTACAGGCTCCTCGGGTAAGTCGAGGGGTTGTGTCGGCCGCTCCGGTGACAGCCACTTAATGGCGGGAAGGCGTGCGTCGGCTTACTCCCGATCAGGAGGAGCTGTTGCCACATGAGGTCCTCGTCAGGCGTAATCTTGCCACAAGCCTCCCTTGTCCGAGGAGGAGGACGAGGGACAAGTGCACGCCACCGTGGTGCCGAGACCGACTGCCTATGACGGCTGGACCGTGAGAAGTCCGAGACCGAGACCCCGGCTCTTCCGAGGTCGGTGCGGGAAGGTCGGCAGGAACCGGCACTCCCTCGGCTCGGAGGGTTCATCCGAGGCTCCGGGAACCGGAGGGCACAGGCAAGCCGCGGGATCCTCAACTCCCCGAGAACTGGGAGAGGGAATCTCGGCTTCTATAGGCGACAGCCCGTCCAACAGGTCGAGAAAAATCTCGCATCGTCGACAGGAGTCTCAGTCAACTGACCTGACGGGGCACCGTGAGGCCAGTGGCTGCTTTAGCTGCCTCAATCAAGTCGACGGTCGACAACCTGGGAGAGGGACCTTCCGCTCCCAAGAGCGTCGACGAGAGGATTACCTTTGTCCCTCTTTTGGACCGAGAAAAAGGTCCAGCAGGCGTTGGCCCTTCTCCCTTAGTGGAGAGGGACAGACAAAAGCTCATAAATGAAGCTGTGTGGGAAGAACCCCAGAAGGCGGGATAAATGCCGCGGTCGAGAAAGATATCTGACCCCGCGCCTCCTCTTCGAGGCGATCATCTGCTCGAGCTGATCTGCCCGAGCCCGCCGCCCAGGACACCCGACCGGGCCTCCTTAGACTTCACCGGAGGGAAACGCTTCTCGGGACGGCCCAGTTGCAATCGGGCAGCACGGTCTTCGAGGACGTAGGCCGAGAAGGAAGAGCACAGGTCGCAGTCCTGCGGGTCGTGCTCAAGGCCTAAACAGTAGACACACGTGGAGTGTGGATCCGTCCGAGACATCTTCTGCCCGCAGGGGCATCTCCGAAAACCGGGAGTCGATTTGTCCATCGCAGCCGCGAGGGATCGAAGACCGAAGTCTTTATAGCAAAAAACTTTCAAATTCGCAAAACGGAAGAAATAGGAACCAGTCGCAAACGCAGAGCGTTAAGGAGGGAACCTGAGCTTCCAAGCGGTAAGGAAGATCTGGCGTCATGGGGCGGAGCCGAGAGTTATACCACCCGGGTGGGTGGGAGGAGCCAGCTTGAAGACCTTCCGGCAAGATTTAAAGCGGCAAGGATACCTGCCAATAAGTGTGGATGAACAACATATCCATGTCCCTAGAACACTGTTTCCTCAGAGAACACCGTTTCCTCAAATAATCGAGCTGGGGTGCTTACCTGAAGATTAGGGTTGTGTTACATTGAAGACCGTTAGGGAAGCTTGCATGACTGCCTGCTCCAACAGTTTATGACTCAATCCAGTGGTAGTGCGTCATCTATTGGACTTGCACATATTTGGCTTCAGTAATTTAACAGTGCAACCGTATCTTACTGAACAGCAGAGGGAAAAGGGCTATGGACTGCCTGGTAAGAGGGTGTAGACATGCGTTTTGTATAGTGCGTGTCCTCCTTAATATGGGGAGGGTGGGGGGTGGATGGCAGCTTCTTGGGTCACAACACCAGCTGGCCTTCAAACTGCCTTCCTTTCAAATAAACGCAGCAGTTGCTGGCAGCAGAATGCACACATATTGTACAGTAACTGAGCAACATCCACCGCATGTCCTGTAGTAGCGTCCCTCGCAGTAACGAACAAGGAGCTATAATAAATGGTGGGCATGGCTCCCAAAGTGTTCACTATAGCAAGGGGTTACTGTACTTCTGTTTTAATGCTCTGTAAAGTGTTTGTATGAGCTTTAAGAACACACTGATCAATTGATGAATGCTATGGCCTGTTGGCCTGTAAGTGACAAAGGTTATATACCTACAGAAGTGTCCAAAGTCCTGGAATCAGAGACTAGGATAATTTGGCGACCAATCATTATGCTTCTTATCAGAGATAACACTTTGCAAAGGTTCTTGATGGATGGCCCTGCAAAAGCAAATCTGCTTTTACATATTAAAGTCAGAGATGAAAACAACCTTGGTTACTCTGTATGTGAGAGAGTAATGACAAGAACAAGGGGAGTGAGAAAAAACACTGAGGCGGGGTGCAAGCTGCATGTGCCAGTGGAAAGCTGGTATTCTACTGCTGATGTGGGTCTGCAGTTTGCACTAAGCGCGGAAAAGTACAGTTACGTAAGAACTTACTGTAACAGTAGATCTTCAAGAACATACGAACATACAAAATTTGCCAGCAGATAAAGGCCTAGAGGTCTATCAAGTCTGCTCGAATGTGCAGCTAGCACCCCTTATTCTGCAGCTGCCCCTCCCTTCCACCCTTCCCCTTCATTAACCCTCCCCCTTTTCCTGTCCCATCCCCTTTTGAAGCAGTCCACCGTTCTACTGCATACCACTTCTGCAGGTAACGCATTCCACCCAGCCACCACCCTCTCTGTAAAAAAGTGTCGCCTCATCTCCCTCCTGAACCTTCCTCCCTCCAGTCTCATATCATGGCCCCTGGTGGCCCTCCCCTCCCTTACTTTAAACAGCCCCTCTGTACCCATCTTGTTTATTCCTTTCATGTATTTAAAGGTTTCAATCATGTCATCCCTGTCCCTCCTATCCTCCAGTGAGTACATGTTCAACTCCTTCAACCTCCTCTCGTACGATAAGTCCCCCAGCCCCTTGATCATCTTTGTCGCCCTGCGCTGCACCCCTTCCAGTAACTTAATGTCCCTCTTCAGATATGGGCGCCAGTACTGCACGCAGTACTCCAGGTGTGGTCTAACTAATGACCTATACAGTGGCAGAATCACCTCCTCCCTCCTCGAGGATATACCCCTTGCAATACAACCCAGCATTTTGTTGGCCTTTGCAGCTGCCTTCCTACATTGTGCCGAGTTGTTCATTGACCCTGTAAAGAGCACCCCCAGATCCTTCTCCTCCTCTGTCTGGGCCAGCTGCACTCCCCCAGCTGGTAACTCCTCCTTGGGTTCTTCATCCCAAAATGCAGCACCTTGCACTTTTTGGCATTAAACCCCAGTTGCCAGGTGTCTGACCAGGTTTCAAGCTTTGCCAGATCATCCTGCAACCCCTGCCATCCCCTAGGTCATCCACCACCGCGCCTACCTTGGTATCATCAGCAAACAGACTGATCTTGCTCTGGATGTCCCATGATATGTCTGCAATGAATATCCCAAACAACACTGGTCCCAACACCGCTCATCACTGCCCTTGGGTGTGAGAGCTCCCAACCCACCACCACCCTCTGTTGCCTTCCCTGAAGCCAGTTTCCCTACCAGCTCGCCAGCTTTGCACCTGCCCCTGTGCCCTAGTAACTTCCTTCCCAGCCTTCCATGGCACAGGTGAATGCCTTACTGAAGTCCAGATACAGGACATCCACTGCATGGCCCCTGTCCAGTTGCCTAGTTACCCAGTCATAGAACTCGACCAGGTTGGTTTGGCAGGATCTGCCACGTATGAAGCCATGCTGTCTGCTGTCCTGTAGTCCTTTGGCCTCTAGGAGGGCCACCAGCCTCTCCTTCAGGATAGTCTCCATTAGCTTACCCACGATGGATGTGAGGCTCACTGGTCTGTAGTTTCCCGGTTCATCCTTGGGCCACTCTTGTGGAGGGCACCATGAGCCATCCTCCAGTCCTGAGATACACACCCGATGTAGTGAGGCATTAAATGGGTCTGCCAAGGTCCTGCAAGGACCTCTGCCAACTCCTTCAGTACCCTGGGGTGGATGCCATCTGGGCCTGGCGCCTTGTCCACCCTCAGTGCCTTCAAACCCTCTCTCAAACTCTGCCCTCCATGATTTCCCCATCTGTCACCACTTCCCCCGCTCTGCCATTTCTCCACTTCTCCCAGCTTGGGCATCACCCCCCTCTTCTCTTTAGTAAATACTGAGCAGAAGTACTCATTTAGTGCTTCTGCCTTATCGCACCCTACTTCCACCCAACCCCCCTCCTTCCTTATCCTTACTATGTGGTCCTTACAGCTCCTTTTCTCCTTGATGTACTTAAGAAGTCCTTCTCCCCTTCTTAATGCCTTGTGCCAGCCTGAGTTCCGTGGATGCTTTGGCTCCCTTACTGCCCTTGTCACCTCCTTGATTCTGTCAAGTACTCCTCCCTCCTCCCCCCCTCCCTGTTTTCTTGTACTTCGAAGGCAGCTCTTTTCCTCCTTACCTTTTCCATGACCTCCTTGCTCAACCAGCTCTGTTTCTTAGCCCTAGCCTTCTTGCTCTGGGCTTTGCAACAGGTTTGGTTGCCTCCACTATCCCCAGCTTTATGAGCTCCCACCTCTGGTTAGTGTCCATACTAGATTGAATTCTGGCCAGGTACCCTGTTCACTTCCCCACCTCCCAAAGTCGGCCCTCCTGAAGTACAGCACTCTTGTGCCAGATTCCCTCCTTCCTTGCCCATATCCAATGTGAGCCATACTGAGTGGTGGTCACTCCTGACAGCGGTTCCTCACTGTAAGTTCTCTCACAAAGTCCCCATTTGCCAGCACAAGGTCAAGGGTATTCCCTAACCTGGTTGGTTCACTGACCATTTGCAGCAGGAAGCTGTCCTGGAAGGCATCCAGCAGTACCTGCTCCTTCTGTTCCTGGTTGTTGTTGTGCTCCAGTCCACTCCTGGCATGTTGAAGTCCCCACAATCACCACATTACCCTTCTATGGGTCCTCCTGATCTGTCCCCTCAGTTCCCTGTCTAACTCCTCCGTCTGAGATGGTGGCCTGTACACCACTCCCATTCTAAGAATCCTATTCTTGGAATCCTGGATTTGCACCAAAAGTGACTCTGTACTACCCTCATTCCCTTCCTCCCTTACACACTTCAGTCCTTCCTTCACATATAGTGCCACCCCCCCCTCCTTTCCCAATCACCCTGTCCCTACGTAATAACCTGTGGTACAGACAGGTCCCAGTCATTGTATTGGGTGGCCCATGTTTCTGTGATGGCTGCAATGTCCACCTCTCCCTCTGCCATGAGAACCTGTAACTCTGCAGTTTTCCTCCCAAGGCTCCTAGCATTAAGGGTAACCACCTTCCACCCTTTTCCCCTCCTCCCATCCTGCCCTCCTTTCCTAGCATCACCAATAGTACTTGCCATTTGTCCTTTGTCACTGTTATGGGGGGTAAGCTCATATGGTTTCCCAACCTGTGGTCTCTGCATATCTCTTCCCCAACTGCTACCCCCCACTCCTAGTTTAAATTCCAACTTCCTCTATGTACTCCTCCATCCTCTGTTTCAACACTTTCTTTCCCTCCTCACTCAAGTGTAGTCTGTCCTTGGCATAGAGACTACTGTCCTCCCAGGTCCCTCCCCCCCCCAACAGCCCATACCCTTTAGCACAACACCAGGTTCTTAGCCATCCGTTAAATTCCTCTATTCTCAGCTTTCTTGTTGTGCTTGCCTTTGGCACGGAGTATCTCTGAAAAGTTACTCATCTTCTGCCCCTCACATAATTGTGCTAGTTCCTCAAACCTCCTCTGGACTATATCTACTGTCTTGTCAGCCAGGTCGTTTGTCCCAAGATGTACAATTAAATGAGGCTTGTCCCTACCCCTTCTAGCATATTTCAGAACAGATTGTCCCACCCTTTCCGCTGTCATTCCTGGCATGGCCTCCACCCAAATGCGACTATGCCTCTCCCCCTTGCTACCCCACCTGACTCCTCTTAGTATTGAGTCCCCCAGAACTAAGATTCCACCCTCTTACTCCCTGCTTGCTTCAATTCATCTCCCTCTCTCATTTCCAGCTCCTCTTCTTCCTCCTGCACATTATTTCCCCCTTTTACCCTTGTTGCATTTCTCCCAGCAGAACTTCCCCCCACTCCAGTTTGGTCCAGGCATTTATCAATTACTCCTCTAATTTCATCATTTCCCTCCTCCACCTTCTTCCTCTCTAGTAGTGCAAAACTATTTTCTGAAGACCCTTCACAAATGCCCGCTCCCTCTCTCTTCATAGTAACCTGTTCTCTCCTTTCCTCTCCATGACTTTTGCCACTTCTTCACCTCCCCTCACAAGTCCCTATCTCCTCCTTCCATTTGTCTTTTGTCTCCTGACCTGGTTTCCCCGGCAATCGTTCTTCCTGGCCTGGGCCCTTTGTCTCTCTTCCCTTCTTCTGACCCTCTCCTCACCACTGTTGGCTTAAAGCCCTCCCTCATCTCCCTTCTTCCTCCCTTCAGTATTGGGCTAAACCCACCCCCAATCTGCCTTGCCTGTCTTAGTTCCTCCTGCAGACCCTCAATCTCCTTTCTAAGTTTTTCTATGTGGTTGCACTAAACATCCTCCCACACTCCAGGCAATTTTGAAAGATTGGTGCACTGAGTTGTTGCAGCCTACCACCCTACCCATTGCTGTTGTTGCCTGCGACCCCCCACCCTTCCAGATGCAGGATGCCAAACACTCCCCAAGTATCCCTCTCCCCCTCTATCAGTGCAAAACATTTTTCTTTATTTCCCTTACCTCCTTTGTTGCTACGTTTAGATATATTGAGCAACTGCTTTTTATATTCCTATCCTTCCTATCCACACTCAGAAAGAGACTTTAGTAGCCATTGCACAACCTTCTTCAAACTCCTGCTCCTCCTTTCTCCACTGCAATATCAATGCGAATAGTAACAATGAAAGCTCCTAGATTTGCATTTACTTCCCTTCCACTGAGATAGCAGTCACCTCTTCACTTGCTGCTGTTCCTTTCCTGGATGTCTGGTTCTGCTATGACAGGTGCATATCCTTTGCCTGTTTGAGGAAGTGATGTCAGAACCCCTGGTATAAGAAATAATGGACCAGGGGTGGGTGGGGTGAGGGGTTTGGGTGGTGGGACCAGCCCATGTCTTCCAGAAACAATCAGGTGGCTGAGACCTCTGGTCAGACCATTAGCACCCTTCCCCCACTCTGCACTAATATTTTGCAGCTAGTGAAGCCAGCAACAATGAATCACCATGCTACTCAAAGCCCCCAAAATAGGTTTGCTACCCAAAGAAACAGGACTCCAATTCAAACAGCTTCACCAACAACACATCAAAATATGCTTGGAATTAGAAGATACAAGTCTCCAATTCAAAGAAACAGACCCAGTTAAATCACAATTATGTTTTAAAACAGAAGAAATAGGCCTCTACAAATGCAGTCTGCCACACAGTGAATCAAACAAACGAGCCCACTTATAGCTACCAAAACAGGTTTCAAAATTCCAACAGCCCCAAACAATACAGCAATCTCTTGCAGCAGGTAATACACATAGGACAAAGGCCAGCAGGCATTAGGACCCCTAGGAAAATTCTTCTAGCTAGCAGTCTGTAGCGGGTATAAAGGGGGCGGTCCCCCAGCACAATCTCAGTTCCCTGCTGGAGACCCAGTTGGTGAATAATGGAGAACTGAGAAGGAACTCCCCTACTGGACAGAAATATTATGGGTACAACTGAACTGGGGGCTGGAGGTGGAAGGACACCTGCTGCAGAGTTCCTCTCAAAGATCTACTGTTATGGTAATTTCTTATGTAACTGTACCATTTAGTGACAGTATCACCTGTTTCATGTCTTGCAACAAATAACTATCAATTTCCGGACAGAATGGGTCAGTCAAATAATAACGCAGAACTCTGTGAACACCCAGAGTATGTAACAAGGCCTCCTCCCTGTTGGAGGACTCTGGATAGTGGGCCGGAAGTTGGATATCCTGATTCAATGTTAAGGTGGACTCCACTTCGGCAAAAACTTGGGGTTTGTCGTAGCTGCACCCTGTCCCTGTGAAAAACAAGGTATGGCTCCTTACACATCAGGGCCTGGAGCTCGGAAATCCTTCTAGCAGAAGTAATGGCAACTAAACACAACACCTTACAGGAGAGGAGGCGCAGCTCGCACCTCGCGGCTGGCTCAAAAGGGGGCAGGGTGAGCTTTTCTAAAACAAAAAGATCATCCCAGGGAGGGACAGGATCCCTCCTGGGGGGTCTGATATGCAAGACTCCTCGAAGGAATGTCTTGCAGACATCCAGTTGTGCTAGAGTCCTTTCTCCCACAGCGGCATGATATGCTGAAACCACACAGAGGTTCACCTTGATGGAGGAGTAGCTAAGCCCCAAAACAAGGAGGTGGAGGAGGTACTCCAGCACAGACTTGACCGAGCACTGAAGAGGGTCTAAGGATCGGGCTGCCACCCACAGACAGAAACATTTCCACTTCATGGCACAAGAGGCCCTAGTAGAGGGTTTTCTTGCCACCTCTAGAATCTTTGCTACTCTCTTGAGAAACTCCCAATCTTTCCTCTGCTAGGACTGCAGGAGCCAGGCATGCGCGTGAAGGATGGGTGGACCAGCATCCCCTGATCTTGGGAGAGCAAGCGGGTGGAAAGAGGCAGTGGCACGGGGACTCCGTGGCTAGCTGCTGAAGTAGTGGAACCATATCTGGCGAGGCCATGGCGGGGCTACCAGGATCATCCTGGCCCTCTGACTTCAACTGAGCAGTACTATTTGAACCAAAGGGAAGGAGGACGGCATGAGAAACCTCCCCAAGAGAGGATAATGCATCTCACCAGAAAACACAAGGCCATGGATCTAGCGAGCAAAAATTTGACAGTTTGGCATTGCACCAGGACGGAAGAGGTCTAGCTCTGGATGACCCCATCTTGTGAACAAGTCATCTGCTGTCCTGAAGCAACTCCCACTCGTGGTTCAGGGACCGAGAACAGCTCAGACTGTCTGTGAGAATGTTCTGAATACCTGGCACATGGACCGCTATTAGGAACAGATCGCGTTCTACTGCCCAGTCCCAGATTCTCATGGCCTCTCTGCAGAGGGGATACGACCGCGTTCCCCCCCGTTTGTTCAGATAAAAGACTACCAGGGTATTGTCCGACTGAATTGACAGTAGACCCCAGGAGAGCTGATCCTGAAAGGCCTGGAGGGCATACAATCTGCCCTCATCTCCAATATACTGATATGGAGAGACTCTTCTGTGGCAGACCACGATCCTCTCATCTGATGCTTGTTGAGATGAGCACCCCAGCCAAGTCCCAAGGCGTCCGTTGTGACAGCTTGTGCTGGACTTTACCTCTGAAAGGGGACACCCTGTTCTAGATGAGCTGGTTCTAGCCACCACTGGAGGGAGCAACAGACTGCTTCCAAAATTTGGATGGGATGGTCCGAGTCATCTGAACCCTATTCCCATTGGACCCCAAATTGCCACTGGAGAACTCTAATGTTTAGACGACATAGAGGAACTGTGGCTATGGCTGCGGCCTTATGACTAAGAGACCCGTGCAATTCGCAAATGCGAAATAGCACAAAATAAAACGAAATCCACACCATAAAAGGAAATCCACAGTATAAAACAAAATAAAATGAAAAGTGAAGTTCAAATTTACTTAGTTTGCGTCCATTTATGATCAAGAACCGCAGTAAAACCTCAGTGAAACAATTCACAATCCCCTTTCAAAAGTTAACTAGCGCCTAACAAGCACCTTACAAACAACTCGTTATCATAATTACAGCCCAATGGAGTTTTTGTTCCATGCTCTAATGTTGTGCTCACCTCTATTGTTATGCCCTGCTTTCCCTGCTATCTGTTTTCACAGTAGTAGTAGTAGTTTTAATTTTTAGTTCCAGCCTTCCTGATGCGTGTTGTGCCTCACATCCCGCTCTGTGGTTCTCCGGCTCCCAATTCTGCCCCTGATCTGCCCCCGATCTGAGCACTTGCTCCATTCGGTCTCCTGTTCATCTGCTCAACAACTGTATAGAAGCCCAGGAGCATATAAAAAGCAGCTCTGGTGGCCGAAATACTTCAAAATAAGGTAGCCGGTTTTGGATGGGAGGAGAGAAAGAAGACTGGTATGGGTGGCAGTGCATCACATAAAACCAGGGCCATTCTAGAGCCCGTCACCATTACAAACTGGGCAAGCAATGATTAACACAAATCATTACAGCTGTCCTTGATTGAAAAAAGGTCAAAAGTGTATTGTGATTTCAGTCTGTGCTGCTTGCTATAGCGAGATGTGAGTTACGGATACTTCTGTTATGCTAGTTTGACGGTATGTGATATATATGATTGTGATTTTTCAATCGTTATTACTGTTTTGTAGCTTTTTTGTACCTGAAAAGTAACTAAAAAACCAAAAAGCGAAATTTTGAAAAAATAAAACTAAATTTGGGAAAAACAACAAAGAAATACACAGGTCTCTACTTATGACCCAACAGTTGCAGGGACCACTCTGGCAGAGACCTGGTCCGTGGTTTGGACTCTCTGGGCTAGAGCAAGAGCGAAGTGCCCTGTCCTGAGGTAGAAAGCTCTGCTGTAGAGTGTTGAGCACCGCTCCAATATATTGAAGCAGCTGGGAAGGCCAGGGTTGGGATTTTGGCAAGTTCAGGGTAACTTACAACCCAGTAAGCTTGGATAACCTAGAGCCCAAGCTCCTAAAACTATCTGCACCCTACATCGCTGCTCCCCTAGCCAAAATGTTCACACTATCCCTGTCCCAGAACTATACACCAGATATTTGGAAGGTAGCCAGGATTACCCGTTTTCAAAAATGGAGATCGCTAAGATCCCTCAAATTACAGGCCCATTGCCACACTATCAGTTCTCAGTAAAATTCTGGAGAAACTGGTGTCCGCCCAAACAATAGACTTTCTCTCCAGAAATACTTGACCATCACCCCTGGCCCATACGGTTTTCACAAAGGCCATGCGCGCACTACCGCCATTCTTAAATTTCGTCAGATACCCTTGTGGCAATGGACTCTGGCCTTCTCACTGGGGTCATTTTCATTGGTATGACCAAGGCATTTTACCATATAGAGCCACCACATCCTCTTAGCCTCGCTTAGAACTCTTGGTTCTCTGACAGCGTGGTGAGGTGGTTCAGCTGCTACCTCTCCGATAGGACTCAAACTGTAGTATAACTCCACCCTTTTGGACAAGGCCACCATTAACATTGGAGTTCCACAAGGATCCATCCTGGGGCCTCTGCTTTCCTCTATCTTAATTAATAACATTACCACAAACCTCCTCAGGACTGACTCATATGCTGAAGACATTGTTCTATACTCCAGTGGTAAAAGCACTGAAGTAATCAATCAAAAATCTCTTTTGACTTTCAATTAATCCAAAATGGCTAACAAGTCATAAACTGGTCCTTAATGAGTCCAAAACCTAGGCTACGCTATTTGGTTCTAATACCAAGCGTAAACACTCCCAACCTAAATTTAAAGTCTTCTCATCAATGGGTCTACCCTTGGGGTGGTGAACTCATTCAAATATCTAGCGTCACTCTAGACCCATCTCTAAACTTTGATCCACACATCCAACAGACCTGCAAGTTGATCAACACCAAACTTGGGATAGTCTACCGTACCAGATATATGCTTACCCTTCAGCTAGGCTAGCCATTGCCCAGGATATACTCCTACCTTTGTTACCGATGGTGTCACCACTTTTACCTCTGTGTCCAAATCCAGTCTCAGAAAGTGGGATGTCACAATATTTGCTGCCATGCATCCTCCTCGCCTGACTAAAAACACCACTGTCTACTATATTCAGATCTGGGATGGCTTCCTCCTTCAGAGCTAAGACTTTATGCTTATGGCTCCATCATTGACAATATTGTCTGCTCACAAATACCCAAACCCTGGCAGGTCTCTTCCTTAATCTGACATCCACTATAGCTTAAAGGTCTGCTGAACAAGCGCCTGTTTTTATCCCCAGGCGTCCATTCCTCCAAAGGCTGTGGCCTAGCCTGCCATGCTCCCCTATATTGGAACTCCCTGCCACTTGCTTTATGCCAATCACCATCCCATGCCTCTTTAAGATAGGCTTACGTAACCATCTTGCCACTTCCTACAAATGTGCCTGTTTGAACTCCCTAGCCCATACATTCTCCCTTCCTCTACTGACACTACTGTTCTGCTCTTAAATGTATAGCACTTTCCCTTGTCTCCCTTCCACAGACCCTTCCTAAACCTCCTCTCTGGCCTATGATTTCCACTCTCCCACCCCTTTTCCCTCCCCATTACCCTAGTTAATCTTACAAGAATATTATGGTCACTAATAGTACAATGTGTATTAAGCCTTAGCTATCAAAATGTCGCGATTTCACTGTTCTAGTATGCATTTGTATTCCTTTACCTCACCTACTGTCTCCCTGTTATAGTATTGTTCACTATGGCTATATTTGCTCTGTATTTTATTATGAATTATGTCAAAATGTTGTACTTGCATTATATACCTGCTTGTATTAACTATCTACACTATTTACCTCACTACTGTCTACCTGTTTTGTTTATAGTATCATTAACCATGTCTATATTTGCTACGTTCTCTACATTCAATTATGTCAAACTTTGTACTGCTATGTGTGTCTGCCTGTTTGTAATGTACCCTCCCAGGTCAGTGCTATGGTGAGCGCACTTACCCAGTCAACAAAAACTAAATAAAATAAATAAAACTCCGAGGGATAGGAACAACTGTTCTGTCTCTAAAAGAGTGCTCATAAGCTGGTCTTCCGTGGGCGTGGAGAGCAGCCAATCGTCGAGTAGGGAGTAAGCAGAAGGCCCTTCTCCTGAATGTAGCATCTACCACTGCGAGGCACTTGGTGAAGACCCTTGGGGCGATGAGAAGGCCGAAGGGAGTACCTGAATTGGTAATGCTTGTCCTGGAACCAAGCAAAAACTTCCTGTGTGAATGCAGGATCTTTATTTGCATATAGGAGTCCAGCATGTCCAGGGAGCATAGCCAATCCTCTTGATGTAGGAGGGAGAAGAGGCTTGTTAGGCTAAGTATCCGAAAAGCACAGTTACATAAGAACTTACCGTAACAGCAGATCTTCGAAAACAGCTCTTGCAGCAGGTTACACCATAAGGACTGAAGCCGGCAGGCAGCAGGACCCCACGGAAAGCATCTAGCTAGCTATACCAAGCGGAGGACCTCCCCCGACGTCGATCCGCCCCTGACGTCAGATACATCAAAAAAGGGGCGGTCCCCCAACATACCTCAGTTCTCCCACTGGAGACTCCTGACACAAAGATGTGATTCAGAAGGGGAGACCGAGGATCCGCTTCCAGAGGAAGACTAATAATTCTGATGCGTCAGAGACGCTATGAAATAGAACCAAACCACCTGAGGGGAAGGTCGGAAGGAAACTACCTGCTGCAAGCCCTGTTCTCGAAGATCTACTGTTATGATAAGTTCTTACATAACTGTACTATCTTACTTTGAGATACAACTCTTGCAGCAGGTTACACCATAAGGATCCATTCCCAAGCAGTAAGAGAGTAATGGCAACCCAGGCGGGAGGAGGATAGGAGAGATCGAGAAAGAAAGGAACCTCTCAGGACATAAGTCCCTGGAGGACTGCCAGGCCAAAGCCCGCTCTATGTCTGGAGGCGATGTCCAAACTGTAGTGTGCACTGAACTCCAAGAAGCAGCCGCGCAAATGGTGGATGTCGCTACATTTTACAAGGCAACGAAGGAGGTAGCAACCCCCCCCCCTTGTAGAATGGCTCTTTACTGGTCCCAGCAAGGGTTTATTGCATTTCTGGTAACAGAAGACAATGCAGTTAACAAACCACTTAGAGTTTGTTTCGATACTGGTGCACCCAACAACCTTGACGAAGGATAAACAGTTGGTCAGATTGTCTGTGCGAATGGGTTCCGGCAAGTAGAACCTCAAAATCCTATGCACATCTACAGTGTGCAGAGACTTCCCTCTGTTGTGTAGTTGGGAAGTATACTGGAAAGTCAATGTCCTGGTTTCAGGTTAAAGCTGAAACCACCTTGGAAGGACTTAGGATTGGTCCATAAGGACACCATGTCCTTATGGAAAATCGAAATAGACTCTCATGCAGGTGCCTGAAGCTCAGAATCCTCCATGCCTAAGTAATGGCAACTAAAAATAGCATTACAGTCTGCAGGCTGAAGGAGGCAGCGTAGCTGCTCTAAAATGAAAAGAAGGTCCAAGGAGGAATCAGATCCTTAATCGGGGGGTCTGAGATGCAAGACACCATGCAGAAAAGCGCGGGAAGCCTCTAATTGGGCCATCGAGCACTGACCAACCGGTGTGTGGTACACTGATATGGCACAGAGGTGTACCTTCAGAGAGGAATATGCCAATCCCTACTCGAAAAGGGATAGGAGGTAGTCTAAAATGGACTTCTCATGGCATCGAAGAGGATAGATATCGCAGGCCTGAGCCCACAGACAAAATCTCCGCCATTTCAGAGCATACGTGGCATGAGTTGAAGGTTTCCTAGCTGCCACGAAGATATCGGCAATGCCTTGTGAGACCCCATGCCTAAGAATGGTTATGTCTTTAGGAGCCAGGCATGCAGGTTCAAGGATTTGAGGTTCAGATGGACTAGGGAGCTGGCCTCCTGGGACAGCAAATGAGTGCTGACCGGTAAGGTTAAGGGAGGCTCCTGAGCCAGCTGGTGAAGCAGTGGAAACCAGATCTGTCCAGGCCAAAAGGGTGCTATCAAGATAATAGACACCCGTTCTGATCGGAGCTTGAGAAGAACCCTCTGGATCAAAGGAAAGGGTGGGAAAGCATAGAGGAACCTACCCGTCCAAGAGAGGGACAATGCATCTTGTCACAAAACACCAGGCCCTGGATCTAGCGAGCAGAAATTGGGCAGTTTTGCGTTGTATGGGGGCACGAATAAGTTGACGTCTGGTGTACCCCATTGTTGGAACAGGTCCTCGGTGACCTCTTGTATCAGTTCCCATTCATGAGCCCTGGCCTTCAACTGTCTTAGGAGGTCTGCAACGGTGTTGTCCACACCGGGAACGTGCACTGCGGTGAGTGTGGTGTCATGCTGTAATGCTCATTTCCACACCAGCTTTGCCTCTCTGCAAAGGGGGTAGGAGTGAGTGCCTCTGTTTGTTGATGTAATGCATCACTGAGGTGTTGTATGTTTGTACCAACACATGACCCAGTGGAATCTCTGACTGTAAGGCCTGCCCTCATCTCCAGGACATTGATATGGAGGCGAGTCTCTGGGGCGACCAGGTTCCCTGGGTTCTAGTGTCTCTCAGATGAGCTCCCCAGCCGGACCCTGAAGTGTCTGTGGTGAGGGTCAGAGATGGCACTGGCACCACGAAGGGGACTCCTACGGAAAGATTTTCCGGGACCAGCCACCACTAAGTCTTGAATGACAGGCTGTGAGAGTCTGATCGTCTGGTCTAAGTGATCCTGCCTCCGGTCCCATTGGGTTCTCAGCATCCACAGAGTAACTCATGTGGAGGCGAGTGTGGGGGACCATGGCGATGGTGGCCACCCTATATCCAAGCAGGTAAAGTATGGTCCGAGCGGAGACTAGATTTTTTGCCATGATAGTCCTGATCAGTGACCTGATGCGTTCCGCCCTGTCTGCGGGCAGGAAGGCTCTCTCTTGACGGGTATCCAGAACTGCACCGATGAATTGTAGTTTCTGCGAGGGAGTAGAGATGACTTCTCTTGGTTGATGGTGATCCCTAGAGACTGAAATAGGGAGCAGGTGTCATGAATGGCCTTCTCCAATGCCTCTGGTGAGGAGGCCATCAGGAGCCAGTCATCCAAATAAGGGAAGGCATAATGGCCTTATCTCCTGAGGGCGGCTGCTATGACTGCCATGCACTTGGTACAGACATGTGGCGCCGAGGACAGGCCGAACGGAAGTGCTCGGAACTGGTATTGGTGTCCCAAAAAGTGGAAGTGCAGGAATTTCCTGTGTGACCGAGTTACGGGAAGATGAAGATATGCATCCTGCATGTCCAGAGAGACTAGTTATGTGCCTTGTTTGAGCATGGGAATGAGACCCAATAGGGTAACCATACAAAAGCATTTGTACATCATAGAGATGTTTAGGTCAAGAAGTCTAGGATCGGCGCAAGTCCTGGTTTTCTCTGGAACCGGGAAGAAGTGGGAATAGTATCCTCTTTCTCTCTGGTTCCTTGGTACAACCTCGATGGTGTCCTTGGAAAGGAGTGCAGAGATCTCCTGCTGTATGAGCAGGTCATGCTGTCCCAAATAACGGGAATGCAGAGGAGGTCTTGATGGTGGGCGGTGGAGGGACTCTATAGAGTGTCCTTGACTGATAAGCTGAAGAACCCACCGGTCGGAGGTGATCCTCTACCACCCTGGCAGGTGGTAAGTGACTCAACCCCAACCTCTCTTCCTTTGATCCAGAGGGGCTGGGGCAGGGCTGGAAGGAGTCATGCTGTGGTGGTGGTGGCTCCGACAGGTTGGGTAGATTGGTGTTTCTCTGCCCCTGACCTCAGAGAATCTCTGTTGGTTCTTGCATCCAAAATTGCCCCTATGTTGCTGTTGGCCTGACTGAGTTTGTCTGCTCTGTCAGCCATGAAAGCAATTCTGTGGTCTCTGAAAGGAACCAGGCTTGGTTACACATTCCTGAACCATTCTAACTGCCTTCCTGGCACTTGAAGTCTAGTGATGACCCTCTCAGAGTCTTCACCAAGCAAGCGAGCTCCATGAGGGGCGGCCATGATTCTTTCTGGATGTCTGGAGTAAATCCTGAGACCCTCAGCGAGGAGTGCCTCCGGAGGAAAATGCCTGTTGAGGCACCTCTCGCTGTGGAGTCTGCAGAGTCTTATGCGGCCTGAAGGACTTGGGTCCCAGCGTCAGAACCCGTGTGAAGAAGGTTTAGGAGCTCCTCCTTCTTGCCCTCTGGGAAGTCCTTCAGTAGGTCCTTTCCCTGGGTCACACAGTGCATTTTGAAATTGCACCATGTGCATCAAATATTTGAGGGACCTAAGGAAGCACGTTACGGAGGCATACATGCGACGACCCAGTGAGTCCAATTGTTTGGATTCCTGGTCTGGGGCTGTGTACTGAGGTGCTGGGGCCACTGGGAGTGGATGTGTGAAGCCGTGATGACTAACGAGTCAGCCATGGGTTGCTGAGATAGGTAGGGGGCCTCCCATGGGGCCCTATAAAGCCTGCTGGCTTTCTTTTGGACCGCTGGAATTGAATGAGGACACTTCCCTGCAGCCATGGTAGTGTCCTGGAAAGTGTCCACCGGGGTGGAAACACCACAGGCTTGGGGTCTTTTTGCCTCAAATAATGTGCCAGGCTTTGTCGTTCTGGGTCTAAATCCTCTGTCTCCCATCCTGCGTTCTCCTGAATTTGGCGCATAATATCAGAGAAAGAAGGGTCATCCGGTGGCGACCTGGGAAGGTCATGGGGATCTGGAGAAGGAGGCTCAAAAGGGGAGTGTGTCCAAGGGGTGCCCGAAGAATCAGGGCATGAGTCGTCACCTGATGAAGAGGCGGATCTTCGTTGGGGTCCTGGAGCACGGAGGCCTCTTTGGACTCAGTGACCTAGAGTATCTGGCCTTGGACCTGTCCCTAGGCTGTGGAGTAATGTCTCAAGGCTCAGGTGTCTGTGCCCTAGGAGGTGCCACGGGGTGCGCCTCACTGAGGGGTTTTGTGGATATAACATCTTTTTTAATGGTGTCCCACCAAAAGCTGAAGAGCTCCTTGACTTCTTGTATGTTCAGACCGGATGAAGGGCCTAGTGCCAGTGTCTGTCCAGTGTTAGGATCAGGTGTCAGTGGCTGAGGGGTCGTCAGGTCTTTTGGTAGGCCAGCGTCGGGTAGACCAAAGTCTTCGGCATCCTCCAATGTTTAGTCATCGGTGCCATGAGTGCCGGCGTCCTCCTCTGACATCCTCCTGCGACTGGTGTCAGGGGTGGAGTCGAATTCTTGGGGCGCTGTGCGGGCGATGGCTCTGGCACCTGCTTCACCTCAGTCGTCCACTGTAGCAATGTAAGCTCTTAAGTCTTCCACTGAGGGACGCCTGAGCACCTAGGGTGGCTGGAGACCGAGCGATCGGTGTCCCAGCGTTGGTCTTAGCATTGGCACTAGACATAGTAGCTGACTTGGACTGAGGCCTGTGGTGATCAGAAGTCTCTGACTTGGCAGACCCGGGGATGGCTATCCTTGGATTTAGTTTTCAGTGGCTGTAAGACACTGAACCAGAAACCCCTGAAGCCATGACCTTGACCGGGGGCTGAGACCTGGCCCAGGATGGATAGTGGTCTGGCCGGGCTGAGCTGGAGCTGGCCGGAGTCTGAAGCCCGATTTGGGGATCGAATCCTATCCTTGTCCGGTGCTTGTCCTTGTGTTTCCCGATTCATTGAAGGTTCCCTCGAGAGATGGATCTTTCTCCATGGTCTTAAGTTTTCTACTGTTGAACTGCTGACAAATGGAGCAGGCCTGGATATCGTGGTCTGGGCCTAGGCACCGCACAGGCAGTGCCTGTCTTTGAAAGGTATCTGTTTGCTGCAGGCACCTTGAGGAGTCCTTCTCGAGAAGGAGTTGGGAGAAGACATGTACTTGTCACAAAGGAGATGAAATCTCGAGAAATTGTCAAATTCTTTCTGTCGTCATTTATCAGCTTGAAGGCGTATGTGGAGCCGATGCACGCGAGTCGACGGTTAGAAAACAACTGAGGTATGCTGGGGGACCACCCCTTTTATGATGTATCCGACATCGGGGGCGGGGCCGATGTCAGGGGTGGTCCCCCGCTTGGTATAGCTAGCTAGAAGTTTTCTGTTGGGTCCTGCTGCCTGTCGACTTCAGTCCTTATGATGAAACCAGCTGCAAGAGCTGTATCTCGAAGTCAGATCCTCTTGTACAGGACTAATTTGTTGAGGTGGCTGAGGTCTAGAATGGAGCGAAGAGCTCCCGTTTTCTTGGGGACCAAGAAAAATGGGAGTAGAAGCCTTTGCCGTGTTGGGAGACAGGGATTGGCTGTATGGCGTTCTTCTAGAGGAGAGAAAGAATGTCTTGTTCCAGGAGAAGGGCATGTGAGCAGTGAGATGCCACAGGGGGGTTGTCCAGGGCCACACTGAGGAATTCTATAGCGTAGCCCCTCTGGATCACTTGTAGCACCCACTGGTCAGAGGTGATGTTGCTCCATTCTATCAGGTAGAATGAGAACTTGCCCCACCTGCCCAGGACTGATGACTGAGGGAGGCAGTTGGGAGTCATGCAGTGGTCTGGTCAGTGGTGGTTGGGTGTCTGGGGGTCTTAGGCTGTTTTGGGCCCTGGCCTCCGGGCTGCACTGGCTGGCTGCGGCACTTGAAGCCTTTGCCTTGGAAAGGGCGGCTTCCCTGATTACCTTGCCTACGAAAAATAAGCTTGCGGGTCAAACTTGTACATTTTATGTACGTCTGCAGCCACTTTGCCGGAGTCTTGCAGGCCCTTTATGATTCCTTCCACTTTTTGGCCGATTAGAACCAGGCCCTGGAAAGGCGCATACAGAATGGCATCTTGGAGGTCTTGCCTAAAAGATGTTGCTCTGAGCCACGCATGCCTGTGTAGACAGACACCTGATGCCGCTGCTCTCGAAGCCATATTGGCAGAGTAATACGAGCATCTAAGCACGTGCTTGTCGACATCCAAGCCTGATTGTGCATAAGCCTGCAATTCGTTCTTGGTGTCAGAATCTGGTTAAGTCTTGAGGATCTCCACGGTCTTTTCCCATAAAGATTTTTGATAAGTGACCATGTGGGCCAAACAGTTTAGCGACATAATTGCTCCTGTGGCTGTCGAATACATTTTTCTTCCCCAGTGATCCAATTTTTTGGACTCTGGGTCCGGAGGTTGGGTGCTGAGGTGTTCTGGTTGGGACTGTGTGAGGCGGCCAGAACCATGGAGTCCACCTTTGGCTGTTCCCCCAAAAAGGGCTCTTCTTTTGGAGGCTTGTACAGGCGGTCTGCCTTCTGAGGCACAGCTGGTGTGGACGACGGTCTCTTCCAGGTCAATCTGTTGATGTTCTGGAAGGGTTCTAGAAGCGGTGAGATCACTAGAGGCTTTGGATCTTTGGCTTCAAGAACTTAACCAGCCTTTTGCGTTCTGGGTCCAATTCCTCAGTGTCCCACTGGTAAATAGTTTGTATGTGTCTTATGATATCGAGGAAGGAAGATCACCAGCGCAGGACCAGGGGTGGGTATCCTTACGCATCTGGAGAAGGTGGGTGGAAATCCTCATCCTCCGATGGTTCTGGAGATGATTCTCCATCCTCCCAGAAGGAGGAGTTGAGTGGCCACTGGAATCAGGGGCTGGGGAAGTCTTCTCTTTCTTTTGCCTTTTGGGCTTGGCAGTGGGAGGAATCCTTCACCTGCTCCTGCATCTGGAGTCTGAGTCGGAGGTGGTGGAATGCCTTTGGGGATGGAGGTGGCCTATATAGGAGATCCCCTCTGATAGTATTCCACCAGGAATTGAATAATGCTCAGACGTCCGCTAAGGGGATGATTGCAGGGTGCGGCGTCGGGGCTGATGGACCAGGTGTCTAAGTGTCGTCCGGTATCAGAATCTCCACTGGGGGGACTGCCTCTACTGTGTCTGGCTGAGGGGTTGGCTCCCTGGGAGAGCGGTCATCCAACCCGGCTTCCATGAGTGGCTTGCGCCTGATCCGGCAACCGATCGTCTGGTGGGATGTCGGATGTTTGGTCTGCTTCCGTGGAGTGCCTATCTGGCGACTGTCCCTTCTCGGGCGAACAGGTCCTGAAGTCCGGTGAAGCCACCTTGGCCAGGGGACATTTGTCCGACTTGTGCAGAGTCCCTTCAGCTGGAGGCGGGGGTGGAGGCATCCGCTGGCGAACGGTCTCCTGTCGCCTGTGGGGGTCGTCTGATTTCTTGTGCTTAGTAGAGTACCCAGTAGAGCTGTGGCCTTCCTTAGTCCTAATAGCAGGCAACTGCCCTTCCTGGGATGACCCATGAGAGGATTTATGGGGCCGGTGAGCCAGGGGGACTTGTACTGAACGGTACCCGGGGGCGATGACTGGTCCCTGGGCTTTGAAGAGGATGTCTTGTGGGTGCTGGTTCCCGTGGAAGACAGCAGGACCGACCCCGAACTCCCATCAGAGGTCGATGAAGCAGGCCTGGCGGGAGACTTTTGGCGGGATTCTGATCTAGGCCTGTCCTTATCCTGGGTGGTATTTCCCTGAGGTTCTCTCTCTGTGTGAAGACTCCTTAGCCGGTGAGGAAGAGCTAGGGCCCAATGGGGACTTTTGCATGGCGGCTACTTCCTGCTCTAGCAGATATGCCTTCAACACCTTAGCTCTTCTAATCCTGGTTATATTATTGAATTTCTTGCACTGCTGGCAGTCGTCTGGGTGATGAGTCGGGCCCAAAAGCAGATCAGGCAGGTACGTGGCTGTCTTTTGCAGGGATGGCTTGCACACTGGCGCCCGATTTTGCCAAGGAGGTGAGGCGAAGACATGCAAGAAAGGACTATCGCTAAGAGAAAAAATGAGAAAAACTATTGAAAACAATTGAAAAAAAAAACTACTTAACTGCGGTCGACTGCTGAAGCAAGGCATCTGAAGAGCTGAACTAAGCGGGTCGACAGCGGGAAAATAACTGAGTACCACATCCGACGTTGGTCGTGCCCAACGTCGGGGGCGGTCCCCCGCTACAGACTGTTAGCTAGAAGAATTTTACGAGGGGTCCTAATGCCTGCCGGCCTTAGTCCTATGTGTATTACCTGCTGCAAGGGCTACCCCTCGAAGTGAGATCTTTGGTACCTATGCCATGTTCATCTAAAAGGCCTTCTCTACAAATAGCTGTAAATAATGTAGAGTAGAATTATATATTAATTCTGCTTCAGAGTGCAATTTCTTTGCAAGCCTGATGCCTGTCTTGGTAGGGTAAAACAGGTCCACAAAGCTTGCAGTCAGCCCTGATACTCAGCTGTTGGGCGAGACCTCCAGTCATAAGATCAGTGAGAGGGATGACAATATAGTAAGGTACTGAAACCAGTATGGTTAATGGGTACAAATAAGGTAAGCACGAAGCATTTAAGCAACTAAAAGCAAACAAAACGGGGCAATGACAGCTACAAGGAGAAAGTTAAAATGTACAAAACAATGGTAAGACAGGAAAAATGTAGATGAGAAAGGGGACTAGCAACCAAAAAGTCTGGAAATTTGAAAGAATTCTAGAGGCCTGTAAGTGGTAGAAGGAAACCCGATATTAGGGTAGGACACTGACAGAAATCTAATAATTTGCCAGCAGAAGGAGGCAAATATTTCTCTGCTCAGTGTCTGGCAGTAGGGAACTGTGGATGAAGAAGACAGAGAAAGGGGGGTGCATTGTTTTAAAGGAGAACTGTATACATACTGACCTCCCACCCCGAAAGGCTTACCCACCAAGTTTATTTATTTATTTTTATTTATTTAGCTTTTGTTCACCGGGAAAGTGCACTAGACAAATCCTGCCTATTTTCAGGCACGACCTGGGGAGGGATACAGATGAATGCCAACTGATCTTGAACCAGATTAAGCTGTTAGTGATATTTTTAGTGAATGAGAGAAATTTGTCCAGGACACGGGGACATTCCCTACTCTTTTCGATAAGTGCCATGGGATCTTTAACATCTACCTGAACTACCACCAATCCAGGCAGATGGGACCTCGGTTTAACGTCTCATCCGAAAGACGGCACCTCAGAAGTGCAGCACCCCTCTCATGCTGCACTACAGTGTCAGTACTGGGATATTAACCCAAGTGCCAGATGTGGGAACTGAACCCACAGCCCTCTGATCTCCTGGCCTCAGAGGCGAGTGTGCTACCTACTGAGTCACTGACACTTTTATACAGGAACCCCCTTTTTTCCAGCAGCCACTTATTTTAATTTTATTTCGTAAAGTCCACGGTGGAAATATGACGGACCGTGTCGCGCTCCATTTACTGTAACAGTGCGGCACCACCCGCTTGCTTCAGTGTAAGTGAGTGGTGCAGTGCCCTGCTATTACAGTAAATGGAAACAGTGCATGGTCTGCCATATTCTAATTAGAGACTTCTAAAAATAAAATTAAAGTAATAACTTCTACTAGAAAAAAGAATCTCTATAAAAAGCTTAATCAGGGGTAAGCCTTTTGGGGGCAGGGAGGTCAGTATGTATACAGTTCTCCTTTAATGATATGTGTGAAATGATAATTAGTAAAGACAGTGATTGAGAAACCATAACATCTGGACAGATAAAGCAGCAGGTCCTGACAAAATATATCTACATTTTAAGTACCTTGTTGTAATCTTGGACAGTCACCTCACCTATATACCTCTCATAGAGGAGAATGTCGCTAGAAACGTTAACACCAGGATTGGGCTTCTCTATAGATATAGATGGTGTCTGACTCCAGAAGCTGTGAAGCTTGCAATCCACAGCTCGGTTCTATCGGTCATTGACTATGGCTTAGTAATATATGGAGCTGCCACTACCACATCACTCAAACAGCTAACTGTTGCTCTGAACAAAGCATGTAGGCTAATCACAGGTGCTGCCCGTCTTACCCACACCTGTGATCTTTATGCCAAAACTGGGTGGCTTCAACTAACTGGTAGAATCAAGTACCAAATATGCCTGCTGACCAAAAAATGCTTCTTGGGCTCATGCCTTCAGGATTTGGATACCTGATGAATAAATCCCTTAAGACCCAGCACACCTGTACCTCTGAATTTGAACACCTCCTCATCCCACGGTGTCGGACTGCACAGTACCAAAGATCCTTCTTGTACAGAGCCCCACTTTGGTTCAATGGCCTGTGTAGTGAATTGACCAAACTAACCAAGCTTGCACAGTTTAAACATCTGCTCTGGCAGCATCGTATAAGTGAAAGCACATATGATTGCACCACCCAATCCTAATTCCTGTCTGTCAACCTCAACCGTGTTCTGTGGCACTCTGTCCACACTCTATTATATTTTGGCACTTACATGGCACCGATCATCCACATCACCCTCCCACCTTGCCATCCCTCTGTCCCCTACCCCCGCCTACCCCCTACAACATTTGACAAAGCCAATGACTGCTACCCGCCACTCTGATAAATCATCGCAATACCACCACCCTTATCTACTCCACTATCTTAACTCCTTACTGCCTCCCTTGCTTAATCTGTCACTGTATGCTTTGAATGTATCCACTTACTGTTTGTTACAGCATAACTGCCACCTTACCATACTGGCTCTGCTTACTGTTTTTTTGCTATGTAATTGCTCTAGTAATCATCTCGTTTAAAGGTGTGCCATACGTACTGTACTGTATTTTTTACATCATCTTATTGTACTTCCTGTCAAACTGCAACCCCTTCCCCACTAACGTGGAACCTTTGTAAATGAGCTGCCTTGTGCTCAAAGGTACTTGTAATCTGAGATTGAATAAATAAACTAAAACATCCAAAAGTGTTAAAGGAGTTATCACTACTGTAGAGCTTGCAGGATTGAATTATTTAAATCATCCTAGGTGGAAATTCCAAGAAAGATTTGGGTGCATTTAGTGTAGACCGCTGGTAATTCCTGGGAGTATTTAGAGGACACCCTGGAAGTGTTATAGGAATCCTTAGTGACTTACCAACAAATATGATGCTTCTTACATACCTTTTATCCTATGTCCCCTTTCCCCTAGGTTGCACCTGGAAATGGGCCTCGGCTCAGTGCACCTTTCCTGGTTACCAAATGTATAGATAAATAGAAAATAAAAAAATAGATTCCCTGGTGGCCTTGTGGATCAGGAAGGGTCCCACAGAAGTCAACTTTACTAGTAATTTTTGATCAAGAAAGGAACACTAAGCAGGGCTTGACAAATTTTAAAATTAGGTACTTGTCCACGGACAAGTGGCTTGTCCAAAAGTAGTTGTCCCAGTGCTTGAGTTGGTAGTCCCTGTATAAGATGGCATATTTTAATGGAAAGTATCAAACTACAGAAAACTCAATGGATTTATTGTAGTAGTTATTTAGTGTTGAAATAGACAATAAGGAGAATAAATAATATGATTTTATTTTGTCAGCAGCATGGCGAGGCTGCGACATAGACAGAATTAGCATTAGCAGAGAACTGACAGCAAGTGTGGTTGCAGCAGCAGCACAGAGTGCCAGCCTGCAGCACAGTGAGAACATCATTACAGCAGGTAGCAGACAGTACAGCATCAGCATTGGGAAAAGTTACAGGAAGCCTGAGCTTGCTCCAGCCAGAGCATCATATTCAGTCATGTCGTCATCAAGACTAGTGACCGCCTCAGGGACATTTTCGTGAATCAGCAGAACTAGTAGTTGAACTAGCATGACCATGATGACCATGAATGTGGCGTGTGCAGGACAGATAGTAGCCAGTGGTTGATAAGCTTGATCCGGATCAAAGCTGTCTAATGCAGGGCCTTCAACTGCTATATGCAGAAGTGACTGGAGGCGTGTCATCAGCCAAACTTGTTCTTATTTTGTTTTATAAGATTCTGAATGGAGAATACTCTCTCATTTAGCAGTAGACACTCATAATACAGTAACATTTCTATTAGGTTAAGGATGTGAGCAAGCTGGACAGAGTTTCTCTCGTAGTGATAAGTGAATACACTTGCAGATATGGCTTGTCAACTGCAGACTTGAGCATTGCTTTTAATGCACAATACTCCCTTTTATACTGGTTACAGTCTTCAGAAAAAGTTGTGAAAGTAGTCTAATAAATTACTTAAATCAGTTGTGCCAAATTGTGCAAGTTCTTCTCGTAACAGATCAAAATTTTTGAAATCAAGCAACTGAACCATTTCAGAGGTTCTTCCGAGAAATTCCAGCAGCTGATCAATGTAAGATACTGCTGCATCTATTAAACTGTGCAGCTGTGTATTAGTAAGTAAAATTTACTTCTGGGCAGTTCCTTTTGAAGTGAAAGGAACAATCTTGTCCTCACTGCCACGTTTTGAAATGAGGTAGTTCATGCATTTCTCTGCAGGATTATATTGGTTCAGAAATGATGTCATAAACTTTCCAGGTCTTGTTTTAGCTCAGTCAACTGAAGTAAGCATGTCTCAACGAGTTGGGGACTTCTAATATTAGTAGGTCATCTTTCTGAAATTCAAGTGATAAATTTTCAATATTGGCAGAAAATCTTGAAGAATAAACAGTGATTTTACAAACTGTACTGTGTGCGCATCTCTTAGAAGTGCCTTTTGGCCCCATCATCACCAGCAGAGTTTGACACATGTTCAAGATGCTGAATTACTGTAGGCAGGTTGACTTGAACAGCATGAACTGAGCGTGTCTTACTTGCAAGCCAAGCACTTGCTTTATTGCACTGAAATGAGCCAACTCGGTGTGTATGACATCTGCTATTTCCTGCAGTTCCGAAGTTTCTTGGGGCTGTAGTGGTAAAATTAAAATTCCTTTCAAGGTGTTTTCTACTTTTGAACAAAGGTTTTTTTCATGGCGAGAACTGCTAACTCCAGTTTGTGGGCTACGCATAATGCATGGGTATTACAGTGGGGACATGTTCTCGGTTTTTTGCTATGGTGCCACCTGATGGCCCATCATCACACTGGCACCATCAAAGTTGGCACATATGAGAACTGGTCCAGGTCTGCTCACATCGTTAAGGTCCGCCAAAGAAAGATCAACAGACTCAAGTGCAGAGGTTATTGCTTTAAAAGCGCCATCTGCATGAGAATGTTCAAGAGGTACAGCTTTAATTAACACAGTTGTAACTTTTTCTGCGCCATCAACAAAGCGAGAGACATTTCCACTCTACAATGCTTGCATCTGTACTGCCATCTGCAAAACGGTAGCAATTTTGTATTTTTGATAGTCTGGATCTGTGTTGTAGACATGACAGCTGATATTAGTTACAGAAATCTCTGGCCCGTTTACCATTTGCGTAATTGCTGCGAGTTTAACCCTATTTTCTTGCAATGTGCAAAGCCACTCCATATCTGAGAAAGGGCGTAAATTTTTAGCCAAGGAATATGCGGTGTTAAATAAATGCCTCATTTTATTTTGGTGACTTCCTCCATCTGAGAAAATGCATGATATATTGCAGTTTCAGATATGTTAAAATTGACTGCATGTTGACCAGTTTCGTGACTATGGTGGTTTGCACAAATATATATGTGGATTCGATTTCTCATGGGCTCTCACGGACTCAATTCTGAAATTATTTGAACCAGTGGCAAACACGTTAGGTTTTTGAATAAGCAGGGTCGTAAGAGTGGGATATTTCTCACAGGCAGAGCAGTACATGATGTATTTTGGTCATCATACCTTAACCAGGTAAACTGATTTAGCCAGTGATGCTGAAATGTTCGAGCCCTTTTTTCAACATCATATTTTTTATCTTTGCTTCTTTTCTCAGTGTTTATTTCCTCATCATCTAAAATGAAAGGTCGCTTTACCTGCACTGAACCAGAATGTGATGGCACTGAACTGCTGCTACTGTTATGCTCACTCGTTTCAGAAACTGGTACGGTCAAGTTACCTTGGTCGTTTTTTTCCTGACCACTAGTAGGGCCAGGGGGGGCTGGTTGGGGCTGGCTTTCAGACTGTGAAGAAGGCTCAGGGTCAGGCTCTTTACTTTTTGTTTCCGATGAAGAAGATTTTTTCCCTGTCCAAAGGGAAAATAGAGTAACTGCTTTGGCTTATTTTGTTGCATTATTTTAACTGTCTTCTATGCTGCAATTGTGAAATAAACTAATAAAGATTGTTGTATTATTGTACACAATAAAATTCTATTTTGTGTTATCTTTGTGTGTGTTGTGTTACTGTAATTTTTTACCTTAAGCTGTTGTGCTTATGCAGCACTACAAGAGGGCAGGACAGAGGTGGGTAGGTGGGAGGGCTGAGTCAGAGCCGGACGGAGTACTAGCAGGAAATTGCTTTTTCCTTCTTAGGTCAGGTTCGGTCTCACAGCCACACACAAACAAACACTTCCACCAGTGTAGCTAGTACTGGTAGGTTTATTTTATTTTTGGTGTCCCCAAAATGCCTTTTCCCTTCTCAGGTCAGGTTTGGGCTCACAGCCGCACACATACACCTCCACCAAAAGTACTAGCTAGGGTTTATTATTTTCTTCTGTGTAGTGTCACTGTCACTTTTCACACAAAAATGTTTTCTTTTCCCCTTCCTATAGGTGGGTAGGTGGGAGGGCTGGGTCCAGAGCGGACGGAGTACTAGCAGAAATTGCTTTTCCTTCTCAGGGCAGGTTCGGTCTCACAGCCACACACAAACAAACACTTCCACCAGTGTAGCTAGTACTGGTAGGTTTATTTTATTTTTCGGTGTCCCCAAAATGCCTTTTCCTTCTCAGGTCAGGTTTGGCCTCACAGCCGCACACACATACACCTCCACCAAAGTACTAGCTAGGGTTTATTATTTTCTTCTGTGTAGTGGCACTGTCACTCATGCCTCTCAACTGTCCCTGATTTTCAGGGGCGTCCCTGATTTGCCTCAAAATTTTACTCTGTCCCTCTAAAATTGTGTTTCCGTGACCAAACAGTGGTGGTTATAAGCATAAACTAATGTCAAACATTTAAGTTACAGACTTGTTCTTCTTTAGATAATGCATTTTACACTAAGCCTTTATTCTACCAGCTTCCTGAGTGGATAACTCAATTTTGAAGAAGTGTCCTGATTTTGGTCCTTTGTCCCTGTTTTTTAAGCCTTGTCCCTGATTTGTGAGGCAGGAGGTTTTCACACAAAAATGTTTTCCTTTCCCTTCCTATAGTATATTTCTAAGAAAGAGTCCATGATTGTTCCCAAATTCCTGTACCCTCTCCTCTCAGGGCAGGTTAGGTCTCACTCACAGCCCTGCCACACACACCTCCACCAAGTACTTGGTAGGACAAACAAAGTACTAGCTAATAAGTTTATTTAAGGTAGCTATCTTTTTTTGGTATCAATCTCTTTTATACTGCGACTGTTTACTTTATTAAGTATTCAGTTCTTTCCTTCACAATTTCCTCTACTCTACCCTTGGCTCTCAGGGCAGGTTCGGTGGTCTTGCAGGAGGCACACATTATCAGTCAGGTCAAGTCCCTGATCTCTCTCTCTCTCAGGAGGGCAGGCTTGTCTCACAAACACACCACACACACACACCAACCCTTATCCTACGATTATTATTGAAATGTTTAGTAATTCACAACTAAATTCAACACACAATCACTTCCCCACTTAGAGTCTCATGTTTTTTTTGCCTTTTATTTATTTAAGAGCTGTGTATCCTTTTATTTTCTTCACTTCACGTGTCCAAACAACACACACAGCTCCTGAATTCAGTGTGCAGTGTTTTGCTTAGTTCTACCTTCTTTATATATATATATATATATAAAATCAGCAGATTGTTTAATCAGACTTTCCACTCTAAGCAAACTCTCTCTCTCTCATCCCCTCCCCCAAACTACAGATCCTCCTACTCTCCTGCTCCAAAATTCCCAATATATATTTGTATTATATTCTAACTTCTCTCCTATTACTGATTTGCTAGTGACTACATGACAATCAGCCCCAAATACACAGTTTGACTGTGCTCCAAACAGAAGCGATGTGCTCTCTGCCTCTCTCCGAGCAGCGAAATGGCGCGTTTGCCAGCGTGCACGGACTAGTGCTACTGCCACTCTGAGCTCCAGTCCAGCCCTAACGCGATCGCAATAGCCAGGACTGAGGAATGTACCATCAGCTGTAGGCTGCCTAGCCTGTCAGTCTGGCTATTCAAACCAATTCACAGTGCGTTTCTTCTTGGCGCACCCCTCGCGCCTCCCCAAGTATCCTGGTGCCGATTGCACAGTTAATTAGGGGTCGGACGCATGGGGCACGGTGGCATGGGTTGTGGTGCTAAGCGGGAAAGCGCGCCGCGATTCAGCAATGCGCATAAAGACTCCATCTAGTGGCCGAAGAGAAAAGCAGGTAAAAACCTGCAGATTTTAAACTGCAGCATGGTAGTCCGTGGGACAAGCAGAACTCTGGCATCTGCTTGTCCCTACATAAAAAATGGTAGTCCGGGACGTCGGGCTATAGGATTTGTCAAGCCCTGACACTAAGCTATGACAGCTTGTATCCAGATGCGTCCTGGGGAGATGGGTTGCATGGACCTGTTTTATTGACAGGAGGGAATGTTCGCCATGACACCAGGAAACTCTCCTAATCTTCTTTTGTCCAAGAAATACTTGGAATTGGGTTCTAGAAACACAATCCCATTTGTTCTTGGAATGTACCTTTATTACGTCTTTTCAGAACAAAATGGGTACAACGTAACTTTCAGGGCTTCAGACATATGGATATTCAGGTACTTGGGTTATTTACATGTGATTGTAACATGACAAGAAATAGGATCCTGAAAGGCAAAAAAACTACATTAGTCGAAACACACTTGGTAAAAATTGAAGCGGGCATTAATTCCCTAGTAATGCCCGCTTCATAATGTAGTACTCATTTTAGCCACATCCAAATCGCCATCAGATTGTGTCTACACATGTCGATTCCCACACACCCATGCCACGGTACTCAGACAGTCGCACCAAGTCCGTTTTAGTCATAAATAATTGTCCCGTAGAAGCTCGCTTCATGCCTAGGTTTTTGTAATATGCTCCTAAAGCAATAAACTATCTACCTTGCACTGGTTTTCTGTGTGTTGCTGTGATAAGAATGGTGTTTATCCGGTTCTGTGTGCTTCGTTTCCATCAAGCATGATATGTAAATGAGCAAACCTAGAATAGGATGACACTGTAAAAGCAAGGTTTACAAGTACTGTTTTGAAATAATTGATCTTAATAAAAATTGTCATGTATGTTACTAATAGACACTTACCTACAAAATATACCTACAATACTGATATTTGTAATATTAAGAAAAATATACAAACCACAATATACAGTAAATTCAGGTTACTCACCTGTAACAGGAGTTCTAGGAATGGTATATGTTGTTCATCCACACTGTCTGGCAGGTATCCTTGCCGCTTTAAATCTTGCCGGAAGGTCTTCAAGCTGGCTCCTCCCACCCAACCGGGTGGTAAAACTCTCGGCTCCGCCCCATGACACCAGATCTGGCCGCTGGAAGCTCAGGTTGTCGTCCGAAGCCCGAGGGAGGTCAGGGTTGTGTGGAACAACATATACCATTCCTAGAACTCCCTGTTACAGGTGAGTAACCTGTATTTCTAGGACATGGATATGTTGTTCATCCACACTGTCTGGCAGACTCCTAGCAGTTCTCTGGGAGGAGGGAGGCACGCACACCCCGATACTTGCTTGGGAAAGAGACTGGAGACCGAGGCCCCAAAACCAGCATCCCGGCGTGACTCAAGGTCGATGTGGTAATGGGTGATGAAGGTGTGTGTTGACTTCAGGTAGCAGCCCTGCAGATTTCCTGGATAGGGACGTCCCTGGAAGCAGCCACCGATGCAGCAGTATGGCGGGTAGAATGAGCTCTTATCCCTCTGGGAGGCTCCATGCCGCCAACTTATAGCAGAGATCTATGCAGGAGGTGACCCACCTGCCTATCGTCCGCTTGGCTGCAGGTCTGCCAGATGCGGCTTCAGCGTAGGTGACAAACAGCTGGCGAACCTCTCCCCAAATTTCAGCCGTGCGCTCCTTATAGTAAGCGAGCGCCCTTCTAGGGTCCAAAGTATGGAGCCTATATTCGGCCTCCGAGGTGTGATTGGGGTAGAACACCGGCAGAGTCAACACCTGGTTAAGGTGAAACTCCGACACCACCTTGGAAGGAATTTGGTGGGCGCAGGACAACTTGTCCTGTGGAAGACCAGGTAGGAGACTCGATGGAAAGTGCCTGGAGCTCTCCCATCCTTCTGGCTGACATGATAGCCACCAAGAAGGCGGTCTTCCACGGCGGGTGAGAGGTTCACACCTGTGCATTGGTTTGAATGGCTTGCCCATGAGCTTTGCCAGTACCAGCAGTAGATCCCATGGAGGTGGAGGTTCTTGCACCAGAGGGAAATGTGATCAAGGCCTTTGAAAAGCCAGACCACCTTCTCCTGCATACAGACTGCTTCCCGGCCCGCGCCCGGTAAGCAGAGATGGCTGCCAGGTGCACCTTAAGGGTCGTCGACCTAAGCCCTTGCTGAGAAAGGGACCACAGGTAGTCCAATATGCTCGCCAAGGAACAGGAGGAAGGGTCCAGGCCCTTGCCCTGACACCAAATGGAAAACCTTTTCCATTTGAAGACGTAGCATTTTCTGGTCGACTCCTTACGGGACGCCTCAGCTACGTTGAGGACCTCGTCGGAAAGACCCAAGGCCTGGAACTCTAGCCGCTCAGGAACCAGGCTGTCAGGTGCAGGGACTGAAGGTCCGGATGAAATACCTTCCCCTGATTGACTGAGAGCAGGTCCGGCGAGCTGGAAGCTGCCTCGGAAGCCTGGAGCTGAGGCTGAGGACAGCTGGGTACCAGAACTGGCGGGGCCAGTCTGGGGCTATCAGAATCACCTGCGCCTTGTCCCTCTTTGCTTTGAGCAGCACCTTGTGCAGCAAGGGGAACGGGGGAAAGGCGTAGAAGAGGCCCGGGGTCCACGGCCTCGAGAAGGCATCCCCCTGCAGAGCACCCTGCTGAGGGGGGCGGGCATGGAACAGCCTTAACTTCGCATTCTCCCTGGAGGCAAACAGGTCCACCTGAGGTGTGCCCCAATGGGAGAATAGATCTCGTACTACCTCCGCAGGAGAGACCACTCGTGGGAGGCAGCCCCTATCCGGCTAGGGCATCGGCCAGAGTGTTGGAGGCTCCTGCCACATGAATGGCTAGGAGATCCGCCTCCAGGCTGCATGCAGTGACCAGATGCAGAGAGCTTCCTTGCATAGGAGCATGGGCGTGTCCGCCCTGGCGGTTTAGATAGTACATGGTCATGGTATTGTCTGTCTGAACCCGGACCACTTGACCCCGAAATGGAGCAAAGCGGTGAGAGCTAGGACCGCTCGGAGCTCCAACAGGTTGATGTGGCATCGGAACCAGCAGGGACCAGGGCCATTGAGCTCATGTTCCCCAGATGGGCACCCCAACCCATCAGAGAGGCATCGGTCGATAGAGACCGTCAGCTCGCAGGGCAGACGACGGGATGCCCTCCTGCAGATGAACTGGAATGGTCCACCACTGAGGCGTTCCACATCCCTGGGTCACCGTCACTAGCTGGTCCAATGGATCGCCAGCGTTGTGACCACTGGCTGAGCCAGCCCCCACTGAAGGGGGCGCCAAGTTCCAGCGGGCCCAACAGACCACGCTGGTATAGGCCGCCATCAGACCCAGGAGGCGCAGGAAGTCCCGGGTAGGGCGCAATTGCCCAACCAGAAATGATTGAGCAAAGGAGGAAAGAACCTCGGCCCTGTCTGCCGGGAGCCGTGCTCTGGCTCGAAGAGAGTCGAGCTCTGCCCCGATGAAAAGAATCACCTGCTTCGGCTCGAGTTCCGACTTGGCCTCGTTGATGAGGAGGCCGACCTGAGAGCAAACCTGGAGGGCCAGGTCTCTGGACCGCTCCACCTCCTGTCTGGAGGGGGCTGCTATCAGCCAATCATCCAGGTAAGGGTAAAGCCGGACCCCTCGGCGCCGCAGGAATGCTGTCACCACTGCCATGCATTTGGTGAAGACCCTGGGAGCTGGAGATAAGCCGAAGGGCATGGCTTGGAACTCGAAAAGGGAACCTTCCGCTCGAAAGCGAAGGAACCTTTGATGGGACGGACGGATAGGGATGTGAAAGAACGCGTCCTGTAGGTCCAGAGAGCAGAACCACATGCCGTGTTCCAAGGATGGGATTATCTGAGCCAGAGTGACCATTCTGAAGGTTCGAGACCTTAGGAACTTGTTCAGGTCATGTAAGTCGAGAATGGGGTGCCAGCCCCCGTCCGTTTTGGAACCAGGAAGTACCTGGACACGAACCCGGGTTTGAGGGAGGGTCCGCCACCTCTCTTATCACCTCCTTCTCGAGGAGGAGAGTGATGTCGGCTCGGCGCAGCTGACAGCGAGCCGGACCCGAGGCCCCCAGTGCGGCGGCTCTGAAGGGTGGGGCCTGCTCGAACTCAGAGACAGGCCCTTTCTCTACCATACCAACAACACCCACCTGTCTGTGGTAATAGCAGACCAGGGGAAAGGAAGTACTTTGGAGCTGTCTTCTAACTGGGGAACCTGGGGTGAGGACGAAAGCTGGGGGCCACACCCTCAACCCGTCACTGTGCAGGCTTGGAGGAGGAGCCGGCCGAGGAACCGCCTGGGCCTTACCTCCCTGCTTCCTGGGAGGAAGCTGCAGGCTTGGGTTTGGGATGCCAGCGTGAGCCTGCTGGCCCTGGTGTTGCTGGGCGCGGCGGGGCGCAGGGCGAAAGGGCTTGGGTTGAGGTCTCGGCCCTTGTCCCTCTGAGCGGATGATACCCAGTCCAAGGTGGCATTGGACTTTTCGATCCTCTGGAGATGGCCTTCCACTCCAGGGCCGAAGAGGTCGGTCCCCAAGAAGGGGACATCCACCAATTTGTTCTGGGTATCCGCTGTGAAGGTGGATATCCTCAGCCATGCCCGACGGCGCATAGCCACTGCAGCCACTACTGACCTGGCGCATGAATCACCGATGTCCAAGCAGTCTGAAGTTGCTGCTTGGCCTGCCTGCCTGGTCCCGCACCTGCTTGACCGTGGTCTGCAGGTCAGCCGAGATGAGGACCACCTCGTCCAGGGAGCCCAACAGGCGTGAGAAAAATGTGCCATCAATGCGGCCGAGCTGGCCTGGCCCGAAGGCCAAGGGAGGGCGCACCATAGACTTTCGCGGCATGGTCCAATTTCTTGGACTCCTTGTCGGGAGGTTTGTCCACGTCCCTAAGCGTTTTCGACGCGGGCGCTGTGGTAACAAACCTCGGCCGAGGGATGTTCCGAAAACCGGACAGGGAACCCGGGTAGACCGCATACTTCCTGGCCATCCTGGTCAAGGCGCAGGGCAGGAAGCAGGAGCTGCCAGAGCTCCAAGGCCGGCCCACAATGGCCTCAGCCACAGGAAGGCCTCCGTGAGGATCCTCAGTCCAATATCTCCATGAGGGGATACTTGGCCGGCTTGGATCACGGGCTCGAGCTGCATCCCGGTGGATTCGGAGAATGAGTCTGAGCAACCCCAGGAAGGACGACGGCTGTCGCCCAGCGACTGACCTCCAGAGGACTCAAGTCCACTCGCTTGGAGAAGAAGGAGGAATCGTCGTCGGACTCGGAAGAGTCCGCAAAGAGCTGCCTCGGGCCTGAGCCACCCTCCACCTGCCGAGGGCGATCGGGAGTGAGGGTGACCGACAGCCTATGGGGCAGACCCTGAGCCGACCGAGAATTCTTGGTCGGAGCCCCAAACCGTGGCTGTGGAGGCGGAGGTTCCACCGGAATCGGTGGAGCAGCTGGTTTTGGCCAAACAACCGGCCTGACAACAGGCTCTCAGGGTACAATGGGTGGTTGTTTCGGCCGCTCCGGTGACAGCCACTTAATGGCCGGGGAAGGCGACGGCATCGGCTTATTCCCGGTCAGAAGGAGCTGTTGCCACGTGAGGTCTCGTATGTCCAACACAACTTGCGTCAAAGCCTCCTCTCATCCGAGGAGGAGGAAGAGGGCAGGCACCGCTACACGCAGTGCCGACACCGGGACCGCCTGTGATGGCGGATCGGCTGGAACCCGCAAAAAGTCCGGAGACCGAGACCTCGGCTTTTCGAGGCAGTGCGGAGGAGGGGATGAGTGGAACCCAGCTCCTCCCTCGGCTCGGAGGGAACACACAGGGCCTCCGGAACCGGAGGCACTGGCAAGCCACAGGATCCTCAACTCCCACGGGGAACCCGGAGAGGGATTTTTCGGCCAGCCGGTCGACAACCTGTCAACGGGTCGAGAAAGATCTCGACTGCGTCGATGGGAGTCTCGGTCAGCTGACCTACAACGGGGACACCGTGAGACCAGTGGCTGAAGCCGAACATCGACCCGAGAAGTGGAGTGGCCGACAACTTCCGGGAGAGGGACCTTCCCGCTCCAAGAGCGATCAAGCGAGGCGATACCTTGTCTTTCTTCTTGGACGAGAAGAAGAAGGTCCAGCAGCGTTGGTCCCTCTCCTAGTGGAAGGGACAGACCAACTTCCATAAAGAAGCTGTGTAAGAGGAACCCAGGAAGAAGTGGAATAAAAGCAGCGGTCGAGGAAGATGCAGCCACGCGCATCCTCCTCTTTGAGGGTGATCATCTACTCTAGCTGATCCATGAAGCCCGCCGCCCAGCTGAACACATGACCAGACTCTTTTGACAACGATTGAAGCGTTCTCAGGCGCCCCAGTTGTAAGCAGGCGACACGGTCTTCGAAAATGTGGGAGGCTGAAAGGAAGAGCTGGGTCATAAGCCTGCGGGTGGTGCTACGAGGAACCCTAAACAGTACACACACGTGGGTCTTGGGATCCGTCGAGACATCTTCTGCCCACAAGAGGCACATGGCCGAAAAACGAGGTCGTTTGTCCAGCGCAGCCACGAGGGGATAGGAGCCGAAGTCTTTAAGCAAAAACTTTTAAATCCAGAAAACCGAAGGTAGGAACCAGTCTTCATCGGACCTGGTTAAGGAGATTTGAACTGGCGGTAAGGAAGATCTGGCGTCATGGGGGGCGGGCGAGGAGTTTTACCGAGATTGGATGGGAGCAACAAGAAGACCTTCGCCAAGATTAAAGCGGCAAGGGATACCCGCCAGACGGTGGATGAACAACATATCCATGTCCTAAACTGCCAGATTCCCTCCTTCCTTGCCCATATCCAATGTGAGCCATACTGAGTGGTGGTCACTCCTGACAGCGGTTCCTCACTGTAAGTTCTCTCCAAAGTCCCCATTTGCCAGCACAAGGTCAAGGGTATTCCCTAACCTGGTTGGTTCACTGACCATTTGCAGCAGGAAGCTGTCCTGGAAGGCATCCAGCAGTACCTGCTCCCTTCTGTTCCTGGTTGTTGTTGTGCTCCAGTCCACTCCTGGCATGTTGAAGTCCCCCACAATCACCACATTACCCTTCACTGGGTCCTCCTGATCTGTCCCCGCTAGTTCCCTGTCTAACTCCTCCGTCTGAGATGGTGGCCTGTACACCACTCCCATTCTAAGAATCCTATTCTTGGAATCCTGGATTTACACCAAAAGTGACTCTGTACTACCCTCATTCCTTCCTCCCTTACACACTTCAGTCCTTCCTTCACATATAGTGCCACCCCCCTCCTTTCCCAATCACCCTGTCCCTCGTAATACTCTGTGGTACAGACAGGTCCCAGTCATTGTATTGGGTGGCCCATGTTTCTGTGATGGCTGCAATGTCCACCTCTCCCTCTGCCATGAGAACCTGTAACTCTGCAGTTTTCCTCCCAAGGCTCCTAGCATTAAGGGTAACCACCTTCCACCCTTTTCCCCTCCTCCCATCCTGCCCTCCTTTCCTAGCATCACCAATAGTACTTGCCATTTGTCCTTTGTCACTGTTACAGGGGTAAGCTCATATGGTTTCCCAACCTGTGGTCTCTGCATATCTCTTCCCCAACTGCTACCCCCCACTCCTAGTTTAAATTCCCAACTTCCTCTATGTACTCCTCCATCCTCCGTTTCAACACTTTCTTTCCCTCCTCACTCAAGTGTAGTCTGTCCTTGGCATAGAGACTACTGTCCTCCCAGGTCCCTCCCACCCCCAACAGCCCATACCCTTTAGCACAACACCAGGTTCTTAGCCATCCGTTAAATTCCTCTATTCTCAACTTTCTTGTTGTGCTTGCCTTTGGCACGAAGTATCTCTGAAAAGTTACTCATCTTCTGCCCCTCACATAATTGTGCTAGTTCCTCAAACCTCCTCTGGACTATATCTACTGTCTTGTCAGCCAGGTCGTTTGTCCCAAGATGTACAATTAAATGAGGCTTGTCCCTACCCTTCTAGCATATTTCAGAACAGATTGTCCCACCCTTTCCGCTGTCATTCCTGGCATGGCCTCCACCCAAATCGACTATACCTCTCCCTTGCTACCCACCTGACTCCTCTTAGTATTGAGTCCCCAGAACTAAGATTCCACCCTCTTACTCCTGCTTGCTTCAATTCATCTCCCTCTCTCATTTCCAGCTCCTCTTCTTCCTCCTGCACATTATTTCCCCTTTTACCCTTGTTGCATTTCTCCCAGCAGAACTTCCCCACTCCAGTTTGGTCAGGCATTTATCAATTACTCCTCTAATTTCATCATTTCCTCCTCCACCTTCTTCCTCTCTAGCAGTGCAAAACTATTTTCTGAAGACCCTTCACAAATGCCCGCTCCCTCTCTCTTCATAGTAACCTGTTCTCTCCTTTCCTCTCCATGACTTTTGCCACTTCTTCACCTCCCCTCACAAGTCCCTATCTCCTCCTTCCATTTGTCTTTTGTCTCCTGACCTGGTTTCCCGGCAATCGTTCTTCCTGGCCTGGGCCCCTTTGTCTCTGCTTCCCTTCTTCTGACCCTCTCCTCACCACTGTTGGCTTAAATCGCCCTCCCTCATCTCCCCTTCTTCCTCCCTTCAGTATTGGGCTAAACCCACCCCCAATCTGCCTTGCCTGTCTTAGTTCCTCCTGCAGACCCTCAATCTCCTTTCTAAGTTTTTCTATGTGGTTGCACACTAAACATCCTCCCACACTCCAGGCAATTTTTAGAAAGATTGGTGCACCAGTTGTTGCAGCCTACCACCTACCCATTGCTGTTGTTGCCCTGCGACCCCCCACCCTTCCAGATGCAGGATGCCAAACACTCCCCCAAGTATCCCCTCTCCCCCCTCTATCAGTGCAAAACATTTTCTTTATTTCCCTTACCTCCTTTGTTGCACACGTTTAGATATATTGAGCAACTGCTTTTTATATTCCTATCCTTCCTATCCACACTCAGAAAGAGACTTTAAGTAGCCATTGCACAACCTTCTTCAAACTCCTGCTCCTCCTTTCTCCACTGCAATATCAATGCGAATAAGTAACAATGAAAGCTCCTAGATTTGCATTTACTTCCCTTCCACTGAGATAGCAGTCACCTCTTCACTTGCTGCTGTTCCTTTCCTGGATGTCTGGTTCTGCTATGACAGGTGCATATCCTTTGCCTGTTTGAGGAAGTGATGTCAGAACCCCTGGTATAAAGGAAATAATGGACCAGGGGTGGGTGGGGTGAGGGGTTTGGGTGGGTGGGACCAGCCCATGTCTTCCAGAAACAATCAGGTGGCTGAGACCTCTGGTCAGACCATTAGCACCCTTCCCCACTCTGCACTAATATTTTGCAGCTAGTGAAGCCAGCAACAATGAATCACCATGCTACTCAAAGCCCCAAAATAGGTTTGCTACCCAAGAAACAGGACTCCAATTCAAACAACTTCACCAACAACACATCAAAATATGCTTGGAATTAGAAGATACAAGTCTCCAATTCAAAGAAACAGACCCAGTTAAATCACAATTATGTTTTAAAACAGAAGAAATAGGCCTCTACAAATGCAGTCTGCCACACAGTGAATCAAACAAAGCGAGCCCACTTATAGCTACCAAAACAGGTTTCAAAATTCCAACAGCCCCAAACAATACAGCAATCTCTTGCAGCAGGTAATACACATAGGACAAAGGCCAGCAGGCATTAGGACCCCTAGGAAAATTCTTCTAGCTAGCAGTCTGTAGCGGGTATAAAGGGGGCGGTTCCCCAGCACAATCTCAGTTCCCTGCTGGAGACCCAGTTGGTGAATAATGGAGAACTGAGAAGGAACTCCCCTACTGGACAGAAATATTATGGGTACAACTGAACTGGGGGCTGGAGGGTGGGAAGGACACCTGCTGCACGAGTTCCTCTCAAAGATCTACTGTTATGGTAATTTCTTATGTAACTGTACCATTTAGTGACAGTATCACCTGTTTCATGTCTTGCAACAAATAACTGATCCAATTTCCGGACAGAATGAGTCCAGTCCAAATAATAACGCAGAACTCTGTGAACACCCAGAGTATGTAACAAGGCCTCCTCCCTGTTGGAGGACTCTGGATAGTAGACCGGAAGTTGGATATCCTGATTCAATGTTAAGGTGGACTCCACTTTCGGCAAAAACTTGGGGTTTGTCCGTAGCTGCACCCTGTCCCTGTGAAAAACAAGGTATGGCTCCTTACACATCAGGGCCTGGAGCTCGGAAATCCTTCTAGCAGAAGTAATGGCAACTAAACACAACACCTTACAGGAGAGGAGGCGCAGCTCGCACATCGCGGCTGGCTCAAAAGGGGGCAGGGTGAGCTTTTCTAAAACAAAAAGATCATCCCAGGGAGGGACAGGATCCTCCTGGGGGTCTGATATAAGACTCTCGAAGGAATGTCTTGCAGACATCCAGTTGTGCTAGAGTCCTTTCTCCACAGCGGCATGATATGCTGAAACCACACAGAGGTTCACCTTGATGGAGGAGTAGCTAAGCCCCAAAACAAGGAGGTGGAGGAGGTACTCCAGCACAGACTTGACCCGAGCACTGAAGAGGGTCTAAGGATCGGGCTGCCACCCACAGACAGAAACATTTCCACTTCATGGCACAAGAGGCCCTAGTAGAGGGTTTTCTTGCCACCTCTAGAATCTTTGCTACTCTCTTGAGAAACTCCCAATCTTTCCTCTGCTAGGACTGCAGGAGCCAGGCATGCACGTGAAGGGATGGGTGGACCAGCATCCCCTGATCTTGGGAGAGCAAGCGGGTGGAAAGAGGCAGTGGCACGGGGGACTCCGTGGCTAGCTGCTGAAGTAGTGGAAACCATATCTGACGAGGCCATAGCGGGGCTACCAGGATCATCCTGGCCCCCTCTGACTTCAACTTGAGCAGTACTATTTGAACCAAAGGGAAGGGAGGAACGGCATAGAGAAACCTCCCCGCCCAAGAGAGGGATAATGCATCTCACCAGAAAACACAAGGCCATGGATCTAGCGAGCAAAAATTTGACAGTTTGGCATTGCACCAGGACGGAAAGAGGTCTAGCTCTGGATGACCCCATCTTGTGAACAAGTCATCTGCTATGTCCTGAAGCAACTCCCACTCGTGGTTCAGGGACCGAGAACAGCTCAGACTGTCTGTGAGAATGTTCTGAATACCTGGCACATGGACCGCTATTAGGAACAGATCGCGTTCTACTGCCCAGTCCCAGATTCTCATGGCCTCTCTGCAGAGGGGATACGACCGCGTTCCCCCCCGTTTGTTCAGATAAAAGACTACCAGGGTATTGTCCGACTGAATTGACAGTAGACCCCAGGAGAGCTGATCCTGAAAGGCCTGGAGGGCATACAATCTGCCCTCATCTCCAATATACTGATATGGAGAGACTCTTCTGTGGCAGACCACGATCCTCTCATCTGATGCTTGTTGAGATGAGCACCCCAGCCAAGTCCCAAGGCGTCCGTTGTGACAGCTTGTGCTGGACTTTACCTCTGAAAGGGGACACCCTGTTCTAGATGAGCTGGTTCTAGCCACCACTGGAGGGAGCAACAGACTGCTTCCAAAATTTGGATGGGATGGTCCGAGTCATCTGAACCCTATTCCCATTGGACCCCAAATTGCCACTGGAGAACTCTAATGTTTAGACGACATAGAGGAACTGTGGCTATGGCTATGCCTTATGACTAGAGACTGCACCAAGAAATGCAATAGCACAAAATAAAACCTAAATCCACACCATAAAAGGAAATCCACAGTATAAAACAAAATAAAATGAAAAGTGAAGTTCAAATTTACTTAGTTTGCGTCCATTTATGATCAAGAACCGCAGTAAAACCTCAGTGAAACAATTCACAATCCCCTTTCAAAAGTTAACTAGCGCCTAACAAGCACCTTACAAACAACTCGTTATCATAATTACAGCCCAATGAGAGTTTTTTGTTCCATGCTCTAATGTTGTGCTCACCTCTATTGTTATGCCCTGCTTTCCCTGCTATCTGTTTTCACAGTAGTAGTAGTAGTTTTAATTTTTAGTTCCAGCCTTCCTGATGCGTGTTGTGCCTCACATCCCGCTCTGTGGTTCTCCGGCTCCCAATTCTGCCCCTGATCTGCCCCCGATCTGAGCACTTGCTCCATTCGGTCTCCTGTTCATCTGCTCAACAACTGTATAGAAGCCCAGGAGCATATAAAAAGCAGCTCTGGTGGCCGAAATACTTCAAAATAAGGTAGCCGGTTTTGGATGGGAGGAGAGAAAGAAGACTGGTATGGGTGGCAGTGCATCACATAAAACCAGGGCCATTCTAGAGCCCCGTACACCATTACAAACTGGGCAAGCAATGATTAACACAAATCATTACAGCTGTCCTTGATTGAAAAAAGGTCAAAAGTGTATTGTGATTTCAGTCTGTGCTGCTTGCTTGTAACGAATGTGAGTTACGGATACTTCTGTTATGCTAGTTTGACGGTATGCGATATATATGATTGTGATTTTTCAATGCGTTATTACTGTTTTGTAGCTTTTTTTGTACCTGAAAAGTAACTAAAAAAACCAACAAGAAATAAAACGAAATTTTTGAAAAATAAAACTAAATTTGGGAAAAAACAACAAGAAATACACAGGTCTCTACTTATGACCCAACAGTTGCGGGACCACTCTGGCAGAGACCTGGTCCGTAGTTTGGACTCTCTGGGCTAGAGCAAGAAGCCGAAGTGCCCTGTCCTGAGGTAGGAAAGCTCTGCTTTGTAGAGTGTTGAGCACCGCTCCAATATATTGAAGCCGCTGGGAAGGCCAGGGTTGGGATTTTGGCAAGTTCAGGGTAACTTACAACCCAGTAAGCTTGGATAACCTAGAGCCCAAGCTCCTAAAACTATCTGCACCCTACATCGCTGCTCCCCTAGCCAAAATGTTCACACTATCCCTGTCCCAGAACTATACACCAGATATTTGGAAGGTAGCCAGGATTACCCGTTTTCAAAAATGGAGATCGCTAAGATCCCTCAAATTACAGGCCCATTGCCACACTATCAGTTCTCAGTAAAATTCTGGAGAAACTGGTGTCCGCCCAAACAATAGACTTTCTCCAGAAATGTGACCATCTTACCCTGGCCCAGCACGGTTTTCACAAAGGCCATAGCACCACTACCGCCATTCTTAAATTTACGTCAGATACCCTTGTGGCAATGGACTCTGGCCTTCTCACTGGGGTCATTTTCATTGGTATGACCAAGGCATTTTACCATGTCGACCACCACATCCTCTTAGCCTCGCTTAGAACTCTTGGTTTCTCTGACAACGTGGTGAGGTGGTTCAGCTGCTACCTCTCCGATAGGACTCAAACTGTGAAGTATAACTCCACCCTTTTGGACAAGGCCACCATTAACATTGGAGTTCCACAAGGATCCATCCTGGGGCCTCTGCTTTCCTCTATCTTAATTAATAACATTACCACAAACCTCCTCAGGACTGACTCATATGCTGAAGACATTGTTCTATACTCCAGTGGTAAAAGCACTGAAGTAATCAATCAAAAAATCTCTTTTGACTTTCAATTAATCCAAAAATGGCTAACAAGTCATAAACTGGTCCTTAATGAGTCCAAAACCTAGGCTACGCTATTTGGTTCTAATACCAAACGTAAACACTCCCAACCTAAATTTAAAGTCTTCTCATCCAATGGGTCTACCCTTGGGGTGGTGAACTCATTCAAATATCTAGGCGTCACTCTAGACCCATCTCTAAACTTTGATCCACACATCCAACAGACCTGCAAGTTGATCAACACCAAACTTGGGATAGTCTACCGTACCAGATATATGCTTACCCCTTCAGCTAGGCTAGCCATTGCCCAGGATATACTCCTACCTTTGTTAACCGATGGTGTCACCACTTTTACCTCTGTGTCCAAATCCAGTCTCAGAAAGTGGGATGTCACAACAATATTTGCTGCCATGCATCCTCCTCGCACCGACTAAAACACCACTGTCTACTATATTCAGATCTGGGATGGCTTCCTCCTTCAGAGCTAAGACTTTATGCTTATGGCTCCATCATTGACAATATTGTCTGCTCACAAATACCCAAACCCCTGGCAGGTCTCTTCCTTAATCTGACATCCCACTATAGCTTAAGGTCTGCTGAACAAGCGCCTGTTTTTATCCCCAGACGTCATTCCTCCAAAGGCGCTGTGGCTTTCGCCTGCCATGCTCCCCTATATTGGAACTCCCTGCCACTTGCTTTATGCCAATCACCATCCCATGCCTCTTTTAAGATAGGCTTACGTAACCATCTTGCCACTTCCTACAAATGTGCCTGCTTTGAACTCCCCTAGCCCATACATTCTCCCTTCCTCTACTGACACTACTGTTCTGCTCTTAAATGTATAGCACTTTCCCCTTGTCTCCCCTTCCACAGACCCCTTCCTAAACCTCCTCTCTGGCCTATGATTTCCACTCTCCCACCCCTTTTCCCTCCCCATTACCCTAGTTAATCTTACAAGAATATTATGGTCACTAATAGTACAATGTGTATTAAGCCTTAGCTATCAAAATGTCGCGATTTCACTGTTCTAGTATGCATTTGTATTCCTTTTACCTCACCTACTGTCTCCCTGTTATAGTATTGTTCACTATGGCTATATTTGCTCTGTATTTTATTATGAATTATGTCAAAATGTTGTACTTGCATTATATACCTGCTTGTATTAACTATCTACACTATTTACCTCACTACTGTCTACCTGTTTTGTTTATAGTATCATTAACCATGTCTATATTTGCTACGTTCTCTACATTCAATTATGTCAAACTTTGTACTGCTATGTGTGTCTGCCTGTTTGTAATGTACCCTCCCAGGTCAGTGCTATGGTGAGCGCACTTACCCAGTCAACAAAAACTAAATAAAATAAATAAAACTCCGAGGGATAGGAACAACTGTTCTGTCTCTCAAAGAGTGCTCATAAGCTGGTCTTCCGTGGGCGTGGAGAGCAGCCAATCGTCGAGGTAGGGGTAAACGAAAAGGCCCCTTCTCCTGAATGTAGCATCTACCACTGCGAGGCACTTGGTGAAGACCCTTGGGGCCGATGAAAGGCCGAAGGGGAGTACCCTGAATTGGTAATGCTTGTCCTGGAACCAGAAGCAAAGAAACTTCCTGTGTGAATGCAGGATCTTTATTTGCATATAGGAGTCCAGCATGTCCAGGGAGCATAGCCAATCCTCTTGATGTAGGAGGGGGAAGAGGCTTATTAGGCTAAGTATCCGAAAAGCACAGTTACATAAGAACTTACCGTAACAGCAGATCTTCGAAAACAGCTCTTGCAGCAGGTTACACCATAAGGACTGAAGCCGGCGGGCAGCAGGACCCACGAGAAAAGCATCTAGCTAGCTATACCAAGCGGAGGACCTCCCCGGCGTCGATCCGCCCCTGACGTCAGATACATCAAAAAGGCGGTCCCCAACATACCTCAGTTCTCCACTGGAGACTCCTGACACAAAGATGTGATTCAGAAGGGAGACGAGGATCCGCTTCAGAGGAAGACTAATAATTCTGATCGTCAGAGGCGCTATGAAATAGAACCAAACCACCTGAGGGAAGGTCGGAAGAACTACCTGCTGCAAGCCCTGTTCTCGAAGATCTACTGTTATGATAAGTTCTTACATAACTGTACTATCTTACTTTGAGATACAACTCTTGCAGCAGGTTACACCTCAGGATCCATTCCCAAGCAGTAAGAGAGTAATGGCAACCCAGGCGGGAGGAGGATAGGAGAGATCGAGAAAGAAAGGAACCTCTCAGGACATAAGTCCCTGGAGGACTGCCAGGCCAAAGCCCGCTCTATGTCTGGAGGCGATGTCCAAACTGTAGTGTGCACTGAACTCCAAGAAGCAGCGCATGAAATGGTGGATGTCGCTACATTTTACAAAACAACGAAGGAGGTAGCCACCCCTTGTAGAATGGCTCTTTACTGGTCCCAGCAAGGGTTTATTGCATTTCTGGTAACAGAAGACAATGCAGTTAACAAGCCACTTAGAGAGTTTGTTTCGATACTGGTGCACCCAACAACCTTCGAGCGAAGGATAAACAGTTGGTCAGATTGTCTGTGCGAATGGGTTCCGGCCAAGTAGAACCTCAAAATCCTATGCACATCTACAGTGTGCAAGAAGACTTCCCCTCTGTTCGTGTAGTTGGGGAAGTATACTGGAAGGTCAATGTCCTGGTTTCAGGTTAAAGCTGAAACCACCTTGGGAAGGGACTTAGGATTGGTCCATAAGGACACCATGTCCTTATGGAAAATCAGGGTAGACTCTACACGCGAGTGCCTGAAGCTCAGAAATCCTCCATGCCTAAGTAATGGCAACTAAAAATAACGCCTTCGAAGATTGCAGTCTGTAGCTGGTTCAAAGGGAGGCAGCGTAAGCTGCTCTAAAATGAAAAGAAGGTCCAAAGGAGGAATCAGATCCTTAATCGGGGGGTCTGAGATGCAAGACACCATGCAGAAAAGCGCGGGAAGCCTCTAATTGGGCCAACGAGCACTGACCAACCGGTGTGTGGTACACTGATATGGCACAGAGGTGTACCTTCAGAGAGGAATATGCCAATCCCTACTCGAAAAGGGATAGGAGGTAGTCTAAAATGGACTTCTCATGGCATCGAAGAGGATAGATATCGTGAGCCTGAGCCCACAGACAAAATCTCATCATTTCAGAGCATCGTGGCATGAGTTGAAGGTTTCCTAGCTGCCACAGATATCGAGCAATGCCTTGTGAGACCCCATGCCTAAGAATGGTTATGTCTTTAGGAGCCAGGCATGCAGGTTCAAGGATTTGAGGTTCAGATGGACTAGGAGCTGGCCTCCTGGGACAGCAAATGAGTGCTGACCGGTAAGGTTAAGGGAGGCTCCTGAGCCAGCTGGTGAAGCAGTGGAAACCAGATCTGTCCAGGCCAAAAGGGTGCTATCAAGATAATAGACACCCGTTCTGATCGGAGCTTGAGAAGAACCCTCTGGATCAAAGGAAAGGGTGGGAAAGCATAGAGGAACCTACCCGTCCAAGAGAGGGACAATGCATCTTGTCACAAAACACCAGGCCCTGGATCTAGCGAGCAGAAATTGGGCAGTTTTGCGTTGTATGGGGGCACGAATAAGTTGACGTCTGGTGTACCCCATTGTTGGAACAGGTCCTCGGTGACCTCTTGTATCAGTTCCCATTCATGAGCCCTGGCCTTCAACTGTCTTAGGAGGTCTGCAACGGTGTTGTCCACACCGGGAACGTGCACTGCGGTGAGTGTGGTGTCATGCTGTAATGCTCATTTCCACACCAGCTTTGCCTCTCTGCAAAGGGGGTAGGAGTGAGTGCCTCTGTTTGTTGATGTAATGCATCACTGAGGTGTTGTATGTTTGTACCAACACATGACCCAGTGGAATCTCTGACTGTAAGGCCTGCCCTCATCTCCAGGACATTGATATGGAGGCGAGTCTCTGGGGCGACCAGGTTCCCTGGGTTCTAGTGTCTCTCAGATGAGCTCCCCAGCCGGACCCTGAAGTGTCTGTGGTGAGGGTCAGAGATGGCACTGGCACCACGAAGGGGACTCCTACGGAAAGATTTTCCGGGACCAGCCACCACTAAGTCTTGAATGACAGGCTGTGAGAGTCTGATCGTCTGGTCTAAGTGATCCTGCCTCCGGTCCCATTGGGTTCTCAGCATCCACAGAGTAACTCATGTGGAGGCGAGTGTGGGGGACCATGGCGATGGTGGCCACCCTATATCCAAGCAGGTAAAGTATGGTCCGAGCGGAGACTAGATTTTTTGCCATGATAGTCCTGATCAGTGACCTGATCGTTCCCGCCCTGTCTGCGGGCAGGAAGGCTCTCTTCTTGACAGGTATCCAGAACTGCACCGATGGATTGTAGTTTCTGCGGGGAGTAGAGATGACTTCTCTTGGTTGATGGTGATCCTAGAGACTGAAATAGGGAGCAGGTGTCATGAATGGCCTTCTCAATGCCTCTGGTGAGGAGGCCATCAGGAGCCAGTCATCCAAATAAGGGAAAGGCATAATAGCCTTATCTCCTGGGTGGCTGCTATGACTGCCATGCACTTGGTACAGACATGTGGCGCCGAGGACAGGCGAACGGAAGTGCTCGGAACTGGTATTGGTGTCCCAAAAAGTCGAAGTGCAGGAATTTCCTGTGTGACCGAGTTACGGGAAGATGAAGATATGCATCCTGCATGTCCAGAGAGACTAGTTATGTGCCTTGTTTGAGCATGGGAATGAGACCCAATAGGGTAACCATACAAAAGCATTTGTACATCATAGAGATGTTTAGGTCGCAGAAGTCTAGGATCGGGCGCAAGTCCCTGGTTTTCTCTGGAACCGGGAAGAAGTGGGAATAGTATCCTCTTTCTCTCTGGTTCCTTGGTACAACCTCGATGGTGTCCTTGGAAAGGAGTGCAGAGATCTCCTGCTGTATGAGCAGGTCATGCTGTCCCAAATAACGGGAATGCAGAGGAGGTCTTGATGGTGGGCGGTGGAGGGACTCTATAGAGTGTCCTTGACTGATAAGCTGAAGAACCCACCGGTCGGAGGTGATCCTCTACCACCCTGGCAGGTGGTAAGTGACTCAACCCCCAACCCTCTCTTCCCTTTGATCCAGAGGGGGCTGGGGCAGGGGCTTGGAAGGAGTCATGCTGTGGTGGTGGTGGCTCCGACAGGTTGGGTAGATTTAGTGTTTCTCTGCCCCTGACCTCCAGAGAATCTCTGTTGGTTCTTGCATCCAAAATTGCCCCTATGTTGCTGTTGGCCTGACTGAGTTTGTCTGCTCTGTCAGCCATGAAAACGGTTCTGTGGTCTGCGAAAGGAACCAGGCTTGGATTTACACATTCCCTGAACCATTCTAACTGCCTTCCTGGCACTTGAAGTCTAGTGATGACCCTCTCAGAGTCTTCACCAAGCAAGACGGCTCCATTGTAGGGGACGGCCATGATTCTTTTCTGGATGTCTGGAGTAAATCCTGAGACCCTCAACGAGGAGTGCCTCCGGAGGAAAATGCCTGTTGAGGCACCTCTCGCTGTGGAGTCTGCAGAGTCTTATGCGGCCTGAAGGACTTGGGTCCCAGCGTCAGAACCCGTGTGAAGAAGGTTTAGGAGCTCCTCCTTCTTGCCCTCTGGGAGTCCTTCAGTAGGTCCTTTCCTGGGTCACACAGTGCATTTTGAAATTACCATGTGCATCAAATATTTGAGGGACCTAAGGAAGCACGTTAGGAGGCATACATGCGACGACCCAGTGAGTCCAATTGTTTGGATTCCTGGTCTGGGGCTGTGTACTGAGGTGCTGGGGCCACTGGGGTGGATGTGAAGCCGTGATGACTAGAGTCAGCCATGGGTTGCTGAGATAGGTGGGGCCTCCCATGGGGCCCTATAAAGCCTGCTGGCTTTCTTTTGGACCGCTGGAATTGAATGAGGACACTTCCCTGCAGCCATGGTAGTGTCCTGGAAAGTGTCCACCGGTGGAAACACCACAGGCTTGGGGGTCTTTTGCCTCAAATAATGTGCCAGGCTTTGTCGTTCTGGGTCTAAATCCTCTGTCTCCCATCCTCGTTCTCCTGAATTTGGCGCATAATATCAGAGAAGAAGGGTCATCGGTGGCGACCTGGGAAGGTCATGGGGATCTGGAGAAGGGAGGCTCAAAGGGAGTGTGTCCAAGGGTGCCGAAGAATCAGGGCATGAGTCGTCACCTGATGAAGAGGCGGATCTTCGTTGGGTCCGAGCGCAGGCCTCTTGGGACTCAGTGACCTAGAGTATCTGGCCTTGGACCTGTCCCTAGGCTGTGGAGTAATGTCTCAAGGCTCAGGTGTCTGTGCCCTAGGAGGTGCCACGGGGTGCGCCTCACTGAGGGGTTTTGTGGATATAACATCTTTTTTAATGGTGTCCCACCAAAAGCTGAAGAGCTCCTTGACTTCTTGTATGTTCAGACCGGATGAAGGGCCTAGTGCCAGTGTCTGTCCAGTGTTAGGATCAGGTGTCAGTGGCTGAGGGGTCGTCAGGTCTTTTGGTAGGCCAGCGTCGGGTAGACCAAAGTCTTCGGCATCCTCCAATGTTTAGTCATCGGTGCCATGAGTGCCGGCGTCCTCCTCTGACATCCTCCTGCGACTGGTGTCAGGGGTGGAGTCGAATTCTTGGGGCGCTGTGCGGGCGATGGCTCTGGCACCTGCTTCACCTCAGTCGTCCACTGTAGCAATGTAAGCTCTTAAGTCTTCCACTGAGGGACGTCTGAGCACCTAGGTGGCTGGAGACCGAGCGATCGGTGTCCCAGCGTTGGTCCTTAGCATTGGCACTAGACATAGTCGCTGACTTGGACTGAGGCCTGTGGTGATCAGAAGTCTCTGACTTGGCAGACCCCGGGGGATGGCTATCCTTGGATTTAGTTTTCAGTGGCTGTAAAGACACTGAACCAGAAACCCCTGAAGCCATGACCTTGACCGGGGGCTGAGACCTGGCCCAGGATGGATAGTGGTCTGACCGGGCTGAGCTGGAGCTGGCCCGGGAGTCTGAGGCCCGATTTGGGGATCGAATCCTATCCTTGTCCCGGTGCTTGTCCTTGTGTTTCCCCGATTCATGCGAAGGTTCCCTCGAGAGGATGGATCTTTCTCCATGGTCTTAAGTTTTCTACTGTTGAACTGCTGACAAATGGAGCAGGCCTGGATATCGTGGTCTGGGCCTAGGCACCGCATACAGGCCGAGTGCCTGTCTTTGAAAGGTATCTGTTTGCTGCAGGCACACTTCGAGGGGAGTCCTTCTCGAGAAGGAGTTGGGGAAGAAGACATGTACTTGTCACAAAGGAGATGAAATCTCGAGGAAATTGTCAAATTCTTTCTGTCGTCATTTATCAGCTTGAAGGCGTATGTGGAGCCGATGCACGCGAGTCGACGGTTAGAAAACAACTGAGGTATGCTGGGGGACCACCCCTTTTATGATGTATCCGACATCGGGGCGGGGCCGATGTCAGGGGTGGTCCCGCTTGGTATAGCTGGCTAGAAGTTTTCTGTTGGAGTCCCTGCTGCCTGTCGACTTCAGTCCTTATGGTGAAACCAGCTGCAAGAGCTGTATCTAGAAGTCAGATCCTCTTGTACAGGACTAATTTGTTGAGGTGGCTGAGGTCTAGAATGGAGGCGAAGAGCTCCCGTTTTCTTAGGGACCAAGAAAATGGGAGTAGAAGCCTTTGCCGTGTTGGGAGACAGGGATTGGCTGTGGGCGTTCTTCTAGAGGAGAGAAAGAATGTCTTGTTCCAGGAGAAGGGCATGTGAGCAGTGAGATGCCACAGGGGTTGTCAGGGCCACACTGAGGAATTCTATAAGCGTAGCCTCTGGATCACTTGTAGCACCCACTGGTCAGAGGTGATGTTGCTCCATTCTATCAGGTAGAATGAGAACTTCCCCCGAGGACTGATGACTGAGGGAGCAGTTGGAGTCATGCAGTGGTCTGGTCAGTGGTGGTTGGGTGTCTGGGGTCTTAGGCTGTTTTGGGCCCTGGCCTCCGGGCTGCACTGGCTGGCTGCGGCATTGAAGCCTTTGCCTTGGAAGAGGCGGCTTCCCTGATTACCTTGCCTCTGAAAAATAAGCTTGCCGGGTCAAACTTGCTTGTACATTTTATATGCGTCTGCAGCCACTTTGCCGAGGGTCTTGCAGGCCCTTTATGATTCCTTCCACTTTTGGCCGATTAGAACCAGGCCCTGGAAGGCGCATACAGAATGGCATCTTGGAGGTCTTGCCTAAAAGATGTTGCTCTGAGCCACATGCCTGTGTGTAGACAGACACCTGATGCCGCTGCCTCAAGCCATATTGGTGAGTAATATGAGCATCTAAGCATGCTTGTCGACATCCAAGCCTGATTTGCATAAGCCTGCAATTAGTTCTTGGTGTCAGAATCTGGTTAAGTCTTGAGGATCTCCACGGTCTTTTCCCATAAAGATTTTTGATAAGTGACCATGTGGGCCAAACAGTTTAGCGACATAATTGCTCCTGTGGCTGACGAATACATTTTTCTTCCCCAGTGATCCAATTTTTTGGACTCTGGGTCCGGAGGTTGGGTGCTGAGGTGTTCTGGTTGGGACTGTGTGAGGCGGCCAGAACCATGGAGTCCACCTTTGGCTGTTCCCCCAAAAAGGGCTCTTCTTTTGGAGGCTTGTACAGGCGGTCTGCCTTCTGAGGCACAGCTGGTGTGGACGACGGTCTCTTCCAGGTCAATCTGTTGATGTTCTGGAAGGGTTCTAGAAGCGGTGAGATCACTAGAGGCTTTGGATCTTTGGCTTCAAGAACTTAACCAGCCTTTTGCGTTCTGGGTCCAATTCCTCAGTGTCCCACTGGTAAATAGTTTGTATGTGTCTTATGATATCGAGGAAGGAAGATCACCCGCGCAGGACCAGGGGTGGGTATCCTTCGCATCTGGAGAAGGTGGGTGGAAATCCTCATCCTCCGATGGTTCTGGAGATGATTCTCCTGCATCCTCCCCAGAAGGAGGAGTTGAGTGGCCACTGGAATCAGGGGCTGGGGAAGGTCTTCTCTTTCTTTTGCCTTTTGGGCTTGGCAGTGGGAGGAATCCTTCACCTGCTCCTGCATCTGGAGTCTGAGTCGGAGGTGGTGGAATGCCTTTGGGGATGGAGGTGGCCTATATAGGAGATCCCCTCTGATAGTATTCCACCAGGAATTGAATAATGCTCAGACGTCCGCTAAGGGGATGATTGCAGGGTGCGGCGTCGGGGCTGATGGACCAGGTGTCTAAGTGTCGTCCGGTGTCAGAATCTCCACTGGGGACTGCCTCTACTGTGTCTGGCTGAGGGTTGGCTCCCTGGGAGGCGGTCATCAACCCGGCTTCCATGAGTGGCTTGCGCCTGATCCGGCAACCGATCGTCTGGTGGGATGTCGGATGTTTGGTCTGCTTCCGTGGAGTGCCTATCTGGCGACTGTCCCTTCTCGGGCGAACAGGTCCTGAAGTCGGTGAAGCCACCTTGGCCAGGGACATTTGTCCGACTTGTGCAGAGTCCCTTCAGCTGGAGGCGGGGTGGAGGCATCCGCTGGCGAGCGGTCTCCTGTAAGCCTGTGGGGTCGTCTGATTTCTTATTACAGTAGAGTCCCATAGAGCTGTGGCTTCCTTAGTCTAATAGCAGGCAACTGCCCTTCCTGGGATGACCCATGAGAGGATTTATGGGGCCGGTGAGCCAGGGGGACTTGTACTGAACGGTACCCGAGGGCGATGACTGGTCCCTGGGCTTTGAAGAGGATGTCTTGTGGGTGCTGGTTCCCGTGGAAGACAGCAGGACCGACCCCGAACTCCCATCAGAGGTCGATGAAGCAGGCCTGGCGGGAGACTTTTGGCGGGATTCTGATCTAGGCCTGTCCTTATCCCTGGAGTGGTATTTCCCTGAGGTTCTCTCTCTGTGTGAAGACTCCTTAGCCGGTGAGGAAGAGCTAGGGCCCAATGGGGACTTTTGCATGGCGGCTACTTCCTGCTCTAGCAGATATGCCTTCAACACCTTAGCTCTTCTAATCCTGGTTATATTATTGAATTTCTTGCACTGCTGGCAGTCGTCTGGGTGATGGTCGGGGCCCAAGCAGATCAGGCAGGCCACGTAGCTGTCTTTTGCAGGGATGTGCTTGCCACACTGGCACTTCGATTTTTGCCAAGGAGGTGAGGGCGAAGACATGCAAGAAAGGACTATCGCTAAGAGAAAAAATGAGAAAAACTATTGAAAACAATTGAAAAAAAAAACTACTTAACTGCGGTCGACTGCTGAAGCAAGGCATCTGAAGAGCTGAACTAAGCGGGTCGACAGCGGGAAAATAACTGAGTACCACATCCGACGTTGGTCGTGCCCAACGCTCAGGCGGTCCCGCTACAACTGTTAATAGAAGAATTTTAAAGTCTAATGCCTGCGGCCTTAGTCCTATGTGTATTACCTGCTGCAAGGGCTACCCCTCAAGTGAGATCTTTGGTACCTATGCCATGTTCATCTAAAAGGCCTTCTCTACAAATAGCTGTAAATAATGTAGAGTAGAATTATATATTAATTCTGCTTCAGAGTGCAATTTCTTTGCAAGCCTGATGCCTGTCTTGGTAGGGTAAAACAGGTCCACAAAGCTTGCAGTCAGCCCTGATACTCAGCTGTTGGGCGAGACCTCCAGTCATAAGATCAGTGAGAGGGATGACAATATAGTAAGGTACTGAAACCAGTATGGTTAATGGGTACAAATAAGGTAACCACGAAGCATTTAAGCAACTAAAAGCAAACAAAAGCAGGGCAATGACAGCTACAAGGAGAAAGTTAAAATGTACAAAACAATGGTAAGACAGGAAAATGTAGATGAGAAAGGGACTAGCAACCAAAAGTCTGGAAATTTGAAAGAATTCTAGAGGCCTGTAAGTGGTAGAAGGAAACCCGATATTAGGGTAGGACACTGACAGAAATCTAATAATTTGCCAGCAGAAGGAGGCAAATATTTCTCTGCTCAGTGTCTGGCAGTAGGGAACTGTGGATGAAGAAGACAAAGAAGGGGGGTGCATTGTTTTAAAGGAGAACTGTATACATACTGACCTCCCCAACCCCGAAAGGCTTACCCACCAAGTTTATTTATTTATTTTATTTATTTAGCTTTTGTTCACCGGGAAAGTGCACTAGACAAATCCTGCCTATTTTCAGGCACGACCTGGGGGAAGGGGATACAGATGAATGCCAACTGATCTTGAACCAGATTAAGCTGTTAGTGATATTTTTAGTGAATGAGAGAAATTTGTCCAGGACACCGAGGACATTCCCCTACTCTTTCGATAAGTGCCATGGGATCTTTAACATCTACCTGAACTACCACCAATCCAGGCAGATGGGACCTCGGTTTAACGTCTCATCCGAAGCGGCACCTCAAGTGCAGCACCCTCTCATGCTGCACTACAGTGTCAGTACTGGGATATTAACCCAAGTGCCAGATGTGGGAACTGAACCCACAGCCCTCTGATCTCCCTGGCCTCAGAGGCGGGTGTGCTACCTACTGAGTCACTGACACTTTTATACAGGAACCCCCTTTTTTCCAGCAGCCACTTATTTTAATTTTATTTCGTAAAGTCCACGAGTGGAAATATGACGGACCGTGTCGCGGCTCCATTTACTGTAACAGTCGCGGCACCACACCGCTTGCTTCAGTGTAAGTGGGTGGTGCAGTGCACGCTTTATTACAGTAAATGGAAACGTGATGCATGTCTGCCATATTCTAGTTAGAGACTTCTAAAAATAAAATTAAAGTAAGTAACTACTAAGAAAAAAGAATCCTATAAAAAGCTTAATCAGGGGTAACCTTTTGGGGCAGGGAGGTCAGTATGTATACAGTTCTCCTTTAATGATATGTGTGAAATGATAATTAGTAAAGACAGTGATTGAGAAACCATAACATCTGGACAGATAAAGCAGCAGGTCCTGACAAAATATATCTACATTTTAAGTACCTTGTTGTAATCTTGGACAGTCACCTCACCTATATACCTCTCATAGAGGAGAATGTCGCTAGAAACGTTAACACCAGGATTGGGCTTCTCTATAGATATAGATGGTGTCTGACTCCAGAAGCTGTGAAGCTTGCAATCCACAGCTCGGTTCTATCGGTCATTGACTATGGCTTAGTAATATATGGAGCTGCCACTACCACATCACTCAAACAGCTAACTGTTGCTCTGAACAAAGCATGTAAACACAATCACAGTGCTGCCGTCTTACCCACACCTGTGATCTTTATACCCAAAACTAGGTGGCTTCAACTAACTGGTAGAATCAAGTACCAAATATGCCTGCTGACCAAAAAATGCTTCTTGGGCTCATGCCTTCAGGATTTGGATACCTGATGAATAAATCCCTTAAGACCCAGCACACCTGTACCTCTGAATTTGAACACCTCCTCATCCCACGGTGTCGGACTGCACAGTACCAAAGATCCTTCTTGTACAGAGCCCCACTTTGGTTCAATGGCCTGTGTAGTGAATTGACCAAACTAACCAAGCTTGCACAGTTTAAACATCTGCTCTGGCAGCATCGTATAAGTGAAAGCACATATGATTGCACCACCCAATCCTAATTCCTGTCTGTCAACCTCAACCGTGTTCTGGGCACTCTGTCCCACTCTATTATATTTTAGCACTTACATGGCACCGATCATCCACATCACCCTCCACCTTGCCATCCCTCTGTCCCCTACCCCCGCCTACCCCCTACAACATTTGACAAAGCCAATGACTGCTACCCGCCACTCTGATAAATCATCGCAATACCACCACCCTTATCTACTCCACTATCTTAACTCCTTACTGCCTCCCTTGCTTAATCTGTCACTGTATGCTTTGAATGTATCCACTTACTGTTTGTTACAGCATAACTGCCACCTTACCATACTGGCTCTGCTTACTGTTTTTTTGCTATGTAATTGCTCTAGTAATCATCTCGTTTTAAAGGTGTGCCATACGTACTGTACTGTATTTTTACATCATCTTATTGTACTTCCTGTCAAACTGCAACCCCTTCCTCACTAACGTGGAACCTTTGTAAATGAGCTGCCTTGTGCTCAAAGGTACTTGTAATCTGAGATTGAATAAATAAACTAAAACATCCAAAAGTGTTAAAGGAGTTATCACTACTGTAGAGCTTGCAGGATTGAATTATTAAATCATCCTAGGTGGAAATTCCAAGAAAGATTTGGGTGCATTTAGTGTAGACCGCTGGTAATTCCTGGGAGTATTTAGAGGACACCCTGGAAGTGTTATAGGAATCCTTAGTGACTTACCAACAAATATGATGCTTCTACATACCTTTTATCCTATGTCCCCTTTCCCTAGGTTGCACCTGGAAATGGGCCTCGGCTCAGTGCACCTTTCCTGGTTACCAAATGTATAGATAAATAGAAAATAAAAAAATAGATTCCCTGGTGGCCTTGTGGATCAGGAAGGGTCCCACAGAAGTCAACTTTACTAGTAATTTTTGATCAAGAAAGGAACACTAAGCAGGGCTTGACAAATTTTAAAATTAGGTACTTGTCCACGGACAAGTGGCTTGTCCAAAAGTAGTTGTCCCAGTGCTTGAGTTGGTAGTCCCGGTATAAGATGGCATATTTTTAATGGAAAGTATCAAACTACAGAAAACTCAATGGATTTATTGTAGTAGTTATTTAGTGTTGAAATAGACAATAAGGAGAATAAATAATATGATTTTATTTTTGTCAGCAGCATGGCGAGGCTGCGAGCATAGACAGAATTAGCATTAGCAGCGAGGAACTGACAGCAAGTGTGGTTGCAGCAGCAGCACAGAGTGCCAGCCTGCAGCACAGTGAGAACATCATTACAGCAGAGTAGCAGACAGTACAGCATCAGCATTGGGAAAAGTTACAGGAAGCCTGAGCTTGCTCCAGCCGGAGCATCATATTCAGTCATGTACGTCATCAAGACTAGTGACCGCCTCAGGGACATTTTCGCGTGAATCAGCAGAACTAGTAGTTGAACTAGCATGACCATGATGACCATGAATGTGGCGTGTGCCAGGACAGATAGTAGCCAGTGGTTGATAAGCTTGATCCGGATCAAAGCTGTCTAATGCAGGGCCTTCAACTGCTATATGCAGAAGTGACTGGAGGCGTGTCATCAGCCAAACTTGTTCTTATTTTGTTTTATAAGATTCTGAATGGAGAATACTCTCTCACATTTAGCAGTAGACACTCATAACCAGTAACATTTCTATTAGGTTAAGGATGTGAGCAAGCTGGACAGGTTTCTCTCGTAGTAGTAGTGAATACACTTGCAGATATGGCTTGTCAACTGCAGACTTGAGCATTGCTTTTAATGCACAATACTCCCTTTTATACTGGTTACAGATCTTCAGAAAAAGTTGTGAAAGTAGTCTAATAAATTACTTAAATCAGTTGTGCCAAATTGTGCAAGTTCTTCTCGTAACAGATCAAAATTTTTGAAATCAAGCAACTGAACCATTTCAGAGGTTCTTCCGAGAAATTCGGCAGCTGATCAATGTAAGATACTGCTGCATCTATTAAACTGTGCAGCTGTGTATTAGTACGTAAAATTTACTTCTGGGCAGTTCCTTTTGAAAGTGAAAGGAACAATCTTGTCCTCACTGCCACGTTTTGAAATGAGGTAGTTCATGCATTTCTCTGCAGGATTATATTGGTTCAGAAATGATGTCATAAACTTTCCAGGTCTTGTTTTAGCTCAGTCAACTGAAGTAAGCATGTCTCAACGAGTTGGGGGACTTCTAATATTAGTAGGTCATCCTTCTGAAATTCAAGTGATAAATTTTTCAATATTGGCAGAAAATCTTGAAGAATAAACAGTGATTTTACAAACTGTACTGTGTGCGCATCTCTTAGAAGTGCCTTTGTGGCCCCATCATCACCAGCAGAGTTTGACACATGTTCAAGATGCTGAATTACTGTAGGCAGGTTGACTTGAACAGCATGAACTGAGCGTGTCTTACTTGCAAACCAGCACTTGCTTTATGCACTGAAATGAGCCAACTCGGTGTGTATGACATCTGCTATTTCCTGCAGTTCCGAAGTTTCTTGGGGCTGTAGTGGTAAAATTAAAATTCCTTTCAAGGTGTTTTCTACTTTTTGAACAAAGGTTTTTTTCATGGCGTCAGAACTGCTAACTCCAGTTTGTGGGCTACCAATGCATGGGTATTACAGTGGGGACATGTTCTCGGTTTTTTGCTATGGTGCCACCTGTATGGCCCATCATCACACTGGCACCATCAAAGTTGGCACATATGAGAACTGGTCCAGGTCTGCTCACATCGTTAAGGTCCGCCAAAGAAAGATCAACAGACTCAAGTGCAGAGGTTATTGCTTTAAAAGCGCCATCTGCATGAGAATGTTCAAGAGGTACAGCTTTAATTAACACAGTTGTAACTTTTTCTGCGCCATCAACAAAGCGAAGACATTTTCCCACTCTACAATGCTTGCATCTGTACTGCCATCTGCAAAACAGTAGCAATTTTGTATTTTTGATAGTCTGGATCTGTGTTGTAGACATGACAGCTGATATTCGTTACAGAAATCTCTGGCCCGTTTACCATTTGCGTAATTGCTGCCGAGTTTAACCCCATTTTTTTCTTGCAATGTGCAAAGCCACTCCATATCTGAGAAAGGACGTAAATTTTTAGCCAAGGAATATGCGGTGTTAAATAAATGCCTCATTTTATTTTTGGTGACTTCCTCCATCTGAGAAAATGCATGATATATTGCAGTTTCAGATATGTTAAAATTGACTGCATGTTGACCAGTTTCGTGACTATGGTGGTTTGCACAAATTATATGGATTCGATTTCTCATGGGCTCTCACGGACTCAATTCTGAAATATTTGAACCAGTGGCAAACACGTTAGGTTTTTGAATAAGCAGGAGTGTAAGAGTGGGATATTTCTCACAGGCAGAGCAGTACATGATGTATTTTGGTCATCATACCTTAACCAGGTAAACTGATTTAGCCAGTGATGCTGAAATGTTAGAGCCCTTTTTCAACATCATATTTTTTATCTTTGCTTCTTTTCTCAGTGTTTATTTCCTCATCATCTAAAATGAAAGGTCGCTTTACCTGCACTGAACCAGAATGTGATGGCACTGAACTGCTGCTACTGTTATGCTCACTCGTTTCAGAAACTGGTACGGTCAAGTTACCTTGGTCGTTTTTTTCCTGACCACTAGTAGGGCCAGGGGGGGCTGGTTGGGGCTGGCTTTCAGACTGTGAAGAAGGCTCAGGGTCAGGCTCTTTACTTTTGTTTCCGATGAAGAAGATTTTTCCTGTCCAAAGGGAAAATAGAGTAACTGCTTTGGCTTATTTTGTTGCATTATTTTAACTGTCTTCTATGCTGCAATTGTGAAATAAACTAATAAAGATTGTTGTATTATTGTACACAATAAAATTCTATTTTGTGTTATCTTTGTGTGTGTTGTGTTACTGTAATTTTTTTACCTTAAGCTGTTGTGCTTATGCAGCACTACAAGAGGGCAGGACAGAGGTGGGTAGGTGGGAGGGCTGAGTCAGAGCCGGACGGAGTACTAGCAGGAAATTGCTTTTCCTTCTTAGGTCAGGTTCGGTCTCACAGCCACACACAAACAAACACTTCCACCAGTGTAGCTAGTACTGGTAGGGTTTATTTTATTTTTGGTGTCCCCAAAATGCCTTTTCCTTCTCAGGTCAGGTTTGGGCTCACAGCCGCACACACATACACCTCCACCAAAAGTACTAGCTAGGGTTTATTATTTTCTTCTGTGTAGTGTCACTGTCACTTTTCACACAAAAATGTTTTCTTTTTCCCTTCCTATAGGTGGGTAGGTGGGAGGGCTGGGTCCAGACCGGCAGTACTGAGGAACTTGCTTTTCCTTCTCAGGGCAGGTTCGGTCTCACAGCCACACACAAACAAACACTTCCACCAGTGTAGCTAGTACTGGTAGGTTTATTTTATTTTTCGGTGTCCCCAAAATGCCTTTTCCTTCTCAGGTCAGGTTTGGCCTCACAGCCCTTTACATACACCTCCACCAAAGTACTAGCTAGGGTTTATTATTTTCTTCTGTGTATGGCACTGTCACTCATGCCTCTCAACTGTCCCTGATTTTCAGGGGCGTCCCTGATTGCCTCAAAATTTTACTCTGTCCCTCCTAAAATTGTGTTTCCGTGACCAAACAGTGGTGGTTATAAGCATAAACTAATGTCAAACATTTAAGTTACAGACTTGTTCTTCTTTAGATAATGCATTTTACACTAAGCCTTTATTCTACCAGCTTCCTGAGTGGATAACTCCAATTTTGAAGAAGTGTCCTGATTTTGGTCCTTTGTCCCTGTTTTTTAAGCCTTGTCCCTGATTTGTGAGGCAGGAGGTTTTCACACAAAAATGTTTTTCCTTTCCCTTCCTATAGTATATTTCTAAGAAAGAGTCCATGATTGTTCCCAAATTCCTGTACCTCTCCTCTCAGGGCAGGTTAGGGTCTCACTCACAGCCCACTGCCACACACACCTCCACCAAGTACTTGGTAGGACAAACAAAGTACTAGCTAATAAGTTTATTTAAGGTAGCTATCTTTTTTGGTATCAATCTCTTTTATACTAGACTGTTTACTTTATTAAGTATTCAGTTCTTTCCTTCACAATTTCCTCTACTCTACCCTTAGGCTCTCAGGGCAGGTTCGGTGGTCTTGCAGGAGGCACACATTATCAGTCAGGTCCAAGTCCCTGATCTCTGCTCTCTCAGGGAGGGCAGGCTTGTCCACAAACACACACACACACACACACCAACCCTTATCACGATTATTATTGAAATGTTTAGTAATTCACAACTTAAATTCAACACACAATCACTTCCCCACTTAGAGTCTCATGTTTTTTTTGCCTTTTATTTATTTAAGAGCTGTGTATCCTTTTATTTTTCTTCACTTCACGTGTCCAAACAACACACACAGCTCCCTGAATTCAGTGTGCAGTGTTTTTGCTTAGTTCTACCTTCTTTATATATATATATATATATAAAATCAGCAGATTGTTTAATCAGACTTTCCACTCTAAGCAAACTCTCTCTCCTCTCACATCCCCTCCCCCAAACTACAGATCCTCCTACTCTCCTGCTCCAAAATTCCCAATATATATTTGTATTATATTCTAACTTCTCTCCTATTACTATTTGCTAGTGACTCATGGCAATCAGCCCCAAATACACAGTTTGACTGTGCTCCAAACAGAAGCGATGTGCTCTCTGCCTCTCTCCGAGCAGCGAAATAGGCGCGTTTGCCAGCGTGCCACGGGCTAGTCTACTGCCACTCTGAGCTCCAGTCCAACCTAACGCGATCACAATAGCCAGGACTGACAGAATGTACCATCAGCTGTAGGCTGCCTAGCCTGTCAGTCTGGCTATTCAAACCAATTCCGGCAGCGTTTCTTCTTGGCGCGCCCTCGCGCCTCCCCAAGTCTGCTGATTTCGATTGCACAGTTAATTAGGGGTCGGAGCATGGGGCACGGTGGCATGGGTTGTGGTGCTAAGCGGGAAAGTGCGCCGCATTCAGCAATGCGCATAAAGACTCCATCTAGTGCCAACAGAGAAAAGCAGGTAAAACCTGCAGATTTTAAACTGCAGCATGGTAGTCCGTGGGACAAGCAGAACTCTGGCATCTGCTTGTCCCTACATAAAAATGAGTAGTCCGGGGACGTTGGCTATAGGATTTGTCAAGCCCTGACACTAAGCTATGACAGCTTGTATCCAGATGCGTCCTGGGAGATGGGTTGCATGGACCTGTTTTATTGACAGGAGGGAATGTTGCCATGACACCAGGAAACTCTCCTAATCTTCTTTTGTCCAAGAAATACTTGGAATTGGGTTCTAGAAACACAATCCCATTTGTTCTTGGAATGTACCTTTATTACGTCTTTTCAGAACAAAATGGGTATACGCGTAACTTTCAGGGCTTCAGACATATGGATATTCAGGTACTTGGGTTATTTACATGTGATTGTAACATGACAAGAAATAGGATCCTGAAAGGCAAAAAACTACATTAGTCGAAACACACTTGGTAAAAATTGAAGCGGGCATTAATTCCTAGTAATGCCCGCTTCATATAATACTCATTTAGCCACATCCATCGCATCAGATTGTGTCTACATGTAGGATTCCCACACACCATGCCCGCAGTACTCAGACAGTCGCACCAAGTCCGTTTTAGTCATAAATAATTGTCCCGTAGAAGCTCTTCATGCCTAGGTTTTGTAATATGCTCCTAAAGCAATAAACTATCTACCTTGCACTGGTTTTCTGTGTGTTGCTGTGATAAGAATGGTGTTTATCCGGTTCTGTGTGCTTCGTTTTCCATCAGCCGCGATATGTAAATGAGCAAACCTAGAATGGCGTGACACTGTGCGAGCAAGGTTTACAAGTACTGTTTTGAAATAATTGATCTTAATAAAAATTGTCATGTATGTTACTAATAGACACTTACCTACAAAATATACCTACAATACTGATATTTGTAATATTAAGAAAAATATACAAACCACAATATACAGTAAATTCAGGTTACTCACCTGTAACAGGAGTTCTAGGAATGGTATATGTTGTTCATCCACACTGTCTGGCAGGTATCCTTGCCGCTTTAAATCTTGCCGGAAGGTCTTCAAGCTGGCTCCTCCCACCCAACCGGGTGGTAAAACTCTCGGCTCCGCCCCATGACACAAGATCTGGCCCGCTGGAAGCTCAGGTTGTGCGTCGAAGCCGGGGAGGTCAGGTGGGTTGTGTGGATGAACAACATATACCATTCCTAGAACTCCTGTTACAGGTGAGTAACCTGTATTTCTAGGGACATGGATATGTTGTTCATCCACACTTACTGGCAGACTCCTAGCAGTTCTCTGGGAGGAGGGAGGCACGCACACCCCGATACTTACTTGGGAAGAGAGACTGGAGACGAGGCCCCAAAACCAGCATCCCGGCGTGACTCAAGGTCGATGTGGTAATGGGTGATGAAGGTGTGTTGACTTCAGGTAGCAGCCCTGCAGATTTCCTGGATAGGGACGTCCCTGGAAGCAGCCACCGATGCAGCAGTATGGCGGGTAGAATGAGCTCTTATCCCTCTGGGAGGCTCCATGCCCGCCAACTTATAGCAGAGATCTATGCAGGAGGTGACCCACCTGCCTATCGTCCGCTTGGCTGCAGGTCTGCCAGATGCGGCTTCAGCGTAGGTGACAAACAGCTGGCGAACCTCTCCCCAAATTTCAGCCGTGCGCTCCTTATAGTAAGCGAGCGCCCTTCTAGGGTCCAAAGTATGGAGCCTATATTCGGCCTCCGAGGTGTGATTGGGGTAGAACACCGGCAGAGTCAACACCTGGTTAAGGTGAAACTCCGACACCACCTTGAAGGAATTTCGGTGGGCGCAGGACCTTCTGTCCTTGTGGAAGACCAGGTAAGGAGACTCGATGGAAAGTGCCTGGAGCTCTCCCATCCTTCTGGCTGACATGATAGCCACCAAGAAGGCGGTCTTCCACGGCGGGTGAGAGAGTTCACACCTGTGCATTGGTTTGAATGGCTTGCCCATGAGCTTTGCCAGTACCAGCAGTAGATCCCATGGAGGTGGAGGTTCTTGCACCAGAGGGGAAATGTGATCAAGGCCTTTGAAAAAGCGCCAGACCACCTTCTCCTGCATACAGACTGCTTCGGCCCGCGCCCGGTAAGCAGGATGGCCAAGGTGCACCTGAAGTCGTCGACTAAGCCCTTGCTGAGAAAGGGACCACAGGTAGTCCAATATGCTCGCCAAGGAACAGGAGGAAGGGTCAGGCCCTTGCCCTGACACCAAATGGAAAACCTTTTCCATTTGAAGGCGTAACATTTTCTGGTCGACTTTTACGGGACGCCTCAGCTACGTTGAGGACCTCGTCGGAAAGACCCAAGGCCTGGAACTCTAGCCGCTCAGGAACCAGGCTGTCAGGTGCAGGGACTGAAGGTCCGGATGAAATACCTTCCCCTGATTGACTGAGAGCAGGTCCGGGCGAGCTGGAAGCTGCCTCGGAAGCCTGGAGCTGAGGCTGAGGACAGCTGGGTACCAGAACTGGCGGGGCCAGTCTGGGGCTATCAGAATCACCTGCGCCTTGTCCCTCTTTGCTTTGAGCAGCACCTTGTGCATCAAGGGGAATGGGGGAAAGGCGTAGAAGAGGCCAGGGTCCACGGCCTCGAGAAGGCATCCTGCAGAGCCCCTGCTGAAGGGGCGGGCATGGAACAGCCTTAACCCAGCATTCTCCTGGAGGCAAACAGGTCCACCTGAGGTGTGCCCCAATGGGAGAATAGATCTCGATACTACCTCCGGCAGGAAGACCACTCGTGGGAGGCAGCCCCTATCCGGCTAGGGCATCGGCCAGAGTGTTGGAGGCTCCTGCCACATGAATGGCTAGGAGATCCGCCTCCAGGCTGCATGCAGTGACCAGATGCAGAGCTTCCTTGCATAGGAGCATGGGCGTGTCCCGCCCTGGCGGTTTAGATAGTACATGGTCATGGTATTGTCTGTCTGAACCCGGACCACTTGACTCCAGAAATGGAGCAAGGCGGTGAGAGCTAGGCCGCTGGAGCTCCAACAGGTTGATGTGGCATCGGGACTCCAGCAGGGACCAGAGGCCATTAGCTCACGTGTTCCCCAGATGGGCACCCCAACCCATCAGAGAGGCATCGGTCGATAGAGAGACCGTCAGCTCGGGGCAGACGAACGGGATGCCCTCCTGCAGATGAACTGGAATGGTCCACCACTGGAGAGCGTTCCACATCCCCTGGGTCACCGTCACTAGCTGGTCCAATGGATCGCAGCGTTGTGACCACTGGCTGGCCAGCCCCCACTGAAGGGGGCGCAAGTTCCAGCGGGCCCAACAGACCACGCTGGTATAGGCCGCCATCAGACCCAGGAGGCGCAGGAAGTCCCGGGTAGGGCGCAATTGCCCAACCAGAAATGATTGAGCAAAGGAGAAAGAACCTCGGCCCTGTCTGCCGGGAGCGTGCTCTGGCTCGAAGAGGTCGAGCTCTGCCCGATGAAAAGAATCACCTGCTTGACTCGAGTTCCGACTTGGCCTGCGTTGATGAGGAGGCCGACCTGAGAACAAACCTGGAGGGCCAGGTCTCTGGACGCTCCACCTCCTGTCTGGAGGGCTGCTATCAACCAATCATCAGGTAAGGGTGAAGCCGGACCCCTCGGCACATGAGGAATACTGTCACCACTGCCATGCATTTGGTGAAGACCCTGGGAGCTGGAGATAAGCGAGGGGCATGGCTTGGAACTCGAACCTTCCGCTCAAGCCGGTAAGGAACCTTTGATGGGACGAGACGGATAGGGATGTGAAAGAACGCGCCCTGTAGGTCCAGAGAGCAGAAACCACATGCCGTGGTTCCAAGGATGGGATTATCTGAGCCAGAGTGACCATTCTGAAGGTTCGAGACCTTAGGAACTTATTCCAGGTCATGTAAGTCGAGAATGGGGTGCCAGCCCGTCCGTTTTGGAACCAGGAAGTACCTGGACCACGAACCCGGGTTTGAGGAGGGTCGCCACCTCTTATCACCTCCTTCTCGGGAGAGAGTGATGTCGGCTCGCGCAGCTGACAGCGAGCCGGACCCGAGGCCCCCAGTGCGGCGGCTCTGAAGGGTGGGGCCTGCTCGAACTCAGAGACAGGCCCTTTCTCTACCATACCAACACCCACCTGTCTGTGGTAATAGCAGACCAGGCGGAAAGGAAGTACTTGGAGCTGTCTTCTAACTGGGGAACCTGGGGTGAGGACGAAAGCTGGGGGCCACACCCTCAACCCGTCACTGTGCAGGCTTGGAGGAGGACCGCCGAGAACCGCCTGGGCTTTACCTCCCTGCTTCCTGGAGGAGGAAGCTGCAGGCTTGGGTTTGGGATGCCAGCGTGAGCCTGCTGGCCCTGGTGTTGCTGGGCGGGCGGCGGCGCAGGCGCGAAAGGAGCTTGGGTTGAGGTCTCGGCCCTTGTCCCTCTGGCGGATGATACCCAGTCCAAGGTGGCATTGACTTTTCGATCCTCTGGAGATGGCCTTCCACTCCAGGGCCGAAGAGTCGGTCCCCAAGAGGGGACATCCACCAATTTGTTCTGGGTATCCGCTGTGAAGGTGGATATCCTCAGCCAGCCTGCGACGGCGCATAGCCACTGCAGCCACTACTGACCTGGCGCATGAATCACCGATGTCCAAGCAGTCTGAAGTTGCTGCTTGGCCACTGCCTGCCTGGTCCCGCACCTGCTTGACCGTGGTCTGCAGGTCAGCGAGAGATGAGGACCACCTCGGTCCAGGGAGCCCAACAGGCGTGAGAAAAATGTGCCATCAATGCGGCCGGAGCTGGCCTGGCCCGAAGGCCAAGGGAGGGCGCACCATAGACTTTCGCGGCATGGTCCAATTTCTTGGACTCCTTGTCGGGAGGTTTGTCCACGTCCCTAGCGTTTTCGACGCCGGAACGCTGTGGTAACAATCCTCGGCCGAGGGATGTTCCGAAACCGGACGGGGAACCCGGGGGACCGCATACTTCCTGGCCATCCTGGTCAAGGCGCAGGGCAGGAAGCAGGACGCTGCCAGAGCTCCAAGGCCGGCCCACAATGGCCTCAGCCACAGGGAAGGCCTCCGTGAGGATCCTCAGTCCAATATCTCCATGAGGGGATACTTGGCCCGGCTTGGATCACGGGCTCGAGCTGCATCCCGGTGGATTCGGGAAATGAGTCTGAGCAACCCCAGGAAGGACTGAGGCTGTCGCCCAGCGACTGACCTTCAGAGACCCAAGTCCACTCGCTTGGAGAAGAAGGAGAATCGTGCCGGACTCGAAGAGTCCAAGAGCTCCTCGGGCCTGAGCCACCTCCACCTGCCGGCGATCGGGAGTGAGGGTGACCGACAACCTATGGGGCAGACCCTGAGCCGACCGAGAATTCTTGGTGGACCCCAAACCGTGGCTGTGGAGGCAGAGGTTCCACCGGATCGGTGGAGCAGCTGGTTTGGCCAAACAACCGGCCTGACAACAGGCTCTCGGTACAATGGGTGGTTGTTTGGCCGCTCGGTGACAGCCACTTAATGGCCGGGAAGGCGGACATCGGCTTATTCGGTCAGAAGGAGCTGTTGCCACGTGAGGTCTCGTATCACAACACAACTTGCGTCGAAAGCCTCCTCTCATCCGAGGAGGAGGAAGAGACGGCACCGCTGCAGCGGTGCCGACACGCGACCCCCTGTATGGCGGGATGGCTGAGACCTGCAAAGATCCGAGACCGAGACCTCGGCTTTTCGAGACAGTGCGGAGGAGGGGATGAGTGGAACAGCTCCTCCCTCGGCTCGGAGGGAACACCAAGGGCTCCGGAACCGAGGCACTGGCAAGCCACAGGATCCTCAACTCCCACGGGGAACCCGGAGAGGGATTTTTCGGCCAGCCGGTCGACAACCTGTCAGCGGGTCGAGAAAAGATCTCGACTGAGGCGATGGGAGTCTCGGTCAGCTGACCTACAACGGGGACACCGTGAGACCAGTGGCTGAAGCCGAACATCGACCCGAGAAGTGGAGTGGCCGACAACTTCCGGGAGAGGGACCTTCCCGCTCCAAGAGCGATAAAGCGAAGGCGATACCTTGTCTTTCTTCTTGGACCGAGAAGAAGAAGGTCCAGCAGGCGTTGGTCCCTCCTAGTGGAAGGGACAGACACAACTTCCATAAAGAAGCTGTGTAAGAGGAACCCAGGAAGAGTGGAATAAAAGCAGCGGTCGAGGAAGATGCAGCCTCGCGCCTCTTCTCTTTGAGGGTGATCATCTGCTCTAGCTGATCCATGCAAGCCCGCCGGCCGCTGAACACATGACCAGACTCTTTTGACAACGATTGAAGCGTTTCAGGCGCCCCAGTTGTAAGCAGGCGACACGGTCTTCGAAAATGTGGGCGGCTGAAAGGAAGAGCTGGGTCATCAAGCCTGCGGGTGGTGCTCGAGGACCTAAACAGTACACACACGTGGGTCTTGGGATCCGTCGAGACATCTTCTGCCCACAAGAGGCACATGGCCGAAAACCGAGGTCGTTTGTCCATCGCAGCCACTGAGGGGATAGGAGCCGAAAGTCTTTAAGCAAAAACTTTTAAATCCAGAAAACAGAAGGTAGGAACCAGTCTTCATCGGACCTGGTTAAGGAGACCTGAACCAGCGGTAAGGAAGATCTGGGCGTCATGGGGGGCGGACGAGGAGTTTACCACCGAGATTGGATGGGAGGAACCGGCTTGAAGACCTTCCGGCAAGATTTAAAGCGGCAAGGATACCTGCCAGACAGTGTGGATGAACAACATATCCATGTCCCTAGAAAAACAGGTTACTCAACCGTAACAGTAGTTCTAGAAGTGATGTATGTTGTTCATCCACACTGTCTGGCATGTCCTTTCCCTTTAAGAATCTTGCTGGAAGGTCTTGAAGCTGGCTCCTCCCACTCACCCAGGTGGTATAACCCTCAGCTCCGCCCCATGATGCCAGATCTTTGCCCGCTGCAAGCTCAGGTTGTGCATCGAAGCCGGAGAGGTCGGGTGGGTTCGTGTGTACACACAAACAACATATACCACTCCTAGATCTACTGTCACAGGTGAGTAACCTGTTTTTCTAGGATCGTGGATATGGTTGATTTATCCACACTGTTAGGCAGACTCCAAGCAGTTCGCCAGGAGGAGGGAGGCAAGGCGCACACCCCCTCTCATACACTTACCCGAGGAACAGAGATTGGAGAACTGAGGCCCCACAACCAGCATCCCGGTGTGACTCTAGGTCGATGTGGTAGTTGGTGATGAAGGTGTTTGCAGACTTTCAGGTAGCATCCCTGCAGATTTCCTGGATAGGGATGTTCCTGGAAGCAGCCACTGACACAGCAGTATGGTGGGTGGAGTAAGCTCTTATCCCTCTGAGAGGCTCCTTGCCCGCCAACCTATAGCAGAGATAAATGCAGAATGTAATCCATCTGCCAATCGTCCACTTTGCTACAGGTCTGCCAGATGCGGTTTCAGCATAGGTGACAAACAGCTGGTGAACCTCTCCCCAAACCTTAGCCATCTGCTCCTTATAATAAGAGAGCACTCATCTCAGGTCCAAAGTATGGAGCCTGTACTCTGCCTCAGAGTTGTAACTGGGGTAGTACACCGGCAGTCAACACCTGATTAAGGTGGAACTCTGACACCACCTTTGGAAGGAATTTCAGATGGGGGCGCTGGACAACCTTGTCCCTGTGGAAGACCAGGTAAGGAAACTCCTCTGAGAGCGCCTAGAGCTCCCCAGTCCTTCTGGCTGACATAATAGCCACCAAAAAGGTGGTCTTCCATGACAAATGTGACATCTCACACTTGTGCATCGATTTGAATGGCTTGCCCATGAGCTTTGCCAGTACCAGCAGTAGATCCCACAGAGGTGGAGGTTCATGCACTGGAGGGGATATGTGGTCGAGGCCTTTAAAGAAATACCAGACCACCTTCTCCTGTGCCACAGTCTACTGACTGGCCTGTGTCCGGCAGGCAGAGATGGCTGCCAGGTTCACCTTAAGGGTCGTAGACCGAAGACCCCCTTTGGACAGAGACCAAAGGTAGTCTAGGATGTTAGCCACTGGACAGGACAAAGGGTCCAGGCCCTTACCCTGACACCACATGGAAAACCTTTTCTGTTTGAAGACATAGCACCTCCTGGTCGACTCCTTTCTGGATGCTTCCACTACTATGAGTATATCCTCAGTAAGACTCAGAGCCTGGAACTCTAACCGCTCAGGAACCAGGCTGTCAGGTGCAGGGATTGAAGGTCCGGATGGAATACCTTTCTCTGACTGACAGATAACAGATCCCGGCATACTGGAAGATGCCACGGAGGCCTGGAGCTGAGGCTGAGGGGATCTGGATACCAGAACTGGCGAGGCCAGTCTGGGGCTACCAGGATCACCTGTGCCTTGTCCCTTCTGACCTTGAGGATCACCTTGTGAACCAAGGGGAGTGGAGGGAAGGCACAGAAGTGGCCTGGGGTCCACAGCCTTGAGAACACATCCGCCTGCAGCAAGCCCTTCTGAGGGGGTGGGCATGAAACAGCCTCAGCTTGGTGTTCTCCCTGGAGGTGAACAGATCCACCTGAGATTTGCCCCAGTGGGGAACAGGCTGTGTACCACCTCGGGATGGAGAGACCACTCATGTGATGTCTCACCCACATGGCTGAGAGCGTCCACCAGTTGATTTGAGGCTCCTGCCACATGGATGGCTAGGAGATCTGCCTCCAGTTGGCTCACAAGGGTCCAGATGCAGAGCACTTCCCTGCATAGCAGCCTGAAGTGCATGCCACCCCGATTGTTGAAGTAGTACATGGTCGTGGTATTGTCCATCTGGACCTGCACCACTTGACCCCGAAAGAGCGGAGCGAATGCTGACAGTGCCAATCTGACTGCTCTGAGCTCCAGCAGGATGATATGATATCGGGATTCCTCGTGGCTCCAGAACCCATGGGTGTCTGTGGTTCCCCATGTGGGCTCCCCAGCCAGTGAGAGAGACATCGGTCGTGAGAATGGCCATTGGCTCGGGATGGACAAACTGGATCCCTTTCTGCAAAGTGATCCAGGAAGGTCCACCATTGGAGAGCGTCCCACATCTTCTGGGTCACAGTGACCAGCTGGTCAAAGTGACCTTGACGCTGGGTCCATTGGCTGGCCAGTTCCCATTGAAGGGGGCACATATGCCATCGGGCCCATCGGACCACGGTGGTACAGGCCGACATGTATCCCAGCAGGCACAGAAAGTCCCGGGAAGGGCGCAAGTGTCCAACCAGAAAGGATTGGGCAAAGGAGGAGAGAACCTCTGCCCTGTCCATCGGGAGCCAGGCTCTGGCTCAGCAGGAGTCGACCTTTGCCCCGATGAAACATATCACCTGTGAAGGGACGAGTTCCAACTTAGCTCCGTTGATCAGGAGACCAAGGTTGGTGCAGGTCTGGAGGACCAGGTCCCTGGACCTCTCCGCCTCTTGCTTGGTGGGACCCGCCAAGAGCCAGTCGTCGAGTTATGGGTAAACTCTGACCCCCTCAACGACGAAGATGGGCTGCCACCACTGCAGTGCATCTGATGAAGACCCATGGGGCCGATGACAGGCCAAACGGCATGGCTTGGAACTCGGAATAGGGCTCCTTCTGCTCTGAAGCGAGTCTCTGGTGAGACAGATGGATCGGGATGTGAAAGAATGTGTCCTGGAGATCCAGAGAGCAAAACCAAATGTTCTGCTTCAGGGATGGTATGATTTGGGACAGAGTTACTATCTTGAAGGTGCGTGATCTGAAGAACTGGTTCAGGTCATGCAGATCTAGAATGGGGCACAAGTCCCCCATCCGCTTTGGAACCAGGAAGTACCTGGATACGAACCCTGGGTTGACCGGGGGGGGTCTGTGACTCTAGCCACCATCTCCTTGTGGAGGAGTTGGGCAATGTCATCTCGAAGAGCCGACTGAGTATGTACGGACACCATATCCTCCCGTGAGGCTTGGCTTGGCTTGGAGGGTACTGCTTGAATTCCAGAGGTAGTCCCTGGCCCATCACTTCTAGAACCCACCTGTCCATGGTAACAGCAGACCAGGCAGAAAGGAAGTGGTGGAGCTGGCCCCCATGGGAGGACCCAGAGCTTGTATGACAGGTATGGGGGTGGCCCCCCCATCCAGTCACTGGGTAGGCTTGGAGGAAGAGGGTCCAGACTGGTGACCACCAGAGCCTCGATCTCCAGGCTTACGGGCCACTGGAGGCCTGGACTTGAGCCGAGGGCACCAAGACTGTACCTGCTGTTGCTGCCACGCTTGGAAGTGGGGCTGCTTGGTTGCAGGGGCAGAGTGCCGAAGTTTTTTTCTTCTGCTTTTTGGAACCCTGGGATTCCTTCTGTGTAGAAGTTCTGGAGTCCAAGGTGGCACTGGACTTCTCAATGTGCTGGAGGTGTACATCCACACCTGGGCTGAAGAGGTCGGTACCCAGGAAAGGGATGTCCGTTAGCTTGTGTTGGGTGTCTGCCGTGAAGGTGGAGACCCTTAACCAAGCCCTGTGGTGCATGGCAACTGTGGCTGCCACCGAAAGGGCGCATGGATCCCCGAGGTCCAGAGCCGTCTGGGGTCCCGACCCTGATCCTGGACCTGCTTGACCATGGTCTGGAGGTCTGTGGGGAGGTGAGGAAGGACCTCATCAAGACAGCCCAGAAGGGCGTTTGAGAAATGCGCCATGATGTTAGCCGAGCTTGTCTGACGGGAGGCCCAGCGTAGAGGCGGCATAGACTTTACGGGTAGAATGGTCCAGTTTTTTGGACTCCGTGTCCGGAGATCTATCTATATCTGTCGAACTACCCGAGCATAGGAATACAGATTCGGTCACCAGACCCTCCGCAGAGGGGTGCTCTGTGAACCCCAAAAGGAACCCAATAGGCACCACGTATTTGTGGGCCATACGGGCACAAGGCGCAGGGCAGGATGCTGCCATAGTGCTAAAGCCAGACCAACAATGGCCTTGGCCACTGGAAAGGCTTCCAAGAGTGAATCCCCCCGTTTGAGGATATCCATGAAGGGATATTCAGCCAGTTTCTGGATGGGTTCAAGAGGCATATCTGTGGATACGGAGATAAGATGGAGGGTGCCCATAAAGGAAGAGGGGCCTTTTACTGTCCAGAGACTACCAACTGATTCCTCATCTAAGGGGAATGAACGTCCGAGTCCTCCGACTCTGGATAAATCAGCTGGCCACCTGTCTCCCTCCACCCGCCTAGGATGGTCAGGAGTAAGGGTAACAGAGAGCCTACGCGGGAGGCCCGGAACAGGCAGAGACTCTCTGGCAGGCACCCCCACTGGGGGCTATTTAGGTGGTGGCGCTACCAAGATTGGTGGAGAGGTCGATTTTGGCTGAGCCGGAATGGTTTTGACAGACTCCCGGGGAGGAGGAATGGTGCGGGTCAGCTCCAGAGAAGTCAGCTTCGGCCTGGAAGGCGATAGCCAAGTAATGGCTGGGGTGGAAGCCAGAATTGGCTTTTGATAGGACAAGATCAGCTGTTGCCACATTACATCTTTGTAGTGTCGACGGGAGTTTCTGACGAAGCTTCTCCTCATCCGAGGAGGACGAAGAAAAATGTCGACGGTGCCTCTTCTTAAGAGCGCGTGTGCGCCTTCTTCATCCTGTCGGTTGAAGGGGTCCAAGACCTCAACCGTTGGGGTGACAGACGGGGTCTATCAGAAGGCACCAGGGAGACCAGTGGTTCTTCTTGGTCAGGGACCAGTTCCCTGATGGGGTTCCCAGTGGGCTGGGTCTCCTCATCGGGAAGAGGCAGGACCGGGGTCCTGAATAAGGAGCCGTCGGTCTCGTCAGGCAACGACAGGTCAACTGGGTCAAGAATGATCTCAACCGGATCGTCATCCAGTATCTGTGCTGGCTGGCCTGATGGTGGAACCGTGAAACCAGCGACTGAGGCCGCAACCTCGACCGAAGTCGAGACAGGTGATTCCTGGGACTAAGATCTCTCACGATCTCAGGAACGCTGTTGATTAAACGAAGATTCTCTCGGTTCCTCATCCTTTTTATGGGACTGAGAGACATGCGTGTCCAAAAGCCACTCGCCCTTGGTGGGAAGGGACTGGCACATCTCCTAAAAGGATCCAGAGAAAGTGGAGCCCAAGCTGAGTGGTATGAAAAAGGATTTCGAGGACAGCTCCGTGGCCCGAGCCACCTCTTCCTCGAAGGCCTTCATTTGTTCAAGCTGCTCGGCGGACCCCACAGCTGTGGAGACAGCCCATTGGGCTTCCTTAGATTTGACCATCTGATTCCGTTTCTCTGGTCTGCTCAATTTTAGCTGTGTGAGACAATCGTCCAAGATGTCCGGGTGAAATGCATGACATCTCACAGGCCTGGGTATCATGGCCAACACCCACGCAATACATGCACGTGGCATGCGGGTCTGTGCGAGACATCTTTTGCCCACACGGGCAGCGTCGGAAACCAGAAGAAGATTTATCTTCCATAGTGGTCGAGATCGCAAAGCGATTTTCATTAACTCTGTTGAGTTTAAGTTTAAGCAACCCCCAGCATTTTGAAATCAGGACCTACTGAACGTGAAAGTGATAAGGAGGGAACCTGCATCTTCCAGTGGAAAGGAAGATCTGGCATCATGGGGCATAGCCAAGAGTTATACCACCCGGGTGGGTGGGAGGAGCCAGCTTTAAGACCTTCCAGCAAGATTCTTAAAGGGAAAGGACGTGCTAAACAGTGTGGATAGAACAACATATCCACGATCCTAGAAATAAATGTGGCACTGGTAAAAAAAAATACATGAAAGTCGTTTGAACTGTGGACAGCAGTCTATGTGTAATTCTTATAAAATAAATTAGTTACGCAAGAACTTACCATAACATTAGATCTTCAAGAGAGGTTCCTGCAGTAGGTATTCAGCTATAGGACTGTGCCCCCTGGCATCAGGATTGCATGGCAAACTTCTAGCTAGCAATATATATAGGGGGACCACCCCCGGTGTCACATGACGGGACGTCAGCATGACAGTATTTAGTGAGTGGTCCCCACGCCCGCCCTCAAGTTCTCCTGCCGGAAGATCCCAGGAAGGGGAGATGGGAGAAAGGAGAAAAACACTTTGAGCCCGGAGTGCTGATAAAAAGCCCTGGAAAGGGAAAGGAGAAAAAACAGGAGCTGGGAGAAGGTGGGAGGGAAAAGATGACCTACTGCAGGAACCTCTCTCGAACACCTACTGTTACGATAATTCTTGCGTAACTATAATATCTTACTTCGAGAGGGTTCCTGCAGTAGTTCTTCATCTATATGACTTAATACCTAGCAGTCAAGAAATACAGGTTACTCACCTGTAACAGGAGTTCTAGGAATGGTATATGTTGTTCATCCACACTCATTGGCAGTATCCTTGCCGCTTTAAATCTTGCCGGAAGGTCTTCAAGCTTGCTCCTCCCACCCACCCGGGTGGTATAACTCTCGGCTCCGCCCCATGACGCCAGATCTGGCCCGCTGGAAGCTCAGGTTGTGCGTCGAAGCCGGGGAGGTCGGGTGGGTCGTGTGGATGAACAACATATACCATTCCTAGAACTCCTGTTACAGGTGAGTAACCTGTATTTCTAGGGACATGGATATGTTGTTCATCCACACTCATTGGCAGACCCCTAGCAGTTCTCCGGGAGGAGGGAGGCAACACACCCCATATATCTCTACTTGGGAAAGAGAGACTGAGAACCAGGCCCCAAACCAGCATCCCGCGTGACTCAAGGTCGATGTGGTAGTGGGTAATGAAGGTGTTTGCTGACTTCAGGTAGCAGCCCTGCAGATTTCCTGGATAGGGACGCCCTGAAGCAGCCACCGTTGCAGCAGTATGGCGGGTAGAATGAGCTCTTATCCCTCTGGGAGGCTCCATGCCCGCTAACTTATAGCAGAGATCTATGCAGGAGGTTACCCACCTGCTTATCGTCAGCTTGGCTGCAGGTCTGCCAGATCTTGGCTTCAGCGTGGTGTGACAAACAGCTGGCGAACCTCTCCCAATTTCAACCGTCGCTCCTTATAATAAGCGCCCTTCTAGGATCAGAGTATGGAGCCTATATTCGCCCAGGTGTGATTGGGTAGAACACCGCAGAGTCAACACCTGGTTAGGTGAAACTCCGACACCACCTTCGGAAGGAATTTCGGTGGGGCGCAGGACAACCTTGTCCCTGTGGAAGACCAGGTAAGGAGACTCGATGGAAAGCGCCTGGAGCTCTCCCATCCTTCTGGCTGACGGATAGCCACCAAGAAGGCGGTCTTCCACGACAGGTGAGAGAGAGCACACCTGGCATAGGTTCAATGGCTTGCCCATGAGCTTTGCCAGTACCAGCAGTAGATCCCATGGAGGTGGGGGTTCCGCACTGGAGGAAATGTGATCAAGGCCTTTGAAAAAGCGCCAGACCACCTTCTCCTGCGCCACACGACTGCTTCCTGCCCGCGCCTGTAAGCAGAGATGGCTGCCAGTGCACCTCTTAGGGTCGCGACTCCAAGCCCTTGACTAGAAAGGGACCATAAATAGTCCAAGATGCTTGCCAAGGAACAGGAGGAAGGGTCCAAGCCTGTTCTGACACCAAATGGAAAACCTTTTCCATTTGAAGGCATAGCATTTTCTGGTCGACTCACGGGACGCCTCAACTACATTGAGGACCTCGCCGGAAAGACCCAAAGCCTGGAACTCTCAGCCAGGAACCAGGCCGTCAGGTGCAGGGATTGAAGGTCCGGATGGAACACCTTCCCTGATTGACTGAGAGCAGGTCAGGCGAGCTGGAAGCTGCCGCGAGTCCTGGAGCTGAGACTGAGGAGATCTGGGTACCAGAACTGGCGAGGCCAGTCTGGGGCTATCAGAATCACCTGCGCCTTGTCCCTCCTCGCTTGAGAAGCACCTTGTGGATCAAGGAAATGGGGAAAGGCAAAGAGGCCCGGGTCCATTGCCTCGAGAAGGCATCCCCTGCAGCGAGCCCTGCTGAGGGGCGGCATGGAACAGACTCAGCCGCGTTCTCCGTGGAGGCAAACAGGTCCACCTGAGGTGTGCCCCAAGGGAGAACAGATGCTGTACTACCTCCGGCAGGAGAGACCACTCGTGGGATGCAGCCCCTATCCGGCTCAGGGCATCGGCCAGGGTGTTGGAGGCTCCTGCCACGTGAATGGCTAGGAGATCCGCCTCCAGGCTGCGCACGAGTGACCAAATGCGGAGAGCTTCCTTGCATAGAAGCATGGAGCGCGTCCCGCCCTGGCGGTTTAGATAGTACATGGTCGTGGTATTGTCCGTCTGGACTCGGACCACTTGACCCCGGAGGAACGGAGCAAAGGCGGTGAGAGCTAGGCGGACCGCTCGGAGCTCCAGCAGGTTGATGTGGCATCGGGACTCCCGCGGGGACCAGAGGCCATGAGCCCGGTGTTCCCCCAGATGGGCACCCCAACCCATCAGAGAGGCATCGGTCGACAGAGAGACCGTCGGCTCGGGCGACGAACGGGATGCCCTCCTGCAATTGATCTGGAACGGTCCACCACTGGAGAGCATTCCACATCCCCTGTGTCACCGACCAAGCTGGTCCAAGGGATGCGCGTTGTGACCACTGGCTGGCCAGTCCCCACTGAAGGGGAGCATGTTCCAGCGGCCCAACGGACCACGCTGGTACAGGCGCATGAGACCCAGGAGGCGAGGGGAGTCCCGGCAGGGCGCAATTGCCCAACCAGAAATGATCGGGCAAAGGAGGAAAGAACCTCGGCCCTGTCCGCGGGAGCCGCGCCTGGCTCGAAGAGAGTCGAGCTGGCCCGATGAATAAAATCACCTGCTTCGGCTCGAGTTCCGACTTGGCCTCGTTGACAAGGAGGCCCAGTTGAGAGCAGACCCGGAGGGCCAGATCTCTGGACCACTCCACCTCCCTTCCTGGAGGAGCTGCTATCAGCCAGTCGTCCCAGGTAAGGGTACACCCGACCCCTCGGCGCCAAAGGAATGCTGTCACCACTGCCATGCATTTGGTGAAGACCCTGGGAGCTGGAGACAAGCCAAGGGCATGGCTTGAATCAAGAGAGATCCTTCCTTCTGAAGCGAAGGAATCTCTGGTGAGACGGACGGATAGGGACGTGAAAAACGCGCCCCTGCAAGTCCAGAGAGCAGAACACACACTGCTGCCCAAGGATGGTATTATCTGAGCCAGAGGACCATCCTGAAGGTTCGAGACCTTAGGAACTTGTTTAGGTCGTGTAGGTTAGAATGGGGCGCCAGCCCCGTCCGCTTCGAACCAGGAAGTACCTGGACACAAACCCTGGGTCTGAAGGAGGGTCCCACCTCTCTTACCACCTCCTTCTGGAGGAGGAGAGTGATGTCGGCTCGACGAGCCGCCAGTGAGGCTGGGATCCGAAGCCCCGAGGGGCGGCGGCTCTGAAGGGTGGTGCCTGCTCGAATTCCAGAGGCAGGCTCTTCCCACCACCTCCAAGACCCACCTGTCCGTGGTAACAGCGGACCAGGCGGAACGGAATGCGGGCAGTCCCCAGCGGGGGACCCAGGTAAGGTGACGGGATGGGGCGACACCCCTCAGCCCGCTCACTGGGCAGGCTTGGAGGAGGGACCGGCCGAGGGACCTCCTGGGCCCTCCTCCCTGCCTCCTGTTAGAGGAAGCCGGCGGCTTGGGTTTGGGATGCCAAGGTCGAGCCTGCTGGCCCTGACGTTGCTGGCCGGGCGCGGGGGCACAGAAGGACCTAAAGGGCTTAGGCTGTGGTTTCTGGCCTTTGTCCTTCTGAGCGGAAGAGACCGAGTCCAAGGTGGCATTGGACTTCTCGATCCTCTGCAGGTGACCTTCCACCCCAGGGCCGAAGAGGTCAGTCCCCAAAAAGGGAACATCCGCCAACTTGTGCTGGGTATCCGAAGTAAAGGTGGATATCCTCAGCCAAGCCCACCGACGCATAGCCACTGCGGCCGCCACCGATCTGGCACATGAGTCCCCTACATCCAAAGCAGTCTGGAGCTGCTGTTTGGCCACTGCCCTGCCCTGGTCCCGCACCTGCTTAACCGTAGTCTGCAGATCGGCGGGAAGATGAGGGATGACCTCATCCAGGGAGCCCAACAGGGCATGAGAAAAATGTGCCATGAGGACGGCCGAACTGGCCTGGCGAAGGCGAGAGGGCATGGCGTAGACTTTTCGCCCGACATAGTCCATTTCTTGGACTCCTTGTCAGGAGGTTTGTCCACATCCCTGGCGCTGCCGGCGCGGCCGAAAACGCTTGTCGGTAACCAACCCCTCAGCAGAGGGGTGTTCCAAAACCGGACAAGGAACCGGTAGGGACCGATACTTCTGGCCATCCTGGCCAAGGCGCAGGGCAGGGAAGCAGGGCGCTGCCAAAGTTCCAGTGCTGGACCCACTATGGCCTCGCCACGGAAAGGCCTCGCCGGAGAATCCCTCGGTCCAGAATCTCCGTGAGGGATACCTGGCCCGCTTGGAACGGGTTCGAGCTCCATCCCGTAGACCCGAGATGAGCAAGCAGTCCTAGGAAGGACGACGGGCTATCGCCCATTGGCTGACCTCCTGAAGACTCCAAGTCCAGTCGCTTGGAGAAGAAGGAGGAATCATCTTCGACTCGGAAGAGTCCTCAAGAGCTGCCTCTGGCCTGAGCCACCTTCACCCGCCGAGGTCGGTCGGGAGTGAGGGTAACTGACAGCCGATGGGGTAAACCCTTAGCCGACCGAGAATCCTTGGTCGGAGCCCCAATTGGTGGCTGTGGAGGCGGAGGTTCCACCGCAATCGGTGGAGCAGCTGGTTTTGGCCGAACAACCGGCCTGGGTATAGCCTCGGGCAAGTCGAGGTTGTGTCGTCGCCCGTGACAGTTGACTTAATGGCCGGGAAGGCGCGGAGTCGGGCTATTCCCCGCCAGGAGGAGCTGTTGAACATAAGGTTCTCGCATCGCCGACGACTTACGCAGCCTCCTCATCCGAGGAGGAGGACGACGAAGCGCGACGCCGCCATCATGGTGCGAGACCGAGACCGCCTATGACGGTGGGAACGGCTGGACGGCGAAGAGGTCCGAGACCGAGACCGAGAGTCCCGGAATTCCGGGTCGGTGCAGGGAGGTGTCGGCCGGAACCGACACTCCCTTCGGCTCGGAAGGTCCATCCGAGGGCTCCGGAACCGGAGGCACAGGCGAGCCCACGGGATCCTCAACTCCTCCCGGGGGAACCGGGGAGAGGGGAATTCGCTGCTAAAGGCGACAGCTCATTCAATGGGTCGAGAAAACTGACTTCATCAGTGGGAGTCTCGTCAACTGACCTGACGGGGACACCGTGAGGCCAGTGGCCGGAAGCCGAGCGGTCGATCAAGCCGACGGTCGACGGCCCGGGAGAGGGACCTTCCCGCTCCCAAGAGCGCCGACGAGGGATTCTACCCCTGTCCCTCTTTTGGACCGAGAAAAAGGTCCAGCAGACGAGCCCTTCTCCTTTAGTGGAGGGACAGACAAAGCTCCTTAAAGGAAGCCGTGTAGGAAGAACCCAGAGAGGCGGGATAAATGCCGCGGCGAGCAAGATCACGATCGCGCCGCCTCCTCTTCTAGGGCGCACCATCCGCCGAGCTGATCCGCCGACCCGCCGCCATGACACCGCCAACCGGCCTCCTTGGACTTCACCGAGGGAACGCTCGGGACGGCCCAGTTGCACCGTAGCAGCACGGTTCTCGGGAGGGACGTGAGGTCAGAAAGATGAGCACAGGTCGCAAGCTCGCGGGTCGTGCTCAAGGCTCCAAGCAGTAGACACACGTGGAGTGTGGATCCGTCCGAGACATCTTCTGCCCGCATGGGCATCTCCGAAATCCGGGAGTCGATTTATCCATCGCAGCCGCGAGGGATCGAAGACTGAAGTCTTTTGCAAAATATTATTTTTAAATCCGCAAACGGAGAAATAGGAACCAGTCACAAACGCAGAGCGTTAAGGAGGGAACCTGAGCTTCCAAGCGGTAAGGAAGATCTGGCGTCATGGGGCGGAGCCGAGAGTTATACCACCCGGGTGGGTGGGAGGAGCAAGCTTGAAGACCTTCCGGCAAGATTTAAAGCGGCAAGGATACTGCCAATGAGTGTGGATGAACAACATATCCATGTCCCTAGAAAAGAAGTCTGAGACTGAGGCCCGGGAGAAGGAATAGTCTGCCAATTGGTAAGCCTATCAGGACAAAAGGCCTTGCAGGACAGTAAGTCCAAAACCTGCCCTGCACCTAGCGATGTCCAGACTGTAATGCTTGGTGAAAGTATGGGCCATAGTCCAGGTGGCCACAGCACAATTCTCTGAGGCGGACTGTAAAAACCGTAAAAAGGCCATGGAAGCAGCCATGCCTCAGGTCGAGTGGCCCTTAACATCCCCTGGAAAGGGTTTCTCGTAGTTCTGATAAATGAGCGAGATGCAATAAGCCAACCATTTTGACAGGCACTGCTTTTAGATGGCAGTGCCCCGACGTCTGGGTGTAAAGGCAACAAAACAACTGATTTGACTTGCGCACCTCCTTGGTCCGAGAGATATATCTCAGAATCCTGTGCACATCCGTGTGCAAGAGGTAGTCCACCCCTGTTGGAATATTTGGGAAAGAAAACCGGCATCTGAACATCTTGGTTCAAAGTTAATTCCGAAACCACTTTTGGCATAAAGGAAAGGTTAGTCCGCAGAGTCACCTTGTCTCTGTGGAAAATTAAATAAGGCTCCTTGCAAATGAGGGCCTGAAGCTCTGAAATCCTTCAAGCTGAAGTAATAGCAACTAAAAAGAGCACTTTCCAAGACAAACAACGCATGTCACAACTTGCTGCTGGCTCAAACTGGGGCAAAGCAAGTTTCTCTAAAATAAAATGCAAGTCAAGTCCCAGGGGGGAACCGAACTACAGACTGGAGATTTTAAGCGGAGGATCCCATTTAGAAAAGTTTTGGAGACCTCCAACTGAGCGAGGGTTCTGCCCTCCACCGGAAGGTGGTAGACAGAGACTCGCTGAAACACGGACCTTCAGGGAAGAATAACTGAGGCCTGAATCATTCAAGTGCAAGAGGTACTCTAGGACCTGGGGCACCGAGCAAGAAAAAGGGTCCAGGCCCTTGGCCATTGCACAAATGGTGAATCTCTTCCATGTCGTAGCAAATGTGGATCTAGTGGAAGGCTTTCTGACCTCCACTAGAACCTGGGCAACCCTCGAGGAGGCACCAAATCATTAGACAGCTACGTTCATAGGTGCCATGCATGTAAGTGAAGAGACTTGAGGCTCGGATGCACCAAGCTGCCCTGCTCCAGCATCAGCAGGTCAGGTTAAGAGAGGAAGAGGTACTGGGGGTTCTGATGCAAACTGCTGTAGCAGAGGGAACCAGATCTACCAAGGCCAGAGGGGAGCAATGAGGATCATGTGCGCACCTTCTGCTTGAAGCTTCAGCAGCACCTTCTGCAGATTTGGAAAGGCATACAAGAACTTCCCTGTCCAACAAAGAGACAGCATGTCTTGCCAGAAAACACCTGGGAACCAGTGAGCAAAAGCTGGGTAGTTCTGGGTTGGATGGGGAGGCAAATAGATCCAGCTCTGGCTGTTCCCATAGAGTAAAAGATCTTCCACTACCTCTTGTCTTAACTCCCACTCGTGAGCCTGCATGATGGTGTGGCTGAGACTGTCCATTAGGACACTGTGAACTGCCAGTACATGGACTGCTGTCAAAGACAGGCCATGCAGGACTGCCCAAGACCACACCTGCATCACCTCCCTGCAGAGGGGGTATGATCGGGTGTCTCTCTGTTTATGTACCAGACCATGGCAGTATTGTCAGTCTGGATCAGAAGTGTTTCCGGAAGTAAGAGGCTTGAAACGCCTGGAGGGCATACAGCACCACTCATCTCCAGGACGTTTATGTGCAGATCTTGCAGAGAACATCTCCCCGGGTTCGATGGTTTCCTAGGTGGACTCCCCAACCCTGAATTGAGGTGTCCATTGCAAGGGTCATGGAAAGAGATGGGGGGGTGGAAAGGGCCCCCCAAGGAGAGGCTGGATAACTCCTGCCACCACAAAACATCCCTCTTCATGCTGTTGGAGACCAGGACCCTGTGGTCCAGGTCATCTAAACACTGATCCCACTGGACCCTGAGAGTCCACTGGGTCATCCTTATATGCAGTCTGGCCAACAGAATTGTGGGAATGGTGGCTGCCATTAAACTCAACAGACAGAGAATAGAGTGGGCTGTGGTCCAGCGAGAGTTTGACACAGATGAGGCCTGCTGTATCGTTTCTGACCTGTCCTGAGGCAAGAAGTCCCTGCCCTGGATCATATCCAACACTGCTCCAATGAATTTGAGGTGGTGGGAGGGTGAAAGCTGAGACTTGGGATAGTTCACGGTGATGCCAGGTCTGGAGAAGAGGTCCAGGGTGGTGGAGAGAGACTTCCGCAGACTGTACTGGGATGGGGCTGACAGCAGCCAGTCTTCCAGATATGGGAACACAAATCCCCTTGCAGCGTAAGGCCAGAGTCACCACTGCCAGGCACTTGGTAAAAACCTGAGGTGCCGATGACAAGCCAAGAAGAAGGGCCTTGAATTGGTAACGATTCCCCTGGAAGATGAACCGAAGGAAATGGCAGTGGGCCTGGAGGATAGGGATGTGCAGGTAAGCATCCTGCATGTCCAGCAAACAGACCCATTGGGTCTGGTGCAGGGGCGTAGTTTTTTTTTTTTTTTACAGGGGGGTAAGAACTTCAGAAAGTCCTGCTTTTCCTCGTAAATCCCAAATCAATGGGCCGGGAAGCTATCAGGTTTTTGATGCATTCTGGTGCATTTTAAGGGTAATTCTGGCACTATTTGGCTGCTTTCTAAGCCTTGTTTAACTTGTTACAAAACCACCATCCCTATCAAAATAACTAGATTTTTATTTTCTTTAAAATAATTGTCAAATGTAAAGCAACTTGTTGATTAGTATCAAGGAGCAGAAACCGCAAACTTCTCTTATCCAGAAAATTCAGCCATAAAATGTTCACACTGGGAACCATATTGCACATAGGGTTTACAAATGCTGTTAACAAAAATACAGTATAAGGGAAGTGACCACGTGGAGAGAAAATGTTACCACCGTTTATGGTTTCTTTTATCTGTGTCTCAAGTTAAATTATGGCTACTGGTTAGCCAGAGTAAAAGACATTCCTATGTAGCAACAATCAAACAGTCCCTGACCACTGACCACAGCCGCCTGGCTAAAAAAAGAAATATTGCAATATAAATAATACGTACAGTATTCATAATGAAGGTCAGAGGCCACTCCAAGTAAATACTAGCACTGACCTCTGACCTTTATTATGGCTATATATTTACTGGGCTGCATAACCTGGGGAATAATGTCTAGGAGTGACGTGATCCTACCTCTGTACAGTGCCTTGGTAAGGCTGCACCTTGAGTATTGCGTGTAGTTCTGGAGGCTGGACCTTAAGAAGGACATACTGCTGTTGGAGAGGGTCCAGAGAAGGGCAACCAGGATGATCCGGGGCATGGGGGATAGGACCTATGAGGACAGGCTGGAAGCCCTGGGGCTATATTCACTGGAGGAGAGGAGAGATAGCGGGGACATGATTGAGGTTTTCAAATATGTGAAGGGGATTAACAGGTGTAGAGCCAAATAAATTTTTAGGCTAACGCCAAGGGGCACAACCAGAGGGCATCAATGGAAACTGGAGGGAGGAACCTATAGGGGAGAATGTAGAAGGCATTGCTTCACAGAGAGGGTGGTGGAGCCATGGAATGCTTTGCCCAGGAGTCTAGTTGAGCAAGACACTGTGGAGGGATTCAAGAGAAGGTGGGGCAGATGCATGGGGGTACTGAAGCCAAGACTGACCCTCACAGGGACAACGGGGGGGGCGTTAGGTACTGGCTAACCAAGCAGACATGAAAGACCGTCAGGCCTATTCTGCTGGCTTTTAGTATGTTAGTATATTTATCATTATTGTGTTATACAGATCATACTAGTATGGTACAGCAACTGCTACAACCCAGACCCATTCAAACAACAGAGAATAATGTAGCCCCCTCAAAGCATGAAGCAGTACAAGCTGGTATTCCACACCTCAAGTATTGGTCCCTCAAAGAAGGTAGCAAGACACAGTTTGTTCATAATGTCTTTTAGGGTACAATACAACCAAATGGAACATGAAATCTCGTAACACTTTGCTCAGATTACCAAATAAACACATGAACTAAAACAAAATGCAAATCTCTCACAAAGTACACAATATTTATTCAGTGCAATGCAATCCAGTTTCATTTACTTTCCTGTTAATATTTAAACCCATTATTTCCAACATTGGAGGCAGTATAGCTATGGGGGTTGGGGTAATTCTACTCATGGGGTTGAAATTTCCAGTAGTTTTGGTACTGTAGCATGGTTAGTGATTTACAGTGTTGCTCACACATTTTCAGAGAGGATCAGACATTGTGTGTCCTTCCTTGATAGAATGTGTGGAACTTCTTTTGTCACATTTTATCACAAATGTAAGGCCAAATTCATTGAATGTGTTTCTCGTGGGTGTTCTGTTGACCTATCTGTCCCTTAGCTCAGCCTCAAGACACACTGTGTCCCTGACAGGCACCTCTTACACTGCACCCCTCTTCTCTCTCCACATTTTGCTTTAGCTCATTCCCCTGCTCTCTCCCTCCCACCCTGTCCTCTCCCTTCTGCTACTTTCCACAGCTTTTGAATCCATGTGTTATGACCCACCTCCTTGGCATGTTAAGCAGCTTGCCAGCTTTTTCCATTCAACACTCTTTATTCTGAAATGTTATTCCCCCTTTCCCCACTCCCTTCCTGTACTTCTTCACATTTTTTAAAATACTTATTCAAACAACATGAAGTCTTGCTATATTATAGACATTAGCAGTTTGTTCCAGCTCTAGAACTGCCCCGGAGTGAAATGGTTAAAACCATTCCAAAATAGAATTTTGGCATGAGAGCAGCTCTATCTGTGTCATTTCAAACTTGAACTGTCAGATTCTTTACTCCGCCTCAGTGAACAGTCGCTCCGGAGATTTCTCCTTCTGCTCGGTTCATTTCTCGGTTTAAAAAGTGTTTTCTCGGCTGGATTTAACCGAGAATAGTTTTATTTTAACTGCAAAACCGTTCGGTTCAAGCTCTATCTGTGGTAACCGTAAGTAAATGAAGGTTTTGTCTGTGTGGAACTTGTAAGTTATCGGTTCGGTTTTGAACCGATCAGTGGGTTTAAAACTCATTTAAAACTAAAAGTTACTATTTTAGAGTGCGGTTCCCGGTTCTTATCGGTTCTAAAAAAAACGGATTTATTACGGTTTTTCCAATACCCGTGACACGGTTAGGAACCGATAAGGGTGTCTTGCCTGGCACTGCCGTTAAAAGGGCAAGTTTTTGGTTAGGCTGGCATTATGTCTGAGAAACCCAAAAGAAAACCGGCCCACTGGTTTCAACACTGTGATGTTTGTGGGGAAGTCTTTGCCAAGGCTGACCCACACACACACATGTGTTTATTGTCTGGGGTTTGACCACCTCCAGTCAGACTGCCAGGTATGCAAGAATTTCCTGCAGCCACCCTGGAAAAAGATTGGGCAGGCTCAGGGAACGAGAGGTCAAAAAGTCCGCTGACCCGGATGGCCAGCCCGGTTCGGTGCCAACCGAACCAGAGGTAGTGCCCTGACCAGGGCCAGACTTCTCGGCAAAGAAAAGCTGGTTCTGAGGAACCAATTCCAGTAAAGAAAACAAGAAAATCAGCAGGTCTGAAGTCCAAAATTCCTTCTCCAACTGCTGCAGAGATAGCAAAAGCCATACAAATTGTCCAGTCACTGTCTCAGGGTCCGTCCGAACCACCATTATCTGGTAAAAGGTCGGTTCGTCCAGTCCCAGTGGTTCAGGATTATGATATTGAGGAATTTTATGAACCAGAGGAGGGGGAGGAGGATTATGAACAGTATGAATGTGGCTGGGAAGGTCTGGGTGTGCCCATTGAACCGGACATCTCCCCAGACAGACCTTTAGAATCTCCCCCTATGCTGTCTGAGTCCCCATCTCATTTTATGTTTTATAAAAAAGTTGCTGAAACCCTCCAGCTTCCTTTAGAAGAGGCTGTGGATGAGCAAGAGGAGCCTGATTTTGTAGAAATGATGGATATTCCAGAGTCTAGGAGATTGTCTATTCCTTTACATAAGTCTTTTAGGAAACAAACAATTAAAATTTAAAAGCTCCTAATTCTGTGCCTCCTGTAGATAAAAAGATGGACAGAAGGTATACATTGTCAGGCCTGGTACAGAATTCCTTTCTCAGCAATGCAGTTATGTTGAGTAGTTCAGGCTGCTGCCTGTGATAAAGCTAATATTCCCTTGGCTTCACATCCTCCTGACAAGGATTCCAGGAAGATTGATGCCATGGCAAAAACAGTATATGGCAGCCTCTCTGGGACTCAGGCAAGCAAATTATATGTCTTATGTAGCTAGGTATCAGAAATCTAGATGGGATACTGTTATGCAATGACTGCTGGCCCATGGCCAGCTGGCTAGTGAACTAGAACAGGTGGCTGCTGATGGCATTGAAGCCTCTAAGGTTCAGTTTCATGCTGCTGTGGATGTTAATGATGTTTCCTCTAGGGTCATGGCCAATCTGTAGCTTTTCGTAGGTTGGCCTGGCTCAGGTGTATAGTTTGTCACAGGATACCCAGACTAAGGCTTTGGATTTTCCTGTGGTGGGAAATTCTCTGTTTGGAGAGCAGACAGAGAATTACATGAAGAAGATGGATGAATATAGGACTACTTACAAGAGTGCCCAGGCTAAGGGAGCAAAAGCCACTCCTCAAAGGCATGCCCCCAGGGTAGGGGTAGGCCTTTTCACAGGCCTTTCTACCAGACTCAGGCCTCCTCTGCCTTTGCTCAGAGGGGCTTCTTCAGAGGCAGGGGCAGATGAGGGTGGGCAGACCTGCTCCCACCCCCAGCCTAAAGCTCCTCAGAAACAGGCACCCTGATGGGGTGCCTAGGGCCCCATTCTCCTGTACCAGTGGGGCAGGCTGGCTTACTTCAGTCAGAATTGGGCTTCTTTAACCTCAGACAAGTGGGTTCTGGAAGTAGTAAGCCAGGGTCTGGTTCTCAGCTCAAAAGTTTCCCAAGTTGAGAAGCAGACTTTTCTACCTGCAAGTGCTTCAGAGACCTCGCTCTGGAAACAGAGGTCTCATCCTGTTAGCTCTCAGAGCAGTAGAAAGGGTTCCTCCCTGCATCAGGGCAGGGGTCTGTATTCCAGATACTTCCTACCCCAAAAAGACAGGAGAATGGCTGCCCATTTTAGATCTCAGATATCTGAACAAGCATCTTTGAAACCAAAGTTCAAAATGGTAACTCTGGCAATGATTTTACCTTTCCCTAAGGCCAGGGACTGGCTAGCCTCCCTGGACCTCAAGGATGCCTATTTCCATGTCCTAATCAGAAGATCCCATCGAAAGTACCTCAGATTCGAACTGCCCTCAGGTCATTACCAGTTCAGAGCAATGCCCTTCGGCCTTACCTCTGCTCCAAGGGTATTCACAAAGTGTCTAGCAGTGGCCCACTTAAGGAGGCAGAGGATTGCTGTTTTTCGCTATCTAGATGACTGGCTCATTGTAGGCCAGTCCCCAGAACAGGTAAAATCTCACCTGCAGGTCACCCAGCAGCTTCTCACCTCCCTGGGTTTTCTGCTAAACCTACTAAAGTCGGTTCTGGAACCAGTCCAGGTACTCACCTTTATAGGGGCAGAATTGGACACAAAGCTAGCCAGAGCCTTTTTTCCCCCAGAAAGGGTAAGGAATTTAGTGGCTCTGGCCTCTTCCTTCACTCTGCAGGTCTCTCGACCAGCAAGACACTTTCTGCAGCTTCTGGGGCACATGGCTGCATCCACAGCTGTTGTGCAGGGAGCCAGATTTCAGATGAGAGAGACATTCAGTTTCACTTGAGAACCTTTTGGTCTCAGAGAAGAACCCCTTTCCAAGTTGGTCCCAGTGATTCTAACCTTGATCCTAGCTCTCCAGTGGTGGCAGGATCAGAGCAATTTAAGAGCGGGGTCCCTTCATTTCCCCTTCTCACGACTTGACTCTCACTACAGATGCTTCCCTTCTGGGTTGGGAGCCCACATGGGCGACCTTTCCACTCAGGAGTTTGGTCCCCCAGGAATCTCTGCTCCACATCAATTTGCTGGAACTCAGAGCTGTCTTTTTAGCTCTTCAAGCTTTTTCTGCATCTGTCCACGACAAGGTGATACAAGTCAGAACAGACAACACCACAACAATGTGGTACATCAACAAACGGGGGCACTCGGTCTTCGGCCTTATGCAACGAGGCAATGAAGTTGTGGTCTCTGGCCTATTCCCTGAACACTTCCCTCATAGCAGTTCATCTTCCAGGGAAGGACAATGTCCTAGCGGATGCCCTCAGCAGGATTTCCCAGGGCCATCACGAATGGTCCCTGGATCCTCAAGTGCTGGGGATAGTTTTTGCCAGGTGGGCATCCCTCAGATAGATCTTTTGCAGCCCCAGACAATCACAAACTTCCTCTGTTCTGTTGCAGGCCTCCAGTGCTGGGCTCAGTTCCCTGGATGCCCTCTTCTGGATTGGGAGGGAAGTTCCTCTATGCTTCCCTTTCTCTCCTATTCAAAGTACTAGTCAAAATCAGATCTCAGCCTTGCAGGGTGATTCTGATTGCCCGGATTGGGCCAGACAGCCCTGGTACCCACTCCTTCTGTCTCTGACAGTCCATCTTCCCTGTGCCTCCCAGGAATCACAATCTGTTGACTTGTGCCCAGGGAAGGGTTTGGTATCCGGACCTCAAATCCTCAACCTCTAGGCCTGGCTCTTGAGGAGTTAGAGTTTGCTGATTTACACCTCTCTCAGGGTGTTCTTGAGATCCTAAAGGCTTCCAGAAAGCCTTCCACTAGGGCTACTTATAGTTCTAAATGGAAAAGGTTTTCCATTTGGTGTGCTGGAAAAATATTTCCCAGAATCTGCTGAATTGCCCATTTTGTTAGATTACATGGTACATCTTAATTCCTTGGGTCTCAGACCAGCTACCCTGAGAGTTCATTTGGCAGCTGTGTCTGCTTTTGTGTCAGCAGGAAAGTCATCCCTCTTTCCTCTCATCCTGTGTTTTCCAAGTTTTTAAGGATTACTCCATACTAATCCTCCCTTTCGGGAACCGCCCCTGCTTGGGACCTTAATGTTTGCATTGCCCAGTTAATGCAACCCCCTTTTGAACCTCTGTCTTCTGCAGAGCTTAAGTACCTAACTTGGAAAACTGTTTTTCTAGTGGCTCTCATTTCTGCCAGACGCATAAGTGAATTGCAAGCCTTGTCAGTGGAGACTGACTATTTCTTTCCACAGGGATAAGGTAGTCCTTAGGACTAATAGGAAGTTTTTGCCTAAGGTGCTTTCAGATTTCCATCTTAATCAATCTATCTCCCTTCCAGTATTTTTCACTGATCACTCCTCTTCGGGTGAGAGGAGGTTGCACAGCCTGGATGTTAAGAGAGCTCTTAGTTATTATATAGAGCGTACCAAAGGTCACAGGTTTGAATCCCTCCAACTTTTCCTTACCTATGGTGAAGTTGGGAAAGGCAAACCTGCCACTAAGAGATCAATAGCCAGGTGGATTGTCTCTTGTATCCAATTTTGTCATCAGAAAGTGGGCAGAGCCCTCCGGTTTGAGGGCTCATTCTACCAGGGGCACAGTTGCGCTTCTAGCTGCTGCCAGAGATATCCTTTATTAGAGATTTGCCAGGCTGCTACTTGGAAAGCGGTACACACTTTTACCAAGCATTACTCCCTGGATGTCCAGGCCAGGAGAGATGCTCGGTTTGACAGCTGTTCTTCAGAGCCTATTCCTAAGTAGGTTCTGCCCCTCCTCCATGGAGGTACTGCTGTGTATTCTGTTAATGTCTATAATATAGCAAGACTTCATGTTGTTTGAAGAAAAAAATTACTCACCTTAGTAATGTTGTTTCTTCTAATGGAGTCTTGATATATTATAGACCTCCCCCTCTTAGAACCTCTACTTGGTGGGGTGCGGGCAACTTAGTGTGGGCACTACTTATGTCCTGTTAGCATTTTGTCCCCTTTGGGACTTTGGGGGTGTGTATGTGTACGTGTGTGTGTGTTTTATTATACTTATGTTCCATTTTCATATTATTAGAATGGTGTTAGTATTTCTGGTCCCCTGACTTGAGTCTTGGGTGTTGGGACCATCAATAGTTGTTATTATTTAGGTAGCCATTTGGCTAGTGTAGGTTACAGCTTCCACACAGACCTTAGTGAGTTTGACTCGTAAAGATCTGACAGTTCAAGTTTGAAATGACACAGATAGAGCTGCTCTCGTGCCAAAATTCTATTTTGTAATGGTTTTAACCATTTCACTCCGGGGCAGTTCTAGAGCTGGAACAAACTGCTAATGTCTATAATATAGCAAGACTCCATTAGAAGAAACAACATTACTAAGGTGAGTAATTTTTTCTTTTCTGTGATCACTAATGTCCCAGCAGTGCAGCCAGCTGCCAGAACAAACAACTCAAGGACTCACCTCAGTCTCTGAGATTTGAAATATACTCTACCAGTTCATAAGAGCAAATTGAGCAGCCAGCCATCCTGCAACCGCATTTGGATCCGAATCATACCCCCCCCCCCCAGCCAGCCAGCCAGATCCCACCATGCATACCTTAATAAAAAGGCCACATCATGGCCCAACTCATCCCAACTAACTGACTACATTTTTTTGTATTCAGTATTAGCCTTGGGACTTACTTGAAGCGTTTATTTTTCTCATGGCCCTCACCTCAGCTTCACTTAGGCAACAACACTTTACCAGCCAGCAGGTTGGTCTGTCAGGACAGCAGCACAGCAGGCTCTCATCGTGGCTAGGCTCTCCCCTACCCTGGCCCCTCTCTACTCTGGCTCTTCTCCGTTCCAACAGTGAGTCCCGGTGGCAGTCTACTCTAACCACAATCACTTTTGTCTTATCCCGTGGTGCAGCGGGTCTTGCAGCCTGTCGCTGTGGCCTGGTGCTGGAGCCAGCCCCAACATGACTCTCCCACTCCTCTCCTTGGCTGGTCGGCTCTCTTATTCCTCCCTGGTGGCTGGTGTTCTGGACGGGCAACTCGGGAGAAGGAAAATAATTAGCAGACCAGCAATCGAGAAGAAATCCTTAAACTGACAGCAACGATGGGTCACTCACGGACTGACGCCTAACTGGACGACACCACACCATCAATGAATGTGCACTATTGCGCTCTCTTCCCAATGGCAGGCAAGAAATGGCACTGTAACAAGTTACGGCTTGTGCTGGCATGTGCACAACTGTGGCTGCAGTGTTCTGCGATTGGCTGCAAAATGCACATTGCTGTGGTTATGGCAGGCTTGCAGCCAGTCGTAAACTGGGACATTCGGGACAAATGTCGGGAGTAGGACAATTTAAAATCTGCACAGCAGTCCTTGGAGCACCACCTTGCTTCTCCTTTTTCACAGCCAAGTCCAGCACCTGTCCAAGTGTAAAAAAACAAAACAAAAAAATGCAAACGAGCAAAGTCAAACAGTCCCGATCTTTGCTCGGGGCCTATAATCTATGCCACTGTTCTGGTGGAGCAGGGGTAACAGTCCCTGGAGAGTTAGCAAGTGGAAACTCTTGTACTCGACGAAGAGGTTTAGCAAGCTGAGGTCCGGGATGGGCCTCAGATCGCCCATCTTTTTGGGCACCAGGAAGAAGTGGGAATAATACCCCCTTGCTGTCTGCGTGGAACGGACCAGCTCTATGGCTGATTTTGACAAGAGAGCCTGGATTTCCTCCTGAATGAGATGTAGATGGCCTGACGGGGTACTGAGACCTGCCTAGAGGATTGTCCAGGGGTCTGCCCAGGAACTCTATTGAGTGCCCCCTTACGATCAGTTAGAGGATCCAAGCATCTGCGGTTATCACCACCCACTCCTTTAGGAGGAGGGCAAACCTTCCCCCCGCACTGAAATAGTGGGAGAAGGTAGAGGGGGTGCCCATGAGTCAGGAGGCAGAGGGAAGAGCCCCTTTATTGCCTCCGGCAGCCTTACGGGTTTTGGCTTGGGGGGGTCTGGGCACCAGAACCCATGGTGTGGCATTTGCCCTGGCGTCTGGTCTGGTTCTGTCAGTTCCATCTCCTCTGCAGGCAGCAAAAAGTCTGCTTGGGTTTTGGGGTGGAGCGGTACATGGAGTGGCTGTCTCTTAGAGATCTGCTGCTCTCCTGTAGCTCTGTAATATCTTTAGTATCGCCGCGGAACAGAACAGGGCCCCTGAAGGGGGTATCCAGAAGGGTGGTTTGAACGTCTTGTGCTAGGCCTGCAAGGCGGAGCCACGCCAGACATCTCAGGCAGACGCCTGAGGCAGTGCAGCGGGCCACCAAGTCCAAAGAGTCATAGGTGGCACGCAAAGCATAGTGGCAGGAAGACTTGTTATGTCTCACCTTGTTACAGAGCTTGTTCCGGAGTTCCTCATCCTGAATGGACTGAAGCTCTTTCTCAAGATTGGACAAAGCAGATTTTTGGAAAGAGATCAAGTGGAACACGTAACCGAGAGACCTGATAGCACAGATGGAGGAATCTTAGACCTTGCGGCTGTATTGGCTCATTTGTTTGGACTCTTTGTCCAGAAGAGAGGCACTCGGGTGCTTTGGCTGAGCTGACCTATCATGAGCCGCTGTGATGACTACAGAGTCGACCTTAGGTTTAGTCGTGAGGTGGCTGGCCCCTTCCGGGGGATAAGTCCTGTTGGCCTTTTTAGAGACCGCAGGAATTGAGGATGGTTGTTGCCATATTGTGGACGTTAGGTCTTTGTGCGGCCCCGTCCAAGGTGGGATAGGTAAGGGGTCCACATTAGTCAAATCCAGGTGCTCCGCGAGCCTCTTCCTTTTGGGATCCACCTCTTGGGATGCCCAGTCACAAGTCTGCTGGATCGATCTGAGGAACTCCTCAAAAGATGCGTTCTCCAGCAGAGATTTGGGAGAGTCCTTTGGTTGGGGTTCCACAAAGGAACGAGGCTCTGAGAGAGCTACAGAATCGAAGTCAGTTTCAAAGTCTGAAGTGTCTGGTCTGCTGGGTAGAGAGGCTTTGTCAGAGACCCCAAAACCAGAGGAGATCCTAGTTGTATGCCTGCTAGTGTTCCTGTCTGGCGACTGATGGCCAACCAGGTTGGGGCTCCTAGTGACCACCCTGGGGGTCAGGGTAGAAGTCAAGACCAGTTGAGGGAGTCCAAGCTCCTGCAGAAGCTGCAGTTTGGCATCCTTCCACCAAGCTGGAATTGTCCCCTGGGGTTCATCCTGAGGTCTGTCTGTGACCAGAGACTGTGGAGGAGGAGGCTGAAACCCTGAAGAAGAATAAGAGGGGTAACCAGGGGCCTGGTACCAGTAGGGGTAGGGCTAATAGTGGTACCCCTGGTACATATGGCCCAGCATCAGGTACCCTGGTGTCGAGCATGGGATGGGTAACCTGGCGATGCATCCCCGGTGCTGGGTAAAAAAGATACTGTGGCAGGTAGCTGGGATTCTTGCCCATGGGGCTAGATGATGGATGAGCCTAAGGCCCAGAAGGAGGCGGGGCCGAGGGACCGCCAGGAACAAGTGGGTCCATTAGCAGGCCTGCGGGCCCAGGGGTCCCAGCTGAAACCCTGGAAGGACTGGCAGGACTCCAGCATCGAAGCAGGGTGTCCGGGCAGAGCGCCCAGTCCAGAGGCCATCAGCAGGTCAGAAGGAACATCAACAGGTGAATGGTCTGGCGTCGGGGGTCTGAGAGGGCCCGATGTCTGGTCAGAGGAAGGCAAGCGGGGTAAAGGAATAGAGACCCCCATCAACAGGCTCACTGAAGAAGCAGAAAGCTTGGACAGAAGGCCCAATGTAGGGGATGGGATCCTCTGGCCAGAAGCGCTCATCTCCCAGGGGTCCAGGGAGAATGAGGGGGTCGGGCTGAGTCAGAGGTATAAAGTAGTCCTGGGAGGGAGAACCCTCACGGGACAAGAGGGTGCCTGGAAGCAGGCTCTGCTCGGCGCCAGGTACGGCAGAAGAGCCCGATGGAAGAGCCTCAGCCAAGCAGTCGCCAGGCGAGCCGATGATCGGCCTCGACCATGTGGGCGTCAGAGAAGCCGGCGTCCGACTTATCGGTCGTGGTCGGGCAGGCAGCAGCAGAGCTGGAGCCTGGCTTACTGGCTAAGGCCGTGCGCCCTTTGGTGGAGCCAAAGGGTGACTTACCGGCCAGAGAGCTGTCGACAGGCTCCAAAAATCAGATCCTCCTAGGAGGAACACCCCTACCGCCCTCTGACTAAGGCGGCAGGGGAAGTCGGTGACCAATCCACCACAGTGGACGGAGACCGATAAGAACTCACCGAGGTGGAAGCCCCACTAGAAGTGGCATACGCTGCCTGGCAATGCCTGGCAGAAGGGGACCGGCCCCGACGCTTCTCTTTCTCCTCTTTTCTCCTATGCTCGGAGGTGGGTGAAGAGGACCATTCCTGTAGCTCCTTTTTCATCGATGCTAGGCATTGTTTCAAAATATGGGTATTGTGGGCTTTCTGGTGCTTGACATGTGTGGCCTTGTTGAAGGACTAGCAGATGTCGCAGTCGTCAACCCGGCGTTTGGGGCCTAAGCACAGAACGCAGCAGGAGTGGCTGTCCCAGTGCGGTATCTGGGCATTGCATTTTGAGCATTTCTTGGGTCTACGTGAAGGAGAAGACATGCAAAATGGAAAAAATGAAAAATGAAGGAAGAAATATGGAGAAATACTTGGAAAATGGCAGTCCACTGATGCAGAGTTCACCGCGAGGATTCAACTAGCACAGGCCGACGGTAGGAAAGAACTGGTGGGCGGGTGTGGGGACCACCCTCTATATACTGTCAAACTGACTTCCCATCATGTGATGCCGGGGGAGGTCCCCCGCTATGTATTGCTAGCTAGAAGTTTTCCATGCGGTCCTGACGCCGGGGGGCGCAGTCCTATAGGTGAAGACCTACTGTAGGAACCCTCTTGAAGTAAGGTCAAGGTTTTCTATCAATTTCTGTAAGCACCTGCCATGTTACAAGCACATTATTCCACTCTAAAGTCGGGCTCTACTAGAGAATTAATGCCTGGTTGGTGGTTGGAGGCACTCGGCGTGCGGCCTTGTGCCCAAACCCGGCATTAATTCCTTCGTAGAGCCCTCCTTTGTTGTGGATTAATGCTTACATGGAAGAACTTTAATGTAAGTACAGTACTGTATAAATTATTTTTGCAGTTATAAAATTTATCATCTGGCAAGTCAGAATAGGTTATTCACTTGTAACCATAGTTCTAGGAGTGGCAAATGGTTCACATCCACACACTAGCAGTTCCAGTAGAATGCTGATGTTGGCCAGAACATCTTTAAGCTAAGCTCATCCCACCACCCAGGCAGCATCCCCCCTCCCCCCCAAACAAACAAGACCACCTAGTGATGTCAAATCTTACATGCTGGAAGCAGGATCAGGTGCCACTTGCCAGGGGAGGCCAGGTGGGTTGTCTGAATGTGAACCATACACCACTCTTAGAATTATGGTTACAGTTGAGTAACCCATGCTTCTACGGTGTGTATATGGTTCACTTATTCACACTCTGGCAAACTCCTAGCAGTTTTTCAGAAGGAGAGGGAAGACGTGCACTCCTAGTTGACGAACAGACTGGAGAACTGAGGTTTGAAAATACGCATCTTGGCTTGACTCCAGGCTAATGTGGTACTGGGAAATGAATGTGCGTGCAGACTTCTACATAAGCAGCCCTGCAGTATATCTGGTGGAATAAGCCCTAATCCCTAAGGGAGGCTCCTGACCAGCCAACCTTTAGCAGAGGTCGATGCAAGATATGATTCCATCTTGCAGTTGTCCACTTTGCTGCTGGTCTGCTGGGTGCGGCTTCAGTGCAGGTGATGAACAGTTGGCAAGCCTGTCCTCAAACTCTAGCCATAAATTCTACATGACAGAAAAGCACTTCACAGATCCATGTTATTTGGGTTGGTAAAGTATACAGGTAAGTTGATCACCTGGTTAAGGTGAAACACTGATACCACTTTTGGGAAGAAAGTACAGTTACGTAAGAACGTACCGTAACAGTAGATCTTCGAAAGAGGCTCTTGCAGTAGATAATTACATATAGGATTGATGCCGGCAGGCGGCAGGACCCCACGTTAAAATTTCTAGCTAGCAGTCCCTGGCAAGGGACCACCCCCACGTCAGGTGACTGGCGTCAGGAGACGTCGGTAAAAAGGGGTGGTCCCGGACGCCCGCCTTCCAGTTCTTTCCCGCCACAGGCCAAAAGAGGCCGTACGACAGAGGAGCGGATATTTCCCTCAATGGAAAAGGAGCTGAAAAAGCCAAGGGGGATGGAGGGCGGGAAGGTATTACCTACTGCAAGAGCCTCTCTCGAAGATCTACTGTTACGGTAAGTTCTTATGTAACTGTACTATCTTACTTTGAGAGGGCTCTTGCAGTAGGTAATTACATATAGGACTGAATCCCAAGCAGTCTGGAACAAAGAGAGGCACCAGGAAGAGGAAAACTACTCCAAAAGGTAGTACTGGTTGTGCAAGTCTCAAGACAGGAGGCCTTGCAAAACAGCCAGTCTGAAGCCTGCTCTACGGCGAGAGGCAAAATCCAAACTAGTGTTTCGTGAAGGTATGGACTGAAGTCCAGGTGGCGGCAGTGCAGATGTCTGCCGCAGACACATTCTTGAAACAAGCCGCAGAGGCAGCTACTCCTCTTGTGGAGTGGCCTCTGACTTGACCCGGGAGGGTCTTGTTGTATTTGTCATAACAGAAAGTGATGCAATGAGCCAACCACTTAGACAGGCATTGCTTGGAAACAGCAGTGCCTTCCCTTTTGTGAGCAAAAGAGACGAACAACTGATCAGTCTTTCTGAGATCCTTCGTCCTGTTGGTGTAGTATCTCAGAATCCGATGAACATCCATAGTATGGAGTAAATACTCCCCTTGATTAGAGTACTGCGTAAAAAAGGCAGGTAACTCTATGGACTGATTTAAGGTAGACTCTGCTACTACTTTAGGTAGAAACTTAGGATTCGTGCGAAGAGCAACTCATTCCTTGTGAAAAATCAAGTAGGGGATTTTACACATCAGGACCTGGAGCGCGGAGATTCTTCGAGCCGAAGTAATGGTCACCAAGAAGAGCATCTTCCACAAAAGGAACTTCAAATCCACAGAAGCTGCAGGTTCGAAGGGGGAAGAGAAAGTTTCTCGAGAACAAAGTTCAAGTCCCAAGGGGGAGCAGGAGTACGGATGGGGGGGCCTCAGATGGAGGACCCCTCTGAGAAAGGTCTTGGAGACCTCCAGTTGAGCAAAAGGCTTGTCTGCGAAGGGAACATGATAGGCCGAAATGGCCACCATGTGTACCTTCAGAGAGGAATGGCTGAGACCCAGGTCAAACAGATGACGTAGATACTCCAGCAGAAGCCCCGCTGAACAGGAGAAAGGTTCCACGTTCTTGGAAGCGGCCCAAATAGTGAAACTCTTCCACTTCATGGCATAAGTGGATCTTGTGGAGGGTTTTCTGGCCTCCACTAAAATCTCCACCATTTTGGGAGACACTCCAAAATGGGATTGGGCTAGGTCTGCAGGAGCCATGCATGCAGTTGAAGGGATTTGAGGCCTGGATGGACCAGGGTCCCCTGATCCTGAGTCAACAAACCTCAAGATAGAGGAAGAGAAAGAGGAGGATCCTCTGAATATTGTTGTAGAAGAGAGAACCAGACTTGCCTGGGCCAGAAAGGAGCAATCAGAATCATTTGCGCTCCTTCTGAAACTAGTTTCTGCAAGATTCATGGGATAAGTGGAATTGGGGGAAAGGCATAGACGAATCCGTCCTTCCAGTCTAGAGACAGAGCGTCACTCCAAAAAGCGCCTCGCTCTGGAACGAGTGAGCAGAAGACAGGAAGTTTTGCGTTTGGGGGGATGCGGACAGGTCGACCTGTGGTGCTCCTCGAAGTTGGAAAATATTGTCTAGGACCCCTTGGTCCAGTACCCACTCGTGAGTCAGAGCAGAAGAGCGACTTAGCTTGTCTGCCAGGGTGTTGTCGACTCCCGGGACGTGAATCGCCATGAGGTGAAGGTCGTGTTGTGTTGCCCAATCCCAAACCCTCATTGCCTCCCTGCATAGAGGGTAGGACCGAGTCCCTCCCTGCTTGTTGATATACCACACCACGCACATGTTGTCCGTCTGGACGGCTAGGTGGCTGGGAAGGATGTATTAGTGACGGGCTTGGAGAGCGTACAACACTGCCCGAAGCTTGAACACATTGATGTGGAGAGCTTGTTCTATCTTGGACCAGGAGCCCTGGGTCAGATGAGGGCCAAGATGGGCTCCCCAACCTTCACCGGAGGCGTCTGTGGTTAGAGTCTGGGAGGGGGGAGGATGAAAGAAAAGAACTCCCTGAAAAAGGTACTCTCGAACCATCCACCATTGCAAGTCTCGGATCATCGGCGAAGGGATCAGAACTGAGTGGTCTAGGTCATCCACTAGCTGATCCCACTGACAGCGTAGAGTCCACTGAGAGATCCTCATGTGGAGTCGAGCACAAGGTACCATCGGGATAGCAGCCGCCATGAGCCCGAGAAGGTGAAGGACCGACCTCACAGAGACCATCCTCTGGTCGGACAACAGACTTATTTGGGTCTGAAGGGTGGCTGCCCTGTCCGGAGGCAGGAAGGCCTTGCCCATGGTCGTATTGAGGATCGCCCCAATAAACTGTAGCCTCTGGGATGGGTCCAGATGAGACTTGGAATGGCTGATGGTAATACTCAGGCAGGCAAAAACCTGCTGGGTAAGGGAGAGGAAACGCAGGAGTTCCTCCCTGGATGAGGCCGCCAGGAGCCAATCGTCCCGGTAAGGGATAACCTGCACTCCCTTGGTACGCAGGTGGGCCGCCACCACTGCCAGGCATTTGGTAAATACTCAGGGGGGCAGAGGATAGACCAAACGGGAGCACCTTGAACTGGTAGTGATCTCCCTGGAATGCAAAATGAAGGTACTTGTGATGAGATGGGCAAATGGGAATGTGCAGATAAGCATCCTGCATATCCAGGGCACAAAGCCATTGACCCAGCTGGAGGAGGGGCAGAAGGCTCTAAAAAGAGAGTATCCTGAACCTTTTGTACTCTACGTAAAGATTCAGGGAACTGAGATCTAAAATTGGTCTGAGATCTCCTGTCTTCTTTGGGACCAGGAAGAAATGGGAATAGTAATCCGTTCCCTGAAGATGAAGTTGGACAGGCTCTATCGCTTGCTTCAGCAGAAGAGCCGAGATGTCCTCCTGGACCAAAGGAAGATGTTCCCGTGAATAAGACTTCAGAGGGGGGTGGCAGGGTGGTTTCTGAAGAAACTCTATGGAGTGTCCTTCTGCTATGAGCTGGAGCACCCAAGAATCTGTGGTTATCCTCTCCCATCCCGGAAGGTGGAGGGAAAGTCTCCCTCCTACTGATTCCTCTGGGGAGTCCGGAGGCAGTGGGAGAGGAAAGGAGTCAGATGGTGTGGGGCAGCGCCACAGCTCAGCACCCGCTGCTTTTGGGGCGGGGGTCTTGGCAACTGCAGGGGCCTGGCATTTGTGGCCCGCCTTCCTGGGGTTTCGCCACGATTCCGTCTGGGTAAAGGGACGGCGCTGCTGTTGATGGGGACGTACATGGAATCAACTAACTTCAGAGCCGTCCCTTTCTCTTGCAAATCGGTAACGATGTCCTTGACATCACCCCCGAAAAGCACCGACCCCCGGAAGGGTGCTTCCTGGATAGCAGATTGCACCTCCGGGACCAAGCCTAACACGCGGAGCCAAGCATGATGCCGTAGGCTTAGAGCGAAAGCTGAGCTCCGCCCAGCAGTGTCCACTGCATCGTATGTCGCACGTAGCATGTGTCAATTGGCCGAACAAGCAGAGTGGACGAGATCGGCCAACTCCTGCTTGACTTGGGAGTCAGGCAAGGAGTCCAGTTTGGCTTCCGCCTGAGTCAGGATGGCCTTCTGGTAGTCCCCCATGTGGCTGACATAGTTCAGGGCCCTGATCCCCATTGTGGAGGAAGCGTAAATCTTTCTCCCATACTGGTCCAGAAGGCGAGATTCCTTATCAGGAGGTGACGAGCTAAGATGTTTAGGGTTCGCCAACCGGCCATGAGCAGCGCTAATCAGGACCGAGTCTGCATGAGGGTGAGAATCCAGGAAATCAACACCCTCTGGAGCCTGATACAGCCGGTTCAACTTCCTAGGAAGTGGGGCTAAGGCCGACGGCTGTTTCCATATTGTGGTAACAAGGTCGGCGTGAGGCTCTATCCAGGGTGGCACCAAGGTAGAAGCTGTCACGGGCAGATCCAGATGTTCAGCGAGTTTCAGACGCTGAGGATCTGGTTCCAGGGAGTGCCACTGATGAACCTCCTGGATTTTCCTAAGCAACTCCATAAAAGAAGGATCCTCCAGAGGAGACTTCGGAGGAGTCCTTGGCCAGGGCTTCAACGGAGAGCAAGGCTCGTCGTCTCTCTCGAAGCAGCCGTTGGAAGAGTCCGAGAGCGAAGAGGAGGATGAAAATGAGAAAGACTCCCTTTCCCAACCCGGGAGGAACGGACCCTTTGAAGTCCCTGGGAAGCGTGTCCTGCCCTCTGGATCCAGACGGAAGAACCCTGGAGTCCGGAGGTGGTGAGGAGTGTGCTGCCGGGCGACAGGGAACCTGGGACAGCACTGCTGGACGGAGGGCTGCCTCGACCTCTTTGGAGCTGAGCCTGGCTCAGCCAACCAGGAGGCCAGAGTCTCCTGCAGGTCCACCGTGGCTGCGAGGGTGGTGGTGGAGAGGAGGAGGGGATAAGGATATGGTTATAACCCGTATGGAGCGATCCAAACCCGCCGCGGTAACCCGCGTCTGGTACTGTGGCGCCAAGTACTGCGGCATCGGAAGCCTGGCATCGGGTACTGTAGCCGGATACCGCGCTCTGGGCACACTGGCATCGAATAAGATGGAGGATACCCGGGAGCCGGGGCCGGCTGGAGCAGATGGCCCGGCCAGGAACCTCACGGGTGGGTCCATAGTGGACAGTCCGGAGGGCCCGATGGGAGCAGAATATCTCCCGGAGTCGGTAAGGCTGACATCAGGGCTGACGGCGGAGGCCCTGGCGTCGGAGGTACCAATGTCAGAGAGGCCGGCATTGGAGCCGGCATCTGGGGAGCCAACGTCAGGTCCGGCGCTCTAGGTGGAGGAAGGACTGACTGAGGCAAAAGAACCCCAGCTTTCGCCAGGGACGGAGGGGAAAAGTCTCCGGGGTCAGGTTGGGGAGATACTGGTTCCCCAGACGGCAGCGAAAGCTGCCGGTAACCGGGAACGACGGACGTAGGGGGGTCAGTCATCGGTTCCTTCACCGGCCGGACGTCGGACGAGCCGATGCGAGGTTTAGTGGCGAGCTCTCAGTGAGCGCCAGAGGAGCAGACATCCGACTTACGAGAGCCGTCACTGGAGGCAGGCCGAGTAGAGTGATTGACCTGGTCCGGCGGAGAGGAGGCCGCGCGTCGCCCCGGAGGGTCGAACGTCTTACCGGCCCTCTCCGGGCAGACGTCAGAGGAGCCGACGCCCGGCTTACCGGAGTCGCCCACAGTGGTAGGCTGTGAGCCTGCGGCCGAACCAGGGGCGGAGGCCTCCAACTGCCCGGAGGCGCCCGCAAGGCCCGAGCGCGAGCCAGATGGGTGGGCTGACGCCACCTTAGAAACCTGCGAGGCGGCTGTCGAGGAGCGATCCCCCGGAGGGGATGTTACCTGCATCCTAGAGACTCCCAAGGGAGACGCGGTGGAGGAGCCCTTGTCCCGGTGCCTCTCCTTCTCCTTCCGATGTCCTTCGGGGGAAGTGGACGCCTGCCTCAGTTTTTTGAGCTCCTTCTCCATAGAACTCATTTGGGCTTCCAGGGATTGCTGCCGCCTTTCCCGGGTAGCCGCGTTAAAACTGAGGCAGTGCTGGCACTTCTCGACCGGGTGATCGAGGCCTAGGCAGAACAGGCACATGGAGTGGCCATCCTTGTGTGGTAGTTGGGCGCCGCACGAACCGCACTTATTCTTGTGCTCGGAGGGTGTAGGGGACGACACACACTGATGCTAGTACTGACATTCGGTAAAAAAACGATGAAAGTAGGGCTGACAAAGCACAAATTTTTCTGCAAGGCGCCTGCACGAGCTAATGGCGGGAAAGAACTGGAAGGCGGGCATCTGGGACTGCCCCTTTATACTGACGTCTCCTGACGCCGGTCACCTGACATGGGGGCGATCCCTCGCCAGGGACTGCTAGCTAGAAATTTTTCCGTGGGGTCCTGCCACCAGCCGGCGTCAGTCCTATATGTAATTACCTACTGCAAGGGCCCTTTTGAAGTAAGATCTTCTGTTTGGAGCAAGGGATGACTTTGTTCCTATGGAGGAGGTAAGGAGACTCCATCGAGAGTGCCTGGAGCTCTTCAATCCTTCTAGCAGATGTACTTGCCACCAGGAAGGCTGCCATCCATGACAGATGTGACCACTCACACCCGTGAATTGGTTCAAAAGGGTTTCCCTTGACATAGCCAGGTCTAGAAGCAAGTCCCATGGTGGAGGTGGTTCATGCACCAGAGGGGATAAGTGGTCGAAGTCCTTAAAAAGTGTTTAACCACCTTCTCCCAGGCCACCATCAGCACACCAGCCCACGACCATGTAAGCAGAGATTGCTGCCACGTGTACCTTAAGGGTCGTCGCTCACAGTCCCTTCTGGGAAAGGGACCAGAGGTAGTCTAGGATGCTAGCCACAGGACAGGGAAGGGGATCGAGCTCCTTTCCCTGACACCAAATGAAAAAACTCTTCCATTTAAAGGTAGAGCACCAACAAAATGGACTCCTTTCTGGAGGCTTCCATGGCATGGAGGGCATCCTTGGAAAAGCCCAAGGCCTGGAACTCTAGCTGCTCAGGACCAGGCAGTGAGGTGCAGGGACTGAAGGTCAAAGTGCAGGACCATCCCCTAAAGTCTGGTCAACAGGTCTGGGCAAAGAGGCAGTCACCACAGAGGCCTGCTGCTAAAGATGAGGAGAGCCAAGTACAAGAGTTGTCGAGACCAGCTTCCAGCTATCAAGAACATCTGCGCCTTGTCCATCATAACCCTGACCAGTATTCTATGGATCAAGGGGAAGGAAGGAAAGGCATACACAAGGCCTGGGGTCCAGAGCCTCATGAAGGAACTCCCATCAGTGTCCTGGGGGGGCACAAAACAGCCTCAGTTTGGCATTCTCCCAGGAGGCAAACTGATCCACCAAGGATGAGTCCCACAAGGTTGGCGTTGTCCCAGGAGGCAAACCGGTTCACCAAGGATGAGCCACGCATGGAGAACTGGTTGTTCACCACCTTCTGATCCATAGATCACTCCGGTGACATTTCTCCTACCCGGCTGAGAGAGTCTGCCAACTGTTATCCCCCACAATGTGAAATCACCAGGAGATCGGCACCCAGGCTGCACAGGAGGATCGAGGTGCAAAGAGCCTCCTGACACAATGGAAGGAAGTGTGTGTCCCACCCTGTCTCTTCATGTAAAACAGTCATGGTGTTGTCTGTATGGACTTACCCGAACCCTAACTAGTGGAGCACATTCCTTCCAAGTCAAGTGCAGTGCATGGAGATCTAGCAGGTTCATGTGGTGATGGAACTCCCTGGGCAACCAGAACCCGAGGGCTGTGTGGTCTCCCAGGTGTGTTCCCCACTCTGCCATAGACATCCGTCATCTGCATGACGGTCGGTTCTAGGAAGACAAAGGGGATTCCTTCCTCCAGACGTTCAGGGACAAACCACCACTGGATGGCATCAACACTGGCTGGGTCACTGTGACCTAGGCGCTGGGACCACTGATGGCCCAGCTCCCACTGAAAGTGATGCATCCACCAACGGGCCCATTGGATCACACTGGTGCAGGCTGCCATGTACCCCAGCAGCTACAGGAAATCTTGGGCAGGGTGCGACAGCCCAACCTGAAATGATCAGGCAAAGGAGGTAAGATCCTGTTCTCAGTCTGCTGCGAGGCTAGTTCTGCCCCCAATGAACTTGATCATTTGTTTCAGTACCAGTTCAGACTTGTCTGGATTAACCAACAGGCCCAAGCCTCAGGAGGTTTGGACAGCCAGGTCTGTGGATCTCTCCATGGCCTCTCTGGATGGACCAACTACCAGTCAGTCTTCCAGGTAGGGAACAATCTGAACCCTAGGAGCCATAGGTAGGCTGCCATTACTGTCGTGCATTTGGTGAAAGCAACTGATGCAGAGAACAGGCCAAAAGGCATGACCTAGAACTGGTACAGGAGCCCTTCCACTCAGAAATGGAGGTACCAGCAGTGGGACCCACAGACAAAAATGTGGAAGAACATATCCTGGAGGTCCAGGGAGAAAAAAAATCACATGTTCTGCCCCAGGGATGGCATAATCGGGATAAAAGTGACCATCTGGAATTTGGACTTCCACACATACTGGTTGAGATCATGTAGATCCAGTATGGGGTGCCAGTCCTCCATCCGTTTCGAGGCCAGGAAGTACCTGGACATGTAACCCTGACTGGCCAGGGCATCTGAGAAATGGGATATTGCCCCTTTCCCAAGGAGATGAACGGTGTCCTCCCTCTGGGTAGACAGTGTGTCCTGAGACACCCCAGACTCTTGAGGCATGCAGAGGCGATAGGGCAGGAGAGCCTCAAAGTCTACAGACAGTCCTCTGCACATTACATCCAATACCCACATGTCCGCTGTGACAGCGGACCAATGTGGCAAGAAGTGACATAGCTGGCCTCTGACTGGAAGAGCAGTCAGAGACAGTACAGGTGAAGGGATGACACACCCACAATCCATCACTGGGCAGCTTTTGTGGGGGCACTGGTGGCTGTTGCATGAGAGGTACAACTTCCCATGCCCCCCTGTTGGGCCTTGGATTTCTGCTTGGGGCACCAGGCCTGAAACTGCCCCTGCTGGGAAGACTGACTGAAAGGAACTGTATTGAGAAGTCAGTTTCTTAGGATTTTTATTCTGGTCCTTCTGCGATGAAGTCACAAAGTCAAGGGTGGCGCAAGACTTCCCTGTTTGAGTGAGATGCCCTTCCACAGCAGGGCCAAAGAGGTTGGTGCCCAGGAAAGGGACATCATTCGCAATCATGATGGCATATTTAGCCTGACAAGAGACCCAGCATGACCACAGTGTACTCACTTTTAGCAGACTGGCCAATCTTATGGGACTCCTTGTCTAGAGGCTTGTGCCTGTTCCCCTGGTGTCCAGATTTATGGAACACCAAATTCATGAACAGCCCTTCATCCGAAGGATGGTCTGTGAACCCTGAAAGGGAGCCCGTAGGGACTGTGTACTTGTGGAACATGCTGGCTGAGGGTGCCAGGCAGGATGCTGTCAAAGCTCCAGGGCCGGTTACAAGATAGCCTCAGCCATCAGGAAGGCAACCCCTGGTGATTCATCCCAGTCCAAAATGTCTGCAAGAGGGTAGTTAGCCCTCTTTTGGACTGTCTCTAATGGGATCACCATGGACTCTGACAAGTCAGAGCAGCCCACCGAAGGACACAGTCCCACGGTTAGTGGAAGGCTCCTAGACCAAGCTGCAGTCGAAGAGCGGAGTCCCTGAAGAGGCCATAGACTCTTGATATAAGTTGTCTGATGACTCCTAGAAGATGGCTCAGTTGTTCATCACAGACCTCCTGGAAATCCTCACCTGAGGTAATCTGAACCAATAACTGGCCTGGCAAGCCGATAGTCGAATGGCCAGACTACTTGGTCAGAGTGCAGACTGGCAGCTGTCAGGGTGGTGACTCCACCCTAATTGGTGGAGAAGCAGGTGTAGGGGTGCAGCTGCAAAGCTGGGTTCAGTGGGGCAACCACTGGCAGTTGCCAGGAAAGCAGAGGTCCTTGGGGTAGAACCCTACCCTGCTGCTTGATGGCTCACTGCTGCCAGAGGAACTCTTTGTGGCACTGGTGCATCTTATACCAGCACCTCTCCTCACCTGAGGAATAGAGCATGGAGCGTCAATGATGGTGCCTCATGGTCGAGCAGGACTGAAAGCATGACTACCTCGACCGTCAACTCCCCAGCTGATGGCAAGGTGGGTCTTCCTTCACCTGGCCACAGATGACATGCCAACCCATGGTGAGCAACAAGGGCAAAGACCTGACCTCCAATGGAGGATGGTCCCTGGAAGGATCAACTGGGGTTGCCCACTGGTCTGCGTCCTTGTGAGTGAGGACCGGGAGCACAGAGGTCTGCAAGGTCGACTCCTCTGCCTCATCCAACAACCAGCTGACCAGAGCAAGAAAAATGTCTGCCGCCCGATCAGCTGAAGCTGAGATCAACTGGCTCAACATGGAGCTGAAGTGCCTTTGACCTGCCGTGAGGTGTGCTCGACAGTCAAGCTGTTGGGCAAGTTGACAGACAGAGGACAGCGATCTCTCCCCCATCCCACGACCGGCACTGGTGGCGTTTAGATTTAGGACCACGGAGGGCAGGTCTCTCCCTCAAGGTCTGAAGGGACTGGCATATGTCACAGAAGTAGTCCGTGAAAGACCTTGCAATTCTGGCCCCTGTTGGGAATAGCACAGACACCGAGGAGATGTCTTCCGTGGCAGCCGCTGCTTCCGCCTCAAGGGCCGCAAGCTAAGCGCAGACCCTGCTGCAGCCAAGACCTTTTTGCAGCCCTTAGGGTGATCCTTTGGAGCCTGTTCCGCGAAGACTGACCCAGCAACAGCTGGTGCTTCCAGTCCTGAAAAGACTGGAGAAGCATGGATAAGCACAGGCCGCCTCAACCACATTATGCTGCCTGTCTAGGCATTACATGCATGTGTCATGTAGATCAATGATCAACATTTTCTGGCGGCATCGAACACAGAATTTGAATCATGAGTTTCTTGTATTCCATCATTGGTCTGAAAACGGAGTCGAAAGAACCACAGATCTACAAACAGTTAACTTTGAAAACTTCGAAGGAACGTTTCACCCATGGCACAGACAAATCCTATGTGGAGCTTGAAGGTGGTGACCTGTTCTTCCAACAGAAAAAAACATTTGACATCACAGGGAGGAGTTGGGAGCTTTACCACCCAGGTGGTGGGAGGAGCTTAGCTTAAAGACATTTTGGCCAGTAATGACATTCCAGTGGAACTGCCAAAGTGTGGATAAATGAACCATATCCAGCCCCTAAAAGGTGTTTAGCCTTGCAAACGCAATGTATTTCTCAAGATGAACTTTGGCAATTAATCGTAATGGACATAAGTATCATCTATCTGAAAGAAAGTCAGAAATTGGGTACCACGACCCATACTGAACATTGAAAAAAATGTGGCTGACTAACAACAAAAAAGGAAGAGTTTTAAGATATTAAGAAAAAGACTTGGGAGGGCACAGAGGCTGGGGCACTGAAGGTAACAATGATGGGGTAAGGTGTATTGGTATGTGGTGTATATTTGGTGTAATTTTTTTTTTTTTTTTTTTAAACTTATGTACTCCTGTAATGTTTGGTGTGATATATTTTAATAAAAAGAAAATCTCCTACTCTTCCTCAGTAAGTGCTATGGATATTTTACTTCCAACTGGACAGAACCAAAGATAGGCAGGAGGGATCTTGATATAATGTCTCATCCGAACAACAGCACTTCACCAGTGAAGCACCCCCCCCATACTGCTCTACAGTGTAACTTGATGGTATTACCCCCAAGTACCTAGTGTGGGGCTAGAACTCACAATCTTCCAGCCCCGGAGACAAGCATGCAATTTTTTTTTTGTACTCTATTTATTCACCCTATCCATTAGACTCTCTCCAGCTGAGTCATTCGGCAGGCAGGCTTATCCTGTCCTCAGTGGCCCAGACATCACCCCCTGGTGAAACCTCTCTTTGCATCGCAGTGCCCCCCTGAGCCCCCTGGATCCGAGTCCCCCAGGGCAAGGGCCGCCACTACCTTACCAACGCTCTACCTATAGTGTCAGGATGGGAGACACTATGGGAGGGGAGAACCAGGGGGAACGCCTGGAGCCCAGATGTGGACGTGGTGCCTGCTGCCCCTAGACCTGCCTTCACCTACCAATGGGGAAGGGGGATTTTTGCACTTTTTTGTTCCCCTTGGAGTGCAGTGTGCAATGACACCTGCGCCCTGCTGGCGTCTGCCGCACTCCGCACCTGACGTCGGCTGGTGTATCTGCAATGCCTGATTTCCATTGGGGTCATCAGGACACTGAACGTCCCTGGATCCCTCCCCAAGGAGAGAAGAGCTATCCTCTGGACGCTCCATCCTCTCCCTCCCCTGCCAATCCCTGGCTCCCCGAGTCTGTCCCCAAACCCGGGTCACCGGTGTGGCATCCAGTGCCTCAAACCTCAGCGCCACTGGGCCAGCTGCAAGCATGTTACTTATTGAGCCACTGACACCTCGTGGGGTTGGGGTGGGGCCTTGTGGTCCTGTACCTGAGAAATGCTGCCAAACAAACTGCTAAAGGAGAAAGAAACCTGGCAAGAGAGAGACAAAGTTGTTGAGTAAGGTAGAAAAGATGCCTACACTGTGTACTGGTGATTCCCAGCTGGAATGGACACCAGACCTGCTGCGTATTTAAACACAGAATTTGTTGTCAGAAAAGGGCTCTCCCAGTCTGCCCAGATGACCATTGCCTAATGTGTCTCTGCAGACCCTAACTGGTCTCTGGTGACTCTCCCCCAACCCCTGCCTGTTTACGAATATTCCCCTATGTCAATCCTATGCATGCTTCAAGTGCCCCACTGTTTTTGCCTCCACCACTTCTGATGGTGGTCTGTTCATAGTCTACCATCCTTTCAGTACTTTCTCACATCCCTTTCAACTCCCCCCTCTATCTTCATTGCATGCCCCCTTGGTCCTGATACTCTTTCTCATTTGAAAGAGGCTCCCTTCCTGCACCCTGTTCACCACTGTGAGATACCTGTAGGTCTGTATTTCATCCCGTCTCACTCTACTCTCTTCCAGGGTGTACATATTGAGATCACTTAGTATCTCCTCATAAGGTTTCTTTTGCAACTCCTGCACCATTTTAGTTACCCTCTTCTAGACTGCCTCCATCCTGTCTGTATCCCTTCTGAGGTGCGGCCTCCAGAACTGGACACAGTACTCCAGGTGGGGTCTCATTAGCAAATGATACAGTGGTAACACCAACTCCCTCCTGCTGGAGATAACCCCAAGGTCCTTTTCCTGATTAGTGACAGTCAGTCACCCCCACCCATCCTATTCTCTGCTTCTGGCTTTCTTTGCCTTAGGTGCATGATTTTGCACTTTTTGGCACTGAACCCCAACTGCCATGATCCTGCCTAATCATCTCTCCTCTTCTGTCCCAAGATCCCTGCTCATTCTCTACAGATTTTGGTATAATTTGCAGAAACACATCTTCCTTTGCAGTTCTTCTGTAATGTCACTTGTGAAGACACTGAAGAGGGACACTCCCAGTACTGAACCCTGCAGCACCCCACTGGTCAGTCTCCCATCAGTAGAATGAGTGCCTATAACCAACACCCTCGACCATTTATTTGTTAACCAATTTCTAACCCAATTCTCCACTTTGGATCCCATTGCTAGGCTGCTAAATTTCTTTATCCGTCTCCTGTGCAGCACAGTGTCAAAGATCTTGCAAAAGTTCAGCTAGGCTGTGTTCACTGCCCTCCCCTAATCTCTTTTCCTCATCACCCAAAGAAATCCATCAATGTTGCAACCCCACCCACCATCTTCCTTACTCCTCTTAGGCCCTGTCCACACTACACCGCTCAGACCCCGTAACGGACAGAAACTGTTACACTGTAGCAGTGACCAGTACGAGACCGGTACCGCCAGTCCACACCTCAGGAACCAGGAGACCATTACCGCAGCACCTAATACCACAATGCAGCTTGCACTGTGCTACGGGCCCTGCAGGGCCGTTACCGCCGTCCACACTACCGCTGGTAGCGTTACGGTAGGACGGTTCTAACTGCTGCGTTGCTGAAACCACCTCATTTGTGGTTTCAACAACGGTTACTAAAACACCTTCTGTAATGTTACAGGTGTAAACACAAACCATTGCGGTAACTGTTTGGGCACTCTGTAACGTTACAGAGGTGTAGTGTGGACAGGGCCTTACTGTCTCCACAGCGCTCTTTGAGAACCACAATCATTTTAAAACCTTTGCTGCACTTGTGCCACAATTAAGCTGGCCTTATGCATGTATGATGATAAAGCTATTTGAACAAAGCATGATTAGTTTTGTAGACATCAGTCAATGTTTTCTACGACTTTGAAAAATAAATCTACAAAATAATTAAAGGTCATGGAGCTGCTCCACGATTTTTCATGATACATAGAAACCTATAGCCATAAACCTTGCAATCCAGAATTTTTACCTGTCCAATGCACACAACTACTGTATATCCACCAGGACCAACTGCTATGCGCTTTGGTTGGACATCCATTTTCACAGCATCTTGAGGGCTATAAAAAAAAAAAGGCATAATCTGTTGTAATGATCTGTTGTGGGTTCTTTGGACACTTCAGGGCATGCACTGTTTCAACCCAAATGTGCTCTGTCGTGCTCGGTGTTTACTGAAGTAGCCATTATTATCCTGGGTCTCATCCCCTTGAGACTGCAGAAGTGGGAAAATGGGGACAGGTGTGCTACAGTATAAGATTTCCTATCATGACTGCCTTAGTTGACAGAGACAAGGCCCCCGTTGGGAAGTCGAAAGCTGCAACACAGCCTTTTCACTGGATATCGCTGTATACAGATGCTGTGGTAATGGCACTAAATGGAGACAAAAAGATCAATGATAGCAGACTAAACACCTGGGAAACTTACAGCTGCAGTGCCTGACAGCAGTGAACAATGTTGGCCTATACTTTTGTATTTTGTTTTAGATAGCATACAAATCAGGAGACAGGTGGCAATCATTTTTTCTCCACATTTTGAGTCTGCGTACCACTTTTTAAAAGTTGGAATATTAACAGGAGTGCTCCCTTTTAATATGGCTCAGACTAGATTTTCATCTGTATTCTGTGTTGTTATTAAAACATCAATTATTTAAGATTACTTTTCTTGTGGAATGTCAGCAAGCAGCAGCCACTGCTCACTGACCTTTTGGGACAGAAAGTGTACAAAAACAGCTGAATACCAATGAAAACCTGGTTTGAGCCTTATTTAAAGGAACACCTCTTTTACTATTTCAAAATTCTAGCATGCACTGCAGAATACTGAATCTCCCACTGCTACAGCCCTACTCTGATATCAGCGGCAGGGGATTTTGTGATCTGTAGTTACAGAAAATGTCAGCTTGGAAGTCAACAGAATCAAGTCCAATACAATCTACTCTACTACAGTACACAGCAAGTAAAAATATGTTTTCACACACAACGTGCAAGTAAGGAGAAGACTCACACTTGGGTGTGGAGCTCTTCGTGCTGACTTTTCCCCTTTAAGTCAAGTAACTATAAATGTAACAATAAAGTCCCTTCCATTCATGAGCTCATATGCAAACTAAAACATTCTATTTCTTGACCTTTCTTAACAGCTACCACCACAGAGGGACACAGCAGACTGTAGACATCACAAGACATCCAAGTAGCCACTCATTTCTACTGGCCTTAGATAATTGCTAGTCTTTACCACCTACAAGTAATTTCTCACAGAAGTAAGGGCTATGGTAACCCAGACTCACATTATTGTGGCTGGTGTCCATGCAAATCACAAGGACAAATAGAGGTTACAAAAACAACAAATCAGGCACTCGCTATGATGAATGAAACAAACAAGATAATGCTGTGATAGTCTACTAGATAAATGAAGATGCACACTGGTAAAATACTAAATGTCTCGCAACCAAGTTTTTTCCAAGACTGCTGGGCGCCATCTACAGTACAACATTTATGTCATCCATCTACAGTGTCATCAGTTCAGTAAGTGTATAAGGGCTCAATACAAAATATGTACAAATGTACAAAAAATGTTTAGTTAAAAACAGTGTTCTGTATATGGTGATACATTAATAGTGAGGTATAATCAGAACGGATGTACATTTTAGAATTCTGGATGTCAGTGAAGGATAAACATTCCTTGGTATCTGCAAGAGGTAAAGAGATACATTAACAAAGCATTCTTAATCATATACTGCCCCTAACTGGCAAGTTTTAGAGAAAGGGAGACAATTCAACTCCATCATTAAGTTTGGGGAAGATGGTGGCCTATAATGTAAAGATCCAACAGGTGTCCTTATGGGCAGTAGAAGTTCAAAATCACCATGGCTGGGCCCAGTGGACACATCTACAATCCCCATGAATCTGACTGAATGGGCTTCTGGATTACTGGAGCCCAAAATGTGATCAGCTGACAGGTAGTCCCTACCACCATTACGGATAGCCCTCATTTGGTCGCCTATTCATTCTTAAGTTTGTGTTTAGTGCACCTGATGTAAAAGCTGCCACATTTGCAAGTGGTCAGGTATACCAGATGGGTGCTACCACGACTGACGAACTAACACTCACTACCTCCCCTGTGGCCAGAATCACAAATGAGTATCCTTCTTTAAGAACCGGACAATATTTACAACATCTAAACTTGTGATTTTCCCCAGGAGGTGGTGGGAGCCATGTACCTATCTTTGAGATTTGCAGTCTATGGGTAACTCTCTCCCATGTTATTAGTCCTCTTGTATACCATGTGGGACAATTGTGCAGTACATGGGGCTAATGTAGGTTCAGTTTGTACCTTGCCCCAACGTGTCTGTATGATCTTTTGAACTGCTCCCGGATGAGTACTGAAAGTGGCTATGAAATTAAGTACTGAAGTTTCTGAGTTGTTAGACACCCTTACAAGGGTGGGCATAATAAAGTCAAATTTACCTGTGTTGGTAGCACGGTCGCTTGCCCTCCAAATCACCTCTTCACTATACTCCCTTAGTAAAAAGTGATTCTCCATGTCCCTAGCATTCTGATCAAAAGACTCAATCAACAATTTATTTATAAAAAGTGCAATCCGCACATGGATCAATGCGCCTGTACAATAATTAAACTCTGAGTTTAAAACATCTAATAAATATGAAAATATGCAACCATATCAACTACCACTTCATCAGAATTCAGGAAAGGCGAGATTAAAAAGGGGGCGACAGGTCATCGGCCAACAACTACCGGCCAATCTCCATCCTCCCCCCCATCTCTAAAGCCCTGGAGAAAGTGGTGGCCATTCAAATCACTGATTATCTGGCTAAGCATAACATTCTATGCCCAGAGCAACATGGCTTCCGTGCTGGTCACAGTGCCAGCACTGCCCTAATTGAATTCTCCAACTTCCTACACTCCTCCTTGGATACCAGCTCCCTAGCTGGTGCAGTGTTCATAGACCTCTCAAAGGCCTTCGACACGTCTCCCATCCACTTCTGCTGAATGCACTCTGCCACACTGGTCTCTCTGCTGGCCCCTTAGCATGGTGCACAAGCTATCTTGACGCTCAATCGCAGTGTGTAAAAATCAATAGCACACTCTCCGATACCCGTCCCATTCACTCTGGGGTCCCCCAAGGCTCCATCCTGGGCCCCCTTCTCTTCTCGCTCTATCTGAACACCCTGCCCAGTGCTTGCCCTGGCAAAATTCTACTGTATGCAGATGACGCTGTCCTTTTTGCCACCCACCGCAATCCCATCTCCCTCCAGGACACCCTACAGCAGTCTTTCAACAGTGCCGAAGCCTGGTTTAAGGAGCGCAGACTTGTCATCAATCTTAAAAAGACCAAAGCTATGCTCTTTTCCCACCCCCAAAACAAAGCTAGCAACCACCCACTCTATATCCTTCCAAGTACCAATCAGCCACTGGAACAAGTCTGCTCCTACAAATACCTTGGGGTTACCTTCGACTCAGCCCTCACATTTCACAAACACATCGATGCCCTAACATCCGCCACTAACATACGGCTGGGCATTCTCTTCCGCCATAGAACCTGCCTTCCCCCTAATGCTCTCCGGCTCACTGTTACATCATCCGTTCTGTCCCTTGTAGACTATGGCCTACCAGTGTATGGTGCTGCCGACACCACTGCACTCACAAAAATTCACTTAACCCTGAACAAAGCCTGCAGATTGATTACTGGTGCCCCCAGGCTCACTCACACCTGTCAGCTGTATGTTGAGGCCAAACTGCTTACCCTGGATGAACGGCTCCAATACCAAACCTGTCTCCTCACAAAACCCTACTGGCTCTCCGGCAACGCATCCATCCACCAGAGCCCTCCCACTATTGCAACACGGTCTTCCAACAAGACCACTCTAATGGTCCCCAGATCAAGAACCAGCCGTGGCCAGAGGTCCTTCTGCTATAGAGCCCCAACCTGGTTTAACTCTCTCCTGCCCCCATCTCCAATGCCACCACCATCTCTAAGTTCAAACCACCTTGAAACCACATCATCAACACTGTGAACTGCTCCTGTCTCTGAAAGCTGCCTCCACCTCTACTTCTCTTGACAACACCCTCCGGGCGGCTCTCCACCTAGCCATCCCCACCACCACTTCCCTGTACACCATGCTTATGTTTAACCTGGCCAGTACCAGCTGTTTCAGTGTTTACCTACTAGATTGCTCACTATTAATACCAACTTGTGTTAACCTGTTCTCAACTTACATGTACCCTGTAACCCAAATGTATTTGTCTGACCACAATGTGACGTGGCGCCTCTGTTGAACGCCTATTGTTTTGCAAACCTACGTATGTAACCAAAAACACAAGGTATGTCTTTGTGTGACGAAGTACCTTTGGAAACGAGCCTCTGGCTCAAAGGTTGTAAACTGATTTTACAAATAAATAAAATTAAAATAAAAAGGTGCGTCTTAAGTGGAGATTTAAACCTCTCCACTGTCAGTGACTCTTATCTGACGAGGTAGAGAGTTCCACAGGGTAGGGGCCACGAATGCAAATGCTTGGACATGCGAGGTCTTCAAATGGACCCTGGGAACCTCTAGCAATCCCTGAGTGCATGGGAGGGGTGGTAAGGGTAGAGAAGATCCTGCGGGTAACTGTCCATGTAGGGCCTTGTAGGTCAGCAAACCGACCTTGAAGGTGATCCGCTATTGAACAGGTAGCCAGTGCGGACCACGGAGCAAAGCCATGACATGGCATAATCGAGATAAACCAGTCAACAGTCTGGCAGCCGTGTTCTACACCAGCTGCAAGCGGCGAATATCAACCCCTGGGAGCCCTAAGTATAGGCTATTGCAGTAGTTAAGGTGAGAGATCACAAAGGCGTGGACCAACGTTGGTAGGTCATCAGGTGGAACAAGGTGCTTTATCCGGGCGATATTCCTCAGATGCCAAAATGAGGCCTTGATGACGGACAACACCCGAGATCTAAGCGTCAGCCCCTCGTCAAAAATAATGCCCACGTTCTGCACCAATTCAGAGGTTATCAGCTGGCTGCCTCCAAGCCAAAGCCTGGAAGGTCACCCAGCCAAAGAGCTCCTCTACTTGATGACCCGGGTCCACAACCAACACCTCGGTCTTGTCAGGGTTCAACTTCAGCCAGTTGGCACTCATCCAATCTTGGATTTCGGTGAGGCAGTTGTTGAAAGTCGAGATGGCTCCAGGGAGGGGCTGTGGACATGGCTTTCCTAGACTTTAGCAAGGCATTTGACACAGTCCCACACAAAAGATTAATAATCAAATTAACCAGCCTGGGAGTGGGTCCCAGGGTGGTAGCCTGGGTAAAACATTGGCTGGACAACAGGACAGAAGGTCAGTTTTCGAGGAGAGAGACAAAAGCCTGTGACTCCTCTGCCTGCCACACCATGAATATGTTATTAGTCTGTCTCCACCAAAACATCACCTTGTAAAGAAAAACACTGACCTGCAAGTTATAGACCACTTCCTTCTCCCAGAGGCCCGAATACAAATTGATGTAGCTGGGTGCAAAAGTTGCGCCCATCGCAGTACTGCTTGTCTGTCAAAAATGTCACCCACAAAACTGAAAGCATTACTTTCCAATACAAACATGGCAAAGTCCATCACAAAGCTAGTTGGTGGTTTAGCCCCATCTCTGCTCCCAAAACTGAGTGAAGGTATTCAGGCCCCCATCACGAGGGATATTTGTATAAAAGGCCTCCATGTAGAGTGTCACCTTATACAAGGATACCGTTGGTACTCCCTAACACCTCCCTAAGGGACGGTAGAGTCCACATATTACCTATCCACTCTGGAACCAGGCCAATGGCACCACCAATGACTGTGGGCTCCTGCACTGACAAGGCTGTGATGTATGAGTAGTGCTACTTGAGATCTGCAGATACACCCAAGTTCAACTCCAGCAACTGCTATGTGTTTGTTTTCTCCACCATCCTATTAGGGATAAGTGTAACTACCTGATAAATATGAAGGGTACAATGTACTAGGACATATGTGGCTCTGGGTAGGTGGGGGTGGTTAGATGGATTAGGGGTCGGTAGGGATAGGGGGGATGGGGGGAGTTCAATATGTAAGAATGTATTAACTGTTTGTAGGTATTTTCACTGTAATCTTAACTCCTTCAACTGTTCTCCTGTACAAGCTGTTTAGTTCCTAAAGTTCTGTATCTGTTGCAGGTCCTGTATTTCCTGTTTTGCTTTATTTGAGTAAAATGAAGTATATTAAAGAAAAAAAAAAAGGATACCGCTGGTATGGTGTGCATGGGGACTGAACATACAAGACATCAGAGAGGTGGTGATAGATTACAAAAGCTTCTGCAGTGTGTCCAGATGGATTTATGCTACATGCTGTATGGTTTTCTGGTAACTGTTAATCCTGCTTCTATGTACTGCTGGTTTGTATACTGACTGTCTGCCTGATCCTGTTTTAATGTTATATGCTGCATCCACTGTTTACTGTTGTATTATGTAATTCTCCTGGGTCGTGCCTGAAAATAGGCATTAATTTGTCTAGTGCACCTACCCAGTTAACAAAAACGAAATAAATAAATGATAAATTTGATTTAAATCCTTTCTTTAAATTGAGAAACTGAATGATAATGGCATCAATATATAAAAAAAAAAAATAGAAGCATGAGACTATTGTAAATATTTTGTAAATATTTTCAGATTTGTATACTACAATTCTTTTCTTACTTCTCTTGCCTAGATGTCCCTGAGAATACCCCTTCATTTTCTCTCCATGTGCCGTGGAAAGAGAATGAGGGACTCTTTTGCAGATCACCTGGGAAGCATCAGGCAGACACAGAAAAAAAAACTGTGTGATCACAGAGGTAGTGAACTCTGTGGCAGTACCCTTCTGCTTGAGTTTTCCCTTCATATCTCCAGTGTACGTAGATTAATACACTGGCTTGCATATAGAATCAGGCATGCCCTCACCCCTTCAGCTAGACTTGCCATTGTGCGCATTTTGTTATGTACCCTCATTTGTGGCCTTGTACCCCTCTCCCAGGCCAGTTCCTGTAAGCTCTCTAAATGAAATACAAAACAGTAGTTGTTGCTTTGCCTTTTCTGTACACAGAATGCCACACCACTGTACCCTCAACAAAAACCTGAGGTGGTTATCTCCAATGGAGGAGAGGAGGGAATGGGGGGATGACAGAAACATTCAAATAAGGTACAGGACACTAGCATTTTCCACAGAAAAAGAAGCTTGAGGACAAGGGGTCACACTAAGAAGTTGGAAGGGGGAGGCTTAGAGGAAATGTGTGGAAATACATCTTCACAGAGAGGGTGGTGGATAAGGGTGGTGGATGCCTGGAACAGCCTTCCAGTGGAGTTGGTGGGTGCCCAAATGGTGACAGGATTCAAGCATGCATGGGACAGATACAAGGGAAGGAGATGACCGGAGGTCGAGCAGGGTCTGCAGTGGCAAAGTTGGCCGGGAAAACTAGGCAGACTAAGTGGGCCAAGAGTTCCTTATCTGCCGACAACTTCTATGTTTCCTTCAAACACTATGCATTAGGGTGTACTATTGATAAGCTCCTTAGATCAGGTAACCCTTCCCCCGCTGCCATGTTTAAGAAATCTGATCAAGCAATCCCCTTCAGTCCACTGACCTGGAGCTACTCTCATTACTTAAGTGTGCCACTAATATGGGCAAAGAGGCTTTTTCCTACTTTGCTCCTCGATACTGGAACACTACAACTTACCATAAGAGTGGCACAGTCACACTGTACATTTAACCCTTGCTGTGCTGTGGACTGATATATCTGTCCAAAATTCCAATACGTTCTAATTGTGTTGGCAGTCTAACGGTGAAGGCTGAACTCCGGGAGCATCACATGTCCCTTGACAACTGCTCATGCTCCTGTTCTTGATATTTACGTGGACTACTAATTTATGTATTTGTTCACTGTTCTGTATTGCTGGAAACACTGGTCTTCCTCATGTACTGTAATGTATATCGATGTCTACTCAGTCATATCTTAGATTTTTGCTCCATACCGGTGACAGTATGGAATTCTCCACTGTGCTACATAAATTTACGGTTTTCTTTTAATTGTTAATCCTGCTCCTATGGATTGTTGGTTTATATACTGATTGTCTGCCTGGTCCGGTTTTCATTTCATTATATGCTGCATCCACTGTATATTGTTGTATGATGTAATTCTCCCAGGACGTGTCTGAAAATAGGCATTAATTTGTCTAGAGCACTTACCTGGTTAACAAAAAAACAAATAAATACATGCATAAATGATGGATTTGATTTAAAATCCTTTCTTTAAGCTGAGAAGCTGAATGATAATGGTGTCATTATGAAGAAAAAATATAAGCATAAGCCTATTGTAAATATTTTGTAAATACTTTCAGATTTGTAGACTATTAATTCTTATTTATTTTTCCTAGATGTCCCAGAGAATACACCTTTTTCTGTCTATGTGCCTCAGAAAGAGAATGAGGGACTCTTTTGCAGATCACCTGGGAAGCACTGGGCAAATAAAAAGGGTAAGCACAGAGGTAGTGAACTCTGCAGCGATATCCTTCTGTAAGCCCTTTTGCTTGTTGTTCTCTTCCTTCTGCAAAGCTAACCCCCCACCCCCACTGTTCATTAAACCTATTCAATGCCTTATACCCCTTTAGATCTGCTGTGATTTTTCTTTTTTTTGGGGAATCTTATTAGGTACAACATGTAATATGTTTATAAAGGTAGAAATTGTTACAAATTTATTTGTCTATGTGTGATCAGTTTATTTGCGAGATGATTATTTAGTACATGTGAGTACTTTACTTCTGGACACTTTAATATCTGCACTGTATAAGATACACTCATATAGGCAAGCTCCTTTAAATCCTGGAAGTAGTGGAGTTGGCCCAGTGATATGGAGGGTTGAGGCATTCATGCCTTACCTCCCTGCCGTGCCGGTGACCCGTGTTTAGGAAAAAGCACGAGTTGCCGGGGGTCAGTGGGGAGGGAGAGTATGGAGAATCTGACAGACTGCCCTCCTCTCCCAGGGTGGGGGGATTCACTGGCTTGCTCCATGGCTGCCACCTGGTGGCAGTGGTACAGTTGAGCAGTGTAGTATAGGGGCTGCGGTTACGTGGTGCATGTGCACCTCCATGCACACACACACTTACAGCTGCCATGGCAAGGGAACAATCTGGAGGAAAATGGTGGTAATGGGCTTCATGAAGCCCTGCCTGCCCTCGTCCTGCTCTGCTGGACCACCAAATTGGATGCAGGATCACTGGGTGGGGGGAGGATGGCCCTCCCCTTCCCAGCCCCACCACAGGGGGAAATCTGTGGGGGTATGGGGCTCAGCATGACTAGCAGAAGGATGAGAGAGGGAGGTAGGGTCAGGGCAGAGCTGGAAGCCGCAGCGCAAAAGGAGGATAGAAATCTGTACAGAAAAAAAATCCTGGCAGTAGTAAAACTTGTTGACAGATACTGTACCTTTAAATACCTGCTTTTTTAAGGTATGCTGTTCCTCCATGGGTACCCCCCCTCACCGACAAAGATTTGCAAGACTTGAAGTGCCGGGACTACTGGTGAGAGATCATGAGCACATCTGTACTTGCACTGAGCACCTTAAAACTCGGCCAATTTATGAAGTCTCTGTCCTGCTTTTATTATGTGGCAGTGTCAGACTAATGCCTTTGGTACTGAAACTGTTTGAACATTCTGACAAGCTGTCTTGCTGTAGTCTTAGTAAACAGCTCCTGAGCAGCTTTAGGTTTCTTACAAGCCTAGACTTCTTCAGCCAGGGTGAGCTCCACATGTCATGTCTCTGGAGGTTAGGATTAGTCGTCCTATAGTGTTAGCTCCCAGACCTCAAGTATCGAGCACGGCCTACAAGGTGGATGGTACTATCAATGAGGGAGACACAGTTACCTGTAGACTGCACCCTATCTCAAAGACAGGTACATGGCTCCCACCACCTCCTGTGGGGAAATCACAAGTGTGGACAATGTAAATATTGTCCAGTTCTTAAAGAGGGAGACTCATTTGTCAATCAGACACCAGGGAGGTACTGAGTGTTAGAAAATTCATCAGTTGTGATTTTCTATTCTGTTCTGTCTACTTGCAAATGTAGCATCTTTTACATCAGGTGCATTAAATGCAAACTTAAAGAACAAACAGGGGACCACACAAGGGGTAACAGTAATAGACTGAGTGTTTGTTGATCTCATTTTGGGCTCCAATAATCCAGAAGCCCATTTAGTCAGATTCGTGCCCAGGGGTGGTTATTTGGAACTTTTATTGTCCAACTGGGAGAACTTCTGTATCATTAAATTACATGCCACTATGTTCCCTGAACATAATGACCAAGTTGAATTCCCCCCCTTTTCTTTTTTTATTTCTATTTTTCCGCCCCTTCCTCCAGCTCCAATATCCTCAGGAGCACCTATGAGTCATCCCTCTGCTAGCCACTTTACCTGGTCTGCCCATGTCACCCATAGAGCCGCAGTTTACCCCCCCCCCCGGGCGAGGACAAGGTGGGGCCCAGAACAACCCGACAATCCTGGTTTCATCGGTCAAGGGGTACCAGGAAGATGGCTGTACATTGAGGGCAAGCTCTTGGTGCTTCGTCTCCACTGGAGCTGAAAGATGTTTTTCTCCTGTTCTTGTTGTGTTGTGGACGTTGCAAGTACCCTTGACGTCTAGGTATGAGCGCCGACGTCTGCAACGTCCTCCCCCTAGCTGCCTTCCGAACTTGCTGGGCTCCTGATCTTCACCTGGGACCAATCAAGCCCTGAGGCACCAGACGTGCTGCCAGTCCCCTAGCCTCCGCCCAGGGTCAGCGGATGCCGAGCTGCTTTCCCACCGGAGTAGGCGAGCTACTGAATGCTCCAGCCTACTCCCCCCGGCCAGCCCTTCAACGACCCGAGTCTGCTCCCGAACCAAGGTCGCAGATGGAAATCCAACCCCTTTCCCCCCTTTTCTAAAACTTGTCAGACATGGGTTGTATATGATTAAAGATGCTTGATTAAAGAGCTAGATAAGCCAAAAAATAGGCAACTTCAGTAATTTTTAAAAGTAGTCTCTTTTTACTGTTTTTTTCTTTACTGAAGTGTTTTTCTACGTGCTCATTAGATAGTTTTCTACCTAATAGTATTGGGTGTGACTGAAAAAGCAGTGCTTTACCTGGAAGCAGACATATCTAGTGCTGTTCCTTCCCCTACCTAACCAATGTGTGACCTCACCAGTTGTTACATCACAAGCCCTGCTGCCTGACTGGTAACATGTGCCACATGTTACAAATCAAGCAGCAGGATACTGCATCTTTCTGGTTGTTAGTGATGTCACAGATAGCGAGGTCACAATGCAGATGAGGTATGTTTAGGAACAGAACCAGCTTTAATCAGCCTCCAGGTTGAGTGCTGTTCCACACATCATACCTTCTACTGTCAGGTAGAAAATCTTCTAATTAGTAGAACAGAGAAGAAAAAAATACTTCAGATATATGAAGTGACAGCTGTCTACTTCTGAAAGTTCCAGATTATTCCAGGCAGTATACTAGCTCTTTAAAGAACTTGCGTAATGATGCTTTTTAGCCCCAATATGCTAACTAGGAATGTGTTAGCACTTATTGTCACTAACTGTAATGTCTTTATGTTCTAATCTTTTTTAATCAAGCATCTCAACAAACCTCCATGAGGTATCTCTGGACAAAAACTGTTTCAATCTGGTCATCATGTGCACAGCACTACTGTAAAAGATAGTGATGCCATGGGGGGAAGCTGCACTTCACTGTCTGTCGTCTGCTTACCAAGACAATGCAAAATACTTTGCTTATATGTAACAATCACCAAAACTGAATGTCTGCAAGGTAAACTGATAGTAGGCAGGTACATCAAAAGTAGGCAAAAGTCACAACCCTCACAAGGTACTGTCTACCTTTCTTAATAGCAGGGGGAAAAAAAAAAGGCAAATAACATGACTTGCATGTTCCGTTCCCCAATGAACGGCTAATCACAATGTAACCCCCCTGCAAATGGGGGTTCCCAAAAGACTTCCAGGAGCTTGCTTGAATGCTCCAAGCCTGAATGGTGTTTGGCATTCAAGCCATTTATCAGTGAGTGTTTTTAGAGCCTCTGGTACTGTCTCTTTAAGAGCTGTCTGCTTGCAGACATAATTAGTTTGTATGGGGGGACTGTGTGCTTCTCTGTTTGAGTACCACTCGAGCTGCTGCCAATTCACTCTATTTTTGCAGTCACTAGGAGTGCAAAGGGAACTTATCTGAAAGATGGAACTGTTTGCCAGAAATCATGTAGAGTAATAATGAAAATACAGTTTGTCTAACCTGCTTTCTTTGCAGTCAGAACTGTGTCTGCCTAGTTCCCCATTCTGGTTTTGAACTGCTGAACTGGACCAATCAGTGTGGGGTAAGCTAGCTCTAAAATGGTGCCTTGGACGAATCAGAACTTGGACTCATAATCTGAGCCAGCCACAAGAGGATTGCATGGGCAGTGACTCTGGGAGATGTAGTTTAGACTTAGGTGCCTTTTTGGACCAACAGCAGCAGTCTATTGTGAGTGACAGCCAATCCAGTCAAGAACTGGGAGGAACTCAAAGGAAGTGCTCGGTTTTGTCTGTTGGAGTTTCAGTTGAGCTTTGGCAGTGAAGGGGAAAGAAACCCTGTGCTCCTTCAGTGCACAGTTTCAGTCAAAAAACGTGTGTAAGGCCCAGAGTTCCGGTCTGCAGCTTGTGTAACTGCTTGTTAGGACTGAACTCGTCCCTGTGAAAAGAATCAAAGGATCTCTGAAGAGTAGAAACCAGGCTCACCCTGTAGAAGACTGGAGAAATTGTTGAATTGCACTCGGTCTGTCAGGAACTGAATCTGCTGTGTGTTCTCCGGGTATTGTGCAGTAATTGCAATCGGGATAGAGAAGCAGCCTGCCTGGTATAGTACTTTCTTTTTACCATATATGTGTGAAGAGTCCGTGGAGCTCAAGAGTAGCCTCTGCTGACGTTGAAGGACCCTATCTTGTTTGGAGGTTGTGAGTACTAATTCAGGGTCGCTCCTGTTGAATTGCCACATTAAATCCAAATGGAATCACTGTACTGCTGACTGTTTAAACTAATTTTTCTTTTCACTGTGTGAAAGGGCCCTACCAGCTGCCACGGTTTGGACTAGCCGCTAGGGCTTGGGTACCCAGGGACAGTAACTGGTAGAGGATAGGCCTGTGCACAGAGCCATAGGTAGATAGTAAAGTGATAAGCTAATTAACCTGATTTCCCCCTGTCCTTGTTATATCCCCCCTAAATAAATCCGAGCTGCTTGTTTCAGCAAAGTTATACTGCCTGAGGTATTTGTCTATGTTAAAGTATTGTACTGTGATTGTTGCACTGTATCTTATTTTACAGTAGGTCCCAGTGCCTGAACCACCCCTGGGGAAGTGTATACTGCTAGAAGGTAATTCTGATATATTGTGTGGGCCACTAGTGGGAAGAAAGGGGTTGCAGTGTCCCAGAGGGCTGTGACCAAGTAAGTTTAACTATTGCAAACCCTGACCTCTGGGTGGAGGCACCCGCCATTGGATCCAGGCCCTCAACCTGTTAGTGGCAAATCAGGCAGGGGTAGTAGCCCCTGGGATAGCGCCATCTAGGGGTTACATCTTGGAGGCTCACCGCTGGGATTGTGTGTCCTCTAGTGGCCATATTCTACGAACCACTGTTAAGAAAAATGGGTACCCGACAGAAGTGGCTGTGCACCGGCTGGTGGAGTGGTGTACTGGGAGGATCGACCCCCAAAATGCTATGCTTATACTGGACATCCCTTGGGTATCAATACGGACATTGTACAGGAGTACTTTCCAAGGTGGAAGGTTTACAAAACCCTGTGGTGGTGGGTCGGCATGCTAATCTGCTCACCCACACTTTTCTGGCCCTAGTAGAGTTTAAGGATCCCATAGATAGCTCCAAAGTGCCACAGACCATTACCCCAGAGGAGCCCTCACTGCTTGGAGAGTGATAACTAAGGACAGTAAAGACCGGGGAATGAGCCCCACCACTATCTGAAACTTTTGAGGAGAATTTGCTAAATGGTTGCTGGGAGAAGGGAAAACTGTGGAGGACTTGAAGAAACTATTCTTACCACCTGGGGTGTTCCTCCCAACACCCTCTCCCGCTCCAGTGCCCGTAATGGTGGCTGAACCAATGCAGACTCCATTTCTGCACCTGCCATTAGTCACGACTCTTACAAGGTTGATGATCTTCTCTGGCACCCTCCCACCCCCAAGGGAGGATGACTGGGAGACCTGGATAGACTATGTTGCCCTCAAGTGCTAGAATGGCAATGCTCGGAAGCCAAAAGCTTAAAGAGGGTTAGTGAGAGCCTCCGAGGTCCTGCCCTGGCTACCATCCGCTAAGCGGGCCAGTAACCCTGAAGTGACTGCACAGGCCTATCTTGAGGTCTTGGAGAATGTGTATGGGAGCCCAGATTCTGATGAGGATCTATGGTGGAGAGTAAGAAATGCACAACAGTACCAAGGGAGTTGTTGTCTGTGTATGTATCTCGGCTGGAAAAATTGTTGCAAGAATGCCTCAGAAAGGGTAGTTTGCCAGCGATTGAACTGGACCAAACCAGACTGGACAGAATCATAAGTCTGCCCCTTCTCAGAACTGCTGTTGCTTCCGGATACGCCTGGCACGTCGACTGGAATTCCCACCCTCCTATGATGAGTTAATGAGAGAAATCGAGGAGTTGAGAAAAGGCGACCTCGGGAGGGACCTGCACCAACAGCTGTGGCTACGACCCGAGTGACTGAGGGTGACCCATCAAGTGAAGTTCAGGGCAGAGGTTGACAGTCAATGAGTGCTCTGACAAGGAAAAGATATGTCAATGGGGCGAACTGTTGAGAGAGACGAATTCAAAACAGTCCCTTTATGAAGGCCACGCCTGCAATGCAGACCTGACTATATCTCGACTACGTCTGCTATGAGGTTAGGTACCCACCCATGATCTCCTACTGATAACAGCTCCAACCTCGATTCCTGACCATGAAAGTGGAGAAACTGACGAGATGTCTCAAATGCTTATCACGCCAGTGAGACAGAGATGGCACCAAGGTTTCTAGTTAGTAATACCCCGCCCTGGCTCCCAGTGTGGCGCCTTGGCCAGCTCAAACTCCAGAAAGTATGTTTTGCTATAATTGTGGGAAAGATGGGCACATGAAAAGGGAATGCCGGTCCCAAAAGACACTGACAAAGTTGCATATAGGCTACAAGGAGAGCTTTGGAGAACAAATCAGTGGTTAAGAGGTGCACGAAATGATCCCAGTGAGGGCACCAAAATGCTAACTCACGCCCTTTGTGGCAAGGTCAGTTGCCCAGGCCCCACTCACCGCCTCCAGACTGGTCCAGAATAGTGGGTCCCTCCATGGAGACCACTGTAAAGGTGAATGGAGTGTCTACAAGAGCTGTATTAGACAGTGGCTCCCAAGTGACAATTATGTTCCAAGATTGGTATCAGAAGCATTTGTCAGGCGTACCCTTACAACCATTAGAAGGACTGCATGTATGGGGTTAAGTGAAGGCCTACCCTATTCCGGTACATCCGAATTGGCTGTCTTTCCCACCTCCGTGGGCTGGAGTGGCTGAACAAGTAGAGACCCTAGCCTTAGTGTGTCCCCACTGGACTGTATGATGGTGTCCCTTTGTTGATTGGAACAAATGCTCATATGTTTGGAAGGCTGGCACAGTTATGTTATGAAAACAGGGGTCAAAGACTAGTAGAGCTTTAAGAGTTCGGCTTTAATTAAGAAGGCCTATGAGGCACAGAGAGATGCTGAAAAATAGAACCAGAGGAACCGGTCGGAATTGTATGGAAGAAGGATCCTGAGTCTCTGATCCTGGCGCCAAATGCCCAGTGTACCTTACAGGGGAGGTCCGTAACAGAAAGGATGTTAAGAATAAAATATTAATGTTGGATGCACCAGGCGATGGAAAATTGCCAAAGGACTGCTGGTCAAGCCTAGTATTTTGCCCGCTAGAGCCCAGTACTTATGCCAGAAGGGTAATGGTCCAAGTTCATAATGTGTCTGAAAGAGACATTGAGTAAATAGAGGTTGCATCCTGGCTAATGTGCATTGTGCAGACACTGCAGTGCTACCCAGCAGCAAGAGTTCAAGGAAGAATGACAGAGTAACGCCTGACTTGTTTGATTTCGGCGACTCCCCATTGCCAGCTGAATGGAAAGTGAGGATCAGTGAGAAGCTTGCCCAGAGGGACCAGGTGTTTTCTTTAAAGAAATGGGACATAGGATGCGTGCAAGGAGCTGAGCACAATATCCGGCTGCATGAGGAAAGACCATTTCGTGAGAGGTCTCGACGCCTGGCACCTGCTGACATAGATGATGTGAGACGGCATCTGCAAGAGATGTTAGCTGCTGGTGTAATACAAGAATCCAGAAGCCCTTATGCCTCCCCCATTGTGGTAGTGAGGAAAAAGAATGGGACAGTAAGGATGTGTGTGGATTATCGCACCTTAAACCGGCGGACTATCCCTGATCAGTACACAATGCCCCGCATTCAGGATGCTTTGGACTGCCTAAACGGGAGCAAGTGGTTCTCTGTGTTGGATCTCCGCAGTGGGTACTACCAGATCCCGATGGCCCCAGAGGACCGTGAGAAGACAGCCTTTATCTGTCCGCTTGGCTTCTATGATTCATGAGGATGCCTCAGGATTTCAGGTGCCCCGCGCCACTTTTCAGCGATTGATGGAGCGTGCAGTGGGGACATGAACTTACTAGAGTGCCTGGTATACCTAGATGATGTTATTGTGTTTGGCAGCTCACTGGAGGAACATGAGAGCAGATTATTTAAGATATTGGACCGACTGGAGACTTTGGCCTTAAACTGTCCATTGATAAGTGTCAATTCTTTCAAACATCAGTAAAGTATGTGGGACACATAGTATCCACCGAGGAATAGAGACCACCAATAAAGTTGAGGCCTTGACCACCTGGCCACAGCCCAAAATCTAAAAGAACTGCAAAGATTCCTGGGATTCTGTGGTTATTATCGCGCTTCATCAAGGACTATTCAAGAGTGATCCGCCTTTACTTAACCTTACTCAAGGGTATCCCCAACCCACAAAATACCAAAAGTCAGCGCCCTCAAGACTGAAAGAGTGTATTTTCATCCAGTGAAGTATTTGGGGCCCGCTGGACTCCTGATGTGAGACTGCTTTTCATGAGATCATATATCAACTTACCCATGCTCCAGTGCTGGCCTATGCCGATCAGAAAACCTTACGTCCTGCACACTGATGTTAGCTTACAGGGTTGGAGCTGTGTTGTACCAAGAGCACGAGAATGGCCTGAGACCAGTGGCCTTTGCCAGTAGAGCCTGACCCCATCCGAAAAGAACTATCCTGTACATAAGTTAGAGTTCCTAGCTTTGAAGTGGGCTATTGTTGACCAATTCCATGAGTACTTGTATGGGCTAAAATACTAGTAAAACTGACAATAATCCTTTGACCTATGTGCAGACCTCAGCTAAGTTGGATGCCACTGGCCACAGGTGGCTTTCTGCATTATCTACATATGACTATGCTCCTGAATACCGAGCAGGTCTGAACCACATAGATGCTGATGCTCTCCCGGAGGCCTGTTCCCCAGATGACTGGGTCCGATTGGCAGAACCTGACATTCGGGCACTCTGCGGAAGTTTGACGAGGAGGAACAATGTCCTGACGGGCAGTGGACTGCATGGTGGATTGCTTGGGACCCTCTGAGAATTGCATACCTGCTGCTTATTGCACTTTTCTGCAATAGACATTGGTGCACTGCCTCGCTGGACAATGACAGTATTCGGCGGGCTCAATCCCGCGATCCTATGATCAAATCAGTTTTAGAAGCCCTCTTTGCAGGAAAAGATGTGTCCAAATTACGCCCACTGATTTGAGAACTGCACTGTTATACAAAGAAGGTCCTAAGTTGAAACTGATCAATAAACTGTTATACAGAGAAACAGTAGACAGGACGGGGACAAGTACACAAACAACAACTGGTGCTGCCTACTGCCTTTCGAGACTCAGTATTGAGGTCCTTGCACAACCACAGGGGCACCTTGGTATAGACAGAACACTTGACTTGGTGAGATCCAGATTCTATTGGCCTAAGATGGGGGCTGATGTTGGGCAACACATTCGAACATGTAATGGCTGCTACAGAGAAAGCTTTGCCCCAGAGGGCTGCCCTTGTTAACATAACCACCATGTGCACCCATGGAGCTGGTCTCTATTGATTTTCTGAGTTTGGAGTCAGATCAAAGAAATATCAGTAATGTGTTGGTGGTCACTGACCATTTCCCGAGATATGCAAGCTTTCCCCACCAAAGACCAGAAAGCATCCACTGTAGCCAAAGTACTTGTAGAAAACTTTTTTGTTCACTATGGGGCTCCACAAAGAATCCATTCTGATCAAGGGAGAGACTTTGGGAGTCGTCTGATCAAAGAGATGCTTTCTCTGTGGGGAGTGCGAAAGTCCAGAAATACAGGTTACTCACCTGTAACAGGAGTTCTAGGAATGGTATATGTTGTTCATCCACACTCATTGGCAGGTATCCTTGCCGCTTTAAATCTTGCCGGAAGGTCTTCAAGCTTGCTCCTCCCACCCACCCGGGTGGTATAACTCTCGGCTCCGCCCCATGACGCCAGATCTGGCCCGCTGGAAGCTCAGGTTGTGCGTCGAAGCCGGGGAGGTCGGGTGGGTCGTGTGGATGAACAACATATACCATTCCTAGAACTCCTGTTACAGGTGAGTAACCTGTATTTCTAGGGACATGGATATGTTGTTCATCCACACTTATTGGCAGACTCCTAGCAGTTTCTCCTCGGGAGGAGGAGGCAGGACGCACACCTGGCCAATACTTACTTGGGAAAGAGAGACTGAGAACCGAGGCCCCAAAAACCAGCATCTCGGCGTGACTCAAGGTCGATGGTAGTGGGTAATGAGGTGTTTGCTGACTTCAGGTAGCAGCCCTGCAGATTTCCTGGATAGGGGCGTCCCTGGAAGCAGCCACGTTGCAGCAGTATGAGCGGGTAGAATGAGCTCTTATCCCTCTGGGAGGCTCCATGCCCGCCAACATATGAGATCTATGCAGGAGGTTACCCACCTGCTTATAAATCACGCTTGGCTGCAGGTCTGCCAGATGCGGCTTCAGCGTAGGTGACAAACAGCTGGCGAGCCTCCCGAATTTCAGCCGTGCGCTCCTTATAATAAGCGGCGCCCTTCTAGGGTCAGAGTATGGACCCTATATTAAACCTCCGGTGTGATTGGGGTAGAACACCGGCAGAGTCAACACCTGGTTAAGGTGAAACTCCGACACCACCTTCGGAAGGAATTTCGGGTGGGGGCGCAGGACAACCTTGTCCCTGTGGAAGACCAGGTAAGGAGACTCGATGGAAAGCGCCTGGAGCTCTCCCATCCTTCTGGCTGACGTGATAGCCACCAGAAGGCGGTCTTCCACACAGGTGAGAGAGAGCACACCTGTGCATGAGTTGAATGGCTTGCCCATGAGCTTTGCAGTACCAGCAGTAGATCCCACGGAGGTGGGGGTTCCCGCACTGGAGGAAATGTGATCAAGGCCTTGAAAAAGCGCAGACCACCTTCTCCTGCGCCACCGACTGCTTCCGGCCCGCGCCCGTAAGCAGAGATGGCTGCCAGGTGCACCCTTAGGTCATCGACCTAAGCCCTTGACTAGAAAGGGACCATAAATAGTCCAAGATGCTTGCCAAGGAACAGGAGGAAGGGTCCAAGCCCTTGCCTGACACCAAATGGAAAACCTTTTCCATTTGAAGACATAACATTTTCTGGTCGACTCTCGGGCGCCTCAACTACATTGAGGACCTCGTCGGAAAGACCCAAGGCCTGGAACTCTGGCAGCTCAGGAACCAGGCCGTCAGGTGCAGGGATTGAAGGTCCGGATGGAACACCTTCCCCTGATTGACTGAGAGCAGGTCCGGGCGAGCTGGAAGCTGCCGGGAGTCCTGGAGCTGAGACTGAGGAGATCTGGGTACCAGAACTGGCGAGGCCAGTCTGGGGCTATCAGAATCACCTGCGCCTTGTCCCTCCTCGCCTGAGAAGCACCTTGTGGATCAAGGGAAATGGAAAGGCGTAAAGAGGCCGAGGTCCACTGCCTCGAGAAGGCATCCCCTGCAGCGAGCCCTGCTGAGGGCGGGCATGGAACAGACTCAACCCGTTCTCCTGGAGGCAAACAGGTCCACCTGAGGTGTGCCCCAATGGGAGAACAGATGCTGTACTACCTCCAGCAGGAGAGACCACTGTGGGATGCAGCCCCTATCCGGCTCAGGGCATCGGCCAGGGTGTGGAGGCTCCTGCCACGTGAATGGCTAGGAGATCCGCCTCCAGGCTGCTTGCAGTGACCAAATGCGGAGAGCTTCCTTGCATAGAAGCATGGGCGCGTCCGCCCTGGCGGTTTAGATAGTACATGGTCGTGGTATTGTCCGTCTGGACTCGGACACTTGACCCCGGAGAGCGAGCAAAGCGGTGAGAGCTAGGCGGACGCCGGAGCTCCAGCAGGTTGATGTGGCATCAGGACTCCCGAGGGACCAGAGGCCATGAGCCAGTGTTCCCCAGATGGGCACCCCAACCCATCAGAGAGGCATCGGTCTAAAGAGAGACCGTCGGTTCGGGCGGACGAGCGGGATGCCCTCCTGCAAATGATCTGGAGCGGTCCACCACTGGAGGCGTTCCACATCCCCTGTCACCGACAAGCTGGTCAAGGATCGCGGCGTTGTGACCACTGGCTGGCCCGTCCCCACTGAAGGGCGCGCATGTTCCAGCAGAGCCCAACGGACCACGCTGGTGCAGGCAGCCATGAGACCAGGCGCAGGAAGTCCCGGGCAGGGCGCAATTGCCCAACCAGAAATGATCGGGCAAAGGAGGAAAGAACCTCGGCCCTGTCCGCCGGGAGCCGCTCTGGCTCGAAGAGAGTCGAGCTGCGCCCCGATGAATAGAATCACCTGCTTCGGCTCGAGTTCCGACTTGGCCTCGTTGATAAGGAGGCCCAGTTGAGAGCAGACCTGGAGGGCCAGATCTCTGGACCACTCCGCCTCCTTCCTGGAGGGAGCTGCTATCAGCCAGTCGTCCAGGTAAGGGTACCCGGACCCTCGGCGCCGCGAGAATGCTGTCACCATTGCCATGCATTTGGTGAAGACCCAGGGAGCTGGAGACAAGCGAAGGGCATGGCTTGGAACTGAAGAGGATCCTTCCGCTCGGGCAGAAGGAATCTCTGGTGGAGCAGACGGATAGGGACGTGAAACGCGTCCTGCAAGTCCAGAAAGCAGAACCACAGCAGCGTTCAAGGATGGTATATCTGAGCCAGAGTGACCATCCTGAAGGTTCGAGGACCTTAGGAACTTGTTTAGTCGTGTAGGTGAAGAATGGGCGCCAGCCCCGTCCGCTTCGAACCAGGAAGTACCTGGACACAAACCCTGGGTCTGAAGGAGGTCCACCACCTCTTATCACCTCCTTCTGGAGGAGGAGCGATGTCGGCTCGACGAGCCGCCAGTGAGGCTGGGGATCCGAAGCCCCGAGGCGGCGGCTCTGAAGGGTGGTGCCTGCTCGAATTCAGAGGCAGGCCTCTTCCCACCACCTCCAAGACCCACCTGTCCGTGGTAACAGCGGACCAGGCGGGCGAGTGCGGGCCGTCCCCACGAGGACCCAGGGATAGGTAGCCGGGAATGGGGCGCCCCTCAGCCCGTCACTGGGCAGGCTTGGAGGAGGGACCGGCGAGGGACCTCCTGGGCCTTTTCCTCCCTGCGCACCCCTAGAGGCCGGGGCTTGGGTTTGGGATGCCAAGGCCGAGCCTGCCTTGCCTGGTGCACTGGGCCGGGCGCGCCGGGGGCACAGAAGGACGAAAGGGCTTAGGCTGTGGCTTGCGGCCTTTGTCCTTCTGAGCGGAAGAGACCGAGTCCAAGGTAGCATTGGACTTCTCGATCCTCTGCAGGTGACCTTCCACCCCAGGGCCGAAGAGGTCAGTCCCCAAAAAGGGAACATCCGCCAACTTGTGCTGGGTATCCGAAGTAAAGGTGGATATCCTCAGCCAAGCCCGCCGACGCATAGCCACTGCGGCCGCCACCGATCTGGCACATGAGTCCCCTATATCCAAGCAGTCTGGAGCTGCTGTTTGGCACTGCCCTGGTCCGCACCTGCTTAACCCGTAGTCTGCAGATCGGGGGAAGATGAGGATGACCTCATCCAGGGAGCCCAACAGGCATGAGAAAAATGTGCCATGAGGACGGCCGAACTGGCCTGACGAGGCGAGAGGGCAAGCGTAGACTTTTAAGCCCGACATAGTCCAATTTCTTGGACTCCTTGTCAGGAGGTTTGTCCACATCCCTGGCGTTGCCGAGCGCGCCGAGCGCTGTCGGTAACCAACCCTCAGCAGAGGGGTGTTCAAAAACCGGACAGGGACCGGTAGGGACCGCCTTCCTGGCCATCCTGGCCAAGGCGCAGGGCAGGAAGCAGCGCTGCCAAAGCTCCAGTGCGGACCCACTATGGCCTCGGCCACGGAAAGCCTCCGTCGGAGAATCCCTCGGTCCAGAATCTCCGTGGGGATACCTGGCCCGTTTGGAAGCGGTTGAGCTCCATCCGGTGGACTCGAGATGAGCGAAGCAGTCCTAGGAAGGACGACGGGCTATCGTCCATTGACTGACCTCCTGAAGACTCCAAGTCCAGTCGCTTGGAGAAAAGGAGGAATCATCTTCGGGACTCGGAAGAGTCCTCGAAAACTGCCTCTGGTCTGAGCCACCCTTCACCTGCCGAGGTCGGTCGGGAGTGAGGGTAACTGACAGCCGATGGGGTAGACCCTTAGCCGACCGAGAATCATGGTCGGGCCCCAGTGGTGGCTGTGGGGCGGAGTTCCACGGAGATCAGTGGAGCAGCTGGTTTGGCGAACAACGGCCTGGGTATAGGCTCCTCGGATAAGTCGAGGGTTGTGTCGGCCGCTCGGTGACAGCCACTTAATGGCGGGGAAAGCGGAGGTCGGCTTACTCCCGGCCAGGAGAAACTGTTGCAACATAAGGTCCGTACCGTTGGCGTAATTCGCGGAAACTCCCTCGTCCGAGGGCAGACGGCCAGCAGCCGCCCGCTACAGCGATGCCGAGACTGAAGACGCCTATGGCCAGTGGGATCGGCTGGACATGAAGAGGTCGAGACCGAGAGTCCCGGAATTTCCGAGTCGGTGCGGGAGGTGTCGGCGGAACCGGCACTCCCTTCGGCTCGGATGGTCCATCCGAGGGCTCTGGAACCGGAGGCACAGGCGAGCCCACGGGATCCTCAACCCCTCCCGGGGGAACCGGGGAAAGGGGAATCTCGGCTGCTAAAGGCGACAGCCGTCCAATGGGTGAGAAAAATCTCGACTTCATCGGTGGGAGTCTCGGTCAAGTGACCTGGCGGGGACACCGTGAGGCCAGTGGCGAAGCCGGCCAGTCAGCGAAGCCGGCGGTCGGCGGCCGGGGAGAGGACCTTTCCCGCTCCCAAGAGCGTCGCGGAGGGACTCTACCCTGTCCTCTTGGACCGAGAATAAGGTCCTCAGAGACATAGGCCCTTCTCCTTTAGTGAGAGGGACAGACAAAGCTCCTTAAAGGAAGCCGTAAGAAGAGCCCAGAGAGAGCGGGATAAATGCCGCGCCGAGGAAGATCTGACCCGCCGCCTCTCTTGAGGGCGACCATCCGCTCGAGCTGATCCCTTACAGCGCCCTTGGACACACCAACCAGGCCTCCTTGGACTTCACGGAGGAAGCGCTTCTCGGGGCCCAGTTGCAATCGGGCAGCAACCGCGGTCTTCCGAGGGCGTGGGCGAGAAAGATGAAGCACAGGTCGCCAAGCCTGGGTGCGTGCTCAAGGAGCTAAGCAGTAGACGCGTGGGTGTGGATCCGTCCGAGACATCTTCTGCCGCATGGGCATCTCGAAATCCGAGGTCGATTTGTCCATCGCAGTCGCGAGGATAGAAGACTGAAAGTCTTTTTCAAAATTTATTTTAAATCCAGAAACGGAGAAATAGGAACAAGTCTCAAACGCAGAGCGTTAAGGAGGGAACCTGAGCTTCCAAGCGGTAAGGAAGATCTGGCGTCATGGGGCGGAGCCGAGAGTTATACCACCCGGGTGGGTGGGAGGAGCAAGCTTGAAGACCTTCCGGCAAGATTTAAAGCGGCAAGGATACCTGCCAATGAGTGTGGATGAACAACATATCCATGTCCCTAGAACCACTCCTTACCACCCCCAGAGGGACCCACAGCCTGAACGTTTCAACCGCACTTTGCTAGATATGCTAGGCACCCTGCACCCAAAGGACAAGCCTAGATGGAGCCAACAAATTAGCACCCTGGTACATGCTTATAACTGCACCAAAAGTGATGCAACTGGGTTCTCCCCCTACCGCCTGATGTTTGGAAGAAGCTCGACTACCAGTAGATGTGTGTTTGGGGTCTCTCCTGATGGGGTTCAAGCTGACAACTATTTACAGTATGTGCAAAAGTTAAAGGCCCAGCTAACTCATGTGTACCAACTGGCTCAAACCATGGCTGCCAAAAGAAATCTGGCCAACAAAGAACGGTATGATAAAAAGGTGAAAGCACAGGAACTCCAGGAGGGAGATCGGGTATTGCTAAGAAATCTGGGACTGCATGGCAAACACAAGATTGCTGACAGATGGCACCATCTCCCTCACATTGTAGTGGGCAAACTAGATGATCTGCCAGTGTACAAAGAAACTGTAACTCCTGGAGCTGAAAGTGCCCCAAGTTCTAGCCTCTCTACCCCCATGGAGACTCCCCTGACAAGTGAGGACAATGCTGAAAATGAGGCTCAGAGTGCAGAGACTGTAACAGTTCCCCCTAGAAAGACTGGTCGAGCTGTAAAGCCTGTGGTGCACCTCAGTTATGATTCACTTGGGAGGCCTGTGGACTTGCCTCTCAATGTTGTCCATAAAGGAGTGTATGTGTCCCCAAGCTCATTGCCCAAACTGAGCATCAGTGCTAACTCAAGTTACTTGTGTTGCCCTCTAAGTATGGTGCCCTTGCCCCATCCAGCCCCAAGGTAACTGATAGGAAGGGCCCCTCTCTTCAGGTTTCATGTACAAGAGGTATAACTTGAGTTATGGTACAATGTGTGTGTAATACTATGTAAAGTGGACGTACTGCAATGTTTCAGAAATGCATTCTTGGTAAAATGATATACTGACTGATGATTACATGTGAGCCTAATGCAAATGTATATGGTTGCAGTTAAAACTTATGCGGTACTTGCTTGACGCTGGACGCTCAAGCTTTCCCAGGCCAGGAAGGGTGTAACCCCTGCAAATGGGGGTTCCAAAAGACTTCCAGGAGCTTGCTTGAATGCTCCAAGCCTGAATGGTGTTTGGCATTCAAGCCATTTATCAGTGAGTGTTTTAGAGCCTCTGGTACTGTCTCTTTAAGAGCTGTCTGCTTGCAGACATAATTAGTTTGTATGGGGACTGTGTGCTTCTCTGTTTGAGTACCACCGAGCTGCTGCCAATTCACTCTATTTTGCAGTCACTAGGAGTGCAAAGGAACCTATCTGAAAGATGTAACTGTTTGCCAGAAATCATGTAGAGTAATAATGAAAATACAGTTTGTCTAACCTGCTTTCTTTGCAGTCAGAACTGTGTCTGCCTAGTTCCCCATTCTGGTTTTGAACTGCTGAACTGGACCAATCAATAGTAGGGTAAGCTAGCTCTAAAATGGTGCCTTGAGCGAATCAGAACTTGGACTCATAATCTGAGCCAGCCACAAGAGGATTGCATAGGGCAGTGACTCTGGGAGATGTAGTTTAGACTTAGGCCTTTTGGACCAACAGCAGCAGTCTATGTGAGTGACAGCCAATCCAGTCAAGAACTGGGAGGAACTCAAAGGAAGTGCCCGTTTTGTCTGTTGGAGTTTCAGTTGAGCTTTGGCAGTGAAGGGAAAGAAACCCTGTGCTCCTTCAGTGCACAGTTTCAGTCAAAAAGCGTGTGTAAGGCCCAGAGTTCCAGTCTGCAGCTTGTGTAACTGCTTGTTAGGACTGAATCCGTCCTGTGAAAAGAATCAAAGGATCTCTGAAGATAGAAACCAGGCTCACCCTGTAGAAGACTGGAGAAATTGTTGAATTGCACTCGGTCTGTCAGGAACTGAATCTGCTGTGTGTTCTCCCGGGTATTGTGCAGTAATTGCAATCGGGATAGAGAAGCAGCCTGCCTGGTATAGTACTTTCTTTTTTACCATATAGATGTGTGAAGAGTCTCGTGGAGCTCAAGAGTAGCCCTGCTGACGTTGAAGGACCCTATCTTGTTTGGAGGTTGTGAGTACTAATTCAGGGTCGCTCCCTGTTGAATTGCCACATTAAATCCAAATGGAATCACTGTACTGCTGACTGTTTAAACTAATTTTCTTTTCACTGAGTGAAGGGCCTACAACAGCTGCCACGGTTTGGACTAGCCACTAGGGCTTGGGTACCCAGGGACAGTAACTGGTAGGGATAGGCCTGTGCACAGAGCCATAGGTAGATAGTAAAGTGATAAGCTAATTAACCTGATTTCCCCCTGTCCTTGTTATATCCCCCTAAATAAATCCGAGCTGCTTGTTTCAGCAAAGTTATACTGCCTGAGGTATTTGTCTATGTTAAAGTATTGTACTGTGATTGTTGCACTGTATCTTATTTTACAGTAGGTCCCAGTGCCTGAACCACCCTAGGGGTAAGTGTATACTGTGAAGGTAATTCTGATATATTGTGTGGGCCACTAGTGGGAAGAAAGGGGGGTTGCAGTGTCCCAGAGGGCTGTGACCAAGTAAGTTTAACTATTGCAAACCCTGACCTCTGGGTGGAGGCACCCGCCATTGGATCCAGGCCCCTCAACCTGTTAGTGGCAAATCAGGCAGGGGTAGTAGCCCCTGGGATAGCGCCATCTAGGGGTTACAACAAGATCTTGCAGCGGACCAATGCCAGCCCTCTAAAACAGATTTAAGAAAAATGGAGCACTCACCACCTTTCAAAGATTCATTAATGCCTGGACTGTAGTGCATAGTCCTTTATTAAGTGTACCAAAAGGCAGATTAAAAGTGGCTCCAGTGGGTACACAACTTGCCTGATGCCTTTCACATTTACAGTGAGAAAGCACTGTAAAAGTGAAACACGTCAGGCAAGTGTGTGTATCCGGAAGAAGAGTTGTGCATCTAGAAGAAGAAGAAGCTCATTTAATCTGATTTTTGTTACACTCAATAAAGGACTAAGCACTGCAGATCAGGTGTCTGTGATCCTTTGAAAGGTGATGAGTGCTCCATATTCCCCGAATGAATCTGCAGTCCCTTATGGCAGCACCCAGTTCCATGTGTGGTATTTCTTTGTGTTAACAGAAGAAAAAAAATTATGGTGCCCTGTGTCCCACCAATTCAGGTTTAGACATTGGTTTGTTCTGCATACTGCTTTTTACCGGCTTGACTGATGGGCTTTCTCTCTATACTGTTGTTCCCAATACACCTCTGATTTCTCCTGGCCTCTCTGTAGGCACTACATCCAAAATGTTCATGGCTACACAGTACTCGGAAACAGACAAATAATAGAGTTTGGTTCCGCAGGACAAATGGTGTGAAAACCTTTAGAAAGGGTGCTCCTACCGGCTAGTACAGTCCTCCCCAGACCGTCTCTCAATATCTGCCAACTTCCACTGATGCCTCTCTATTTGCCTTTGTGGACCAAGACTGCAAGTCCCCCCAAAAAAAATCCTGCAAGCTTGCTCTTGCTCTCTATCTGCCTTCTTACAGCATAGTGTGGTTTGGAAATACAGTACTGTAGCAGAGAGACAACTGAAGTGATTTTTTTTTAATTAAAAAATAACTTTCCCAGATAGACGAGTCTAAGTGGGCACCCTCCTGTATCCTGATCGCCATTACCAGGTGGGAGAGAGAGGACTGTAGTGAGATTCTGACACTGTGAGCAAGGCGGTAGAGAGGGATAAGGCTGCATACTTCAAACTTAAAATCATACCCCCCCCACACTCCAAGCTGGTATGCCTGCAGTCGAAGAGAGGGTAGACCTGGGGAGCAGCATGTTAACTGAAGCCACCCGTTTCTGAAAGATTTTCATACTTGTACTAAAGTAATGCTTTGCGAGTTTAGCCAGTCAGAGTGGTGTTCTCATGGTGAGCTTGCAAAATGACAGCTTAAATCAGAATGTTTCTAAGCTACCATAAAATAAAAAAAAGAACACCCTGACTACAAACTCTCAAAATATTATTTTACATAACTTTCACTTTGAGAAATAGCAGAAGGTTTCTGCGGTCACCAAACCAGCTTCACTGCTGAGACTAAGAGATAGCTTATTGACGTTGTCCCTACAATGTCACTTCCCATGCTCTCGGTAGTGAATGGTGTCAGACACAGCAGTCACTTCCAGAAAATATTAAAGGGGCCAAAATTGGGTGGCTCTTTAATTTTTTAAACCAGAAGTCTATAAACCACAATGATTATGCATTGAAAAACTGTTAGCACAAAGCTGTGGAGTGCAGCTTAGCGTCATCCTAGGTGTCTCACTGGCCCGAGTGCCTGTGCTGCTCTCATCTACCGCTATAATGTGGTCTCTGAGGACCCATAATCAATTGTGTTGATGCCTGGGGCTTCAGCTGCTTGAAGATAGTTCTCAGCCCTTGTTCTTCAACCCCAGTTTTATGGTGGATGGCAAGGCAAGGCTCTACATCCCAAATACTGGAATAATGTTGATATTCCTTCAGTTGGTTACCTTGTGAAGCAAGAGTCCTTTGTCCCCCACCAGGCCTTTATAGATTGCTGGAGGATTACAACACCTTTTGCTTTCAAATGTTCACAATTGCAACACTGTATACTTCAACATATGGGTACTCCCCCCTTGGCTGGGCTGAGGAAGCTTGTCTTTTATATGCCTTATATCGCTTTCTATGCAACCTCATTCTATTTCATAGTCCATCGAGTTGACAACTATATTTAGCTGTTGTAACAAGGGTGACAGTGAAAGGGCGATCTTGATTTTAGATCGCCCCTAACTCCTGTTGCCCTTTGCCCCCACTCAGTTTCTAACCCCTCTGGGATTTCCTGGGAGGGCATGTTAGTGCTGTACCTCCTGGAAGACCAAATGCTTGGCGCTGCAGAGCTTGGCAACATTTTGCTGGCGCCGTAATTGCATCACCAAAATGTATGTCGCTGCGGGTTGGTGGAACCATTCTATTTCTGGTCTCTACACTACCCTCCAAACTATGGATCCTTCTATGCCCTCTTCTACCTGCTTTTACCGGGCCAATGCTCTAAACATGAACCTGAGTGATGAACAGTGGCGTTAGCTCTGGGTTGACTTGTGCAGGTATAATGTGCAGAACCACTTCAGACTGCAACAGTTTAAAATTCTCCACAATCTATACTACACTCTGCAAAATGTTTTTCTATAGTGTAAACTCTGTTCCAATCTTTGTATTAGATGTCGACAAGAGGTTGGCATGCTGTACCATATTTTATGGTCCTGTGAAAAGGCCCAATCCATGTGGTTGGAGATTCAGACCAGATTAGATCCATTACTGGGGCTCTAAGATGCCTTTAATCCCAAGGTCTACCTGCTTGGTCTGTACGAAGAGGCAATATTTGGGCCCAGGAAACAATATATTTCTTTGATAGCCTTGGCTGCCAACTTATTATTCTTCTGCACTGGACTGATGAAGACCCTCCGTCCTATGCAGAATGGCACAGTGAACTTTTGTTCGCTCTTAATGTCAACCAGTCTGTGGCAATCTTACACCACAGATACTCTGTTTTCTGTAAAAAATAAAAATAAAAAACAGGACACATTGCTTACCTTGATAACGATTTAAGGTTATTATGTAGGTCTCCTCTTTTAATGCTATGATATTGTCATTCTCAGTCTGCCTGGTGTGCTCTTTTGCTTTTTTCTGGAGCCATGGCCCCTTATCCTCCCTTCGGAGGTCTGCCCGTGACCAGTCTGCGTCCTCCCCTGCCCAGGCTTACCCCCCCAGCAGGGCCGCTGGTGAGGCTCCCCCCAGCGGTAACTGTAGGCTAGCCCTGGATTACTCCCCAGGTTGGAGCCATGGGCGGGGACCTCTCCCCACCAGGGACATGCAAGGCAGTGGAGGCGGCGGTAGGGCAGGGCAGGGGAGTGTCCGCCAGAGGTTGGTGATTTTCTTTTGCTGCTACCCAGGATGGGATGGCCAATGACAACAACACTTGCGATGCTGGCACCAGCCACGCAGCACCCCAGCCAGGTGGCAGTGAAGCACGGACCTCTCCCCGAGAGAGGCAGTCCCATGGATGCTCGATCCTTCTCCCAGTCGACCTCCCAACTCCTGGGTCCGTTCCCAATCCCGGACATTGGTGTCACATGCGGAAATCCTACCACTGCACCGGCAGACTCCCTTGCTTTGAGGTTATTATGATGCTTCTTTCTGGATGGTTTCACATTTGGGTAACTGTATGGCTATTTTCTGTGCACTTATCTTAGGTCCATCATCGTTTGCTCTGTGTTATATAGTATATTAAATGTAGGGGAATTTGATTTGTATTCTTTTATTTATTGTTTTCTGATGTTTGTCTGTATGGACTTGTATCTGGTTTTCCCAGGCCTTATTGTCCTTGTTTCTGTATTTATATATGAACATTTCCTAATAAAGAATATTTAATCAAACAAACAATAGTAAAAAATTAACCCAAGGGGTTAAAAAACAAAACAATTAAAACAACAGATTTTATATAGTAACTATGAAGCCATGAAGGTGGGAAGATGTTGAAAACTATTTTGGTACACTAGCTCTTTAAAGTATCTATCTCTTGTATAGAAACAGACAATGATGGCAGAAAAAGACCATAGGTCTATCCAGTCTGCCCAAGTTCCCTATAATCCCTGGAACCTACAGTACTTCCAGGGTACCAACCCTCCCCGTCCTCTCCCTATTCTCCTCCTTGGTCCTGTCACCCCCAATAACCACTATACCCTTCATTATGTTCCAAGGTTCCACCACCCTTTCCGTAAAGTAGTACTTCCTCACATCTCTCCTGAACCTATTGTCACAAAACCCACTCAGCAGGTCAGGCCCTCTGCTCCCACAGTGCCAACCTCCGAGCGTAGTATTGTGAACAGTTAACAGAACAGGGTAACCCTCCTGTCTGTTTTGTGGGTTCGAATCAAACTTTGGTTTCAAGTTCTGGAGGGATTCAAACTGTGAACCTCTTGCTAGTGTACCCAATGTACAGATTCAGATAATTCTGCTCTTCGGGGGGCCAGATATCTTTTGCCTACGGGCACCTAACCAGGCGTACAAAATGAACCCTTAAAAACTCTATTAAAGACCTCAGAATAAACTCTTACCTTTTCCAGTTTGGTAAACCAGTAAGCTATGCCCAGTGTCAGCTTTAACCATATATGCTTCACTTGTCAAAGAAAAGAATTTCAAAGGCACACCAAGTAGTCTCAAAAATGAGATGTTTACTTAAAAATAGATAAAAATGCAAAATGTAAATACAGAACCATATATCACAAAACATACAATCTTTTAAAACAATGAGGTTTAAAAAATGCAAATTCCTACCAATAATACACTTAGACCTGTCTACCTAATGTATTCTTATCTTCTTATAGTGCTGCAGATGTTTCTTTTTTCAGAGTCCAAACATTAAATGGGACATGGCCTACAACAATGTTTGCCGCTTCGCGCTTTCCGTCCCTCCCCTCACCCACCGCTATGATCTTTACAGACACCTTGAGTGGCTTCCTCCGGAGAAGCACTGCTCCTTCGTACTCAGAAACTTCATTGACATTATCCACTCTGGTACCCCCCCCAGCCCTAGCCCTTCCCCTCAAACTAGGCGCCCCATCCTACCACCTAAGATCTGGGACGAACCAGCAACGCCTGGTCCCTAGAACCCGTACCCTTGCGGGGGATCGGGCCTTCAGCACATATGCCCCCAAACTCTGGAACTCGCTCCCTGAGATTACCCGGTCCACCTCCTCCCATCCAAGCTTTAAAGCCTCCCTCTGGAACTTCTTGAATCCTTCTTCCCCCTGCCCTGCTCCTCGTAGCCCTACACTAGTGCCCCTCTCCTCCCTCTAGCCCGGTTGGGTGGGGGCCCCAGCGCTACTTGCACTTCTTCAGTAACCGGTCGAGAAGCTAGGACTCGACCCCTGCCTAGGGCACCTCCCCGCAGGCACTTACCATTGTCTTTGTTTCTGTTTACTCCGCTATTCACCTCCTAATTTACATCCTGTATGTTTCATCTCATTGTATTGCACCGTGCCTACCTTGTTCTAGAGCTAGTCTTGAAATGCCTGTTATTCCCTTTGAATTTTTCTCGATTCCTCAATTGTTTATGTATGAATTTTTTACCTGTAATTCTCCCGGGTCGCACCTGAAAATAGGCACTTGGCTGTCTAGTGTGCTTATCCGGTTAACAAAAGTAAATAAATAAATAAATAAATAAAGGTCTGTTACAGCATAATTAAAACACTGTCTTGACCCTGCCTTCTCCATGATGTCACCCAGCTCCTCCTCTATTTATTAAAAATTATACAATCAGGTTGTCTTGTGTCAGGAAGTAAATTAATAGGTGACATCAGCAGAAAAAACTTGTTTCCCCATATGACTTCCCAATTAAGTCTGTAATTTTCCCAAGTCCTTTATTTCATCCATGAGCAGCACCCTCTCTCAAGGACATCAAAGGACTTTTATGATGTAGCACCTAAATGCCATAACCTGTATTCTTCCTCTAAATGCCATAAAAGTTTATGATTTCTAGCCTGGCAGCTGCAATTAAGCTAGATAAACAGGAGATCCTTACTTTAAGTCTCTTCTAGCCTGTAATTATCTCCTGGCTTTTATCTTTTAGCTGAACCAGCATGTCTCACGAGAGAGACTCAATAACATTTTTATATTACAAAAGTCTAGGTTAATCATAACCAGCTGTACAAGCGTCACGATTACCTTCTGTTAATTTCCATTCATGTCCACGAGACCGTGAATTTGTATTCAGGCTAAATAGTTCCCCATCGTTCACTCTGTTAATTCCTTTAAGGAACCTGAAGGTCTGTATCATATCTTCCCTCTCCCTTCTGGTCTCTAGTAAGTACATATTTAGTGCCTTGAGGCGCTCCTTATAGGATCTGCCCTGCTGGCCCTGAATCATTTTTGTTACTCTGCGATGCACTGTCTCCAACCGATCAGATACCAAGGAATGTTTATCCTTTACTGACATCCTGAATTCCAAACTGTACATCAGTTTCGACTGTACCTTGCTTTTCGTGCATCAACATATATTGAATAATGTTTTTAAATAAACATTTTTTTTGTGCTTCTGTATGTCTTTTGTACTGAGCACTTGTACACTTATTGCACTGATGACATTTTTATGTGGCTGTGCCTTAATTGCATGATATATATTCTGCACTACAGGTGGCACCCAGCACTCTTCAAAAAGCTTAACTGTGAAATGTTGAGTGTTTTTGGGGTGTGCACCCTCATATCTCGTGCTGTAGTTTGTTTCATTCATCCTAGCAAAGCCCAGTTTGTTTTTGTGGCTCTAGTGTTTACCGGTGGCACCCTGTTCTCCTGCTGTGGATTTGCTGTTTTCCAACAAGTAGTGGGTACTTACCTGTAAATACTGTTCTACTACTAGTATTCAATTCACATCCACACTTAAGAAGTCTTCCACTTAGCACATAGTCACCACAACAGTCTAAGCTTGACTCCTACTATCACCCACTGATGTGGTCCTCCAGTCGAGCCCTTTTGCACTCAGATCTGCAGACTGGAACAGGAATCCAAAGCAAATTTTGCAATGGAGAGATTGTGTAGATGTGACGTTAACTGAAAACCAGTAGCAGAAAGTACAGTTACGCAAGAACTTACCGTAACAGTGGATCTTCGATACCAGCTCTTGCAGCAGGTTACACCATAAGGACTGAAGCCAGCAGGCAGTAGGACCCCATGGGAACCTTCTAGCTAGATAAACCAAGCGGGGGACTGCCCCCGACATCAGATACATCATAAAAGGGTCAGTCCCCCAGCATACCTCAGTTCTCCCGCCGGAGACTCCTGGCGCAAAGATGCGATTCAGAAGGGGAGACAGAGGATCCACTTCCAGAGGAAGACTAATAATTCTGATGCGTCGGAGATGCAATGAAATAGAACCAAACCTCCTGAGGGAAAGGTGGGAAGGAAACTACCTGCTGCAAGAGCTGTTCTCGAAGATCTACCATTACGGTAAGTTCTTTCATAACTGTACTACCTTATTTCGAGATACAGCTGTTGTAGCAGACTGATTCCCAAGCAGTAAGGGAGTAATGGTAACCCAGTCGGGAGGAGGATAGGAGAGATCGAGGAAGAAAAGAACCTCTCAAGACAAAAGTCCCTGGAGGACTGCCTGGCCAAAGCCCGCTCTACGCCTGGAGGTGATGTCCAAACTTTAGTGTCTCATGAAAGTGTGCACTGAACTCCAAGTAGCCGCCACATAAATGGCAGATGTAGCTACATTTTTCAAGGTAGCAAAGGAGATAGCCACCTCCCTTGTAGAATGGCCCTTTACCAGCCCTGGTGAGGGTTTACTGCATTTCTGGTAACAGAAGACAATGCAGTTAACAAGCCACTTGGAGAGTGTGTTTCGATACTGGTGCACCCAACATCCTTCAAGTGAAGGATAAAAACAGTTGGTCAGATTGTCTGTATGAACGGGTTCTGGCCAAGTAGAACCTCAAAATCCTATGCACATCTAGAGAGTGTGCAAGAGGGCTTCCCCTCTGTTCATGTAGTTGGGGAAGCATACCAGAAGGTCAATGTCGGGTTTAAGGTTAAGGCTGAAACCACCCTGGGAAGGAACTCAGGATTGGTCCTTAAGGACACCCTGTCCTTATGGAAAATCAAGCAAGGCTTTTTACACATGAGCACCTTAAGCTCAGAAATCCTCCATGCCGAAGTAACGGCAACTAAAAATAACGCCTTCCAGGAGAGAAGGCAAAGCTCGTAATCCATGGCTGGTTCAGAGGGAGGCAGTGTAGGCTGCTCTAAAATGAAAAGAAGGTCCAAAGGAGGAACTGGATCCTTTATCAGGGGTCTGAGATGCAAGACACCGTGTACAATAGCGCAGGAAGCCTCTAATTGGGCTAATGAGCGCTGATCAACCATAGAAACATAGAAGTTGACGGCAGATAAGGACCGCATGGCCCATCCAGTCTGTCCATTTCTTTTTCTACCTTATAAATGTGCCATTGGCCTTTGCTCTGTCAGTGGCCTATCTATTCATACTCATTTGTATTGCTCCCTTATGCCTATTCCATGCCCGTTTGAAGCCCTGCACTGTATTCATAGCCACCACTTCTTGAGGTAGGCCATTCCATGCATCCACCACCCTTTCTGTGAAAAAAGAATTTCACATTCCCCCTTAATCGCCCCCTCTAATCTCATGCTGTGTCCTCTTGTCCTATTTTTCTTATATTTAAACATGTTTGACTCTTTCACCTTGTTAATACCCTTAAGGTGTTTGAATGCCTCGATCATCTCACCTCTCTCCCTCCTTTGCTCAAGGGTATACATATTGAGCTCTGTTAATCTGTCCTCATATGTCTTCTGATGCAGTCCCTGCACCATTTTGGTTGCCCTTCTCTGGACTGCCTCAATTTGGTTAATGTCCTTGTGAAGGTGTGGCCTCCAATACTGCATGCAGTACTCCAGATGGGGCCTAACCAGTGTCTTGTAAAGAGGGATTATTACCTCCCTCTTACGACTTGTGATACCCCTACTAATACACCCTAACACCCCCCTAGCCTTACCTACTGCTTTAGAGATCTGCTTGGATGATTTCAGGTCATCAGTGATGATGATGCCCAAGTCTCTTTCTTTCTTTGTGACTGCTAGCAACTCCCCTCCCAGCCTATAGGTGGCTTCAGGGTCTCTCTTCCCTATGTGCATGATCTTGCACTTCTTTGCATTAAATCCCAGTTACCACTCTTCTGACCATTTTGCTAGTTTATCCAGATCTCTTCTCATTCTGCCCACCTCATCTGGATCATCTACTCTGTTGCAGATCTTGGTGTCATCTGCAAACAGAAAAGCCTTACCCTCTAGTCCATCTGCAAGGTCACTAATGAAGATGTTGAAGAGGACTGGCCCCAGGACTGATCCCTGAGGTACCCCACTTGTGACTTGCATCTCTTCTGACTGTATACCATTTACCACCACTCTCTGTTTTCTGCCTGTCAACCAGTTTGCCACCCAGTTGACCAATTCTGACCCACCCGAGCCTACCCAGCTTATTTATCAATCTTCTATGTGGAACAGTGTCAAAAGCTTTGCTGAAGTCAAGGTAGGCGACATCAACTGCTCCCCCTTGGTCCACCACTCTGGTTACCCAGTCAAAGAAATCTATGAGATTAGTTTGACAGGACCTTCCTTTTGTAAACCCATGCTGTCTTGGATCCTGTGCCCTTATGGATTCCAGGTGTTGCACTATCCTTTCCTTAAGGAGTGCCTCCATAATCTTGCCCACTACTGAGGTAAGACTGACTGGTCTGTAGTTCCCTGCCTCCTCCCTGCTACCACTCTTGTGGAGCGGGATCACATGAGCCCCTCTCCAGTCTTCTGGGACCGCTCCTGTGCGCAGAGACTCACTAAACAGTTCTGCTAATGGCTCTGCTAGTTCCACCTTTAGCTCCTTAAGTACCCTGGGATGTATGCCATCAGGTCCCATTGCCTTATCCACCCTGAGCTTAGCAAGCTCTTGTAGGACCCTTTCTTTTGTGAAGGGAGTAGTGCTCACCTCCTCCCCTGTGTCCATGGTGCTGAGCTGTGGGCCCTGCCCTACATTCTCTTCAGTAAATACTGAGCAAAAGTATCTATTTAGGATAGATGCTTACATGGTCCTCCTCCTCACATGCTCCCTTTTCTCCATTAAGCTTAGCAATACCCCTCTGGACTTTCTCCTTTCACTAATGTATCTATAGAAAGTCTTGTCACCTTCTTTTACTGTTAGTGCTAGTGTTTCCTCAGTTTGGGACTTTGCCTGCCTTACTGCCTTCCCTGCTTCCCTTAGGGCAGTTTGGTATGCCTCCATATCTTCATCTCGCTGTGTTCCCTTATATTTCCTGAAGGCCAGCCCCTTTTGGCTCTGACCTTTTCTGCTACTGTATTTGAGAACCAAAGTGGTTTCCTTCTTCTTTTGCACTTCCTTTTCTGTCTAACACAATGGGATGTTGCTTCAAGTATTGCATCCTTAATGCTTGCCCACTTTACCTGTACCCTCTCACATGTGTTTCTTTTTGCCAGGGCTAGCTTAACTCTGTTGGCCATTTTATCAAAGTCAGCTCCTCTGAAGTCCCATATTTTTGCCTTGGAATGGGATGATTTAGATGTAGTAGCCAAATTGAACCATACCATGTGATGGTCACTAGCCCCCAGGTGACCTTCTACCTGGAGATCTGTGATCCCTTCCCTGTTAGTCAGTACTAGATCTAGGATAGCCCTGTCTCTTGTGGGTTGTTGTACCAGTTGTTTGGCCTCCCCGCAGGGAATCCACTATCGTCCTAGTTCTGGCAGATGTTCCTGCTGGTATTGACCAATCTGTATCTGGCATGTTGAAGTCTCCCATTATCAGAACCTCCCCTTTAGCTGTCATGTTTTGTATATCCTCTAACAGTAATGTGTCTATGTCCTCCCCTGGTCTGGGGCCTGTAGACAACCCCAGTTCTTATGGCTGTCCCATTTCCTGTTTCAGGGTGACCCACAGTTCTTCTGGCTCCTTATGTGTATTCTGAATTTCTGTAGCTTTGATATTTTCATTAACATACAGGGCCCTCCTCCCCCTTTTGCACCTCGGTCTCTTCTGAACAATACATAGCCAGGTACTGAAGTCTCCCAAGTGTGGTTACTGGTAAACCACGTCTCACTAATTGCTACTATGTCCAGTTTGGCCTCTGACATTATTGCCTGCAGGTCTGGGATCTTATTTCCCAGGCTGTGAGCATTTGTGTACACGATTTTCCATTGGGCAGATTTTGGTGTATTAGTTGTTGGGTGAGGTTTGGCATTACCCCAGTGCGTCGTATGGGGAGACAAACCTTTTTTCTTACCTGGTGATGCAAATGAACTGCAAACATGCTGAATCCCTGTTTGACCACTAGCTGAGGTGGGAGGGGTGTTCTTCCCATTCGACGTATGGGGTGCTGCACCCCTCTCCCCATTTGCTAGTTTAAATATTCTGCAAAGATGTCAAACTTTTGCCCCAATGCACTGACTCCCTCCTTAGTCAGATGCAGTCCATCAAATTAAAGAACTTTCTCTCCCAGAACTGTTGCCAGTTCCCTACAATTCTGTGTCCTTTTTCCTGGCACCAGCCCTTGAGCCACGTGTTTAGCTCCTCTATCTCCCCTTCTCTGACCTTCCGTCCATCTGCCCCCCTCTCCCAGACTGGCAGGATCTCAGAGAAGGAGATGCAGGACGAAATGGATGTTAGTTTGTCACCCTGCCTGGTCAGGTGTTCCTTGGTCTCCACAACTGACCGGCTGGCGAGATCATTAGTCCCTATGTGTACTAGGACTTCAATGTTTTCTCCTGCTTTGTGAACAATTTTAGCAATGCGGTCAGTGTCTCTCCATGCTGATGTACCTGGGAGACATCTGACCATTACCCCTGGCTGGAGATCGGTATCAACTCCTGAATCATGGAGTCTCCTATGATCAGAAGTTTTGGGATTTCCTTTTGCTTTTTGTTTTTGGTTCCTGATTTGGGTGAGTTTTGTTGTGCTAGCTCCTGTGCATGATGTCCTGCTCTGCAGTGTCTTCTGCCTCTTTGTTTGATTTCAGAGATAGAGGCAGATACCTGTTTGTAGTGTTTATATGGTTTTGGAGGTAATATGTTGGAGAGCAGAGAGTGATGGGGCACCCGATTTGCCCCTCCTAACCACCTGCCAACCTCCTGGTCCAACTACCCTCTGCGGTCGAGGTTTTCCTGTTGGATGCTGGGGAAATGGCGGGTGGTTCTTATAATGTATTTCCTCTTGAATATGAAATTTGAGGCGTGCAATCTCTGCCCATGCTGCCCAGAGCTGAGCCCTAAGATCTCCAATGGCCAGCATGTAGGACAGTGTCCTAAATCCTGTAAGACTGTCCTTCTGAAAATTGTTCCACAGTACCTGCAGTTAATGATCTCCATTCCAGATAAGTTGCTGGGTTTATAACCTAGTCAGAGTAACTAGAAGGAAAAAAATGCAAGTAATGGTTTGACTGTGTTTTGTTTTTGTTTAACTTGTTATAACAAGTTAAATTACTAGTGCCCCTGTAAATGAGCTCACCTTGTGGATGCCCCACCGATCCGCCCCTTCCTGCTCTGCCACAGGAAATGTCACAACTGTGGTACCCTATAAAAGGAGTGTAGTGTGCGGTGGGTGGCTGGGCCCTTCCCCTGCCGAAAAAGAACAACCACGGACGAAAGAACAAAGAGGTAAGAGCAGAAACAATCAATCAGTCAACAACAAATGCAGTAACCCTGAAAGCTTATTCTAATGTTACATAAAACTGTAAAACCTGTAAAGCACCACCTGTAATAATTTCTGAGAAGATATACGCTGTAAGAAACACTTTGCTACAGAGAAAAATAAAGCAATGAAATGTTAGCAACAAACAGTAGCAATCCCTGTGAGTAAAAATAAAACAACACCACACAGTAAATCTGCTTAGCAAAAGAAGTCTTAATCCTTTTCCTTGCTCTGGTAGGTTCTCTACTCTGCCTTTCAAGCAGTCTTGGAAGGAAGAGCTCAGGTGAAGGTAGGTGCCTTGGCCAGCAAACCAAGTCTTCTACCTCCAAGATATCAACTAACTTGACCTTTTAACCCTTCTTTCTGTTCGAAATTACTGACAGTTTGCCAGTTCCACCCCTCACATACACACCTAATCCTTTGGAAGAGCTGTGGGAGGAAAGCAATTAGCTCCTTCAATGTGAGAAGGAGACTGAAACACCTCTGAGACAACTAACCTTTTTAACAAAAACAAGAATAAAGTAAAACAGTGTCCAACAGTAATTTTGCTCAGCCCAATGATAAAAAAAGTCACAAAAATGTAAGCTCCACCTGTAATAATTTCAGAGAAGATCTACCCTGTAAGAAACACTTTGCTACAGAGAAAAATAAAGCAGTAACAGAAGATATACCTTGCAAAAGACAATTTGAATCAGAAGATTACAGCAGTAATCTGTTAGCACCACCTGTAAGGCACACCTTGTAATAATGCAGAAGAAGGTATACCAGCAACAACAATTTGAATCAGAGAAAAATAAAGCAATGAAATGTTAGCAACAAACAGTAGCAATACCTGTGAGTAAAAAATTAAAACACTACCACACAGTAAATCTGCTTAGCCAAAAGAAGTCTTAATCCTTTTCCCTTACTCTGGTAAGGTTCTCTACTCTGCCTTTCAACCAGTGTGTGGTACGCTGATATAGCACAGAGGTGTACCTTCAGAGAGGAATATGCCAATCCCGACTGGAAAAGGGATTGGAGGTAGTCTAAAATGGACTTCTCAGGGCATTGAAGAGGATCGATATCGCGGGTCTGAACCCACAGACAAAATATCCACCATTTCAGAGCATATGTGGTGCGAGTCGAAGGTTTTCTAGCTGCCACCAGGATATCGGCAACGCCTTGCCCGACCTCGTGCCTAAGAATGGCTACATCTTTAGGAGCCAGGCATGCAGATTCAGGGAGTTGAGGTTTGGATGGACTAGGAAACCGGCCTCCTGGGACAGCAAATGAGAGCTGACCGGTAAGGGTAAGAGAGGCTCCTGAGCCAGCTGGTGAAGCAGCAGAAAACAGATCTGTCTGGGCCAAAAGAGTGCTATCAAGATCATTGATGCCCATTCTGATCAGAGCTTGAGAAGAACCCTCTGGATCAAAGGGAAGGGTGGGAAAGCATAGAGGAACCTGTCCGTCCAGGAGAGGGACAACGCGTCTTGCCAGAAAACACCAGGCCCTGGATGTAGCAAGCAAAAATTGGGCAGTTTTACGTTGTATGAGGATGCAAATATGTCAACGTCTGGTGTCCCCCAACATCGGAACAGGTCCTTGCCAACCTCTTGTATCAGTTCCCATTCTTGAGCCCTGGCCTTCGACTGGCTCAGGAGGTCTGCGACAGTGTTGTCCACACTAGGAACGTGCACTGCGGTAAGCGTGGTGTCGTACTATAATGCCCATTCCCACACCCGCTTTGCCTCTCTACAAAGGGGGTAGGAGTGAGTGCCTCCTTCTTTGTTGATGTAATACATCACTGAGGTGTTGTCTGTTTGGACCAACACATGACCCAGTGGAATCTCTGATTGTAAGGCCTGCCCTCATCTCCAGAATATTGATATGGAGGTGAGTCTCCAGGGGTGACCAGGTTCCCTGGGTTCTGGTGTCTCTCAGATGAGCTCCCCAGCCAGACTCCGAAGTGTCGGTGGTGAGGGTCAGAGATGGCACTGGGATCATGAAGGGGACTCCCATGGAAAGATGTTCTGGGACCAGCCACCACTAAGTCTTGAATGACCGGCCATATGAATCTGACTGGCTGGTCTAAGTGATCCTGCCTCTGGTCCCAATGGGTTCTCAGCATCCACTGAGTAAGTTGTGTGGAGGCGAGCGTGGGGGACCGTGGCGATGGTGGCCACCGTATGTCCGAGCAAGCAAAGTATGGTCCGAGCGGAGACCAGATTTTTTTTGCCGTGATAGTCCTGATGCGTTCCGCTCTGTCCACAGGCAGGAAGGCTCTCCCTTGATGGGTATCCAGAACCGTGCCGATGAATTGTAGTCTTTGCGAGGGAGTGAGAGATGACTTCTGTTGGTTTATGGTGATCCCTAGAGACTGAAATAGGGAACAGGTGTCATGAATGGCCTTTTCCAATGCCTCTAGGGAGGAGACCGTCAGGAGCCAGTCATTAAAACAGGGCAAGACATAATGGTCTTGTCTCCACAGGGCTGCTGCTATGACTGCCATGCACTTGGTAAAGACATATGGCACTGAGGACAGGCCAAACAGAAGTGCTCAGAACTGGCAATGGTGTCCCAAAAAGTCGAAGTGCAGGAATTTCCTGTGCGACCGAGTTATGGAAAGATGAAGATATGCGTCCTGCATGTTCAGAGACACTACCCATGCGCCTTGCTTGAGCATGGGAATGAGACCCGGTAGGATAACCATATGAAAGCATTTGTACATCACACAGATGTTTAGGTCACTGAAGTCTAGGATCGGGTGCAAGTCCCCGGTTTTCTTTGGAACCAGGAAGAAGTGGGAATAGTACCCTCTTTCTCTCTGGTTCCTCAGTACGACCTCGATGGTGTCCTTGGAAAGGAGTGCCAAGATCTCCTGCTGGAGCAGGGCATGCTGTCCCGAATAACAGAAAAGCAGAGGGGGGTCTTGTGGTGGGCAGTCGAGGAACTCTACAGTGTGTCCTCGACTGATAAGCTGAAGAACCCACCGGTCGGAGGTGATCCTCTGCCACCCTGGCAGGTGGTAAGCGACTCGACCCCAGTGGCCGCGGGAAGGAGCCATGCTGTGGCAGTGGTGGCTCCGTCAGGTTGGGTAGATTTAGTGTTTCTCTGGCCCTGACCTCCGGAGAATCTCTGTTGGTTCTTGTGACCAAAATTGCCCATTTGTTGCTGTTGGCCCAACTGAGGTTGTTGTCTGCTCTGTCGGCCATGAAAACGGTTCTGTGGTCTGCAAAAGGAACCAGGCTTGGATTTATACATGACCTGACCCTTTTGAGCCGCTTCCCGGCGTCTTGAAGTCTAGTGATGATCCTCTCACAGTCTTCACCGAATAAGACAGCTCCATTGTAGAGGACGTCCATGATTCCTTTCTGGACGTCTACAGTAAATCCAGAGACCCTCAACTAGGAGTGTCTCTGGAGGCAAATGCCTGTTGAGGCACCTCTCGCTGCAGAGTCTGCAGAGTCGTACGCAGCCTGGAGGACTTGGGTCCCAACATCACAGCCCGTGCAAAGGAGGATTAGGAGCTCCTCCTTCTTCTCGCCCTCTGGGAAGTCCTTCAGTAGGTCCTGTCCCTGGTCCCACAGTGCATTCTGAAATTGCACCATGTGCGACAAATAGTTGAGGGACCTGAGGGAGCACGTAGCGGAGGCATACATCCGACGACCCAGTGAGTCCAATTGTTTGGATTCCTGGGCTGGGGGCTGTGTACTGAGGTATTGGGGCCACTGTGAGCGGTCATGCGAAGCCGTGATGACTAGCGAGTCAGCCATGGGTTGCTGAGATAGGTAGGGAGCCTTTTTTGTGTGGTGTGTATTTACCCTTTATGCACTGTGCTGGGTTATTAAGAATATGACAGTTCTGCCCCAAGACCTATTGAGGAAGTGATGTCAGAACTTTGGCTATAAAGGAAATGCCACGCCTGGGTGGGGTGGGGTGTGGGGAAGGGTAGTCCACAACCACAGGTGACTGTTAGAAACTATCAAATATACCACTGCTCCACCACCCTGGTGAGTACTGCCCTTTATAATAATTCAACTAACCTCCAGTAACTTATTTAAAAATAGTTTATCACAAAATCCTATGCCCCAGTAAATTTAAAAATAGTTTATGTCCCAAAATCCTAGTAGTCAATCCAGCTACCCCCAAGGGACAACCAAAATGCAGTATTCAAACCCTTGTGAAGTTACTTCCAAGATTAGCAGAGTTTGCAAGCTCCTTATTCAACTCCTCAGCCACCTGTAATTTATTTAAAAATAGTTTAACTGTCAGAAAATCCTAGCAGACAATCTAGCTACCTCCAAGGGTCTACCCAAATGCAGTATATAAATCCTTCTGAATTTACTAACAAGATAAACAGAGTTTGCAAACCCCTTCTTGGTTAAACACTAAATAAATATGTAAATAAAAAGCAATTACCAAGGGTAGCAAAAGTGCACGTTGTCGCAGATATCAAGTGCAATACAGAATTTCCCACACAGCTCACAGCTGAGTAAAGAAGTAGTGTCCTTCCAGGTCAAGAAGATATGCTTTGTGATCCTTGACCTTGTGTTTCACTGATTTATGTGAAGGTTCCCCTCGAGAGGATGGATCTTTCTCCATAGTCTTAAGTTTTTCTTCCAGGAGAAAACTATGAAGTGCTTTCTGGCAGCGGATCCTGGTTCTTCTATTGAACTGCTGACAAATGGAGCAGGCCTGCATATCGTGGTCCGGGCCTAGGCACTGCATGCAGGCAGAGTGCCTATCTTTTAAAGGGATCTGTTTGCCGCAAATGCACATTGAGGTCCTTCTAGAGAAGATGTCGGGGAAGAAGACATGTACTTGTCAAAAAGAAGATGAAATCTCAAGGAAATTGTCTTAAGTTCTTTCTGTCATTGTTCATCAGCTTGAAGGCGTCCATGGAGCCGATGCGTGCGAGTCGATGGCGGGAAAAGAACAGAGGTATTTTATGATGTAGCTGACGTCGGGGGGCGGTCCCCGCTTGGTATAGCTAGCTAGATGTTTTTCATGGGGTCCTGCTGCCTGCCGGCTTCAGTCCTTATGGTGTAACCTGCTGCAAGAGCTGTATCTCGAAGATCTAAGGATACGAGTAAGCAAAGAGCAATTACTTACCGTAACAGTAGATCTTTGAGAGAATCTCCTCCATTAGGCCACACCTTTGGAACTGTAAGCTGTCAGTGTCAGGACCACTTGTAAACTTTTGCTAACCAGGGGTCACCCACAATGACATGTAACATGGGTGGCCCCATCACTCCTCAGTTCCCTGCCAAAGACAAGTTTAGAGTATCTTACCGGGAGGAACCAGGAAACCAAATCAGTACCAGGCACACAAAGAGAGGAACTGGAAAACATAATCTTTTAAGGAACTTTCGGAAAAGTCCAACAAGGCACGAGATAATCCTTCCAGTTTATACCTCCACAAGGGCGAGGGAGGATGGGTGTGGGCCAGTGCGCTGTGGCCCAATGGAGGAGATTTTCTCAAAAATCTACTGTTACAGTAAGTAGCTTCTATTTTCATCGAGGATACCTCCTCCATTGGGACACACCTCTGGAACGATTCCCAAGCAGCACTTGGGAGTACCCTGGGAGGATGGCAAAGTCTTGTAATGACATCATGACAAGAGGCTCTGCGATAGTGCAAGGCCAAAAACATCAAGCCTATGAGGGACGATGTCCAGATTGTAATGCTTAGTGAAAGTATGCACAGCACTGCATATGGCAGCAGCACATACGTCAGCTGCAGAAACATTCTTAAAGCAACAGGAGTGGCCATACCACATGTATGGTGGCCATGGACAGCACCAGAATGTTCCTCACCATACGTCTTATAATAAAATGTAATACAGTTGGCCATCCATTTGGACAGGCACTGTTTAGTCACAAGTGTGCCCTCTTTACCATGGGTGAAATGAAAAGCTGAGAGGAATGTTTGCAGTCCTTAATGCAGCTGAGGTGGAAATGTAGTGTTCTATGTACATCAAGTGTATGGAACAATGCCTCACACTTGTTAGCATGCACAGAGTAATATACAGAAAGCTGTATGGTCCGATTCAATGTGAAATCAGATACTGCCTTTGGCAAGAAATGAGGACTGGTCCACAAAGACACCCTGTCCCTTGGAAAATCAAATAAGGAGGTGCATTTACTGTACAAGAGCCTGAAGTTCAGAAACTCTAGGAGCAGAAGTCACAGTGACCGGAAACAACACGTTCCATGAAAGGGAATACATCTCACAGGTCACAGCTGGCTCAAACAGAACTACAGTCAATTTCTCAAGAATGAAATTAAGGTCCCAAAGTGGAATAAATTTACAAATCGGGGTATGCATGTGCAGAATACCCTTATGAAATGTACAGGACACTTCTAGTTGTACCACCTTGCATCCATCAATAGGGGCATGGAAAGCTGTAACGGCTCCCAAATGCAGTTTTTATTTATTTAAGTTTCACCAGGAAGGCATGCTGAGCAGGACTGCTCATTTCCAGATGAGTCGGAAGAAGGGGGTGAGACTGGAGTCAGACAGGGACAAAAGGTAGTCCAGTACAGTATTTGGATAATGTCAGGGTCATGCACTACATCAACAAGCAAGGGACACTCACTCTTACGCACTGTGCAGGGAAGCAATGGGAGTATGGCATTGGGCCACATCTACTTTCAGGATGAAGATCTCCTGCCCACTTGGGAACTAGGAAGCATCAGGAATAGAACTCTAACCCATTCCCACACAAGAAATAGACAGCATGCTTCTGTATTGGTATCTGAACCTTTGTCAGAAAAGGGGACAAGTAGCCTGGAGGATAATGACAAGGAGGCAGTGCATGTACAGTAGGGGTCAACAACAGTTCCAGGGCATACCTCTTTTCCACTGTTTCTAGGACTTACTTATCTGAGGTTTCATAGGTATATTGGAGCAATTTAGTAGATCAAAGATGCATATACTCGCCACAAGATCAGTTGTACCCAGAAATTTTATTACTAAGCAAGTACCCATTCAGCTTGTATTTAAATTCATCCATTGTTTTGCTAGCCACTATATCCAATGGAAGCTCATTCCAGATTTTTGTAATCCTCACAGTTAGCCAGTGTTTTCTCCTAACTGTATTTATTATTTCCTTACAAATCTGTAGAGTGTGAGCTCTTGTATTGTATACCTGATCCCTTAGAAGCAAATTTAATTGTTCCCATGAATCTGTATCATGTAATGCCCTAAAAACAAAGCACATATCTCCTCTCATTCTTCTAAATTCCAGTGAATATAAACCCAAAATCCGGAGCCGATCCTCGTAGCACAAACCCTGTAACTCGTGTATCCTGCACATGGCTCTCTTTTGTACCCTTTCCAAACTTTCAATATCTCCCCTGCCCCCAGGGGCCCATAGTTGGGTGCAGTACTCCGGGTGTGGATGCACCAGTGAGGTATACAAAGGAAGCAGCACCTCTTTGCTTCTACTACTACTATGTCTATGTATGCAGTATTGTATGCTGCTGGCTTTTTTAATAAGTTGATTATAATGGGGCCTGGAACTGAGGTCATTAGTGATTTTTATGCAGAGATCTCTCTCTTCACATACCTCACTTAGGTCTAAATTCCCCAGCTGATATTGATATTTATTGTTTTGTCTCCCCAGATGCATCACAGTGCATTTATTATTATTGAATACCGAACCATGGTCATGAGCCCATATTTCTATGCTTGCAAGGGCAGATTGCAGGACATCAGCATCTTCCCTGTTTTTTACTACATGTCCAATGCGGGTATCGTCTGCAAATATAGAGAGCCATACATCATGTAGTGGGCTCATAGATGCTATATACAAATTAAACAGTATGGGACTCAATACTGAGCCCTGCGGGACCCAACTAGTCACATCCTCCCAATCTGAATACTCCCCTTTTATACACACTCTCTGCTTCCTATTTGTCAGCCATGATTCAATCCAGAGAGTAATATTTCTTAGTAATCCCCATTTTATCAAAACCTCAATTTATTTATCATGGGGAACTTTATCAAAGCCTTTGGCGAAGTCCAGATAGACGACATCCATGGGCTTCCCCTTGTCCAAAGCCTTGCTAACCTTCCCAAAGAACTCCAGGAGGTTGGTTTGACAGGACCTCCCCTTTACAAACCCATGCTGTGTTGGGTCCTTATTGCCCGACATATATTGGAAATTAATAATATAGTCTTTTAGGGAGGTTTCCAATATTCTCACCAATATTGAGGTCAGACTAATCGGTCTATAATTAGTAACCTCATGCTTAGAGCCCTTTTTAAAAATGGGGATGACTTCAGCCAGTTTCCATACTTCGGGAATCATTCCTTCGCTTACCGATTTCTGAAAGAGATATGATACTGGATCTGCCAATTGTTCTGCCAGCTCCTTAAGCACCCTGGGATATATCAGATCAGGGCCTTGTGTGAGCTCCCTCCAAGAGGCAGCAACAGTGGAGGAAGAGGTGAGGAGTCAGAAGGTACGAGGAGCAGCGGTGCCACCAGGACCGATACCTTTGGGTGTCACAGCATGGGCTAATACTCCTCCTCCTCATTTGGAATGACAACGGGGTGTATAGAAAGAGTTGGTGACGATGGTCGTGGCTGAGGAAGAGGAATAACAGACATGCTGTTTGAACCAGATGCAGATGCGGTAGGCCCCACTGGTGGACATGAAGGCAACAAGTGGCTACACAGTTACAAGACTTGTCACTGAGATTACCTGGGAGTCAAGGCACACGGCAAGACAGTCAGAACTACTGTCAGATGGGTAGTACCACATGATGTAGGCTTCAAACCATTCATAGTAGGTACAGCGGTGCTGGAGCCAGACCCTGATGTTGGTGTCACTGCCAGAACAGACAAGGACTTCTCTCCTTTAATGGAGACCTCAACCTCAGCAGTTAAGTAGGAGCCTTGCCCTTAAGCTTGAGGTGATAGCTGGAAGGTGACTTCAATTAATTTTTTTTCTTTGTACTTCAACCTTGATGACCACGTTGTTGCAAAAAGTCTCCAACGCGGGGATTCTACCCGGCAGCAGCCTTTGAGCGAGAGGAAGAAGTCAGCTTGGAGCCTGTGGCCTTGCTGGCAGCTTCCATAGACTTAATGGTGGTGAAGGTTTTCAAAGCCTTATTTCAGCATTTCTTTGGGCCTGGATAAATCCATGGCTGACACCAGAGGCCCTCACACTGTGGGTCTGGCCCAAACAGCACACACAAACCATGTCAGCATCATCCTTGTAGATCTTGTAACTGTAGATAAAAAAAACATAGATAAAGGTTCTTTCAACAATGGCATAAAATGACAAAGATAAGTAAAATAAACCGAGTCTAGAAAATAATAAAGTAGAAAAATCGACAATATTGCTTCCCAGTAGGTCCGATGAGTGGTCAACAGTGGAAGAAAGAACTGAGGAGTGATGGGGCTGCCGATGTTTTACAGGCACAGACACTGCACATCATCGTGGGCATCCCCCAGCTAACAAAAGTTTCCAAGTGGTCCTGATGAGAACCTTATCTGCTTGCAAGTGTAAGTCTTGTGAGTCTGCTGCTTCACAGATGCCTCCAGCACCCACAGCCAGGAACCTACCCACTCAAGAAACGGGATCAGCTACAGGGACTTGAGGTCTGGGTGTCTGATTGCACCTTCTGGCCTAGTGAGCAGGAGAGTGGGTACAGCCACAGTGGTGTGATCAGAATCAGGAAAGCCCTGTCCCTTTGCATCTTGAGGACCACCTTGTGGAACACAGAAAATTGGAAGGAAGGCATACAGGATGGACAGAACACATCCACCAGCAGAGTGCCCTGCTGTGAGAGAGAGGCACATTACAGCCTATGTTTCCTGTTTACCCAGGAAGTGAACAGATCCACAGACTGTGCTCCCCATTGCATGAACACCTGTGACATGAGGCAGGTGTAGCAATCACTTGTGGGATGCTCCTCCCACAATGCAGTGCATCTGCTAGCTGGTTACTTTTTCCTGTGATATACCACTACCAGGTCCACGCATAGGGAGTGTGCCAGAGACCAGACTTGCAGTGCTTTCTGATACAGAGAAAAGGAATGCTTGCTGGTCGTGTTGTCCATGTTGACCTGGACTACCTGACCCTGGACCAGTGGTACAAACTTGCTGGCACTTTTCAAACCATGTGGAGTTCCAGCACACTGATGCAAAGAAAAATCTTGCTTGATGACTAGAACCTCTACAAGCTACAGTCCAGAAGATGTGCTTCCTAGCCCAATAGCACTGCGTCTGCTGTCAAAGTGAACGAAGGTTCCACCCAGATAAATGTGATGCCTTCTGAGCATTCTGCTGGGAACCAACACCAATGGATGCATCTAGCATCTGCTGGGTCACACGGCCCATCTGATTCAGGGGTCTATGAGATTATGGTCACTGGTACCCCAATTCCCACTGAATGGGGTGCATGTCACCCAACCCTTGATCGGGCACTCCTGCTGAAGCGGCCCCAGCTCTCTGCTTAGCCATCCACGCCGAAACTCCTGCCTGCCTGCAACAAGGTCACCCAGCCCTTGATCGGGTACTCCTGCTGAAGTGGCCCTGGCTCTCTGCTTAGCCGGCCATACCGAAACTCCTGCCTGCCCAGAACACGGTATGACCGCTAAGCCTCCGGGAAGCAAGGCTCTCGAGCCGCAAAGTTGATTGGCTTCCAAAATCTTTTCCGGACTCCTCATTGGCTGCTTAATCGAGTTCCGCATTCGGTGCCTTTTCTAAACTACTCTGCTCAGCTTTTTAAGGTTCAAGTTATTACCAGAAAGGGTATTTTGAAAGGATATCTCGTGGCTTAAATAGTAAAACTGTGCGTTTAAAACCAGTGAATTGCTGTGCCTTAATCTTGAACCTCTCTGTTCTGTTAGAGCTGCAAGCTAGAGCCAAAAGTTTAATTCAGCGAATTGCTGTGCTTTTAACCTTGCACTTTTCTGTCCTGCCTGAGTTTTAAATTAGAGATGCAATTGCTTACATCATTGTTAAACTTTACCGTGTTAGTCAGGCTTTTTACTCTGTGTGCTCCCTGTCAAAGCCTCTCTCCCATTATTTCCCTCTCCTTGCTACCTCTTTATATTCTCAGCCGCCTGCAAATTTTCTGTCTACTGCCTTTTTATTTTTTTATCTCCCAGACACCACACTGTTTTTTTGGCTACTGCTCCCCTTCCCCCAATTCCAGTAAAGTCATTCCCACCTCTTGTTTTCTTTATGTGCCTGGCGCCGCAAACTCAACGGCCTCCCCCCCACTTGAAATTTCCCTTCTACTTCTCTCTCTCGCTCCCTCCCTCACTCTTTTGTTTGTCCCCTGACATGTCCCTCACTACATCTCGAGCCACTGTTCGTGGCCTATTGCATAACTTCTCTCCCTCTCGGTTCTCTCCCCAGGTCACCCTCCCTTGATTGGGCACTCCTGCTGAAGCGGCCCCAGCTCTCTGCTTAGCTGGCCACGCTGAAACTCCTGCCCGCCCACAACAAGGTATGACCGCTAAGCCTCTGGGAAGCAAGGCTCTCGAGCCACAAAGCTGATTGGCTGCCAAAATCTTTTCTGGACTCCTCACTGGCTGCTTAATTGAGTCCCGCATTTGGCACCTTTTCTAAACTACTCTGCTCAGCTTTTTAAGGTCCAAGTTATAACCAGAAAGAGTATTTTGTCCCGTGCACCCTTCCCATCTCTGACCTCTATTAAATACACTATAGCCACACCCCCAGCTCCTCCTCCTCCCTCTCTCTTTCTCCCTCTCTCTCTACACTGTGCCACACCTCTGCTACCTCTCTCTAATGTGATGCAAGGACAGTCTTGCAGTTCAACATATATCCCCTCAGAATCCTCGAGACTCCAGCATAGGAAAGGAACTGACCCCTCCCCCCCACCAGCAGACGGACGGTCGTGAGGGCCAGGCACCTGAAGCCCTCCCTCCACGGATCCCCTCTCAGGTACGAAAGGTGGTGAAACAAGCACCACGAAGTAGACTGCCAACTTGCAGCTGTTGCGTAGTAAACAGAGGAGGCCCCACCAATGCTGCACATCTGTTCCCCACCACCACCCTTGCTCGGCTCTCCTTTATATGGGGTGAGTGCGAGTGTAGAACCACGGATCCCCTCTCAGGTATGGAAGGTGGTGAAACAAGCGCCATGAAGTGGTCGGCCACCTAACAGCTGCTGCGTTGTAAGCAGAGGAGGCCCGCCGATGCTGTGTGTTGGCTCGTCACCGCCCCCACCACCACCCTTGCTCGGCTCTCCTTTATATAGGGGTGAGCATGAGTGCAGAACCAATCAGCTCACTTCTCCACTTGCAGATTACAGCCTTTAGCCACTTGAGGCAGCACTGCAAGCTTTCTAAATTATTTCTCCACTCTTGTACCCTGCATACCTTTATCTCTCAGACCAAACTATATTTCTGTGTCACCGCAGGTTCAAACAACATGAAGTCTTGCTGTATTCTGACAATAGCAGGGAGTCCCAACCTTCGAACTGCCCCGGAGATGAAAGAGTTAACTTTCCATGCCAGGCATGGAACGCTGAGCTCGAGCTCGGTTGAGACTCTGTTGCTGTTTGAACTCAAACTGTCAGATTCTTTACTCCGTCTCACTGAACAGTCGCTCCAGAGATTTCTCCTTTGCTGGGTTCAATTTGTCGGTTAAAGTACCGCTTTTCTCAGTTTTCGACCGAATTTAAACCGTAACCTGTCGGTTTAGTCTCTGTCTGTGGTATTCATGAGTACTAGATAGGTTTATATTGTTTTCTATTCTGTGTGGAACTTGTAAACGGTTCATCGGTTCGGTTTGAACCGATCAAGTTGTTGTAAAAATCTTTATCTGTACTTTTAGAGTGTGGTTACTGGTTCTTATCAGTTCTAAAAAAAACAAATTTTATTGCGTTTTTTTCCATGACCCGTAACATGGTCAGGAACCGATAAGGGTGTCTTGCCTGGCGGATTGCCATTAAAAGGGTAAGTTTTGTTAGGACTGGCACAATGTCGGAGAAACCCAAAAGAAAAACCGGGCCCACTGGGTTTCAACACTGTAGTGTGTGTGGGGAAGTCTTTGCTAAGGCTGACCCCCACACCACCTGTGTTTATTGTCTGGGGTTTGACCACCTCAATGCAGACTGCCAGATTTGTAAACTTTTCCTGCAGCTACCCTAGAGAGAGTTGGTAGTCTCAGGGAAAGGGAGGCCAAAAAGTCCGCTGAACGGATGGCCAGCCGGTTCGGTTCAAACCGAACCAGAAGAGTGCCCTCTGACCAGGGCAAAACTTCCGGGCAAAGGAGAACCGATTCAGTCGGTTCCAGCTAAGAGAACAAGAAAGGAAAAATCAGCTGGTGTGGATCCAAAAGTTTCTTCTCCAACGGCTGAGGAAATAGCTAAAGCGATAAAAATTGTGCAGTCGCTTTCCCCGGTTCCGACCGAACCGGCACCATCAGGAAGGCGCTCAGTTCGGCCGGTTCCACCGGTTCAAGATTATGATTTAGAGGAATATTATAAACCAGAGGAGGAGGAAGAGGAGTATGAGGAAAGTGAATGTGGTTTTGAAAGTCTGGATGTGCCCATTGACCCGGACATCTCCCCAGACAGACCTTCAGGAGAGTCTCCTCCTAGGCTTTCTGAGTCCCCCTCCCATTTCATGTTTTATAAGAAAGTGGCAGAAACCCTTCAGCTTCCTATGGAAGAAGCTGTGGATGACCAGGAAGAGCCTGACTATGTGGAAATGATGGATATCCCAGAGTCTAGGAGGCTGTCTATTCCTTACACAAATCTTTGGGAAACAGACATTTAAGATTTTAAAGACTCCTAATACCATACCTCCTGTGGATAAAAAGAATGGACAAGAGGTATACTCTGTCAGGCTCAGATATGGAGTTCCTTACACAACAATGCAGCCATGTTGGGGTAGTGCAGGCTGCAGCCTGTGATAAGGCTAATATTCTCTTGGCTTCACACCCCCCAGACAAGGACTCCAGGAGGATTGATGCCATGGCAAAGAAACAGTACATGGCAGCATCCTTGGGACTCAGGCAGGCCAATTATATGGCCTATACAGCTAGGTATCAGAAGTCCAGATGGGACACTGTCATAGCTTTAGCAAAACAGGTCCCTGGCCAGCTTGCCAAGGAGCTGGAGCAGGTGGCTGCTGATGGTATTGAGGCATCCAAGATGCAATTCCATGCTGCAGTGGACTCCAATGATGTTTCATCTAGAGTCATGGCTACATCTGTGGCACTTCGTAGAATGGCTTGGCTGAGATGTACTAGCCTGTCACAGGATACCCAGACTAAGGCCATGGATCTTCCTGTTGCAGGTAATTCCCTGTTTGGGGAGCAAACAGAGAATTACATGAAGAAAATGGATGAATACAGGACCACCTATAGGAGTGCCCAGGCCAAGGAAAGGCAAGCCACTCCTCAGAGGCAGCATCCCAGGGGCAGGGGCAGGCCTTTCTACCAAGCCCAGGCCTCCTCTTCTGCCTATGCTCAGAGGGGGTTCTTTAGAGGGAGAGGCAGAAGGGGTACAAGCAGACCTGCTTCCACCCCTCAGCCTAAACCCCCTGCCAAACAGGCACCCTGATGGGTTTGCCAGGGCTGATTCTCCACCACCTGTAGGGGGCAGGCTGGCTTACTTTGTCCAGGACTGGAAGTCTCTAACTTCAGACAAATGGGTCCTGGAAGTAGTAAGCCAGGGACTGGTTCTCAGCTTCAAAAAATTTCCAAAGCTGAGAGACAGATCCTTTCCACCTGCAAATCCCTCAGAGGCACTTGCCCTAGAGGCAGAGGTCTCTTCCCTCCTGGCTCTCAGAGCTGTGGAAAGGGTTCCACCCCTACACCAAGGCAAAGGATTGTACTCCAGGTACTTCCTTACCCCCAAAAAGACAGGAGAATGACGGCCCATCCTGGATCTCAGATACTTAAACAAGCACCTTTTAAAGTCAAAATTCAAAATGGTGACTCTGGGAATAATTCTACCCTCTCTAAGGCCAGGGGACTGGCTAGTCTCCCTGGACCTCAAGGATGCCTATTTCTGTATTCTCATCAGAAGCTCCCATCGAAAGTACCTCAGGTTCGAGCTGCCCTCAGGCCATTACCAATTCAGAGCAATGCCCTTCGGCCTAACCTCTGCTCCGAGGGTGTTTACAAAATGCCTGGCAGTGGTAGCTGCTTCTCTAAGAAGGCAAAGGATTGCCATCTTCCCATACCTGGACTGGCTCATAGTAGGCCAGTCCCCAGACCAAGTCAAGTTACACCTACAGATAACTCAGCAATTGCTCACCTCTCTAGGTTTCCTTCTGAATCTTTCAAAGTCAGTTCTAGAGCATGTTCAGCTCCTCACCTTTATAGGCACAGAGCTAGAGACACAGAAAAGGCCAGAGCCTTCCTTCCTTTGGACAGTGCAAGGACCCTTATCACACTGGCCTCTTCATTCACCCTACAGGTGTCTCGACCAGCAAGGCCTTTTCTGCAGCTCCTGGGGCACATGGCTGCTTCTACAGCAGTGGTGCAGGGAGCAAGATTTCAGATGAGGGACATTCAGTTCCATTTGAGTGCCTTTTGGTCTCAGAAAAAGGACCCTCTGACCAAACTGATTCCAGTGACTCGAACCCTGATCCAGGCCTTGCAGTGGTGGCAGGATCAGAACAATCTAAGACAGGGAGTTCCCTTTGTCACTCAGTCTCACTCTTTAATCCTTACTACAGATGCCTGCCTCTTGGGGTGGGGGGCCCACTTGGGAGACCTGACCACCCAAGGGTTATGGTCCTATCAGAAATCTCTGCTCCACATCAATCTGTTTGAGCTCAGAGCAGTATTTCTAGCACTTCAAGCCTTTTCCAAGTCTGTTCAGAACAAAGTTATTCAGATCAGAACAGACAATACCACCACAATGTGGTATATCAACAAGCCAGGAGGCACTTGGTCTACGGCTTTGTGCACAGAAGCAATGAAGTTGTGGTCTCTGGCTTATTCCCTGAACACCTTCTTCACAGCAGTACACCTCCCAGGCAAGGACAATGTCCTGGCAGATGCTCTCAGCAGGATATCTCAGGACCATCACAAATGGTCACTGGATTGCCTGGTTTTGGAGGTGATACTCTCCAGATGGGGCACCCCACAGATAGATCTTTTTGCAGCCCCAGACAATCACCAACTTCCCCATTTTTACTGCAGGCCCCCACTGTTGGGCTCAGTCCCCCCGGATGCCTTAGTTCTCAGTTGGGAAGGAAAGTTCCTGTATGCTTTTCCCCCCTTCCCTCTTCTGTTGAAAGTGCTAGTCAAAATCAGGTCTCAACCCTGCAAGGTGATCCTGATTGCCCCAGACTGGGCCAGACAGCCCTGGTATCCTCTCCTATCGTCCTTAGCAGTCCACCTTTTCCTGTCTCTTCCCAGGAATTACAACCTGTTATCCTGTGCTCAGGGGAGGGTTTGGTACCCGAATCTCAAATCTCTCAATCTCAAGGCCTGGCTCTTGAAGAGTTACAGTCTGCTGATTTACACCTCTCTCAAGGTGTTATGGATATTCTAAAGGCTTCTAGGAAGCCTTCCACCAGAACTACTTATAATTCCAAGTGGAAAAGATTTTCTATATGGTGCTCTGGGAAGCATATTTCCCCAGAGTCTGCTGATCTGCCCACAGTCCTTGACTATATGGTCCATCTGAATAGCTTGGGACTCAGACCAGCTACACTAAGGGTGCATCTGGCAGCTGTCTCTGCTTTCATTTCAGCAGGTAAGCCCTCTTCTCTTTCAGCTCACCCTGTATTCTCCAAGTTTTTCAAGGGATTGCTTCATACCAATCCGCCATTCAGGGACCCTGCCCCTGCTTGGGACCTTAACGTTTACATTGCTCAGCTTATGCAACCCCCTTTTGAGCCTTTGTCCTCAGCAGAGCTTAGTACTTGACTTGGAAAACTGTGTTCCAGTGGCCATCACTTCTGCCAGGCGCATAAGTGAGTTACAAGCCCTGTCAGTGGAGCCTGATTTTATCTCTTTCCATAGAGATAAGGTGGTCCTCAGGACTAACAGGAAGTTTTTGCCTAAGGTGGTTTCAGACTTCCACCTTAACCAATATATGTCTCTTCCTGTGTACTTCACTGACCATTCCTCCTCTGGTGAAAGGAGGTTGCACAGTTTAGATGTGAAAAGAACCCTTAGCTACTACACAGAACGCACCAAGGGTCACAGGTTTGACTCCCTCCAACTGTTCCTCACTTATGATGAGGTTGGTAAAGGCAAACCTGCCACTAAAAGATCCACTGCCAGGTGGATTGTCTCTTGCATTCAATTTTGCTACGAAAAACTAGGTAAGGTTCCACCCTCAGGCCCGAGGGCTCACTCTACTGGAGGTACAGCTGCCTCCCTGGCTCTGCCAGGGATATTCCTATCTTAGAGATATGTCAAGCAGCTACCTGGAAAACAGTTCACACTTTTACCAAGCATTACTCTCTGGATATCCAGGCTAGGAGTGATGCTCGGTTTAGCACAGCTGTGCTTCAGAGCCTATTTCCTAAGTAGGTTCTGTCCCTCCTCCATGGAGGTACTGCTTGTAGTCTGCTATTGTCAGAATACAGCAAGACTTCATGTTGTTTGACAAAAAATTACTCACCTTAGTAATGTTGTTTCTTCTAATGGAGTCTTGTGTATTCTGACCTCCCCCCCCCGCCTTCCCCTCTCAGAACCTTTCCTTTTGGGGTGTGGGTGGGCAGTAGCAGTGTTGGCACTTGGGAGATGCCCTACCTTTTTTTATTATCACCTTCTTTCTTTGGGTGAGTGGGTGTTGTGTTCATTTCATTTTTTGGGTTTCCTGACTTGAATCTTTGTCTTGGGACCAAAACATTATTCATTCTGTTTTAGTAGCCAGTTGGCTAGTGTAGGTTTACAGCTTCCACACAGGACCTCAGTGAGTTTAGCTCGTAAAGATCTGACAGTTTGAGTTCAAACAGCAACAGACAGAGTCTCAACTGAGCTCAAGCTCAGCGTTCCATGCCTGGCATGGAAAGTTAACTCTTTCATCTCCGGGGCAGTTCGAAGGTTGGGACTCACTGCTATTGTCAGAATACAGCAAGACTCCATTAGAAGAAACAACATTACTAAGGTGAGTAATTTTTTCTTCATGTCTCCCTACTCTCTAACCCCTCGAAACTGTACCATAAACTGTGCAATTTATAACGAATATTCACAGGTGTGCCCACGCTAGCAGTAAGCTGGTTCATTCCTATTAAACTTTTCAGTCCTTTTCACACTCTCACTCCTTGTAAACATCCAAACCTTCCTTCTGATTACCTATCTGGTCCCACAGTGACTCTTTGTATTACTACGATCTCCTCTATCCTTCCCCATCTACTTATCGCATTCCTCCTGCCTAGTACCCTCTCCTGGGCAACCTTTAGCATCCAAAATAATGCAAGGGACTGTCATGTATCGCAAAATGACATTTCTCAAACCTCCTTTTTCTAAATGGAATGAGGGTGGACCCCACCCCTCTCCTTCTACGTAGGGGTCTCATCTACATGGTCGCAGCAGTTTCTCTAACACACTGTAATGGTCCACTACACTATACCTCCTTTGTGCACCAGAAACTGTGGTATCTTATCCTCATTGCCCTATTACTCTCTGGAGATGTTGAGACAAATCCTGGTCCTAGCTCCCACTATTCCCATGCTGACTTTCTGAATCACAGCTTTAAAGGACTATGCATTGCTCATCATAACATTAGAAGCCTTCTGCGAAACGTGCTGGAACTTGAGGCCGTGAGTTGTCCTCTACAAGCCAGACCTACTCTGCCTATCAAAGACCTGGCTGAAACCCACAGTCACTGACTCCGCCTGCCTATTAGACACTTACAACCTCAACCGGAGAGATAGAACCTCTTCTAAAAGGGGGGGTGGTGTTGCTATCTATTATAAAGGCAATTTAAATCTCTCTGTCCTCCCTACGCATGACCTCCCCCACTGTGAGTCATTACATGCAATACTTTCCTTGGGTACAAAAAGACTGCATATTATATGTACCTATAACCCCCCAGCAGTGGCCTTGCTGGTCTCGTGGAGCTACTTGAACAGACATCTCTGTTGGTTGGGTCAAACAAAGTGATTATCATGGGTGATATCAACTTAAACTGGCTGGGAAACTGCCAAACCAACCTTCAATCACAAATCAAGCTACATAAGTTACATTAGCTAATTACTGAACCCACCAGGACAGCTATATACACACACTCTAGTACCCGAATTGATTGGGCCCTAACAAATCTGCCAGAACACATACATACTGCTGGCATACTTGCTGATGCACTCATGGACCATTCCCCTATATTTTGTCTATGGTCTCTGGCCCCTACAAACCCTACCCCACCTCCAAAGTTTATCACCTTTAGGAACTTCTCAAGTTTTGATCCAGTACACTTTCTCAATGATGTCTCTAAAATTGACTGGTACAAAATATACAGAGCTAAAGATGCCCAGACAGCCCTAGATCTCTTACTGTACACGTAGAGTGAAAGGAAGACAAACGGGATGGTTAAAAAAGGACCTCCTCTCCAAACTCAAAATGAGACACAACAGCTGGAAACATATCAAGCTCTCAGGTCTTCCAGCTGACTTTGACCTCTACAGGACACAGCGTAAAGATTGTAAAAAGCATATACGACTTGCAAAAAGCAAATATTGCAAAAATCTTCTCACTGATGCAACAGGAGAGCCTAGAAAATTCTGGACACACATTAGGTCCTTCCTGGGTACTACCCCTACTCCAAATGATATGATCCTAAACGGGACCCACTGCAATGATCCGCAGACAACTGCAAATTTCTTCAGCAACCAATTCTCTGACCTGACCAATTACAGCTCAGCCTCCCCCAACATGCAACCGTTAGGCATACACTCCGAGCCACACAAGGATTCGTCAAAACAATCTTTTCACTTCAAAGCCATCTCCAAGGCAGAGGTACTAAACCTCCTAAACTCTATCTCAGACAACACTAGTACTGGCTCTGATGGGATTGAACCTAGACTCTTGAAGATAGCTGCCCCATTCATAGCCTCTACCCTTGCCCGCATCTTTACTTTGTCCTTCTGTCAGAGCCATGTTCCCAATATCTGGAAAATTGCCAGAATCACTCCAGTATTCAAGAAAGGTGACTCTAAAGACCCTTCCAACTACAGATCCATTGCAATATTATCCGTACTAAGCAAAATTCTTAAGATTGTTGCTACCCAAACCACTGCTTTTCTTCACAAAAACAATCTTCTCTCCCCAGCCCAGCATGGCTTCCACAAGGGCCATAGCACCACCACAGCCCTGCTTAAATTCACCACAGACACTCTGTCTGCCATGGATGCAGGCCTTCTCACAGGGGCAGTTTTATAGATACGACTAAAGCATTTGATCTTGTCGACCACCCCATTCTCCTCGCAACACTGAAGTCTATGGGTTTCTCAGTGGGTGTTGTGGACTGGTTCAGCAATTATTTGTCAAACTGTGCCCAATTTGTGAAATACGCTTCCACCCTCTCGGACCAGGCCGCTATAAACATTGGGGTTCCTCAGGTTTCAATTTTAGGGCCCCTTCTCTTTTCCTTTTACATCAACAGCATCACCCTATATCTCTCCTTGTGTTCATCCCTCCTGTATGTGGATGGTATTGTTATATATGCTAGCGCCAAAAACCTGACCGACAAACTCTTTCCTTTCCTCCCACCTCCAGAAAACCCAAAACTGGCTCTCTGACCACAAACTAGTCCTCAATGTAGCGAAAACTCAAGCGATGCTGTTTAGGTCTGTCACCAGACTAAAAGCATGCAAAAATAGCATCTCGGTCTCCTGCCCTGGCTCCCCTCCCATAAATACAGTTACCTCATTCAAATATCTCAGGGTTGTCCTTGATCAGTCTCTTAGCTTTGATCCCCATGTCAAATCCACTTGTAAGTCAGTAAACTCAAAACTAGGCTTTGCCTATAGAGCTAGCTATACACTTATTCCATCCGCTAGGCTGGCTGTTGCCCGCAACATCCTTTTACCAGCCCTGACCAATGGAGTTGTCACGTATTCAGCCATACCCAAGTCGTCACTGCGTGCCTGGGATACCACTTACAATAATATCTGCCGCTATGCCACCTCATCCCCCAGGTATGAACACCACTGCAAACTCTATTCAGGCCTTAATTGGCTGTCACCTACTGCACTGAGACTCTACTCAGTTGGCTCCCTGGTGGACAATGTTATCAGGGCACAATCTCCCGACAGTCTTGCAAGGCCACTGTCCCCTCAAACACCTTCCTATGGCCTACGATCCCCTGACAAGTCCCTGTTGCAGGTGCCTAGGTGCAAAACCTCAAAAGGCTCCCAAGCTTTCTCCCACTTCGCTCCACAGCAATGGAATGCCTTGCCATTAGCACTACGCCAAGTGTCGTCCCATGCACTCTTTAAAAAAGAATTCCGTGCCAGCCTATTTGCCTCAAACTCCTGCACCTGTTTTCAACCCCCTTAATCTCTTCACTCTGCCTACCTCCCATGCCTGCTGCGCTCTTAACTATCAAACTGTCACTGTTTTCCTACTTCCCCCTACATGAATGGTTGCTTTTCATCCCTACCTACATCACTCCCTATTACTACATCCAGTTTAAATGCCTTATCCTTCCTCTTACAGGATTGTGGCGATTCCACTACAATATGCTTCATAAGAATGACTGCTTTTCCTGCCTCATCTATACTGTAATAAAAACTATTTGGCTTAGCTTTGCACCTGCTATGTACTCACTTGCTTACCATACCTGTTCCTAGCTCCCCTTATATGTTAGATAGCTTATTCATGGTTATATGTGTATGTTTCTCTTATCTTCACCATGTACACTTTCGCTAACAATTTGTAATTTATTCCTTTTGTTTTTCTTGTATTTTTCCTATACTGTCCACTCAGAGCTTGAAATGGTGATGTGTTTTCTTTCTCATGTTCTAATCCTCCCAGGTCATGACTGAAAATAATCATTTTATGGCTAGCTCATCTACCCGGTAAACAAAAACCAAATAAAAATAAATAAAATAAATATGCTCTCAAGCCGTCCGTTATCTCATCTCTCCCTCTCAGCCCATCCATTTTGAGTGATTCCCCTCTTGCTTGACTGCAGCTTAAACCCAAGGGGAGTCGAGATTACCAACCCCATACTTAGTAATACCTACTGATCCCAGTCCTCTTCTAAATTAAAAAGTCTACATCAAGGTGTCCAAGTGTCCCATTGCTCTGCTCAGGCATCTCCAAATCCTGGACAGACCACCAGAACTTTTCCCCCTTCTCAACAAAATGGTTTTGCCCAAGCCTTCCCTATATATTGTACTTGCCTCTTATCTCCTCACACAGGGCCTCCTGGCACCCCACCCAAATAAAAAAACTCCCAAATATTCCTACAATTACGCACCTCCCAATCAAGTTCCTCCTATACGCTCCCCAGCAGGCACCCCATTACTCTTCGGTACACCCCTCCCTCTGTCGGTCCTAGCATCCTACCTCCACAAATGTTAACCGTCTCATCACTTATCAGGGCAGTCAGATCTGCCCCAACTACCATTCTGTTCATCAGAAGATATAAATTCACTGTTGCATATTCCCTCCTCCTCATCCTCCTTCTAGCTGGAGATACTGAACCAAAGTCGGCCGGGCCACAACCGCTAAGCTCCCACAAAGGCCTCTCCATTGCCCATGTCAACATCAGAAGCCTACTGCCTAAAATTTGCCAGTTAGCCTGCTGGATTGCCGAGCACTCTCCTGATATCCTGTGCCTGACAGAAACCTCGATCTCCACAAGGATCCCCAACTCCTCCCTTACTCTCCCTAACTACACTCTACTCAAGCAAGATAATGGCAAACATGGTGAGGATCAAAACAACTGCTCCCGTGTACGGCTGCATATAAGGAATTATGCTCAGGCCCCCATGAAGTCCTCATGGCACAACTCACCCTACCCACCCCTCTACCTCTATTTATCAGGGTTCTCTACACCCGCTCCCTGTCTTGCATGTGATTCGCTTGTTTCCACCCTAGTCACCCTTCCTGACATGCCCTCCAGAGGGGAACTGATTTTGCTAGGAGATTTCAACCTGGACTTGCTTGCCCACTCCTCTAAACCCCACACCATAAAGATAGAGTCCCTCAATCTGACAACTGCTAAATGAACCCACTCGCTACAATCCCCACTCCCAAAACCCCTCTCTAATCAACTGGATCTTCACCACACATCCCCACAGGATAACCTCATCTAGCACCCTTGCAAATGCATTAAGTGATCACTGCATTATATACTGCATCAGAAAATCCCATCCACCCCACCCAAATCTGCCTCATGGTACGTAAACACCGCTCCCTAAACACACTGGACTCTGAATCCCTGCTAACCAGCCTCCACCACGCAGACTGGCACCACGTGTACTCTGTCCCAAATGTTGATGTTGTCCTTTCCAGCTTTCTGCACACCTTCACAGACATCTGGGACTCCCACACCCCTATGAAAAAGCTTAGGGTTATAAAGCATCACCATAAATGGATCACAGCCCCCATCCTCGCTTTATGCAAGGCCAGGGACAAAGCCTGGTCCATTTTCAAAGCCCTTCCTAGCCCTAAAAACAGACAGGCTTACAATTCCATCTGCAATGCATGCACAAAAGCAATAAGACAGGTGAAAGCAGATTTTTTTTAAATCGCAACTGACCCACGCTCTTCCTTCCAAATCCTGGAACGAAATTCACTTGCTCCTCGATCCTCCAGCACAACCCAACACCCCCGTTTTCCAATAGCGCGGCCTGTCCCTTAGAGATCCTATCATGGAATGGCCTTCCGGAAGAGGTTGTGGAGTTAAAATCAGTGGTGGAATTCAAGCATGCATGGGATAGTCATAAGGCAATTCTGGGGGGTGGGGGTAGGAAGAAGTAGGCTGCTGGTTAACTAGGATCTGCAGCTTATCCAGTAGGTAGGGAAATGGGCAGACTGGGTGGGCCAAGCGGTCCTTATCTGCCGTCAAATTCTATGTTTCTATGTTTCTAACACTGCTAATACCCTCAATATATTTTTCACAACTGCGCCATGCCCCACGGCCCCACACCTAAAGCCTCTGCCTCCCTTCCACCCGTGTCACTTCAATTTCCCACTAGTCTCAGAACATGAAGTCCTCAAAGCCCTGCGCTTGCTAAATAACACAAAATCCAGCTCAGGATCCACCACAAACTCCTGATGATCTCTGCTCCCACAATAACTAAATCACTTACCCATCTCCTCAACCTCTCTTTTTCCATGGGCATGGTCCCTCCGGCCTGGAAGACCGCCACAGTCATTCTTCTTCACTCTTTCACTTATTGTGTGGTCAGTGTATCACTATTCATCAATCTTTGCCCCCTCCCTCTTCTACTGATTGATTGGCCACACCCGGCCAAGTTCCTACCCAATCCTTCTGTGCGCTTTTACTCCTCCTTAGAGCGACTGATCTGCACACCAGGCTTGCTGTCTCCCTGCAGGCATGACACTTCCTAATCCTGTCTTCTCCTATCCACTTAACCGACTGTGTCCATAACACTCTTAGCCCTCGTATTTGTGGTGCCATAGCATGCTCCTTATACTCAAGCCTTTTCTTATTCCTTACCACCTTATCCGTAGCAGCTCACCACAACAAACAACAAGGATCAGGTCCACCTCTGGCAATTTCCAATCCTGTAACTGGAACCTCATTCCACTGCACCTCCCCTTATCCTCTTCCCATATCTTTCACCCTTACACTTTCTGATCCCTTCATATAGGTCGATCAGACCACTCTCCTTAGCTTCCCTTCACTGCCACCCTAGCATTATGTCACACCCATCATCACCTTGTGGAAGGTCACAAAGGAAACAAGCACTCCTATCCTGCAAAAACGGGATCAAGAAACTGCTTCTCTTGCTCCTCTGTTCAGGTAACGTAGAGCTAAACCCTGGACCCCCACTACCACTTGTATCTCCTGCAGAATTTGCATCTGCACCCAGACTTAAGTTAATGTTAGTCAACATATTGAGCCTCGCTAAAAAGTTTGATCAGCTCCAAGTATGGGCTGCCCATGCTGAGCTGGACCTCATTATTATAACCGAATCTTGGCTCAAAAAGTCAAACAGTGACTTTTGGGCTGTTGAAAATTTAAAACATAGTGGTGGTGTAATTCTGTGCTGTCTTTAATTGCTGCAAATTTTCGCCCTCCCCTTCCCCCAACTCTTAATTATATGCCCTGTTAAATCTGATTGACAGGAGCTAAACACAGGGTATAGTAAGGGGTGTGAAGTAGGAGGGGCATAAGGGGGAAGAAGCCCACCCTCAGCACGACAAGTGTTTTGACTCATTTGTTTACTTATTGGTTTTCTTTAAAAAAAAAAAAATTATCTGAGGATCAGTGGCAGGATTTTAGTACAGCAAATTAATAAAAGGGAACTAGAGAGAGCTTCAGTAGCAGACAAGTAGTGGAATTGCAGTATAATGTGGGGAGTGGTGCAATGCAATGGCTGTGGGGCAGCCATATTCAGGCAGACCTTCTGGACACTGAGGTGCTGCCCATCTCATGCATCTCTCTGGACTGCGGGATGAGGTAGCCAGACTCAGAGCAGAAGTAAACTGGGTCAGGAGTGCCATCACCCCTATCCAGGGACCACCCAGTCCAATGCCACTGCCTCAAAGGATGTCGAGAACGAGGAGCACTTGGATGACAGTGGGCTCAGGAGGGTTAGAGAGTTAGGCAGAGGCACATCCCAGATCCTATTCCACTCAAGAACTCATATGCCACACTGGAAAATGAGGACAACCAAATAGAGGTACCCAGAGAAGTGGAAGGAAAGGATGTGGAGGTTAGCCAAGGAGGTGACCTCAGCGGGAAAGCAGGGACCCCAGAGAAGGAGGAAGGAATCCTGGTGGGGACTCCATCACAAGAGGGATCCAGCTAGGAACACAGGAGGGGAGGACAGGGAGGTGAGGTGCCTACCAGGTGCCACGGCATGGAGGGATGGAAGGAAGATCCTGGGGATCACTGGGAAGGCAAGACGGAGGGTGAGCTGGATGTCATTATCCACCTAGGTACCAATGACCTGGCAAATGGGGAGCCAAAGGAAGTTCAGGAAGAGTTTAGGAAACTGGGGAAGGGTCTCAAGCAAGTAGCTACTTCTGTCACTTTCTCAGAAGTACTACCTGTGAGAGGCAAGGGAGAGCATAGGAGTGCATGCACCAGGAACTTTAACTCATGGTTGAAGAACTGGTGCTGTGAGGAAGGGTTTGGATTCACTGGTGACTGGGGACCCACCTGGAGGGATGGAGGTTTTGTTCAAGCCTGACGGCCTGCATCCATCCTGGAGGGGAATCCAAGCACTCAATGATAAGTTTAAATGCTACATTGACAAGTATTTAAACTAGCAAAGGGGGGTGACAGGCCAGCAAGGAGGGTACCTACTTGCTCACCCCCCACAGCTAGCAGTGGAATCAGTGAACCAGAAGAGTGGCTATCTCTGCAAAGCAGTGTGCAAAAGATGGAGATTAGTGCCCAAGAGGTGGATAAGCAGAAAAGGGGGGCAAAATTCAGCAGAAGGGCAGACAGCAAGGAGAACCAGGAATAAATGACAACCAAGGAAGGGGCTGGAGTAGATCAGTGAAACAGTCTAGGGAGGTCAAATCATGGAAAGCCATGTGTGCAAATGCCAGGAGCCTTAGCAACAAGACGGAAGATCTGGAGGCTGTCATGGTACAGTCAGACCTGGACATTGTGGCCATCACTGAAACCTGGTGTAATGATAACCACGACTGGGAGATGACCATACCTGACTACAACATATTCAGAAGAGACAGAGCAGGCAGGAAGGGAGGAGGAGTGGCACTGTATGTGAAAAATGACATAAGGGCCACAGAGATCCAGGAGGAACAAAATGGGGAGAGATACTGTGGGTTAAGCTGGAAAGGAAAATGGGGACAGCCATCCGCACAGGTGTGGTCTACAGACCACCAGCCCAGGAGGAAGAAACAGATAGGGAGCTGATGCTAGCCATCCAAAGGATGGCAGACAAGGGTGAGGTAGTACTGGTTGGAGACTTCAATATTCCAGACGTGGACTGGAGCATCCCAGCAGTAGCATCAACTAGGAGCAGATTTATCCTGGACTCCTTCAGGGTGCCTTCCTCAACAACTGGTCATGGAACCAACTCGGCAGAAGGCAATACTGGACCTTGTGCTCACAAACAGGGACAGTGTGATGGGGGTAACAGTGGGGAGCACCTGGGAAACAGTGACCACCAGTCATTGTGGTTTGAAATCACAGAAAGAGCAGAACCAAACCACACAAAAACACGATCCTGGATTTTAGGGGGAGACTTTGGGAAATGGGGAGATACTTGAAAGAGGCATTAAGGGAATGGACAGGAATCGGGGTTGAGGAACAGTGGCAGTATTAAAATGGGGATTACAAGAACAACAGAATTATGTCATTAAGGTTAGCAAGAGGAAAAGGAAGAGGAGACCATTATGGTTTTCCAAAGAGGTAGCAAACAAAGTGAAAGCCAAAAAGATTGCATTCAGGCAATACAAAAAGACACAGGCAGAAGGTGATAGGGAGAAGTACCAGGAGAAGCAAAGGGAGGCAGTGAGGTCAGTAAGGGAAGCCAAAGCTCAGACAGAAGAACACATTGCAAAATCAGTGGGTAGAGGGGACAAAACCGTTTACAGGTACATAAGTGAAAAAAGAAAGACAAAGGGAGGGATTGTGAGACTGAAGGGGAGGATGGGGGCGCGTGGAGAATGACAACAGTAAAGCTGACATTTTGAACAGGTATTTCTGCTCAGTCTTTACTGAGGAAGAGGAGGGTAATGGGTCTGAAGGGAGTACAAGGGTGAATTGTGCAGAAATGGACACAAGTCCCTTTACACGAGAAAGGATCCTGAGGAACTGGAAGTAATAAGAGTTGATAAAGCAATGGGGCCAGATGGGTGCACCCCAGGGTCCTTAAAGAACTAAGAGAGGTGGTGGCTGAACCTCTGGCTATCCTGTTTAGCCGATCACTGGAAACAGGGAGGTACCCAAAGACTGGAGGACAGCAGATGTAGTCCCCTTATACAAAAGTGGGAACAAAGAGGAAGCAGGGAACTACAGACCAGTCAGCCTCACCTCGTAGTGGGGAAGATCATGGAAGCACTACTGAAGGAGAGACTGGTGGAACATCTGGTTGTCAATGGACTACAGGACCCAAGGCAGCATGGTTTCACCAGGGGAGGTCATGTCAGACCAACCTCGCTGAATTTTTGACTGGGTGACTAGGGAGGTGGATCAGGGAGGGCAGTGGACATGGCCTATCTGGACTCAGCAAGGCCTTTGACACTGTGCCACATAGAAGACTATTACACAAACTGAGGAATATGGGTGTGGGCAGGACAGTAGTGTGGTGGGTAGGTAACTGGCTGGGTGGCAGGACACAGAGGGTGGTGGTAAATGGCTGTCACTCCACAGAGGGAAGAGTGACCAGTGGGATACCACAGGGATCAGTGCTGGGACCGGTCCTATTCAACATCTTCATCAGTGACATTGCGCAGGACCTAGAAGGCAGAATTTCACTGTTCGCTGATGACACAAAGCTCTGTAACAGAATAGACACACCAGAGGGTGTAGACAGAATGAGAAGGGACCTGCAGAAACTGAAGAATGGTCAGGGGTTTGGCAGTTGAAATTGATGCAAAGAAGTGCAAGATAATGCATATGGAAGCAAAACCCTGGCACAATATATCAGTTGGGGGTGAGGATATAGCATGCACCAAGCAGGAAAGGGATCTTGGGGTTGTCATCTCTGATGACCTCAAGGTAGGGAAACAGTGTGACAAGGCAGCAGGTAAAGCAATTAGGATGTGGATGTATAGGCAGGGGCATCACCAGCAGGAAAGGAGGTCATAATTCCGCTATACAAGACACTAGTGAGGCCCCACCTGGAGTACAGTGTAAGTTCTGGAGACCATACCTACGTAAGGACATAGACAGGGTAGAGAAGGTTCAGAGGAGGGCAACAAAGATGGTGCATGGATTGCATAACAAGTCCTATGAAGACAGGTTGAAGGAACTGAACATGTACTCCTGGAGGAGAGGACAGAGAGAGGGATATGATAGAGACATACAAGTATCTTACAGGGAGGAACAGGGTGCAGAAAAACACTATTTTAAGCAAAAGATGTTCCAGGACTAGAGGGCATGGGATGAAGTTGAGGGAGGACAATTCAGAGGAAACATGAGAAAGAATTTCTTCACAGAACGGGTGGTGGACAAGGAACACCCTGCCAGAGGAAGTGGTGGGGGCTGAAACAATCAAGGGATTTAGGAATGCATGGGATAGACATAAAGGAATTCTGGAGGTCAGGGGTAAGGGGCAACAGACTTCTAGGAAAACAAACTGAACTTACAAGCTCAAATGGGCAGACTGGGTGGGCCATAGGCCCTTATCTGCCGACACTGTCTATGTATCTATGTATCAACAAGTCTCCCTTCCTGGCGACAATCTGCATAGGGCAGACAGGGAAGCCAGAGGGGGCGGTGTGACCATCTACACTGAATCTAAGTTTACAGTCAATGATATTCACTGTAAATCTAAACCTAAGGAGTACGAAATTGTAGCTCTCAAATTACACCTTCCATCCACTGAATGTCTCACTATTATTAGTGGTTATCGCGCCTCCCCCCACCCCCATCTGGTGGCACTGACATCCTCACTATACTTAAATCCTTAATCGCCTCCGCCAACACTGAAACTTTAATACTTGGAGATTTTAATACGGACTGGCTTACCCCCAAGTCGCACAGCCTGAAATCCTTCTGTGACGAAGTCGGCTTAGCCCAATTAGTTGGGGAACCCACTAGAATCAATACATCCAATCCCGACAACCGTTCTCTCCTTGATGTCATACTTTCTACACATCCCCACAAAATTCTTCACTCTGCAGTCTTCCACAATGACATGAGTGATCATGGGGTGGTTGTTTGTACAAGATCACAAATTATAACCAGACAGCAACCAACACTCATAATTAAGTGGTCCTTTCGCAAGTTTAATGCATCGGATTACCTATCCGATTTGAGCAAAATTAGATGGCAAGACCTTTACCTTGCCAAAACAATCGATGAGGCAGTCACCGTCCTTAATGACAACCTCACCGCGTTGGTCAACAAGCATTCCCCTTTGCTCAAAGTCAGGGTGCATAAAACATCCAACCCATGGTTTACATCACATCTCAAGGCTACACTCCTACACTGTGATAAATTCTGGACTAAGGTAAGACAATCCAAAAAGCCCAGCTGACTGGCAAGCATTCAGAGCAGCTATAAATACCTGCATTAAACAAATCTGTGCAAGCAAAGCCAACTATTATGTCTCCCCCCTTGAACAGGCAAAAGGAAATTCCGCAAAAATCTGGAAGACACTCAAGTCCATTTAAGGTCGGCCTGTAGCCCCCTCTATCCCTCTGAAGATCCTCAGCAATGGTAGGGCTGTGGAAAACTGCTTCCTAATCCTCAAGGAAATCAACAATCCCTTTATAACTGCTGGCCTAGCTTTTGACTCTTCGCCTTATACAGCCTGTGGCAGCAACCAAGACTGTAATAACATTGACTCGCAAACTTCCACCTGCCTGCTCCAGTTGTGCCCGCTGAGCTATAAAGAAGTTGAAGATTCACTTCTTAACATAGACATTCGAAAAAGTGCAGGGGACGATGGTCTAGAACCTTTTTTTTCTTAAACTAGGCTATCTCGATCTCACCGCCCCTATCCTCCACATATTCAATCTTTCCATTTCCACTGCCACTGTTCCCTCCTGCTGGAAGTCTGCACACATCCTCCCATTATTCAAGTCAGGGGACCCATGCAACCTAAACAACTATAGGCCCATCTCAATCTTTCCTGTCCTCTCCAAAGTCCTCAAAAAGCTAGTTTACTCCCAAATGAAACTCCATATCGAATCATCTTCAATCCTCAACCCTACATAATCTGGCTTCTGGCCCAACCATTAGTACAGTCACTGCTCTAGCCAAAGTTACCAATGAATGGATCACATCCATGGACTCCAAGAAAGTTACTGGTGCAGTATTTTTAGATCCCAGCAAAGCTTTAGACACTGTTGACCACAATCTTTTAGTCTCAAGCCTAATAAAAGCAGGCAACACCCCCGCTGCTGCCCAGTGGTTTACCAGATATCTATCTGGAAGGACCCAGAAAGTAAAAGCTGGTGGCCTCTTTTCTGCATCCCTCCCAGTTGTCACGGGAGTCCCGCAAGGCTCCATATTAGGTCACTTCCTCTTCTCTCTGTACATCAATAACCTTGACGCACATACATCCCAGTCCCATCTGCATTTCTTCGTTGATGATACTGTACTGTATACATCAGGCCCTACACTGGCTGAAGTGAGGGATGTACTCCAAGCAGACTTTGCACAACTAGAAATCAACCTAATCAATGCCAAATTACTCCTCATTACCAAGAAAAAGAAGGCCATGATCTTTGCCCCAAACACCACCTCCACTTCCCCTGCAAACACGTACAAAAAAATTCATCACTACCTCCCAAGGTGAATCCATTGAAATCGCCTCCAAATTCAAATATCTTGGTATGCGGCTAGACAACAAGCTTTCCTTTCATGACGATCTGGCAAAAAGACTAAAAATTAGGCTAGGTTTCTTCTTCCGTAACAAGTCCCTCTTTCCACTGGATACCAGAACTAGGCTGGTCCAGGCCACTTTCTTGCCGCTACTTGACTATGGAGATCTAATCTATTCCTCTGCTGCAGCCTCAGGACTGAACAAAATAGACGTCTTCTACCACCGCGCCGTACGGTTCATGACAAACCTACCATTGCGATTTGTACCTAGCCACTGACTGGACATCACTCTCAACTAGACACACGCTTCATGCTGGTATCTGGACTCTTAAGCTACTCCTGAACAAGCTCCTGAACTATCTCACAACCCTTTTCTGTATTTCCCATAGCGCCTACTCTCTTAGGAAAAATGACCTCATCCTCTTCAATGTACCAAGAACTCGCACCTCACTCGGCAAGCGGGCCATATCGAGTGTACTCCCAACTATCTGGAACCAGCTCCAAGGCATACATAAGCTTCCCGGTACTGTCCCTGCCAGCCTATATAAAAGGTTAGCTGCAGCAAAAATAAAAGACACATGCAGCTGCTTCTAAATCCTAGCTCACTGCTCTAACCCTAGCCCACTGCTTCCTCTTACGTACCTAGAAATTAGCTGCCTTGATACTCCAAAACAAGCACTTTGTACCTTTTTTCTGTACTTGTATTTTTCTATATCGTCATTTTTATGCAACATGTTAATGCTTACCCATAATTCTGTACTTGAATTTGTACTGTTTTTTCGATTATGCAATCTGTAACTACCTGTCTGTGTCAAAGGACCTCCTTGTGAATGAGCTTGCTCAATGGAGTTTTCCTACAATAAACTTGAACTTGAACATATGGGAAGGGATCCCTCTTCACCCAGAAATTACAGGCCCATCTCCCTCCTCTCTGCTCTTGCAAAGCTTCAGGAATCCCTGGCACACTCCAGACTGGTGGAATACCTCACTACCAAAAACCCCCTATCCCCTCACTAGTAGTCAAGCTTCAGGAAACAGCACTCCACTATCTCTTCGCTCCTACGAGTCACAAACCACACTCACATTGCCTCTGACTGAGGCCTCCTTACCACCGCAGTCTTCGACCTGACCAAGGCTTTTGATTCCATATCCCATCACCATCTCCTGCAAAAACTTTAAGCGGCAGGCCTTGCTCCCATCACCTTGTGATGGTTCAACTCCTACCTCTCCAGCAGGTCACAATCTTTCAAAATTGGTGACGTGTCACCCCCCAATCCTTGCAGGCGTCCTGCAAGATCAGTCCTTGGCCCCATCCTCTTCTCCCTCTTCATAAATGACCTCCCCTCCTCTTGCACTAAATCCAGCATACATGTGTATGTGGATGACATTATCCTGTTTACCTCAGGCCCATTAATACATGAAGTTCAAACTACCCTCTAATATGACTTCAACAACATTCAAAAATGGTTCCTAGCCGGCCCAGTGGCATAGAGGGCGCTTACCTCAACCCATGCCGGTGACCTGGGTTGGAACGGACTCGCTGCTGGGGTCGGCAGGGATGGAGAAGATCGCGTCCTAAGGACTGCTCTCCTCCCCGGGTGGGTTAGGGCATGCTCACTTGTAGTAGGCCCTCGTGGAAACTAGGGGCACTACAAGAAATGGCGCAACAGGGGAAAACCAGAAAAAGCGGAAAATGGCGACCGGATGACGGCCACCTGGATCCCCCGCCTCCATGGAATCCCCCGGAGAGCCAGGGTAATCCCGATCCCAGCAGCACCAGGGCTAAGACTAAGAATGCCGGTAGGCAATTTCCCTCCAGAAGGAGGGGACCCGTCCGACGAAGGGATACGTCGGGCTACCCTGGTCAGCTGCGATCTGGGATTCGGGGGAAGCTGGCATCGGGGGGGTGGGTTCGGAATGGAGTTAGCAGGGGTAGTCCTTGGCAGAAGGCCTGAAGGAGTGGCCGGTCAGGCGCAGGGGGCGATAAATAAAGAATGCAAAAAAAAATAAAATAAATGGTTCCTGCTTAACCAACTAAAACTCAACACATGCAAAACTGCATCCATGCTTTCTGGCACAGCGCAGAAAATTACCCGATCCCCCATCACTTCCCTGGACCGTACCCCTATAGACCAGGTTAGCAAATACAAGTACCTGGGGGTTTGACTAGACCCCCACTTATCCTTCACACCTCACATAGATGCAGCCATCTCAAAACTATGCCCCAAACTTGGAATGCTATACCGGCACAAAGACTCCCTCCCACTTCCTGCCAGATGTCAAATACCAACTAAAATGATCCTCCCCATTTTTGATTACGTGGACGTGGTCTACTACCCTGCCTCACCATCCACCTATCCAAGCTTGGTATCCTCCTGAATTCCTTTTGCAGTTTCACCACCAATTCACCCTCAAGAACACATCACTGCGATCTATACTCCCTCCTGGGGATAGCCCCACTGTCCCAAAGGCGGCATATCCACTCACTAAACCCTATATCCAAATTCTGGTTCGACTTGCTTCCCCCTACTTAGTGGACAGTCTCTCACTGGCCTCAAACACACCCTATGCACTGAGACACAGAAATGAAAGATCTTTTAGTATACCTTGTCCATCCTTGTCTTCTGGCAAAGCTGCTTTCTCCTACTGGTTCCCCACCCTGCAGAGCAAACCCCCTCCATCAGAAACTCCTCCTCTTACCTCGCATGCAAGAAACAACTCTGCCTCCCAACACCTCCCCCTCCTGTCTCTGTCCTATGTGAGTCTGTCACCACTTCCTGTTTACTCTGGACTACACTCTGAACTCACCTACTTCTCCTCTCATCTTCTTCACTTTCTTGAAATATTCCTGCCTTGCTTTCTATGTTAATGTTTTTGTTCAGCAACTGTAAAATGATGCCATCTGGACCAATCTTAACCTGAAATGTGTCAACATCTGCCAGACCGTTCTTTTTTTTTTTTCAATTTATAAACTTGTAAATAATATTTCAGAAGTGTAAATAACTTGAAGCTATCTTGTAAATAATTTAATACTCTGTCTTCTCTGCCTTTGTTACTTTTGTATGTGCTCCAATTTTCCCCTCACCTCCGGGTCACACCTGGAAACAAGCCTCGGCTCAGTGTGCCTATCCTGATCAACAAATGTTTAAATAAATAAAAAAAAATAAAATAAAATGTGCCTGCAGGTCTAACACTCCAAAGCTGTGGTAATGGCCATGAAGCTCAGAGGCTAAAGGAAATCCTGGGCCTGACACAATCGCCAAACCAAAATGACTAGGCAGAGTGTACAGGTTCGCCACTCTGTCCAGGTGAAGACAAGCTCTAGTCTGGAGGAAGTCCAGCTCTGTTAAAATAAACAGGATCATCTGCTTCAGGGTATGGTTGGATTTGGCTCAGCTGACCATCTAGTCGTGGTCCCGGGAAACTCCACGTCCTGAAATCAGTTTCCAGTAATGAGTCAGTCATCAAGGTATGGTAAGACCTTGATGCCCCTCTTGGTTAACACCCTGGGTGCCAATGAAAGGTTGAATAACACTGCTGTGATCTGATACAAGGTTTTGTCCATCTGAAAGTGGAGTAACCATCTTTGTGATTGATAAATGGGGATGAGGATGGGCATGTCCTGGAAGTCCAATGACTGAAACCAAGTCCCTTGCACCAGTGAAAGAATGATCTAGTGCAACATCACCATGTAGACTGACTGCGCATGAACTTGTTCAGGATTTGCAGGTCAAGAATGGGACGGAAGCCACCCATCTATTTGGGCACCAGAAAGTATCATGGTACAAACCCTGCAGCGCTTATGTGACAGGTGAAGTGGATGAGTTGCCCAAGGTTACAAAACATATAGTTAGATGGGTGGACTAGTGACTCAGACAGGAGTCAATGGGTGGTGATGATCGGGTGAGGTCAACTGTGGACGTGGTTACTAGTGGGGTTCCACAGGAATCTGTATTGGGCCCTGTTCCCTTTAACATATTAATCACCAACATCGGCAGTGGTATCTATTCTAGGGTAAGCTAGCCCTGTTCACAGATGACACCAAGCTCGAAGAGTGGACACTCTTAAAGGTGTTAGGGACCTACAAGACCATCTCCAAAAACTGGAAAGGAGGTCAAATCTGTGGTAGCTGAAATTCAATGCAAAAAAGTGCAAAGTGATGCATCTTGGTAAAGGGAACCAAGGGACAGAATACTGGCTTAATGGGGTAAAACTGAGCACCATGCAAAAGAGAAGGTGAAGCAGATGAGACAATTTAATAAAGCATAAAGCAGGGTAAACAAAATGTTGGGGTGTATAGGCAGGGGAATTGATAGCAGGAAGAGGGAAGTGATCATTCCCTCTACAGATCCGTGGTTAGACCACATCTAGAATACTGTGTTCAGTTTTGGAGGCCGCACTTGAAGAAGGATAGGGACAGGTAGGAATCACTGCAGATCTCAAATAAAGGTAGCATCGACAACAGGCACAAATCCAAGCAAATGTAGGTATCAAAAAATATCAGAACCCCTGCACTTCGCCCCCTAAGGAAGACCTACTGGTCAAAGTGCAGGGGTTCTTGTAAGATTGTTCTTTGTATTGCTGCATATGTCTGAATGAAAAACTTTGCAGTCTGCAATGAATACATTATTTCTTGATATCTGCATTTGCTTGAATTTGTGCCCGTTTCGAGGAGTGTGGCCTTTTGTGTTTGGAACTGACTTTTGGGCTGGAAAGCCTTGGCTACAGCAATCCACCTGTGGTTTGAGTGAGTGCAGACATTTCCCCCATTGGCTGTTGGATTTAGAGGAGGAGGACAAAGCTGATTAAGGGTCTGCAGGGACTCCCCTATGAGGAACGGTTAGCAGCACTGAATATGTACTCACTGGAACAAGCAGGGTGAGGGGCGACATGACAGAAACATTTAAGTTCATATAAGATATAAACAAAGTGCCGGACAGTGAGGAGCTGTTCCGTAGGATCCCCAACACAACTAGAGGGCATGAGCGGAAACTGAGGAGGGGTGGGGGTGTTCAGGAGGGATCTAAGGAATACTATTTCACGAAAAGAGTAGTGGAGCCATGGAACAGTCTGCCGGTGGTGGGGGGGCAGAGACTGTGACAAGTTTCAAACATAGGTGGGACAGAGCTAGAGACTTCGAGACATTAAAGCAAGTATACAGTAATTTAGGGCAAGGTAGCCCCACCAGGGCAACTGCTAGGTCCTGGGCATTGCATGGGCAGACTCTATGGTCCCTGGGTCTCCTTTTGCTGTCGCTCTTCTATGTTTCTATGACTAAGAACTGTAGCAGGGTTTGTGACAAAGAAGTCATGGAGCCTCTTGTCCCATCACTTTTTACCCTGGGAGGTGCCACTCCCCCCAAGGTGCGGCCTCCAGAGGAACTGCCAACTCGGCCCTTGTGCTGGCTTTAACCTCTCGAATTATAAGGGCTTGGCTGGGATGTGCTGCTGAATTGCTGCCTCTATTGATGCTGCTGTTGACCTTGCGTGTCCTGATCCTTTTGGCCTGTATTGTTGCTTGGGGTTAATGATCAATGTTATTAAATACAGGGTCCCACTGGATTTCAATACATGGAAGTTGGTCCTTGACCCCTGGCACAAAAAGATCAGTCCTGTGAATGGTAGATCTGCCAGATGTTGCTGGATTTCCTGAGTAAAAGCCAAAATCAGCAACCAGGCATAGAAGAATATGGATACAACTGCAGCCACTGCTCAGGCTGACATGTCAGCACAGTTAAACTTCCAATTCTCCTAAGATCACGGAGCTCATGTAAATCTTGCTGATTCTCTTCAGGTAGCAGGTTGGTGAGGATGGAGAGCCTCTTGAAGAACTCATGGCTATTTTCAAGTTATCAAGGCCGCTTAGCTGGCCTGATGGACACCCAGGGATGCAACTGTTTAGACCTTGTAGCCAAGGTAGTCCTGCTTCTTGGCTCCTTGTCCTGTGGCTTACCAGACTCACTCTGCACCTCTGCCTTGCATTACACAGCATCTGCCACAAGCCCCTCCAGCGACAGATGCTCTAAAAAGCCAGGCTGTCTGCCTAGGTGGAAAGCATACTTGCAGTTCACACATCACAGCGGGGCCCGGCAGGAGGCCGGGTGCTGCCAGACACCAAGAGCCGGGCCCAGAATACCAGGGGTGACATGCAAGGTTACCCACAGTAAGAAGACTCAGTCAAGAACAGTGGGCTGCTCTCCTCCTTCTTCACCTCCTCCAAAGTAGCACCCAAAGCAACATACATGTATTCAGTGAGGGTTCCCCCACAGGGGGCCTGTTTGTCAGCTGGCTATCATCCCGCTGAAGTGGAGTCAACACAACGGACAATGCATCCTAATCTGAATTGGATAAAGGAGTGACTGCCTACACAGGGTGTGGACAACCCTCTCCATCGTAGCCACCACCAATAGGAGATCAGGAATTATGAACTCTGGCCTAGAGTCCCTAGTTGAAGTGCCTTCTGTCGGGGTAACTACCACTAACAGTAGATGAGGAATTATGGACTCTGGCCTAGGGTCTGTAGTTGGAGCACCTTCTACCAGCTGTGAAGGTGGGGGTTCCACCTGTATGGTCACCGCTGCAATGTCAAGATCAGTGTCAGGAGGGGCAGCTATGGTCAGTATGGATATACTGGCATCACCAACTGACCTCAACCCTAGACAAAAGCTCCACTGATCTTGTGCTTCCAGGATGCCCACACTGATGGCAGAAGCCAGACAATGTGGAAGAACTCCAGATCAACCACCAATGGTGATGTCAAGAATGGGATCAAGTGCACAACCAAAATCTTAAACATCGACTCCCAGATTGATGTGGCATCAGAGCCTCTGGTTACAACAAAGGAGAGTCCTCGAGTACTGACCAAGCAGGAAGCTGCACTGAGGTAAAGACAACCAGCAGCTACTGAAATGGTGAAGGGAGGGAATGGGACCCAAGTTGTACCCAACCCACCCTACTTGGGATGAGTCACGGTCAGTACCGTAGTCCAAGAGAGTGAGGAATCCCCTTCCTTGATGAACTTATCCTCATAATGATTGAATGTCTGATCAACCGATATCAACACAGTCAGCTACCTGGATGCAAGTTCCATGGGCAGACAGGACAGGCTCTATGGGCTGTTTGGCCTCCATTAAGGGAGACGACCATGCAAATTCCCCTCCCCCCCCACCAAAGGTGAACAGTCCCTTTGACCATCAGCAATCCCAAGACTGGCATCCACTCCTCTTCTTGTGCTTCTGGTGCCAAGATGGAGTCTCACCTTCAAAGGAGTGGAGAGATGGAAAAAAGTCTTAAAAGCCTTTGTCTTCAAAAGGCATTGGAATATCCAGTGCGTACTCCTCCAACAACAGAAGGTGCAGGACTGGAATAAACTCACTAACCCCTTTTGCCTCCTGGGTTTGGAACTGCACTGCCAATGGCACACACTTTTGCAGGCCTGCCCAGTAGCATCCACAGCTGGTGCTCATTGAGAACCTGCAGGTGCATGGCCTGGCACCAGGTGAATTGCTCCATATCGTGGTGAACGTCCTAGCTGTACATACAGGCACTGCATCAGTTGGCCATGGATACGAGGTACCTGAACAACATGCACATACTTTATTTTTCTGTTTCATGGTGATCAACGACAGAGCAGGAAGCTGATGGTTAGGATACAGAAATGCATTGAAAGCGGAAGTAAAACTTCACGAAAAATAACTAAATAGCCTGAAATGTAGCAGAATCATACTTCATTAGCAGGAGCCGACAAGGAGGAGGAGGTCTATTCTTTCCAGATTTGAGTGCTAAGGAGGAGTTTCAGGACATGGCTGGGTGACAGGAGTCAAGCCTAAAGACTGTTCTGGTGGCTAAGCATGCTCTGTGGAAGACTGCCTACATGTGGACAGTGAATGGAATATAGGTAGTTACAACAATAATTTTGGCAGTTAACTTATGTGTATAATCCCCCCATGGACTTATTCAATAAGCAACATTTGCCCAAATATTTATTTGAGTTTTGATAAATGGGTGGGCTCACTGAGACAGTAAATCCTTTATCAATGGTGACCCAGAGTTAAGTACATTCAGCGTAAAGACAGTAGAAGATACTGCACATTACATTCACATTGTGTACATTCATTGGATAAAATTGCACACGAGTCCTTTGTAGGAGAGGAAAACACAGTACCACTGGTTAATTATACAATCTGGATTACATAGTTACAAACAGAAACATATTACATTATGACATAACATTCATAGATCAGAGTCATATGCAAGTTACATTAGTTACAAACAGAGAATGCAAGGAGTGCAGGCTTCATAAGTCATACACATTGCACAGTGCAGCACACAGAGTACCAGACTTCACCAGGAGGGGCAGCAAAAATCCCTAGGAGTGTTGTAGAGAGTTGATCCTCGACAGTTGCACCTGCAGTGATTCATCGTTGTGGAGAGATCTTTTAACTTGCTGTTAAAAGCACCAAGCAACAAGCATGAAACAGTTCTAAAAACTCACTTGGGACATTGTCCCAGAGCGATGGGGCTGTGAAGGAGAAGGCCCACCTACCAAGTGCAGAAGTAGCCCTTGGGATTTCGAGCAATGGGCTGGAGCAAAGGTTTCTTGCATAGCGCTTCAGCTTAAAGAGCTACTGATATGTTCCGGGCAGGCAACTCATACCAAGGAAATGCCTGCCCGAGCAGCTAAATTACATGTGTTTTGAATATTTTAATCAATAATAAAAGAAAGCTGTAGTTTAATCTGCCCAGTTCATTACTTCCGTGTATGACCCAAGCGGCTGAACAGTGCTGCAGCCCTGCCCCTAGAAAAAGCTTTCTGATGACGCGAGGTAGGGAACATGGCTGCAGGTGCTCTACAACAGCAACAGGATTGGGGAGGGGTCTGTCCAAATATACAAATAGTATCTTTGCTGGTGGTTATACAATTGTGTTAGCTGCTCTTTAAGGATGCCCTGAAGGTAGGGTGGGTTAAAGACTTCTCATCTGCTTAAAGTTTAAACAGAGCAAAGGGAGCACCATTCATGTAGAAAAAGAAGGTCACCCAAGGGAATTACAGGCCAGTCAGCCTCACATCTACTGTGGGGAAACTAATGGAGACAATCCTAAAGGAAAGGACAGAGGCATTCTTAGAGTAGAATGGTCTCCTTGATGATCGGCAGCATGGGTTCATTCACCCAGGGAAGGTCTTGTCAGACCAGCTTGGTGGCCTTTTATGACTGGGTGACTAGGGATCTGGATTGAGGCAAGGCAGTTGATGTCCTGTATTTGGACTTCAGCAAGGCCTTTGATTCTGTGCCACAAAGGAGGCGGATAGGTAAGCTGAAGGACCTGGGGTTGGGGAAAAAGGTGGTCAGCTTGATTGGAGGCTGGCTGGATAACAGGCAGCAGAGGGTGGTGGTAAGGTGGAGCTATCATCACCACAGGCAGTCATCAGCGGGGTCCTGCAGGGCTCAGTGCTAGGACCGGTGCTATTCAACATCTATGTAGCGGATATGCAGTTGGGATTCAGAGTTGGATAAGCCTGTTTGCTGATGACACAAAACTGGGAGCAGTAGTAGACAGGGTGGGGGGAAGGGAGAAGAAATGGTTCTGCAGAAAGACCTAAAAGCACTGGAGAGATGATCATGCACCTGGAAACTGGGTTTCAATGCACAGAAGTGCAGAATAATGTTCTTCAGAAAAAATAATTCTGGATACAGCTATCAGCTGGGGGGAGTGCAGTTATCAGTATCCACTGAAGAAAAGGATCTGGGGGTGATGATCACGGAACATATGAATCACTTTGCACAGTGTAGGAAAGCAGCAGCAAAGGCCAATAAGATGCTGGGATGCACAGCAATGGGCATCACCTCAAGGAGTGAGTAGGTGATCATGCCACTGTGCAGGTCACTGGTAAGGCCTCTCTTAGGAGTACTGCATGCAGTTCTGGCACCCTTTCTTAAAAAAAGGACATCAGACTGTTGGAGGAGGTACAGAGAAGAGTTAGAAAGATGCTAAGCGGGATAAGGGAAAAGCCCTATGAAGACGGGCTACCGGCACTCAGTATGTACTCCTTGGAGGATAGAAGGGACAGAGGCAATATAACCGAGACCCTCAAATACATGAAGGGCATAAATAGGGTTAGCCATGAGGGACTGTAAGTTTAGGAAGGAGGGGATCACAATAGGGCATAGTCTGAAATTGGAATGGGGGAGGAGGTTCAGAGGGGAGAGAGGACAGTGATGGTGTGGAATGCATTGCCTGAGGGATTGGTTTCACAAACATCAGCAGGGGGATTTAAGAGGGGGTGGGAGAGAGTCAAGGGCAAAAATCAGATTGGGGGAGGATGGAGGTAACTCAGATGGTACAATCAGGGAGGAAGGGGTAGAGGGGTTAGGGCAGCATCAGTACTGAACACCGAGAGCTGCACACTCCAGCAGGCTCGATAGACCGTAAGGCCTGTAACTGCTGGCTTCTTTGTATGTTTGTATGTATGTAAGGAAACTAGGACTACACAGTGATGTTCCCTTTGGGGCAACATTGTTATAAAAGGCGGTTGAGTCTATTAAGTTCAGTTGCCGAAGGGATAGTAGAAGAGGGACACCATACAGAATAACTGTTCTACTTTAATCATCTTACACAGCAAAAAAAAAAAGTCAGGGGAACACTCTGCTGGAGAGCACCTGAACTGCAACATACTGGAGCATAATTGCCAAGTCGCACCATTTACTGCAGAGCAATGGTACTCCATTACTATAATAACGAAGAGGTATTTGCCAGCAATAAGCTGTACAAGCCATACTGAACTCGGTTAAAAAAAAAACAAAACATGGAGAGGAACCATCTTGCAGTACACTAAAATCTGAACATGTCCAGAAATTTGCCTTAGCAACATCTTAAAACTCAGGACATTCATTAGAAATTCTTATACCAGTTCTCTTGTGACCAGGAAAAAAGTTTAGGTTAAAAAAGTAAGTTTCAGGACTGTCCCAGGAAACTGGTGACAGGGGATCACCCTATATAAAGGATACAAAAAAAGAAACATCTTTAAACCACTACAAAGGTGTACATTCTGATGCATTGTTCCAAAGGAACGATTTTCTAAATGCCTGGCCTACATGATGATTAGAGGCCTACATGATGATTAGAGAGAATTTTTCCAGGGCACCAGTGAGTCGGGAGACAACAGTGAATACATGCCACTGTCTCTTAAATGGAGTACAGTTGTGCTCATGTGCAATCTTCTGGACAGCTTTATAATTCACAAATGAAAGGGAGAGGTATTTCAATCAATCAGTCAAAATATTTATTTAACCAAGCGATCACCGTTGAGCATAACTCATTTTCAAGTTGGACCTGGGGTATACAGGATACAAACAGGTCAGAAGATACACTGAATAATATACAACACAGAAAATAAATGCGACACTAGAAAAATATGACCAGGTATTAACAACCCACAAGCATGTACAGAAAGACAGTTGTAATTTGGATAAACTGATGACACATCAAGCAAAGTATATACACTTAATTTAAAATAATACAGCAGTCAATGAATATAGTAGTACACGAGTACAGCAGAATAATTTTTAAATAATATGAAATAATTTGAATTAAAGTGTACACTTCTGAAATAAAAGCATTTCTTTCTTATACTATTTACTGGTGGTTTAGAATGAGGTAATGGGGCACAAAGGTGTATCGTATAGTGTCAGAGCATCATCTCGTACTAGTGTGGCAGTCAGAACTGCTCAGCTACCGCCCTGATGGCCCACTGGCAGTGCACTGCAGCAACACGGGTTTGGGGGGTGAATGCGGGTCACTGCGTTGGGAGGCAGGCCACGCAGCAGCATCACTCTGCCAGGGAGTGTATGCTCCAAGATTCAGCGCCGCAGCGATACTTGAGGCTGGGCGAGGAGGCTTGCTCCTGCCACAGGGGATGTTCTCTTTGGTTTTAGTGCCTTCCAGCCCTGGATTCTAGTACACTCAATAGACTGCCACGGAGGGGAGAGGGCAAAGCTGTGAGGTAAGCTGGCAGGTGCCAGCAGCCAGAGGGGAACAGGGGACACAGGCCTGAACAGGGTATGCCCCTGAGATCAGGATATATTTTATTTTTATTTATTTCATTTTTGTTGACCAGGAAAGGAGGATATTCAGCCTTGTCCCAGGGGAGGGGGTATACAGATGGTTGCCAACTGAAATTCAACCAGATTAAGCTGTAGATGGCATTTTTAGTGAATGGGGGAAATTTGGCCAGGACACCGGGGAAACTCCCCTGCTCTTTTCGAGAAGGGCCATGGGATCTTTAACGTCCACCTGAACCACCACCAGAACAGGCAGATGAGACCTCGGTTTAACATCTCATCTGAAAGATGGCACCTCAAGAATGTAGCAGCCCCCTCATGCTGCACTTCAGTGTCAGTACTGGGATTTGACCCAAGTGCCTGGTGTGGGGATAGAACCCACAGCCTTCTGATCTTCTGGCCTCAGAGGTGAGTGTGCAACCTACTGAGCCACTGACACTGAAGGGGACGTCTGTCGATGGGGAGGAAGAGTTCTATAGAAAAGGAAAACAAAAAAAATGCTCAGGTTTGCTTTGCGGGCCTCAAACCCCATCTTGCACATGACGACACTGTGAGACTATATTGGGCACCTCTCAATGCCCCAACTGTCCAAATGAGATGTAAAACAGTACCGTTCATGTACAGGATACAACAGCTGTATTGTTTCTTGACTAAAAATAGTTTAATCTTCTACCTACCTGTATTCTTTCTGAGCCACGCTGGTGAAACGCACGGTGTCATCCATACTACAAGAAACAAGGTGGTTTGACTTATCAACTGCCATGCTTGAAACCTGGTTGGTGTGGCCTTTTCCAGTAAAACAATTATTTTCTCCAGTCCCAGCATTCCAATAATGTGAAGAAACAATGTTAAGGAATATTATGCTAACACCAAGCTAATATCAAGAGCTCTCTCAGTATGGCATGATAGCCTTGGGTGTCTATGCAGACAAGCTGGGTTCAGGTCCTGGGTCTGTCACTGTTCATTTGGAGAGGGTGGGAGGGGAACCTCAATGCATCATAGCCACCTGGTAGATCAGCAGGAGGAAAACAAGCTCCTCAACAGCCGGCCCGGAGGCACAGAGGGCTGAGGACCTAGAAGTGTCCCACCTCTCGCCACACCAGTGACCCCGAGTTTGAGAATGAGCTTGGGTCAGCACGGTCTGGCAGGGGTGAGGGGGGAGGGCTGAGAGAGAAGTGACAGGCCCACTGACAGAGCTCCTCTCCTGGACAGGGGGTGGCAAGTCATCTCGGCTCTTGGCTGGCACCTGGTGGAGGTCTGGTGGTAGAGCAGAAGGTCTGGCAGGCTGATGATAGTCAGGGAAGGCAAAAGGAGCAGTGGTTCTGGGGCATATGCATGCCTCCATTCACATGTGCACGTACTGCTGCAGTACGGGGAGCCTAGGGAGAAAATAGGAGGAAAATGGTGGACCTGGGCTCCATGAAACCTTGCCCGAGGCAACACACCCCACTCCACCCTACCGCTTCAAGGTTCAGAGGCAATTCTGGATTAGGAGGGGGAGGACGCCCCCCCCCCGGTCCCGTCACAGAGTGGGTGGGGCAATCTGTGATGGAATCTAGCCCTGAACCACAGAGGAGAGATAAGAGATGGTTGACTGTGCCTAGGAACAAGGCTGAATAGCTGCCCGATCTGACCTAGGAGGACAAAAACCTATATTTACAAACAATAACAAAACGAATAAACTTTTTGAAGCAGGAAGGCTGGAGGCTGGTACTGGAATCCCAGCATGCCATGCTATGTGCTGATGAGCCAGATGCCCCCCACCCCATTCCAGTGCCACCGCAGTGGTGGAGCAGATGGGAAAAGGGGAGGAGCGTACACAAATGACCTGCATCCTCTCTCCACCTAATATATTACCTGGTACAGTGCAGCAAAAAACTACATCGTTTTCATCTGCTACACATAATTCTATAGCGGTCACTTATTACACATTTGAATTCACCCAAAAGTGGTTGTACAGCTGCTTTACACAAGGTTACCTGCAAACGCTACATCTATTTTTCCTACTGCTACTCAAATTAAGTTTTGTAATGCTGCCCCCTTCCCTCCTTCAAACAGCTGGGCTCTATTGCTTGGGTGCCTCCCTGCCCACCAGAATCAGCTCCCTGGTTGACTGAACTGCACAGCCAGCTGGGACTACATAAGGAGAGGGTAAGCTCTTGGTGTTCCAGGGGGATGGACTTATACAAGTTCAGGAGCTCAGCACAGTGACCAGCCCACCAGAGGCATAAGGAAGCTCCAGGTATGGGGGAACCAAAGTACAACTAACAAGATATACATTTTAATCGATATTTCCAGTGTCCTACACGTAAAAAGTTTCTGACAAAATAAAATGATACCTCCTGAAAGAAGGCAACTTGTGGCACAGCCACCTGGCAGGCTGGAAGGCACAGGCAGCCTGGTGTCCATGCACCCCATGCTGGCTAACCAATGAGTGGGCACGGCCTGTGAAGGCAGACACTCACCTGAGCTCCTGGACAGGGAAAGGGTGCTGCCATGGAGACCGTGATCATCACGGATGGAGACAGGAAATGGACAAATAGGGCAAAACAAGAAGGCAACAAATTAAGGTTTTGTGAGGCTGCATGAGATTTTTTTTTTTTTATTAACTGTAGCACTCTGAACAAGGTTTGTCACTTTGCAACACTAGAAGTAAATAAATGATTTTTGGCCCCTTCTTCCAAAGGGTGTCTTCCATTCTGTGTCAATGGGCAAAAGTCTTCAAAAAACATAAATAGTGCAATCACTTCAAGCATGAGCACTTCATTGGTAACCCATTACTTTAAGTACCAACAGGCATTCCTGTGTATGTTAATACTGTATGTCCTGTGAGACCACTCTTCCAGTTGTAAGAGTGGTCTCAGGAGCATTCCTAGGGTACGAGATCACACAATTATGGTAAGCAGTTCTGATATCCTAAGAATACAACCTTAATTGTAGTCTCAAGAGGACGTAACTATTTTTGCTCAAGTGCGAGCAATAAATATAAAAAAAATTTTAAAATCCTTCCCTGAAAGTTCCTGTTTCTAGGGCATCTGTGCATGAGACACACTTTACAATACAAGAATGTCTCATGTAAAAGGAAAGAGAACACTCTGGCTGAGAGCACTCCCATTATCTACAATCGATAAAATAAAGAAAAAATTAAACGCAGAGAAATATACATTATTCACCTGTAAAGAATAATTACATAAGAAATACAGGTTACTCACCTGTAACAGGAGTTCTAGGAATGGTATATGTTGTTCATCCACACTCATTGGCAGTATCCTTGCCACTTTAAATCTTGCCGGAAGGTCTTCAAGCTTGCTCCTCCCACCCACCCGGGTGGTATAACCTCCGGCTCCGCCCATGACGCCAGATCTGGCCGCTGGAAGCTCAGGTGTGCAAGGCCGGTGAGGTCGGGTGGTCGGGATGAACAACATATACCATTCCTAGAACTCCTGTTACAGGTGAGTAACCTGTATTTAGGACATGGATATGTTGTTCATCCACACTCATTGGCAGACTCTAGCAGTTCTCCGGGAGGAGGGAGGCAAGACGACACCCCATATACTTACTTGGGAAAGAGAGACTGAGAACCGAGGCCCCAAAACCAGCATCCCGGCGTGACTCAAGGTCGATGTGGTAGTGGGTAATGAAGGTGTTTGCTGACTTCCAGGTAGCAGCCCTGCAGATTTCTGGATAGGGACGCCCTGAAGCAGCCACTGCGCAGCAGTATGGCGGTAGAATGAGCTCTTATCCTCTGGGAGGCTCCATGCCCGCCAACTTATAGCAGAGATCTATGCAGGAGGTTACCCACCTGCTTATCGTCCGCGTTGGCTGCAGGTCTGCCAGATGCGGCTCAGCGAGGTGACAAACAGCTGGCGAACCTCTCCCTGGTTTTCAGCCGCGGCGCCTCCTTATAATAAGCGAGCGCCTCTTCTAGGTCCAGAGTATGGAGCCTATATTCGGCCTCCGAGGTGTGATTGAGTAGAACACCGCAGAGTCAACACCTGGTTAAGGTGAAACTCCGACACCACCTTCGGAAGGAATTTCGGTGGGGCGCAGGACAACCTTGTCCCTGTGGAAGACCAGGTAAGGAGACTCGATGGAAGCGCCTGGAGCTCTCCCATCCTTCTGGCTGACGTGATAGCCACCAAGAAGGCGGTCTTCCACGACAGGTGAGAGAGAGCACACCTGTGCATAGGTTCAATGGCTTGCCCATGAGCTTGCCAGTACCAGCAGTAGATCCCACGGAGGTGGGGGTTCCCGACTGGAGGAAATGTGATCAAGGCCTTGAAAAGCGCCAGACCACCTTCTCCTGCGCTACCGACTGCTTCCCTGCCCGCTACCAAGCAGAGATGGCTGCCAGGTGCACCCTTAGGGTCGTCGACCCAAGCCCTTGACTAGAAAGGGACCATAATAGTCCAAGATGCTTGCCAAGGAACAGGAGGAAGGGTCCATGCCTTGTTCTGACACCAAATGGAAAACCTTTCCATTTGAAGGCATAGCATTTTCTGGTCGACTCTACGGGACGCCTCAACTACATTGAGGACCTCGTCGGAAAGACCCAAGGCCTGGAACCTAGCCGCCAGGAACCAGGCCGCCAGGTGCAGGGATTGAAGGTCCGGATGGAACACCTTCCCTGATTGACTGAGAGCAGGTCCGGCGAGCTGGAAGCTGCCGGAGTCCTGGAGCTGAGACTGAGGAGATCTGGTACCAGAACTGGCGAGGCCAGTCTGGGGCTATCAGAATCACCTGCGCCTTGTCCCTCCTCGCCTTGAGAAGCACCTTGTGGATCAAGGGAAATGGGGAAAGGCGAAAGAGGCCCGGGGTCCACGGCCTCGAGAAGGCATCCCCCTGCAGCGAGCCCTGCTGAGGGGGGGCGGGCGTGAACAGACTCAGCTCTGCTCTCCATGGAGGCAAACAGGTCCACCTGAGGTGTGCCCCAAAGGGAGAACAGATGCTGTACTACCTGCAGGAGAGACCACTGTGGGATGCAGCCTCATCCGGCTCAGGCATCGCCAGGGTGTTGGAGGCCCTGCCACGTGAATGGCTAGGAGATCCGCCCCAGGCTGCGAGGATGCGACCAAATGCGGAGCTTCCTGCATAGACATGGAGCGCGCCCCGCCCTGGCGGTTCAGATAGTACATGGTCGCGGGTATTGTCCGCCTGACCAGACCACTTGACCCGGAGGAACGGAGCAAAGGCGGTGAGAGCTAGGCAGACCGCCGAGCTCCAGCAGGTTGATGTGGCATCGACTCACTGGGACCAGAGGCCATGAGCCCGGTGTTCCCCAGATGGGCACCCCAACCCATCAGAGAGGCATCGGTCGACAGAGACCGGCGGCTCGGGCGGACGAACGGGATGCCCTCCTGCAAATGAACTGAACGGTCCACCACTGGAGAGCTGCCCACATCCCCTGTGTCACCGGCACCAGCTGGTCCAGGGATCGCAGCGCAGACCACTGGCTGGCCAGTCCCACTGAAGGGGACGTATGTTCCAGCGGGCCCAACGGACCACGCTGGTGCAGGCCGCCATGAGACCCAGGAGGCGAGGAAGTCCCGGCAGGGCGAATTGCCCAACCAGAAATGATCGGGCAAAGGAGGAAAGAACCTCGGCCCTGTCCGCCGAGCCAGGCCTGGCTCAAGAGAGCCCAGCTGCGCCGATGAAAAGAATCACCTGCTTCGCTCGAGTTCCGACTCTGGCCTCGCTGATAAGGAGGCCCAGTTGAGAGCAGACCTGAGGGCCAGATCTCTGGACCACTCGCCTCCTCCTGAGGGAGCTGCTATCAGCCAGTCGCCCAGGTAAGGGTACACCCGACCCTCGGGCGCCAGAGGAATGCTGTCACCACTGCCATGCATTTGGTGAAGACCCTGGAGCTGGAGACAAGTCAAGGGCATGGCTTGAACTCAAGAGGATCCTCCGGCCGAAGCGAAGGAATCTCTGGTGAGACGGACGGATAGGGACGTGAAAAACGCTGGCCCTGCAAGTCCAGAGAGCAGAACCACACGCGCTGCTCCAAGGATGGTATTATCTGAGCCAGAGTGACCATCCTGAAGGTTCGAGACCTTAGGAACTTGTTTAGGTCGTAGGTCGAGAATGGGGCGCCAGCCCCCGTCTGCTTCGAACCAGGAAGTACCTGGACACAAACCTGGGTCTGAAGGAGGGTCCACCACCTTCTCTACCACCTCCTTCTGGAGGAGGAGCGGGCGTCGGCTCGACGAGCCGCCAGTGAGGCTGGGATCCGGGTTCTCGAGGGGCGACGGCTCTGGAAGGGTGGTGCCTGCTCAATTCCAGAGGCAGGCCTCTTCCCACCACCTCCAAGACCCACCTGTCCGTGGTAACAGCGACCAGGCGGAACGGAAGCGCTGGAGCCGCTTCACGGGGACCCTAGGGTAAGGTGACGGGATGGGGCGACACCCCTCAGCCCGTCACTGGGCAGGCTTGAGGAGGGACCGCCGAGGGACCTCCTGGGCCTTTTCCTCCCTGCCTCCTGTTAGAGGAAGCCGCGGCTTGGGTTTGGGATGCCAAGGTCGAGCCTGCTGGCTCCGATTGCTGGGTCAAGGCTGCGTCAGGCTGGTGAAGGACGAAGGGCTTAGGCTGTGTTTGGCGGCCTTTGTCCTTCTCTGAGCGGAAGAGACCGAGTCCAAGGTGGCATTGACTTCTCGATCCTCTGCAGGTGACCTTCCACCCCAGGGTCAAGAGGTCAGTCCTCAAAAGGGAACATCCGCCAACTTGTGCTGGTATCCGAGTAAAGGTGGATATCCTCAGCCAAGCTCGCCGACGCATAGCCACCGCGGCCGCCACCGATCTGGCACATGAGTCCCCTATATCCAAAGCAGTCTGGAGCTGTTGTTTGGCCACTGCTCTGTCCTGGTCCCGCACCTGCTTAACCATAGTCTGCAGATCGGCGGAAGATGAGGGATGACCTCATCCAGGAGCCCAACAGGGCATGAGAAAATGTGCCATGAGGATGGCTTAACTGGCCTGACGAAGGCCGAGAGAGGACGAGCGAGACTTTTCGCCCACATAGTCCAATTTCTTGACCCTTGTCAGGAGGTTTGTCCATATCCTTGGCGCTAAGCCGCGCCACGGAAAACGCTTGTCGGTAACCAACCCCTCAGCAGAGGGGTTCCAAAACCGGACAAGGAACCAGGGACCTGATACTCCTGGCCATCCTGGTCAAGGCGAGGGCAGGAAGCAGGCTGCCAAAGTTCCAGTGCCGGACCCACTCATGGCCTCGGGTCACCGGAAAGGCCTCCGCCGGAGAATCCCTCGGTCCAGAATCTCCGTGAGGGGATACCTGGCCCGTTTGGAAACGGGTTCGAGCTCCATCCCGGTAGACTCGGTGATGAGCCAAGTAGTCCCAGGAAGGACGACGGGCTATCGTCCATTGACTGACTTGAAGACCCAAGTCCAGTCGCTGGAGAAGAAGGAGGAATCATCTTCGACTCGAAGAGTCCTCAAGAGCTGCCTCTGGCCTGAGCCACCTTCACCTGCCGAGGTCGGCCGGGAGTGAGGGTAACTGACAGCCGATGGGTGAAACCCTCAGCCACCGAGAATCCTTGGTCGGAGCCCCAATTGGTGGCTGTGGAGGCGGAGGTTCCACCGAATCGGTGCAGCTGGTTTTGGCCGAACAACCGCCTGGGTATAGGCCTCGGACAAGTCGAGGGTTGTGTCGGCCGCCCGGTGACAGTTAGTTTTAATGGTCGGGAAGGCGCCGGAGTCGGCTTATTCCCGGCCAGGAGAAGTTGTTGCAACATAAGCGTCTCGCATCACGACGCACTTACGCCAAGCCTCCTCATCCGGTGAGGAGGACGAGGACGAAGCGCGACGCCGCTCACCACGGTGCCGAGACCGAGACCGCCTATGACGGTGGGAACGGCTGACCGCCGAAGAGGTCCGAGACCGAGACCAGAGTCCCGAACTCCCGTCGGTGCGGAGGTGTCGGGCCGAACCGCACTCTTCGCTCGGAAGGTCCATCCAGGGCTCCGGAACCGAGGCACAGGCGAGCCCACGGGATCCTCAACTCCTCCCGGGAACCGGGAGAGGGAATCTCGCCGTTAAAGGCGACAGCTCGTTCAATGGGTCGAGAAAAATCTCGACTTCATCGGTGGGAGTCTCGTCAACTGACCTGACGGGGACACTGTGGAGGCCAGTGGCCGGGCCGAAGCGGTCGATCGGCCGACAGTCGACGGCCCGGGAGAGGGACCTTTCCGCTCCCAAGAGCGGCCGACGGAGGGATTCTACCCTGTCCCTTTGACCGAACAAGGTCTCAAGAGACGAGGCCCTTTCCTTAGTGGAGAGGGACAGACAAAGTTCTCAAAGAAGCCGTAGGAAGAACCCAGAGAGAGCGGATAAATGCCGCGCCGAGGAAGATACCGCCAGCCGCCTCTTCGAGGGCGACCATCCGCCGAGCTGGATCCGGCCGAGCCCGTCACCGCTGACACCGCCGTAACCGGGCCTCCTTGACTTCACCGGAGGGAACGCCGGATGGCCCAGTTGCACCGGGCAGCACGTCTTCGAGGACGAGGTCGGAGAAAGATGAGCACAGGTCGAAGCTTCCGCGGGTCGTGCTCAAGGCCCAGGCAGTATACACACGTGAGTGAGGATCCGCCCCGAGACATCTTCGGTTCGCATGGGCATCTCCGAAACCGGAGTCGACGGTCCATCGCAACGCGAGGGATAGAAGACTGAAGTCTTTTTGCAAAATTTTATTTTTAAATCCGCAAACGGAGAAATAGGAACCAGTCGCAAACGCAGAGCGTTAAGGAGGGAACCTGAGCTTCCAAGCGGTAAGGAAGATCTGGCGTCATGGGGCGGAGCCGAGAGTTATACCACCCGGGTGGGTGGGAGGAGCAAGCTTGAAGACCTTCCGGCAAGATTTAAAGCGGCAAGGATACTGCCAATGAGTGTGGATGAACAACATATCCATGTCCCTAGAAAGTACAGTTACGTAACAACTTACCGTAACAGTAGATCTTTGAGATAGGCTCTTGCAGTAGGTAATTACATATAGGACTGAAGCTAGCAAGTGTCAGGACCCCACGGAAAAATTTCTAGTTAGTAGTCTCTGGTGGGTGACCGCTCACGTCAGGTGACCGACGTCATGCGACATCACTATTAAGGGGCAGTCTCCCACGCCCACTTTCCAGTTCTTTCCCACCAAAGGCGAAAAGAGATAGAAGCGGATATTTTCCATCCTGGAAAAGTAGCTGAAAAGCTTAGGGGGATGGAGGGTGGGAAGGTATTACCTACTGCAAGCGCCTCTCTCAAAGATCTACTGTTACGGTAAGTTCTTGCGTAACTACTATCTTACTTCGAGAGGGCTCTTGTAGTAGGTAATTACATATAGAACAGAGTCCCAAGCAGTCTGGAGCAAGGAGAAGCAAACGGGAGGAAGAAAAACTATTCAGAAGTAGACCCTCTGGCTGTGAAGGTCTTAGGAAAGGAGACCTTGCAGAATGGCCAACCCGAAGCCTGCTCTCCGGTGAGAGGCAATGTCCAAACTGTAATGTTTTGAAAAGGTATGGACAGACATCCAAGTTGCGGTTGCACAGATGTCTGCCACTGACACATTCTTGAAACAAGCAGCAGAGGCAGCGACCCCTCTAGTGGAGTGGCTTCTGACTTGACCTGGCAAGGTCTTGTTGTACTTGTCATAACAGAAAGTGATAAAATGAGCCAACCATATAGACAGGAATTGCATGGAAACAGCACTGCCTTCTCTTTTATGAGCAAAAGAGGCAAACAGTTGATCAGTCTTTCTGGAGATCCTTCGTCCTGGTGGTGTAGTACCTCAGAATCCGGTGAACATCCAGAGTATACAAGAGGTACTCTCCTCGATTGGAGTGTTGCGTAAAGAAAGCAGGTAACTATGGATTGGGTCAGCGTAGATTCTGCTACCACCCTGGGGAGAAACTTAGGGTTGGTACACAGAGCCACACATTCCTTGTGAAAAATCAAATATGGGATTTTACACATCAGGGCCTGGAGCTCTGAAATCCATCAAGCAGAAGTAATGGCCATGGGGAAGAGAGTCTTCCATGAGAGAAACTTCAGGTCTGCTGAGGCTGCCAGCTCGAAAGGAAGCAGAGTGAGCTTCTCAAGAATAAAATTCAGATCCCAAGGAGAGGCAGGAACCCGGATAAGGGGTCTCAAGTGGAGGACCCCCTCTAAGAAAGGTCTTGGAGATCTCCACTGAACAAACGTCCTGTCTGCTAAAGGGACATGGTAGGCCAAAATGGCAGTCATGTGAACCTTCAAAGATGAATGACTGAGACCCAGATCAAAGAGGTGTCAGAAGTAATCCAAAAGCTGCCCAACAGAGCACGAGAAAGGCTCGAGATCTTTAGAAGCGGCCCAGATAGTGAACCGTCTCCATTTCATGGCATAGGTAGAACTAATGGAGGGTTTTCTGGCCTCTACCAGGATCTCAGCCACTTGGGGGGCTAAACCCCGAATCGGGCTTGAGCTACGTCTGCAGGAACCACAAGTGCAACTGAAGGGACTTGAGGCCTGGATGGACCAAGGTCCCCTGATCCTGGGTCAGCAAAAGTTGTGACAGAGGAAGAGGAAGAGGAGGTTCCTCTGAATACTGTTGCAGAAGAGAGAACCAAACTTGCCTGGGCCAGAAAGGAGTGATCAGAATCATGTGAGCTCCTTCTGAGCCGAGTTTCTGTAAGACCTTTGGAATCAAGGAAATCGGGGGAGAAAGCATAGACGAATCTGCCCTTCCAGTCTAGAGACAGAGCATCTCTCAAAAAAATGCCACGCCCTGGAGCGAGCGAGCAGAAGTCGGGAAGTTTTGCATTTAGAGAGGATGCGAATAGGTCTACCTGTGGTGTTCCCCCAATGTACGAAGATATAGTCTGCTACACCCTGATCCAGTTCCCACTCATGAGCGTGAGCAGATGACCGACTGAGGTGGTCTGCCAACATGCTCTCGACCCCAGGGACGTGAATGGCCATGAGGTGAAGGTTGTGCTGCATAGCCCAATCCCAAACTCGCATCGCCTCCCTGTTTGTTGATGTACCAGACCACACACACGTCTGTCTGGACAGCCAGATGCCCAGGAAGCAGATGCAGAGCCTGAAGAGCATACAGCTCAGCCCAAAGCTCGAGCACATTGATGTGAAGAGATTTCTTGAACTTGGATCAGGAGCCCTGGGTCCTGTGCGGTCAGAGATGGGCTCCCCAACCCTCACCTGAGGCATCCGTAGTAAGCGTCTGGGAGAGGGGGGAGAAAGACAGAAGGGAACTCCCTGGCAAAAGTTCTCCTGAACCAACCACCATTGCAAGTCCCGAGCCATGGGAGTGGAGACCAGAACCAGTTGATCTAGGTCATCCACCAGCTGACCCCACTGAGACCGAAGTGTCCTCTGAGAAATCCTCATGTGGAGCCGAGCGCGAAGGACTGTTGGAATCGCAGCCATCATAAGCCAGAGGCGGCGAAGGACTGACCTTGCACTGACTCGCCTACGGCTGGACAACAGGTTGACCTGAGCCTGTAGTGTGGCTGCCCTGTCCAGTGGCAGGAAAGCCATGCCAGAGGTCGTGTCCAGGATTGCCCCGATAAACTGGAGCCTCTGGGACGGGATCAAGTGGGATTTGATCTGGTTGATGGCAATACCCAGGCAGGCAAAAACCTGCAGGATAAGGGAAAGGAAGCACAAGAGTTCCTCCCTGGACGGGGCCGCCAGGAGCCAATCATCCAGGTATGGGAAAACCTGCACCGCCTGGGTACGCAGGTAGGCCGCTACCACAGACAGACATTGGGTGAACACTTGGGGCGCTGAGGAGAGATCAAATGGGAGGGCCTTGAACTGGTAGTGGTCCCCCTGGAATGCAAAACAGGTATTTGTGGTGGGAAGAGTGGATAGGGATATGCAGGTAAGCATCCTGCATATCCAGAGCACACAGCCACTGTCCCGGCTGAAGAAGGGGCAGGAGACCATGAAGAGAGAGCATCCTGAACCTTTTGTACTCCACGAACAAGTTCTGGGAGCTGAGGTCAATAATCAGCCTCACGTCTCACGACTTCTTTGGGAACAGGAAGAAATGAGAATAGTACCCCGTCCCCTGAAGAGGAAGGGGGACAGGCTCTATCGCCTCCATCAAGAGAAGGGTGGAAATTTCTTCCTGAACCAGAAGATGTTCTTGTGAGTATGATGACCTGGGGGGGGGAGTACGAGGAGGTTTCCAATAAACTCTATTGAGTGTCCTCTGTCATTAGCTGAGCACACAAGTGTTGAGTTATCCCTCCCAACCCGGAAGATGGAGGAGAACCTCCTCCCACCGGGTTCCTCTGGGAACCCCAGAGGCTGTGGGAGAGGAAAGGAGTCAGTGGTGTGAGGCAGCCGCCGCCGAAGCACCCGCTGCTTTTTTGGGTAGGGGGGCTTGGCAGCTGGAGGGGCCAGACGTTTATTGGCCCGCTTTCCCTGTGGTTTCGCCTTTTGCTGATTATGTCTGTGAAAGGGACGGTGCTGCGTTTGAGGTGGTTTGTACATGGAGTCCACGGACTTCAGAGCAGTCCCCTTCTCCTGCAGATCGGTGATGATGCCCTTGACATCGCCGCCGAACAGCACTGAACCCCTGAAAGGCACATCCTGGATAGTAGTCTGCACTTCCGGGACCAATCCTGACACGGAGCCAGGCATGATGCTGCAGCCCCATGGCAAAAACCGAGCTCTGACCAGCTGCGTCCACTGCCTCATTCGTGGCATGAAGAATGAGCCGACTGGCCGAATGTGCAGAGTGGACTAGACCAGCCACTTCCTGCTTCATCTGAGAGTCAGGAAGGGAGTCCAACTTAGATTCAGCCTCCCTCAGAATCACCTTCTGGTAATCCCCCAAGTGGGCGTCATAATTCAGGGCCCTGATACCCAGAGTGGAAGAAGCATAGACCTTCTTTCCGTACTGGTCCAGAAGGCGAGATTCCTTGTCAGGTGGCGATAAGCTCAAGCACTTCAGGTTAGCTGTCCGACAGAGAGTGGCGCTAATCACGACCGAATCAGCTCAAGGGTGCGAATTAAGGGAGTCAACACCCTCAGGAGCCTGATAAAGCCTATCCAAATTCCTAGGAAGAGGGGCTATGGCCGACGGTTGCTTCCAAATAGTGGAAACAAGGTCGGCACAAGGCTCAATCCAGGGCGGCACCAAGGTCGGAGCAGTCTCGGGCAGATCCAGGTGCGCAGCGAGTTTCTTATGCTGTGGATCCGGCCCCAAGGAATGCCCTGATGAACCTCCTGGATTTTACGCAGCAACTCTATGAAAGAAGGATCCTCTGGAAGAGACTTCCGAGGAGTCCTTGGCCTGGGCTTGTCCGGAGAGCAAGGCTCATCGTCCGGGTCGGAACAGCCATCGGAGTCATCTGAAGTGTCCGAGGAGGATGAAGAGAAAGAAGACTCCACCTCCCAGTGCAGGGGAGGAATGGACCCCTTGGGAAGCCCTCGGGGAAGCGTATCCAGCCCTGCCCTGGAACCAGAGGGCTCGCTCTGGTATCCAGAGGAGGGGAGGGAGTCTCTTGTCTCGGATGTACGGGAACCGGAACCGTCGCTGGGAGACGACTCTCTAACTCTCTGGTGAGTTGAGCCTTGGCCTCAGCACACTAGGAGGCTAGAGTCTCCTTCAGATCCACCGGCTGCTGTGGGGGGGGGGCGGTGGAGGAGTGGGGGTATGGATATTGGGAATATCCACAGTGCGTGTATCCATACCCCGACGGCGGGTAACCCGGTGTTGGGTAGTGAGGCACCGTGTACTGTGGCGTCGGACAGGCCAGCGTCTGGTACTGGGGCGCTGAATACGTGGTCCTTGGTATGACAGCATCGGATAGGACAGGGTCGGATACCCAGGGGCTGCGGGGTCTGCCGGCGCAGACTGCCCGGGAGGGCGCCCAGCAGGCGGGCCTGGAGTAGGAGGCCCGGCGGGTGGCAGGCCCAGTGTGGGGACGGCATCCAGAAGAGGAAGAGGGATGCTGCCTGGCGACGGTAGGACCGGCGTCGGAGCCGGCGTCCGAGGAACCAACGTCGGGTCGTCCGGCCCAGCGGGAGGGAGACCTGATGGTAGTGAGGTAAGATCCCAGGCATCACCTGGAGAAGGAGGGGAGAAATCCCCGGGGTCAGGCTGAGGAGACGCTGGATCCTCGGAAGGCAATGAAGGCTACAGGGAGCCCGGGACGGCGGACAGCTTGGGGTCCATCGTTGGCTCAGATGCCATGCGGGCGTTGGAAGGTCCGACGTTCGACTTACCGGTGCAGTCCAGGTGGACATCAGAGGAGCCAATGTCCGACTTAGCAGAACCATCGCCCGAGGCAGGCTGCAATGGGAAAGCAGTCTGGTCGGGCGGAACAGGGGCCGTGCGCTGCCCCGAAGGGTTGAGCGACTTAGCGGCCTTCTCCGGGCGGGCATTAGAGGAGCGGACGTCTGGATTACCGGAGCCACTCACACCAGTAGGCCATGCGACGGCAGTCTTACTGGGAGTGGAGGCCTCCTTTAGCCCAGAGGCACCCGAAGAGCCTGAGCCTGACGGGTGGGCCAACGCAATCTTGGAAGCCTCCAAGATGGCCGTCGCGGAGCTGTCCCCCGGGGGGGGGACCTTACCTTTAATACGGTGACTCCAGCCAAAGTCGCAGTAGTTGAAGAGTCCCAGTCCCGGTGAGTCTCCTCATCTTTCTTTTTATGATGGCCCTCGGGGGAAGTTGAAGCATGACAGAGCTTTTTCAGCTCCTTCTCCATGGAGGTCATCTTTTTTAGTATGTGGGCCTCCAGGGACTGCTGCCTCCGTCTGCGAGTGGCAGCGTTGAACTTCAGGCAATGCTGGCACTTCACAGGATGATCTGGGCCCAGACAGAAGAGGCACTGGGAGTGACCATCCTTGTGCGGGAGTTGGGTGCCGCACGAGTCGCATCTGTTCTTGTGCTCGGAGGGTGTAGGGGATGACATATGCCACCGAAAAAGTAGACTAAAAGTCAGATTAAATCGAGAAAAAACGATGGCAGAACTACTGACGACAGACTGACGAGCAGTGAACTTTACCGCAAGGCGCTTTCACGCACTAACGGCGGGAAAGAACTGGAAGGCGGGCGTGAGGGACCACCCCTTTATACTGACATCGCATGACGTCAGTCCCCCGCCGGAGACCGCTAGCTAGAAATTTTTCCGTGGGGTCCTGACGCCTGCCAGCTTCAGACCTATATGTAATTACCTGCTGCAAGAGCCCTCTCGAAGTAAAATCTTACTGTTACAGTAGATCTTTGATGGAATCTTAGTCATCAAGTTATACCATAGGAACCTTCGCTGTCAGTGAAGGGGAATCCACACGGAAGATTTTCAGCAGTACAACTAGGGCCGCCCACACCAGACATGTCCTCCGATGTCACCAACCCTATTCAGGCATGGGCGGCCCCGCTCCCTCCTCAGTTCTTTCCCCCACAGTCTAAGTGAGCAAGGTTGTCACCCTGGGGGACTGAGGAAAGAAAGATGTACCAAGACCCAAGTAAAAAGCTGGATACACCAGATAGCCAGTTACTAAACTGGAGGTCCAAGAAGGGGGATGGTGGGAGGGAAGATAGACTCAATGACTGAGATCCCCTCAAAGATCTACTGTTACGACAAGTTCTTACGTAATGTTCCATCTTCTTTGGGGGTATCTCAGTCATCAGGTTACACCGTAGGAATGAGTACCAAGCAGTGATAAGTGTAAAGCAGACAGTCTGGGAGGCTGGATCTCCATAAGCTTAAGACAGAAGTCCTTGCAGAACAGCCCTGCCAAAAACTGCATGGGCTCTTGAGGCAATGTCCAGACTGTAATACTTGGTGAAAGAGTGGATTGAACTCCAGGAGGCAGCTGCACAAATATCAGCAGCTGAGACTCCTTTGAAACAAGCCATTGAGGTAGCCATGCCTCTGGTGGAATTAGCTTTAACGGCACCAGGCAATTCTTTGCCATACTTGTTGTAGCAGAACACAATGCAATTTGCCAACCATTTGGATAAACATTGCTTAGAAACTGAAGCATCCTCTCTACTTGAGGCAAAGGAAACAAACAGCTGCTTCGACTTTCTGGACTTTTTAGTCCAAAGCAGATAGTACTTCAAAGTTCTGTGCCCATCTAACATAAGGAGCAGTGCTTCCCCTGGATTGGCATGCTCAGAAAAATAAACAGGAAAGTGAATAGACTGATTTAGTGTGAATTCAGAAACCACCTTGGGTAAAAACTTGGGATCTGTGCGCAAAGATACCTTCTTTGTGAAAAATTAAATAAGGCTTCAAGCTTCAGAGGGTTCGAAGCTCTGAAATTCTTCAAGCAGAAGTAACTGCAACTAAAAACAGCACTTTCCAAAAGAGAAAGCACAAATCGCTGGTCGCGATTGGCTCAAAAGGAGACAGGTTCAACTTCTCCAAAATAAAATTCAAGTCCCAAGACGGGACAGTGGAATAGATTGGGGGTTTGGGGTTTAGGGTGTAGGATGCCTCTGAGAAAAGTGTGGGAGACATCCAGCTGAGCAATCCTGCGATCACCCACGGGCTCACGAAAGGCAGAAATAGCTAAAAGGTAGACCCTGAGTGAGGAATACCAGAGGCCTGAGTCAGACAAAGATCAGGTAGTCCAGGATATGATTCACCAAACTGGTGAAAGGGTCCAGGGCATGTATGGCAGCCTAGATGGCAAACCGCTTCCACTTCATGGCGTATGTGGCACAAGTGAAAGCTTCCACGTAGCCACCAGGACATCCTCTACCCTGTTAGAGACCCCAGACCTGGCAATGGCTATGTTCTCCGGAGCCAGGCATGCAGGTGAAGGGACCCGAGGTTGGGATGGACCAGAGTCCCCTGATCCTGGGTCAGCAGATTCCTGCAAAGAGAAAGAGGGACTGAAGGTTCCTCTGCCAGCTGCTGAAGTAGAGGGAACCATATCTGGCGAGGCCAGAATGGAGACACCAAAATCATGCTGGCCCCCTCCATCTGCAACTTGATTAGCACCCTCTGGATCAGAGAAAACTGAGGGAATGCATACAGAAACCTCCTGCTCCAAGAGAGAAAGTGTCGCACCAGAAAACTCTAGGCCCTGGACCTAGACAGCAGACATTAGGCAGTTTTGCATTAGGTGGGGATGCAAAAAGGTCCAACTCTAGACAACCCCATCTGTCAAACAAATCTGTGACGGATGAAAGAAGCTCCCATTCATGTATGCTGGACTGAGTCCTGCGAAGACTGTCCACCATGGTGTTTAGGACGCTTGGCATATGGACTGCAGAGAGTGTCGGACTGTGCTCCAGTGCCCAGTACCACACTTTCATGGCCTCCCTACAAAGGGGGTATGAGCGAGTCCCATCCTGCTTGGTGATGTGGTAGACTACACTCAAATTGTCCGACTGCACCAGTAGTGGGCCCAGAGCAAGATGCTCTTGAAAGGCCTGCATGGCATACAGCACCGCGCTCATCTCCAGTACACTGATATACAGGGAGACTTTCTGATGGGGCCAAGAGCCCTGGGTTTGGAAATGACCCAGGAGTACTCCCCCTGCCCAGACCCGAAGCATCTATGGTTAACATCTGATGCAGGGAAGAAATCTGGAAGGCAACACCTTGAAGTAGATTCAAGGGGTGCATCCACCACTGCAGTACATCTTGCTTACTGGAGAAGAGACCAGGATGGGTTGGTCCCACTCGTCCATGTGCTGGTCCCACTGTACTCTGAAAGTCCACTGAAGGGCACGTAAATGAAGCATGGCAAGCGAAATGGTGGTAATGGTCTCTGTCATCAGGCCCAACAATCTGAGGTACACTCTGGCCAGAATGTACAGACTTCCTGAGCTTTGGCTATGAGGTACTCAGCACTGTTTTGGGATAAGAAGGCCTTCCCCTGTGCAGAGTCTAGAACCGCCCCTTTATATTGCAGCCTTTGGGACGGTACTATAACCGACTTGGGCAGGATGACTGTAATACCCAGGGAGTGGATGAGCTGGAGAGTGCACTCCAGAGTCAGCAAAAGCTGTTCTCTGGATGAGGCCTCGAGAAGACAATCATCCACATAAGGGAAGACATACAGTCCCTCTCTTCTGAAAGCTGCTGCGACCACTGCCAAGAATTTGGTAAAGAGTTGAGGTGCAGAGGATAAGCCAAAGGGCAGCACCTTGAAAGGCAAATGAAGGAACCTCCTGTGAGGAGGAAAGACAGAGATGTGCAGGTAAGCATCCTGCATGTCCTGTGAATACTGCCAGTCCCCAGTCTTTAGGAAGGGCATCAGGCCTGGCAAAGTTACCAACCAGAACTTTTTATACTGGACAAAGAGATTGAGTTCCTTTAGATCCAAGATGGGCCTCAGATCTCTGGTCTTTTTGGGGACCAAGAAAAACCTGGAATAAAACCTCATGTTTCTCTGGTGTCTGGGCACTGGCTTGATGGCCTACTTGTGCAGAAGAGACTGTACTTCCTCCTGGAGCACAGACAAGTGGGCCGGGGGATAGTTGGAGGGAGGAGCGGGTAATCTTGAGGCTGATGTATAAACTCCAAGGTGTGACCCTTTTCTATAATCTGCAGAATCCATCCATCTGAAGTTATGGTCCTCCATTGATTCAGATGGAGGGAGAACTGACCTCCAACCACCGCCTCTGGGTCTGAACCAGAGGAGGAGGGATCTGGCAAGGAGTTAAGCTGAGGTAGAGCCAGCCACAGAGCCTGATCCATAATTTCTGGGTCGCTTGGCCGCTGCTCCCCATTGGAGGGGGTGGGCAAGGCAGTCTGGGCTCTACGCTTTCTCTGGTTATGGGGAGCCGATCTGGACCTACTGGTCTGTCTACAAAAAGTAGGCTGCCTTCTGCCACTTGGCTGAGTGTGGCAGAGGGAATGGACCAATTTAATGGCCATGCCAGAGGCCTGCAGATCACTTATGAGGTCCTGAACATCAGGATCGAACAGCCTGGTACCACTGAAAGGGGCATTAAGCACCCTGTTCTGCACATCGGCTGTGAATCCAGAAACTGTAAGCCAGGATTGCCTACGAAGGCATGTGCCAGTGGCAGCTGCTCTGGCAACTGTATCGGCCATGTCGTGCAGTGCCCTGAGAAGGTGTTTGCTAACATCCTCAGCAGCCTGTAAGCACTGAAGCAGTTCCTACTTCTGAGATCCATCAAGGAGAACCTGAGCTGCAGCTTTCACCTTTCTCCAGTTGGCATTTTAGTATTTATCCAAGTGTGACAGATAATTTGCAATCCTCAGACCTAAGATGAAGAAGGCACAGAGAGGCCAATCCTGCAGGACTCCTTGTCTGGGGGAAAGTACAGTTACATAAGAACTTACCGTAAACAGTATATCTTTCAGAGAAGCTGACACCACCGCGGTTCCTGCAATTTTCTTCCAGCAGTACCGACGTAAACGCCCCTGGCGACCAGCTCCACCCCGCATCACCCTATATAAGGAGGAGTTCCCACATGCTCCAGTTCTTGCACGCACCCCTCCCCAAAATCAGGCAAAGAGATGATAACAGGCAATAGTCAAAAGTATGAGCTAAAAATTATTCCCTCACAAGGAGGGAAGACCAGCCTGAAAAGGATTTGATCCCTGGGGGAAGGAGGGCAGGAAATATACCTGCTGCAAGAGCTTCTCTCGAAGATCTACTGTTACGGTAAGTTCTTACGTAACTGTTCTATCTTACTTCGAGAGGAAGCTCTTGCAGCAGGTACCACAATTAGGACAGATTCCCAAGCAGTATAAACATATAACAACCCCTGAGAGGGGGGAACAGTAAGGAAAGGAAAAGCAGGAAAAAGGAGGGCCCTGCAGAACTGCGAGGCCAAACCCTGCCCTGTGTCTGGAAACGATATCAAGGCTGAAATGCTTGATGAAGGTATGAACACAACTCCAGGTAATGGCAGCACAAATATTAGCTGCTGGTACCCATTTCACTGCCACGAATAAAGCAGTGACAGCTCTGGTAGAGTGAGTTGTAACCGGCCCCATGGTAGACCTGTTGTGTTTCTTATAACAAAAAGTAATGCAATGAACCAACCAGCGCAAAAGTGTCTGCTTGGTGACCGGGCAACCTAAGGACCGCTGAGCAAAAGATAGAAAAAGTTTATCAGATTTCCTGTTCCATTTGGTCCTAGCCAGGTAACATCGAAGAGCACTGTGGACATCCAAGGAGTAAGTAGGGCCCCCCCCCCCCCATTAGAATGCTCTAGGTAGTACACTGGGAGCTGAACGGGTTGGTTCAGAGTGAGCTCAGAAACTACCATTGGTAGAAACTTTGGGTTAGTGCAAAGATCAACCCTGTCCTTGTGAAAAACAAGGTAAGGTTGTTTGTTTTTTTTTGGTTTTTTAACACATGAGGGTTTGAAGTTTTGAAATGTGCCTCTCTGAAATAATAGCTACCAAAAGCAAAGTCTTCCAGGACAGAAGACGGAGCTCAGCCTCCATAGCCAGTTTAAGGGGGTAAGCTTCTCCAGGACAAAAGGGAGATCCCAAGGGGGAACAGGATCCCGGATGGGAGGTCGGATATGTAGAATACCGCGTAGGAAGGCTTTGGAAACCTCCATCTCAGACACTGTCTTATCAGATACAGGCAAGTGATAAGCGGAGATGGTGGACAGGTGTACCTTGATGGAGGAATAACCGAGACCTGAGAGAGAAAGCAGGTATTCTAAAACTGAGTTAACCGGACAGACCAGCGGGTCCACCCTCCTGGCTGTGGCCCATATACAGAAACGTTTCCACTTCATAGCGCAAGAGGCCCTGGTGGCAGGCTTGCGCGCCTCAACCAGAACTTGTGCTACCTGATCAGAGACACCAAATCTGGCTTTAGCTAGGTCCTGAGGAGCCAGGCATGCAGGTGAAGAGAGCGCAAATTCGGATGGATCAGGGACCCATTGTCCTGCGACAGGAGATGAGGGGATAGTGGAAGAGGCAGCGGAGGCTCTGCCACTAAACGCTGAAACAAGGGAAACCAAATCTGATGAGGCCATAGTGGAGCAATCAGAATGAGGATGGAGGGTTCTGATTGTGCTTTGAGGAGAACCTTCTGTAACAGCAGAAAAAGAGGAAACACGTAGGGAAACCTCCCTTTCCAGCAGAGGGACAACGCGTCTTGCCAAAAAGCTCCAGGCTCTGGACCTAGCGAGCAGAAATAGGGCAGTTTTGTGTTGAACTGTGACGCAAAGATCTAGGTCTGGCATCCCCTACTGACAGAAGATGTGATCTGCGACTTCTTGAAGCAGCTCCCATTCATGAGCTTGCGATTTTTTTCTGCTGAGCATGTCAGCCAGCACGTTTTGTTCCCCTGGAACATGTACTGCCGTCAACATGAGCTGGTGCTCCGGAGCCTAATCCCACACTTGCATGGCTTCCCAGCAGAGGGGGTAAGAGTGTGTGCCACCCTGCTTGTTGATGTAGATCACTACCAAAGTGTTGTCCATCTGTATCAAGAGGTGGCCTGGCACTAGGACCGAAACTAGGGCTTGCAGGGCATAAAGGACCAATCTCAGCTCCAGAATGTTGATATGCAGATCTTCCTCTATTGGGGACCAAGAGCCTTGAGTGTGATGTGCCCCCAAATGAGTGCCCCATCCCGGGGACGATGCGTCCGTGGTCAGAATTTGGGTCAGTGCCCCTATGTGGAAGGGGACGCCCGCCAGCAAATTTTCTGATGACATCCACCAGCATAATTCCCAGCGGACTGGTTCAGAGATCCAGATTGAGGCATCCAAGCTGTCTAGTGTTTGATCCCACTGAACCCTTAAGGATCACTGGATGGTTCTCATGCGTGGTCGCACCAGAGGGACCAAAACTATGGTGGCTGCCATATGCCTTAGCAGCCTGAAGAGGAGGTTTGCAGGGGACTCTTGAGGCTGAAGAGATCTGGTATGCCAAGACCTGAATGTGACCTGCTCTGTCAGAGGGAACAAACACCTTCCCGAGAATGGTATCTAGAAAGGCTCCGATTAACTGGAGATTCTGGGCTGGGAGCAGATGAGACTTCTCCATGTTGATGGTGATCCCCAAGTGCTGAAACAGCGAAATGGAGTCCCTTATGGTTTCCAACAGGCAGGACCTGGAAGGAGCCAGGAGGAGCCAATCGTCTAGGTAAGGAAACACAGAGTGTCCCAGTCTCCGAAGTGCCACGGCGACTATCGCCAGGCACTTGGTGAAGACTCTGGGGGCTGAAGAGAGATCGAAGGGAAGGACTCGGAACCGATAGTCCTGGTCTTTAAACCAGAACCTCAGAAATCTTTGATGACCCCTGGAGACAGGGAGTAGGCATCCTGCATGTTCAGGGATGCCAGCCAGTATCCCAGCGAAATGAGGGGCAGGAGGGTGGGGAAGGAGACCATCCTGAATCTCCTGCAGGAGACCCATAGGTTCAGATCCCCGAGGTCCAGAATGGGCCTGAGGTCTACCAACTTCTTCGGGACTAGGAAGAGGTGGGAGAAGAATGTCTGTCTGTCTGTCTGTCTCTCTCTCTCTCTCGGCCGGGGGTACTGGCTCGATGGCATTTTTGTCCCAAAGGGATAGAATCTCCCTTCTGACCAGTGCTCGGTGTTCCCTTGGATAATGGGATGGGGCAGTGGTCTGTCCGGCGGAAGAGAGTCGAACTCTATGGAATGCCTGAACTCCAAGAGATTGAGTACCTACTGGTCCGAAATCACTTGACCCCATGCATCCACATAGTGGGAAAAGTGGCCTCCGGCCGGTTCCCCAACGGGGTGTCTGGGGCAGGAGGGTAGCCTGGATAGTCAGGCAGTCGGAGGGGGAGGGAGGGCGGCAGTGGCTGCCTTGGCCTGTCTAGAGGAGGAGGCAGAAGATCCTCTGGCTCCACCCCTGCGACTGAAGCCGCCTCGCTGCGAGTGTTATTGGAAGCGAGGCTGCTGAGGCTGATGTCCCCCATGGCCACGAAAATGAGGCTTACAAGCATGCCCCGGTTTCAGCCAGTACATGGACTGCATGGTTTGGATTGCCTTGCCAGAGTCGTGCAGCATGGTGATGATCCTCTCCATGTCTTCACCAAAGAGCATGAAGCCCTTGAAGGGAGCGTCCAGTATGTTCGTCTGTATATCTGGATCGAACCCAGAGACCTGAAGCCAAGCATGGTGTCTGAGGGAAATGCCAGTGGTGGCCACCCTTAAAGAGGTGTCCGCTGAGTCATAGGCCGACCTCAGAACATGGGTACCCACGTCTGAGCTGGTCTGAAGCAGTTTTGCAAGCTCTGCCCGCTGAAGGCAAATCGGGCATGCTTTGCACGATGTCCAACCCTGGATCCCAAAGGGAGTTCTGGAATTGGACCATATGTGCCAGGAAGTTGAAGACTCCTGATACTGCAAGTGGCAGCAGAGTACACTTTGTGCTCCACAGAATCCAGCTGCTTCGACTCTCTTATCAGGCAGCTGGGTGCTCAGGTGTTTGGGCCTCTGTGAATGGTCGTGAGCTGCCAAAATCACCATAGAGTCTGCTGTGAGTGGTTTCTGCCAAAAAAGGATGGTCCTTAGGTGCCCAGTAAAGCCAATGAGCCTTCTTGGGCATGGTGGAGGAAGAGTGAGGGCACTTCCAGGTCGCTAAGGTGACATCCTCGAAGGTGTCGACCTTGGGAGGAATGACCACTGCCTTAGGGGTTTTTAGCCACGGTATTTAGCCAACCACAGTCGCTCGGAGTCCAGGGCCACAGTGTCCCAGCCCATGTTGGCCTGGATGTGCCTCATCACCTCCATGAAGCTGGGGTCATCTGGAGGGGATCTGGGGTGCCCCTCTGTGTCCTCTAGATCCTGCTCGACATCAGAGTCCGCACGCAAAGTGTCAGAGTCCACGTAAGAGTCTGTGGTGTAAGAGGAAGGGGATCTGTGTCGTTTTCTCTTGTGCCTCTCGTCCGGAGAGGAATAGCAGGAGGAACTACTGGACCTAGTCATCCAGTGTCTTTTCTCCTTATGTTTTTTGGGTGCTGGCTCCTCATCCGCCCCTATGTCCAATGGATCCGAGGGATCAGGCACTGGAACCAGAATTGGCATGGGAAGAGGTGCCCCCGCTGGTAGATCTTGCTTCAGTGTCTCACCAGTGGGAGAATAGCTCCTTGACCTGAGACAGGTTCAGTTTGGGAGACCCAGGTGCAGGGGGTGGAGGAGCACCCGGGCCGGCGCCGACCCAGTTTTCAGGGGGTACCAGCGTTGGATCAGAACCCTTGTCTACCGGCATATGCCCAAGGGGTGGCATCAGAGGGGCGTCAGTGCCTCCGACATCAGGCTCCAACGTCAGATGGACTGGCGACCGAGGTATTTAGCCAACCAGAACTGACGGGAGGGCTGGGGTGGCCAGCGCCGGAAGGACAGTGACCGCAGCAGGCTGACTCTCGCCAGGTTGGGGAAATGCAGGGCGGACTTCGTCCAGCGTCCGCTTGTCTTTGAGGACGATGGGCACCCCTCAGGGGCATAGGGACGATCAGCCTTGTGTTTGGTGGACTTCTCGATCGGAGTGCCGGTCAGTCGCCAAAGGCGGGCGCCGGTCAGAATCCAGGGATTTCGGTGGCAAGGAAGAGGCCCTGTTGCCTGCAGACCTGGAGGTCTTGCTCAACATCCCTGGGAGTCGGCCTTGGAGGAAGAGGCCGAGCGGGAGGAGGTCTTACCTTATCTGCCCGGCAAGAAGGCCTTCTCGGCGGGCGGATGCACCTTCAGAGGATGAAGGGTGGTTCCAGAAGATTTCACAGAAGATACAGCAGACTGTTTAAGGGCCATGAGGTGGGAATCATGTCCTGACGACCCGGACTTCGAGCCAGAGGACCTGGGCCTGGAGTGCGATTTCTCTGTCCTTGTGCTCCCGGTGTTTGTGGTGCTTATGGGCGGGAGGGTAGTCAGATTCCCCCGAGGAAGAGGTCCATTCCATGGTGGCCAATTTTGATTCTGCTAGAAAGGCAGAGAGGGACTTCAGACACCTGATCCTTGTGTGGGAGTTGAAGGCCTGACAGTGGGAGCAGGCGTCATTGTCGGGCCCGAGGCAGAAGAGGCACGCCGAATGGCTATCCATAGATGCAGCGAAAAAACTTTTGAGAATGGTGGAGAAGGAAGGATGCGACTGGTACTACGAGCGGTAGCAGAGGCGAACTATCCCTGACTATGCGGTGGGAAAGAACTGGAGCACGTGGGGAACTCCTCCCTTATATAGCGTGACACCGGGGTGGAGCAGACATCAGTGGTGGGGGGATGTTCCCACATCGGTACTGCTGTAAGAAAAATTGCTGGGAACCGCCGCTAGGTGGCGTCAGTCCTAATTGCGGTATCTGCTGCAACAGCTTCCTCTCAAAGTAAGATCTAAGGTGTTTGGGCACCTTAGATCCATCATGAATTGCCTTGATGACAACCGAATCATCTTCCACCTGGGCAGCAAAATAAGGAAGACCTTGAGGGGCGTTATAAAGTTTGTCCGCTCTGTGCAGCATGGCTGGCACCATATCTGGCCTGTGCCAGGCTGCCATAGTGGCATTCTTCAACGCTGGTAGCACTGGAGAAATGATCTTAGGGGGAGACTCTGGGATCTCCAGGAAATCCACCAGGTCTTTCCTGGTGACATCCGCTTCCTCAGTCTGGAAGCCCATGGTGGAAGACAACTGCTTCATCACATTAAAGAACATAGCGTTCTCAGGAGGGGACCTTGGAGTATGTTTCACAGAGTCCTCACTGACCAAGGAGGCTGTGGACATGGCAGAGATCAGAATTTCTTCCTCTTCATCCTCCACATCATCAGGCAGAAGGAAATCAGGGCAATACTCCTCTTTGACAATGGCCTGCTCAGCCTCTGACTCTGGCATCGGATTTGCTGTCGATGGCCAGTGGGGGTCTCCTGGGGTCAACGAACACGTGGAGACGATGAAGCTGCTGTCGATGGCATCAGCGAAGGGGGCCTATTCAAGGTGCCCAGCTACTGAACTAGTACATTAGTGAATTTAATCAGTACTTCGTTCAGGTCCATAGTGGACGTCGATTGACGGGGGTTCGATGGCACAGGTGTGGACGACCCTCTGGCTGTGTCCTACGAGCCTGATGAGCCTGTAGCCCTGGAAGGGGATGGGGCAGGCCTTGATGGGAAAGTCGTTGACCAGCCCATCAACAACCCAGAGGCTGACAACCGGGCACCCTGTGTGTCAGGCAGAGGTGCTGTCACTATGGGTCTGATAGGCACAGAGACCTGGACAGCTGGTCTCTTTGACATAGCAGCTGCAGCCGATGAAGATCCCCGAAGGAGAGGCCGACGGGAAGCAGGATCACCACCGTGGGAGGGAATCGGTCACAACCCAGTTTTTGTGACCCCCCGAGGACTTGTCTGGGGCCTTGGAGGCCTGGAAGACAGAAGAGCCGGTCAGTGACCGAGAGGCCAGGGCCCCGGAGGACCCCTGCCCAGAGCTGGCTACCTGCCATTCCATCAGGAATTTTTTGAGGGCCTTTTCTTGCATTGCCAGAGGGTTGTCTGGTTAAACTTCTGACAGAGATCACAGTCTGAGACGTCATGGTCAGGCCCAAGACAGCAGACACAGAGTGTTTGTAGAGGCAATCTTCTTTCTGCAGCACCAGTGATTGAGAAGAGGAAGGATCAACTTTAGACATAAAACAAAAATAAAAATCTCTTAAAAAGAGATTTAGGTAGAGTGGAAAGAAAAAGGCTGTAGGTTGAAAAAGGCATGGACACGGCAACAGAGCTTCCGTGCAAGCAAGTAGACAGTGGGAAAGAACTGAGGAGGGAGCGGGGCCGACCACACCTATATTGGGTTGGTGATGTCTGTGGACGTCAGCGGCGTGGGTGGCCTCAGCTGTACTGCTGAAAATCTTCTGTGTGGCTTCCCCTTCGCTGACTGTGAAGGTTCCTATGGTGTAACCTGATGACTGAGATACCCCTGTAGAGGATCTGTAGTTCTGTTAGTGATATTCAGTTTACATCCACACTCCGGCAGTACTGCTGGAGACAGCAGTCACTGGAAGTCTTCAAGTTTAGCTACTCCCACCACCCGGGTGGTATCACAGGCTACAGCCCATTATGTCAGATCTTTTGCATGCTGGAAGCCGAGGTCTGGATGCCACTTACCAGGGAGGTCGTGGGGGGCGTCATTTGGATGTCAACTGAATACCACTATCAGAACCACAGTTACAGGTAAATAACCCATATTTCTAATAACATGGATTCAGTTAACTATCTACACTCTAGCAGACTCATAGCCATCCTCCTGGAGGAGGGGGCGAGGTGCACACTCTATTTGGTGAACAGAGACTGAAAGAACAAGAATCCACAAGCAGCATCCTGACAATTTGATGCTGTAATTGGAGATGAAGATGTGTGCTTGACTTCAGGTTGTAGCCCTGCATAAATCTGCAATAAGGATATCCCTGGAAGCAGCCACCAAGGCCTGCTGGAATGATCCCTAAGCCCCCTGGCTGACTCACTACCAGCCAACCTATAGCACAGGTTGATGCAGGATGTAATCCACCTGGAGAAAGCCAACAGAGGCAAAGCATTTATCGCAAACTAACAGAAAACATTTTTTTGCAAAACGACTCAAGCTGCAAATATAGTGAGGATTTAATGTGGGTCAAAAGCCCAGTATCACAGAGCTAGAACTGCACAAATTCCCCAGCTCTCTGAACTTAATCCAGGTTCTTCCTCAGGGCATGACACCCCCCGAGGAAGAACCTGGATTGAGTTTGAAGCCCCCAACAGTGTCCCGGATAGTAGGGGGCGGGTACAAAACAGCCTCAGTTTTCTGTTCTCCCATGAAGCAAACTGGTCCACCAGAGGGGTGCCCCACTGACAGAACAAGTAATCTTCCACCTCCTGATTCAGGGACCACTCGTGATGTCTCCAACCTAGCTGAGAGCATCTACCAGCTGACTTGTTTCTTCCTACAATGTGGATTGCCAGGAGATCTGCACACAGGCTGCATACAAGCATCCAGTGCAAAAAGTCTCCTGCCACAACAAAAGGGAATGTGTCCTGCCCTGCCTGTTCAAAAAGAACATGGTGGTTGTGGTGTCCTTTACTTATTATTAGTAGTTATGTGTGCTTCCAGCCTGGGAGGGAAGGTGCTGGTTCATGGGATGGCCAGCCTCCTCTTACATGACCTCAAACTGGGCAGCTGACTGTCGCCGCAAAGGCCTTCTTGCGACCTTTCGTGCTACCAATGGCCAGAAGAGCCTTCCAATCATCGATTGCTAAAGGCAGCATGGCCTGGCACTAACTGCATCCCCTGATGCCAAGAAGATTGCCTAGGCAGTAAAGGCACCTTGTGTTCGGATCCAAGGCCAACATTTTCTGACTACACTAGGTGCATAACTTAAAACTGGTTTCTTGCTCTCCATCGTCAAGTGGCCAGTCCTGGCTTCAGTGTCACTATCCACAAATAAGCCACACAGTCAACAGAAGTTGCTGCAGAAACAGGCATCTTTATTATCCACCCATGTGTGTAGAAAATGTAGGATATTCCTCAGTTTGCAAGCAGTAATCCACACTGGAAAAGACACAAGGAGGGCCCAAACAATCACACCGACACTTTGACCATAAACAGCTTCATCAGGGGGCCTCGTTTAGATAAAGATATCTGTTTGTGCAGCAACTTCTGTTGTCGAGTGTGGTTCATTTGTGGCTAGAAGGAGTACTGTCCATCTGGACCTATACGACCTACCCCAGGAGCAATGGAGCAAATTCCATCACAGCCCGGCACACTGCATGGAGCTTCAGCAGGCTGATGTGGTGATAGGACTCCTGCGGTGACCCAGACCATGCGACTCTGTCTTCGCCATTGTCAACTGTAATACAGAGTCAGAAGACAGTGAAGCAACTGTAAAGCTGAATATGGACTGAAAATGTCAAAGAAAAATCACTGAAAAAGCAGTGAATGACAAGAATTCCTTCAATGCTGCGGAGCGGTGAACGAGGAGACCTGTCCCAATGGAAAGAAAGGTCTGATGTCAAAGGGTGGAGCCGGAGGCTATACCACCTGGGTGGTGGGAGGAGCTTAAGCTTGAAGCCTTCTGATGACTCAACTGTTTCCAGCAGAACTGCTAAGAGTGTGGATAGTGAACTGAATCCATGTTATTAGAATTAGTTTTTCCAGATAAAAGATAAATGTTTATGCAGACTGACAAAACTATACATTTTGCTAAAAGACCTAAATAAAAAATCTATTTGGCACAGAGTGGCCCCAAGGATGAATCGGGAAATTACAGACCAGTGAGCCTCACATCCATCATGGGTAAGCTAATGGAGACTATCCTGAAGGAGAGGCTGGTGGCCCTCCTAGAGGCCAAAGGACTACAGGACAGCAGACAGCATGGCTTCATACGGGGCAGATCCTGCCAAACCAACCTGGTGGAGTTCTATGACTGGGTAACTAGGCAACTGGACAGGGGCCACGCGGTGGATGCCCTGTATCTGGACTTCAGTAAGGCATTCGACTTGGTGCCGCTGGGAAACAAGTTAGTAGGCACAGGGGCAGGTGCAAAGCTGATGAGATGGGTAGGAAACTGGCTTCAGGGAAGGCAACAGAGGGTGGTGGTGGGTGGGGAGCTCTCACACCCAAGGGTAGTGACGAGTGGTGTTCCACAGGACTCGGTGTTGGGACCAGTGTTGTTCGGGATATTCATTGCAGACATATCATTTCACGAGCAAGATCAGTCTGTTTGCTGATGATACCAAGGTAGGAGCAGTGGTGAATGACCTAGGGGAATGGCAGGGGTTGCAGGATGATCTGGCAAAGCTTGAAACCTGGTCAGACACCTGGCAACTGGGGTTTAATGCCAAAAAGTGCAAGGTGCTGCATTTTGGGATGAAGAACCCAAGGATGAGTTACCAGCTAGGGGGAGTGCAGCTAGCCCAGACAGAGGAGGAGAAGGATCTGTGTGTGCTTATTACAGGGTCAATGAACAACTCGGCACAAAGTAGGAAGGCAGCTGCAAAGGCCAACAAAATGCTGGGTTGTATTGCAAGGGGTATATCCTCGAGGAGGTGATTCTGCCACTGTTTAGGTCATTAGTTAGACCGCACCTGGAATACTGCATGCAGTACTGGTGCCCGTATCTGAAGAGGGACATTAAGTTACTGGAGGGAGGTGCAGTGCAGGGCGACAAAGATGATCAAGGGGCTGGGGGACTTATCATACGAGAGGAGGCTGAGGGAGTTGAACATGTACTCACTGGAGGAGAGGAGGGACAGGGGGGACATGATTGAAACCTTTAAGTACATGAAAGGAATAAACAAGACAGGTACAGAGGGGCTGTTCAAAGTAAGGGAGGGGAGGGACACCAGGGGCCATGATACGAGACTGGAGGGAGGAAGGTTCAGGAGGGAGATGAGGAGACACTTTTTTACAGAGAGGGTGGTGGCTGGGTGGAATGAGTTACCTGCAGAAGTGGTATCCAGTAGAACAGTATACTGCCTCAAAAGGGGATGGGACAGGACAGGGGGGAGGGTTAATGAAGGGGAAGGGTGGAAGGGAGGTGCAGCTGCAGAATAAGGGGTGCTAGCTGCACATTCCAGCAGACTTGATAGACCTCTAGGCCTTTATCTGCTGGCAAATTTCATATGTTCGTATGTTCGTACTACTGTAGGTCAGAGATTGAAATAGTTTGTTATTGCATTTTCATCTCAGATCTTTGTATAACAGAGACCAAAATTCTCACAGAAAGACAAACACGGATGATAATAACATGCCAGACAGCAAATTGCTTAGCACTATAAGAGGCAGAGTTGTAGATAAAATAAAAAGTCAGAGAAAACAGCTCAGCCTTGCAGCTGGTTGCAGAAACTCTACAGGTTGAACAGCCAACTGGCAGAGACCATCTACCAGGATATTCAGTTAGTCTATGATGTGAGGACAGCAAAATGAGAGACCAGTCAGGCCATCACCCCATCTCACACCATCACCGCCTCCTGGCAAAGAGAGTAGTAGTGTGTGCCCTCCTGCCCCCCATTTGTTCAGGTAATACACCACACTCTTATTATCTGGCTGTACCAGAACAAATATCCCCAGAACCTAAGTGGCCATAGCCTGAAGACAATGCACAACTGCCCTAATTTCTAGCACATTTATATGAAAGCCTTGCTCCAGTGGAAACCGGGATCCTTGGGACTGGTGAGGACCCAAACAGGTGCCCCACCACTGGTTGGAGGCATCCGTGGCAAGGATTACCTGTAGCAGAGTCTGCAGAAAGGGAAAACCCACAAGAAGGCAATCCCTGCCCTGGCACCATGGCAGGGCATCCCATAAGGGCTGGCAAACAGCAAACAGAATGTCTCATGGCTGTAAAACCTAAACATGCAGTAACTACTGAGGAATCCTCATATGCCAGCGAGCCAAAAGAACTAGTAAAACGGATGTTGCCATGAGCCCCAGTAGGTGGTGGAGCATGATGCAGGGTGGAACCTGGTCACTGCATCCCATTAAGACCACCTAGGCCACTAAGGCTGCTGGTCCATCATCTGGGAGGAAGGCTATTGACTGGACTGTGCCCAGCACTGCCCCTACAGTATGTACTGCAGCCTCTGACAAGAAACCACAAGAACAGGTTACCAACTTGTTATTGTAGTTCTATGAGTGGTATATGGTTCACATCCACACTCTGGCAGTTTCACTGGAATGTGGTGACTGGCCAGAATGTCTTTAAGCTCCTTCCATCACCTGGGCAAATATATCCCCTGACTCTGCCCTGGGATGTCAGATTTATCTTTCTGCTGGAAGAACAGGTCACCTCCTTCGTGCTCCACTTAGGATTTTTTTCTGTGCCATTGGCAAACCTTTCCTTTTCAAGTTTTTGAAGTTATTAACAGAAATTTAGGAGTTGTTGGCCCGATAAAGATCTCAATGGCCCATCCAGTCTGCCCATTTTCCCTGCCTACTGTATTTAAGTGTAGTTTCATGGTTCTTTCAACTCGGTCTCTGGACCAATGATGGAATACAAGAAACCAGGATTTAACTTATGTGTTCTGTGCTGTCAGAATATGTCAGTCACTGATCCGCATGGCATCTGCGTGTACTGTCTGGGTGGGCAACATGATGTGGCCAGTTGCGGCCTATGCCTATCCATACTTTGAGTCTCTCGAGGACAGGAAGCTCCAGCTCGCGCTGGGTCAGCCTTTGGAATGGGAACTGAAGGACTGTCCTAAGGGTGGCAAAAAGGCCTTGGCTGTGGATAGGTCTGCTGCTCAACTTGCAGCCCTTGCTAGTGTGTGGATAGTGAACTATATCAACGCTCCTAGAACAGGTTTTGCTACTTTCACCAGCACCCCCAAGTTGGCTAGCGTTTGCCTAGTGCAGTGCATGCTGTACTCCACCATGGCTGCTTAAGCTCCCTTCAGAGGCCAGTCATCGAGGTAAGGGAGACAAAGCTTTTCCCACTACAGAGATGCAGCTACCACTGCAAACTATTTGGTAGACATTCAGCTCTGAATACAACCTAAAGGAATGGTAATGTTTCCCTTCCAGACACAACCTAAGGAACTGCTGTGGCACCTCACGACTTTTTTTGTGCAGGCTGGCATCCTGCACATCTAAAGTGCACAGGCAATCCCCAACTGAAAAGAGGGAGTCAAGAGACAGCATGCACAACATTTTGTATGCCACACGTTCATTTAGTCCTCAGGTCCTCAGAGATCCAGGACCGGCTGGAAGCCCTTGTTTTCTTAGGTGCCAGGAAGTACCTGGAGTAGACACCAGTTCATTTTTGATGGGGAATCTGACTGAATGGCTTTTTTGTGCATCAGTGCCCACACCTCCTTTCTTGTGACACTAAGCAGGGTTTTATTTAACTCTAAAAATTGATTAGCGTTTTGCTCATAAAAGTTCTAAAACATTGTGAAAATGAATAGCACTTGCCTCACTGTGTTTAATAAACATAACACTTCTAGAAAACCTATATAAATACTTTCTGAACAGTTAGTATCGTCCCAAGGAAAAAAACTGCTAATCAATTATTTAAAACCCTGCTAAGGCTGACACACTAATTCTGGGGCGTATACATGCTGGCTGATGCCCAAGTCCCATCTGTGTCCGACACTCAGAGGACATCTACAGAAAGCCTAAGTGCCTGGAACTGTAACCACTCAGGGACTAGGCGGTCAGGCACAGGAACTGCAGGTCTGAGCCCCCGACTTTCCCCATGGACCTCAAGAGGCCTGATCTAACTGGAAGCAGCCATGGAGGTCTGCTGGAGACACTGAAGCTCCTGGTATCAGAACTGGCTTGGCCAATCTGGTGCAGTCAGGATCACAGACACCCTGTCCATCCACAGCCGATATTGTCGAGGACCACCTTAACAACAAGAAGAACTGAGGGAAGGCATGCAGGAGGTCCTGAGCCTAGGAAGAGTGTGTTCCCCAGAAGGGTGCACTGCTAAGGGAAACGTATAGCACAATCTCAACTTCCTGTTCTCCAAGGAAGAAAATACATCCACTGACTCTGTTCCCCACAACGAGAACACCTGGGGCACCATCCAGGTGCAGGGACCACTCATGCAGTGTTGTCTCCCACACAACAGAGAGTCCTCCAACTGGTTTTTCATCCCTGCGACATGAATCACACCAGGTCTGCCTGCAGGTAATGAGCCATGGACCACATCTGGAGCTCCTCCAGACACAGTGGAAGGAGTGGGTGCCACCGTTTGTGTTGTCTGTGTTGATCTGGACAACCTGACCTCGAACCAGCAATGCAAACTCTGCCAGCACCAGGCAAGCTGCACAAAGTTCCAACAGGCTGATGTGAAGCTGAGTATCACCAGGCAACCAGTACCCATGCAATCTGTAATCCAGCAGATCTGCTTTACTGCCCACTTGTGAAGCATACGTCATCAAGATGAACAAAGGCCCCAGCCAGACAAATGGAATGCTCTCTGACAGGTTGTAAGGAAAGAACCACCAGCTAATGGTGCCCTGTATCAGTTGGGTCTCCAGGATCAGTGGTTCAGGTTTATGTGAGATTGGACCACTGATTCGGTCGACCCCGTGTTAAAAATTGAACAATCCTCATCGTGAGACTAGGCTTTGTTCTCGGTCGTATGGATCAGATGTCTGTGGTTCTGGATACTGTTGGAGGAGGTCCAAAAGAGACCTACCTGCTGATTGAGGATGACAATCAGGGTTCCTTACTGGGGTTGCCTTCCCTATACAGCTATTGGAGAGCAGACCTGTTCCTTTCAGCAAAAGAAAAGGACCCGAGTGCACTGGGGGTGAAGCTAGAGGACCACATGGTTGTGTGGTAAGAGTCAAACCTGAAGACTGTACCAGTGACCAAGCATACTCAGTGGAAGACTGCCTAAGTAGGAGCAGTGAACTGAATGTAGGTGGTTCCAATCATTGTACTACTGGATAATGCTGTGCTAGTTTCTATATACGATTTGCACATTACCCAGTAGAGACTGACACTGCCCCTAAGGTCTTTCTCCATAGGCCACACTAGCAAGCAGTTAAAACACAAAATGTCATGTACTGCTACAATAACACAACTCAGTGCTAGCCTGGAGTGACTAGGTATCATGAATTTTGCCCTGAAGATTAACAGACTACACTTACTCTAATGGCTAGATCTGCTACTGTTTAGATATTCAACAAAATGCTTAATGGGGAACTCCCATATATTATTTATTTATTGTTTATTTATTTACGAGTTTTACCAGCAATATTTGTCACTATGAAGTATTTTTCAGCAATGTTTTTCTGTCAAAAATATTAATATACCCATTTTTTCTTGTCATATTCTTTCATTCCTGACTGAAGATACAGGATTTCAAAGTTGCTCTCGCTCCAGTGCTATGCCCACAATGAAAAAATGAAATATCTTCGTGTGATGCTGTGCTGCTTACCATCAGAAACGTGGTAATACCATCTAATTACATCCACAGTATGAAACTAGTATGTAGATTCAACAGATAACCTCAGTGGAAGATTTTTAAAAACTGCAACTGATGGCCATATTTAATGAGTTTCTTCATTAATTTACAATTTAGCTATAAAAGCAGTTGTAAAAGGATCTGAGAAAATTAAAAATACACAGAGGATGAATCTGAGAATGTCAGAAATACAATACAGCTAAAAAACTATATGATGACTTTTGTCACTTTCAAATACTTCTGCTTTAATTGTGGGACTGGTCCAGATGTAAACTTCTCAGACACTATACCAGGGTAACAGAATGGTATGAAACTGTGCCATGGCATGACACTGAATCAGGAACATGGCAAAATGCCAAGCTGTGGTCTGGTCACTTACACAGAAACACAAAATCTGATGGCAGAAAAGGACCGCTCGAATACTCAGTCTGCCCAGCTGTTCCCTGCCTATTTCTGTCTCCACTGACCCTATCTGGTCTCTGTCAACCCTTCTGCCTCTCTGTCTCTAATGCACCCCAAATTTCTATCCCATTCATGCTTGAAGCCCCTCACTGTTCAAGCCTTCACCACTTCTGTTGGCATTCTATTCCACGTGTCCCTACCCTTTTAGCGCAGAAATATTTCCTCACATCAGTCTTAAATTTCCCCCACCCCACCCCAAAACTCAGCTTCACCGCATGCCCACTGGTCCTGGTGTTGGTTCTCACTTGAGAGAGACTTCCCACTTGTATCTTGTTCACTCCTTTGAGGTACTTGTGGGTCTCTCCCTCGCTTCCCCAGTGAATATGTTAGGATCCCTCTGTCTTTCCTCATTGGGTTTCTCATGCAAACCATGCACCATTTTAGATGCCCTCCTCTGAAGCGACTCTGCCCTGTCAATGTCCTTTCCAAGTGTGATCTCCAAAACTGAACACAGTGCTCCAGGTGTGGCTGCACCAGTGAGGGATATAATGGCAACACCACCTCCCTCTTCCTGCTGGAGATATTCATTCTTATGCAACCCAGCATCCCTCCAGCCCTACCCAATGCCTTGTCGTACTGCCCTGCCAACTCGAAATCAGATATGAATCCTGAAATCCCTTTCCTGTCTAATTACTGTTCGTACCGCCCCCAATCCCATACTCAGCACTGGGGTTTCTATGCCCCAGGTGCATTATTCTGCACTTTTTTGGCAATGAACCCCAGCAGCCATGTTTATAACCATTCCTCAAGTTTCTCAAGATCTTTGCACATTTTTCCACCCCTTCCTGGGCATTAACCTTAATGCAGATTTTAGTGTCATCTGCAAAAAAGGCATGCCATTCCTTCCAGCTCTTCCACAATGTCCCCTGTGAAGATGTGAAGATACACAGAGCAGAATGCCACTAGGGATACTGATCAACAGACATACTATGAGCTGGAGAATTTATTTTCGAGGGTATCTACAAAGAACATGCACCAGGCTACGATCATGGATCTTCATAAGAATCAGCATCCTTGATCCCGCTACACAGCGAGCCTCAGTCTGCATGCATCAAGTGAAACACACTACAACACAAATTTTTAAATAACAGCACACTTTAAATAAAGCTGTAAGCCAAATGTGCATTTTTAACAGTTTCACAGTGAAGTATACAAGCACAACCACCATTTAAACTCCACTGCCCTAGTCTCTCACACTCCTAACAGTACAGTCCCTCATAACTCCCTACTGACATTACAATCACTACTTGATGGCACACTCCACTAAACTCCACTGCCATAGTTCCTCGCACAGCAAACAGGCCCTCACAGGTCCTACTGACATTACAAACAGTAACTGACATCACACTCCCTACGATCGCCAAGCTCGCACAGATGCATATCCTGTAAAAATGCATAAAAAACTGATGCCCCGAGGGTATGTGTTTAAGCGGGTTTGACCGTACTGAAGAGAACTGGTCCCAGTACTGAGACCTGTACTGTCTCAGTGGTCATACTCCCCACCTTGGGATGAGTGTCATCAACCAATACCCTGCCTCCAATTCTTTAACCAGTTTCTAACCCACTTTACCACAATGGTTCTCACTCCTAGGATGGTCAACTTACTAATCAGCCTTTTATGCGGCACAGTGTCAAAGGCCTTACTGAAGTCAAAACAGGGCCATACCCATGGCCCTCCCCTGATCAATTTCCCTGGTCATCAAGTCAAAGAAATCTACTGGATTAGTTTGGTATGACCTCCCCCTCTTGAATCCCCATTGCCTGAGATCTTGTAACCCACTGGGTTTAAGATGCTCCATCAGTCTTTCTTTCAGCAATGTTTCCATCAATTTCCCCACCACTGAAGTAAGACCGACTGACCGACCTATAGTTGCTAGCCTCCTTCATGCTGCTGCTCTCATATAGAGTGATGTCAGCCCTTTTCCTGTACTCCGGAACCACTCCTGTTTCTAGTGATTTATTGAACAAGGCTGTCAGTGGAGCAGCTAGTATCTCCTTGAGCTCATTTAATACCCTAGGGTGAATTTCATCTGGTCCCATAGCCTTGTCCATCTTCAGTGCTGCAAGTCCTTTCGATACACTTTCCTCTGAAAATAGACCTGCGTCCACCCTCCCCACCCCATTTCCATTTTTCCCTGCTGGTCCATCCTCTCCACCCTCCATTGAGAAGACTGAGCAGACATATCCGTTTTAAGAGGTCAGCTTTTTCTTGGTCCCGTTCTGCACCGTCTCCCCTTTCCACTCTTCCAATTCTTACTATCCCTACACCCTTGCTTTACTCTTCTCACTTATGCACCTAAAGAAAGTTTTATACCCTGTAGCAATCCCTTTGGTAATCCTTTTCTCCGTCTGCACCTTTGCTCCCCTCACCTCCTGGCTAGGTCTTGCTGCCCCAGACAGTGTGGAATTTATGCAAATGACAGAACATGGAATACTGTTTAAATTTCTTCCTCTAGGTGAGGCTGCATTCTGTTGCCCAACATCAGATCTTTTTCTCCACCTGAACTACCTAGTTGCCCCAAAGAGCTCTCCTCAGCTGACTCCAGTTTGTTTTATTTTCCATTTTTCAGTACATTTCATTTTTGTTGTTAATCTCTCCCTCTCATTTCTCCCTTCTGTAAGTAAAGCACTTTATTATTGATTACATGTTACTGTCTCTCCAGTTCCTTGTGATCCCAGGAATCTGAGATCAACTTCCGTTTCTGGTCTCCTATTTGGCAGTTTAGTTACTGCATTGTTGCTTGGTTTTAAACAAAACTATTTTCACCCTCTCAGCATTATGTCATTGGGCCCAGTTTTATGTGCTCATTGCGATCTCCTCCTTGGGTTTTGTTAGTGGTCCTTCTGCACCAGAGGATCAAACTGCACAGTTCTGTTCTTGCCTATAGGAGTGATTAAATATAAAAATAAGTAGGTGAAAACAGAGTGCTGCTTTCATATTGTGGTAATTTGTTCCTTTTGCCGATTGGACCACAATTTTTGTTCTTGTGGTCACTTTTGGTAACCTGTTTTTTTCTGGGGGTTGCCTTTGGTTAGACAGACACACCCATAAGAGAGTTAAGACCGACTGGATTTAAATTGGTGAAGTGTAGACTCCTGGCGAGGCAAGTCTGCCGCGAGCTGTGTACTGGGTGCCTGTTCTTTATGATAAAATCCATGTCTGATGCAAAGTGTGCTCCTGTTTTTGTAAAAAAAAAAAAAAAAAAAAAAAAAAACATTGCCCTCTCTGGGGGACATGACCAAAAGCTTGACAAATGATGCAGGTACTTTTGTAGTGTCTGTTCTCCCTATGGTTTCTGAGTTCCAGGAACCACGATGTTATTACTAACAGAAAGAAGGGAAACTGACTGGACCTGATGGTTCCACTGAACAGAACTTTGGTTCCCCTCTTCGGGGAGCAAAACATTTGCCCTCATACTACGCTTTCGTGAGGCAGCTAACAAGTTGCTGCAGACCCCCCTTCACATCTGGGGTCAACAAAAGATTGAAAGAAGTACCAGCTGGATGGGTGTAACGCAGACTACCACTACTCTCATCAAAGCCATGAAGGGGTGGTACAAGCAGACCCTGCGACAAGACAAAGGTCCCCCTCTCTACTCAGAGAAAGATTCCAGAGAACTGGTCAGCATGGGGAAGAAGGTGTATACTTCTGCTTCTCTGTCATGGAGACAGCCAGCATACACAGTCTGCACTGCTCAGAATCAGAAAGCCTTTGCTTGGCCTGGTGGCGCTGAGGGTTGAGGTGTTGGATGCACACCTCATGCCATGCTGGTGACCCAGGTTCGGAAGGCGACCAGGCCACCAGTGGGTCAGCAGGGGAGAGAGGACTGAGCGTCCCACAACAGTTCCTCCTCTCGGGGCGGTGGGCACGGTGTCCCGCTCTATGGCTGCTACCTGGTGAAGGATAGGGGCAGTGTTGGATAATGGGAGATGCAAGAATGTGGCATAGGGACACGTGCGCCTCCATGTATGCACGTTCTCGGCCGTGGGGGCAAGTGTTACCAGAAAAACAGAAAAATCGACTGCGGCTTAATTAAGCCCCACAGTGCTCCAGTGTCGTGGCTTCACAGCATTCTTGGGCCCGCTCCAGATAACGCTCAGGAGGACGGCCCTCACTCCTTCTGCCCCGCCATGGGGGGTAATCCATGGGGGAAATCACAGGGCCCAAGGTGCTGGGGTGGCATAGCAGCTGAGAGTGACTAGCAGAAGGGTGGAAGCATGCCGTCAGGTCACAGGAGGAAAAAATAGCATACAGAAAAAGAACCAGAAAGCCTTATGGAACTGTATTCTAGCTCTGAGCAACAAGGCTTGGAGTACCTGCCGCATCCAGAGTCGTGGCATAGCTTTTCTCTGGGGAGGCTTGCTTGCTAAGGATCACCAGTCTGTCACAGGATACCCAGACAACAGTAACACTGGGAAGATGGCCTTCATTTCCTACAAGCCTCAGAAAGGGAGGCAGAGATGGGGGTTATTTTTTCCTCAGATTTTCATTCCCTTGCCCATGCCCTATAATTACTCTCTCATGAGAAGTCACTTTATGGACAGGGGCAGAAGAGCTTCTAAACAGGCTGAGTCAACTACAGCTCCCAAGGCTCAACCTGAACATAAACCTTGATGAATCAATCCAGGTTGTCAACTTATTACTCACAGGAAGGAGGACTGGTTCGCTTCTTCCAATAATGGAAATTCATCACCACGGACAAGTAGGTATGGGAAGTAGTGAGTCAGTGGCTCACAATTCAGTCTCAAAACTTTAAACCTCTCACCCCCAACAGAACAGGCACTGTAGAAATTTGAGATCAAAAAGTTGCTGTAGGCAAATGCAGCGGGGTGAATTCCCTCTTCTCAGTAGGTAAAGGGGCCTTTATTTAAGGTACCATCTCACTCTCAAGAAGAATGGGGAGTGGTGACCCATTTTTGGACCTCAGGTTTCTCAACAAACACCTAAACAAATAAACAAAAAAAAAGGAAACCTTCAAAACGATCACACTATCTAAAGTAAAACCGTCTCTGCAGCTGGGAGACCGGATAGGATCCCTAGACCTGAAAGGTGCATATTTTCACATCCTAATCAGATCCAGTCATGGGAAATATCTAAATTTCAGGTTACCTTCTAGTCATTACAAGTTCACAGTTCTTCCCTTTGATTTCTCACCTGCTCCCAGAGTGCGCACAAAGTGCTTTGCCGTATAGTAGCACATCTCAGAAGGCAAGGAGGGCCGTCTTTCTCCCTGCCTGGACAATCGACTGCTCACAGTAAAGTCACACCAGCAGGTAGAGGATTCCCTGCTGCTATCTTAGAGCACCTTGGAGACACTGGGATTCCTCATAGGTACTCAAAAGCCCAAATGGAACCAGTGCAGATTCTGGAATTCATAGGACCAGTGCTAGCTGCCATCCAGTGCAAGGCATTCCCATCTCAGAAAGGATTGAAAGCCTTCTAGATCTGGCAGATTCCTCCATCCTAGGCCAGCAAACTCTAGCATGGCATTTCCTTCAGCTGTGGTGCCAGGAGCCACATTCCAGATGGTGGACATCCGGTACCACTTAAGGGCCCACTGGTCCCAAAAGAATCATCCTCTTCCAAGGGTGGTACCTGTGATGAAATACCTCCTGCAAGCTCTGGACTGGAGGATAGAAATGGACAACCTATAGGCCAGCAGGGCACAGGACCCAAGGCTGCATGGATTCACAGTGGGAAGGTCATGTCCGACGAATCTAATAGATGTCTTTGACTGGGTGACCAAAGTAGTAGACCAGGGAGAGGCTGTGAACATGGCCTACCTAGACTTTGGCAAGGCATCTGACACAGTCCCACACAAAAGATTAATAGTCAAATTAACCAGCCTGGGAGTGGGTCCCAGGGTGGTAGCTTGGGTAAAACATGGCTGCACAACAGGACACAGAAGGTAATTGTAAATGGAGTCCACTGAAGAAAGAGGGGTTACTAGTGGGTACCGTAGGGTTCAGTATTGGGTCCAGTCCTTTTTAATGTCTTCATCAGTGACATTGCAGAGGGACTGGAAGGAAAAGTATGCCTTTTGCAGATGACACAAAGATCTGCAACAGGGTTAATACACAAGGAGGCGTGGAAAGGATGAGAAGAGACTTGGCAAGGTTGGAGGAATGGTCAGAAGTATGGCAGCTAGGATTCAATGCAAAGAAGTGCAAAATAATGCACCTGGGAAACAAGAACCCAGGGGAAGAATACACAATGGGGGGTAATAACAACAACAAAAAGGAAGGGACCTGGGGGTAATCATATCAGATGACCTTAAGGTTAGCAAGCAATGTGAGAAGGCAGTAGGGAGGGTCTGGGGGTATACTGGGATGCATAGGGAGAGGAATCAGCAGCAGAAAACAGGAAGTTGTTATCCCTCTGTACAGACAGTTTGTGAGACCCCATCTGGAGTCTGGGTCCAGTTCTGGAGACCCCATCTCCGCAAGGACATAGACAGGATAGAGGCAGTCCAGAGGAGGGCAACTAAAATGGTGCAGGGTCTGCAAGAGAAGCCGCATGAGGAGAGACAAAAGGAGCTTAATATGTATACCCTTGAGGAAAGAAGGGAGAGGGGGGACATGACAGAAACTTTTAAGTACCTCAGTGGAATCAACAAAGTCCAAGAGGGTAGCATCTTTTAGAAAAAGAGACATGCAAGAACAAGGAAACACAATTTAAAGATAGAAGGGGTGGTTCAGGGCAATGTGAGGAAGTATTATTTCACAGAGAGGGTAGTGGATGCATGGAACAGCCTTCCTGAGGAGGTTGTGGGGTCTAAAACTGTGGGAGAATTCAAGAATGCATGGGACAGACATAAGGCAATTCTTGTGACGGGTAGGAAGAAATAGGCTGTTGGTTAACTAGGATCTGTGGCCTATCCTGTAGGTAGGGAAATGGGCAGACTAGATGGGCCAAGCGGTCCTTATCTGCCGTCAAAGTCTATGTTTCTATGTTACGTAATTTCAAAGCTTAAAATAGGCATTCCTGGGGTACACAGATCATCCTATATAGAGATAGTATAGCATTATGCCTGTGTACTGTTTCCCCTAGGCTGATGAAAGGACAATTTTAAAGAAAAATCTTTTATTGTTGGGGCAGATCATATTAAAATCAATGCTTTTAAAAATGTCAGTTTTCCATTTCCCAAGCCCCTTAGGTTTGTGTAACCCCCAACCCAAGGAAATCTTAGATGTGCTTCTGGCTCACTTGAGATTACACAAAAATTTCCAGAAGTGCAGGTCTCCAGTTGACTATAGTAGGGTGGGGGCTGAGTGCGTCTTTCTCTGTCTGACTCTGTTCATTGCCCTGTGGGTGGTGGCGACAGTGTGGTGAGGTGCATGATGATGTCAGCTATTGTGTGTGCAGAGATAGGACTGCACGATTGAGCATTTGCTGTTGTGATGTCCTCTGGTTTGGTTGGGGGGGGGGGGCCAGAAAGAGGAAGAGAGGAGGCCATGGTACAAAACAATGGGGGGAAGGGGGACTCACTGTGTGTGATGGCATTGCAGTCTTTTTTTCTGCTGTGGAGCTGGAAGCAATGTGGGAACAGGATAAATGTGCAATAGTCAGAGTATTTCTTGGCTTACACAGTTTCCTGAACAGGTGATCAAAATTTACCATTCTAATTGAGGGCTAGTGCAACATCTGCAGGCTAGTGCAATTTTGAATCAACTTGCCCTGCTGGCTAGTGCAAAAAAAGGTTAAGGCTGACCCCTGACTAAACCATATGGATTTCACAGAAATTATAATTTCTGTTGCAGTATTCAGTAGAAGTGAAATTCTGCCATTATGAGCAGTTCCACTGCAGACACCAGCAGGTGGTGAAATAAGAGCAGACCAGACAAAGAATCATCTAACTTGAGTACTGCAATACAACTACTGGAAAAGGGCATAATTACCCACCAGTCCATAATCCTACCAAAATATACATGTTCAAGCTGAAATATACAGTTAGAAAATGAATAAAGGATATTGATATGACCATCATGACTAGCACTGTAGATGTAAGGACTGCCTTCTGTTTTGTGCACCGTGAGGCAATGTATAGACTTGCTGTGCCCCTAGAGAAAACAGAGAAATACAACACGTCAGAGCTATGTTCTTCAGTCAGCACTTGGAGTGCACCCCTGCTCTAGCGTCTTAAAATTTCTCAGTATTCTTTTTATAAAATTAAAATGTTATTAACTTCATATAAATTAACATAAAAACTGTGTGTTACAGGTGTCTGAGAAAAACCATGGTCTCAAAAACCTTGTAGAGATCATAACCATGTTTTTTCTACTGAAAGACTAGAAGCCTAATATCAGCAGATAACTTTAATGGAACATGTATAAAGTTACAAACAAAATGGAACAGCTCACCCACAAAATTAGGTCCATCAGCACAGTCTGGAGACTGGCATTGTACAGCCATATACTGGCCACTTCTGGGTTCAGCTCCCACTAGTGTGAGGGAGGTTGTTTATTTTTATCTGAACACTTGTACAGAATGAAAACCAATACTCGGCAGGGGATGGACTACATAAGCATCAAAGCTACTACACAGCTAATTTGTGATGCTCCGATGTCGACCACTTAGTCGATACGTGAGCGCGTAATTCACCTAAGCAGTTTGGCATGCTCAGTGAGTGTTATGGGTACCACCGGTTTGTTGTTTTTGCTGGCAGCTGATATGGATAAAACAAATTACAAGGCAGTAGCTTTGATGCTTAGGTAGTCTGTCCACCCGCCAGGCGATGGGGCTGGAGGGAGTGGGGACTGGTATGAAATGGGGCCTGCTGGGTAGACAGGAGATAAACTACTAACCAAACAAACAAAAAACAACAAAAAAAATGCTTTCCCTTGTAAACACCACAGAAATAAACTCTACCCAACAGCACACTGTATCAGTTCTCCTTCGGTTTAAACCTGATTAGCTTACATTAGCACCGTCACTGCAAAATGCAGAGGTCTAATGGTTTAGATGTAGTTCAGAACTAAAATAGTAAAGCTCAGTATTATGGATACCTACTTTTAAGGTAGGGTCTCCATTAGGCAAGAAATAAGGCACAACACAGGGGGCATTATGCTGTGTTAATGTCCGAGCAGTGGGTTGAATCTGAAAGGGCAAGGGAGTTCACCCACCATGAGCTACAGTGACATAGCATATTGCCTTTGATGGGAATGCCATATACAATGTTTACTAAATTATATTTCAGCAGTGTTAATAGTGTTGTAATTTGGTGCTATATGTTTAAATGCATTAAGCTAGGTGTGGTTGCACTGCAAGGAGTTTTTTTTTCCTTTTCTTTTTGTCCAGAAAATAAGATGCTCAAGAACAAGGTGACATGCAATGAAGCTGGAGGGGGCAGACTCAGGAGAGACGTGAGGAAGTACTTCTTCACAGAAGGAGTGGTGGATGCCTGGGACGGCCTTCCAGGGAGGTGTTGGGGGTGAAAACAGTGGTGGGGTTCAAGAATGCATGAGATAGGCATAAGGAAACCCTGGTAGAAAAGAAAGGGGGGGAAGCAGCTGGAAATTAAGTAGAGTCTTCAGTAATACTGTAGGCAGGGAAAAACTGGCAGACTGGGTCGGTCAAATCCTAATCTGCAATTAAACTCTATGCTTCTAAGAAGTGTTTATTTTGTTTGCACAGTTACAGTTGATCCTGTTTTTAAGCAGGTATTCCTAACTTTTATCTTCTTGCACGTCCCATGTGAACTATGAGGCTAAGCTGAAAGTCTGGGCTGTGGTTCCTGTACTTTCCATGTTATCCGAGTCAGATCTGGAAGCCTAGGCTGTTGATTAGATGTTTTTTTTAGCTGCGCTACTGCACATGCCCAGAACCATGGCTTTATTTTTCAGACAGAAAAGCTCCATTTAACATTTCACTTATTTTGCAGTGGTCAGGATACTTGCCACATATCAGGAATTATTTTAGCTGCTATGTCTTACAAAACCCAATCTCATACATGCAAGAGTTTACAGGCGCTTTGGAACCATATTGAGGTGGGCATGAGTGGGAGCAGTAGTCTGCTCAGGATTTACTCAAGTAAATGATGACAATATCACCAACACAATGCTAAATGTTCAAGTGGCTCTTTTTGTAAGAAATCTACTAAATCAGACTGCTGCAGGTATCACTTTTACATGGGACATAAAAAAAAAAAAATCAGCTAAAATCTGAGGGCTTAAAACAACTGAATGAGGTGCTTCTATGTTGGTGTTACTCAAGTTATTGGTTTTAATTTTAAACTAGACATGGGTAACCTGTTTTAAAAAATAATTCAATAATAATGAGTTTAAGGTACTATTGCCCTCTCCCCCCACCCGTTTATTAAAACGGGTACAACACTGACTTTGAATGGCTGAGAGTGTCCCTTTAAGTCAGTCTTGTTGAACACTCAGCGATAAAGTGGAACAAAAGCACACAGTAGTGAACAACTCTCTACCCAGACAGCAGGCCCAGTGGCACATTTGCACTGTCACCTGGGATATCAGGGTATGCCTGTTGAGGCTGGCTGGGGGAATGCATGTCATGGAGGCAAGACTCTCGACTCCCAGCAGGGAGACCAGGGCATTCAAACCCCCTACTGGCAGATTATGGAGTAGCACTAGTGTCAACTGTTTATGTAGCTTCTTGTCTGCTGTCCCAGATGGAGGAAGCATGCTCCTGTGACAGTCCTGACCGTCACGGTGGGGGGGAGGGGAGGCAGGATTAAATAATGCAAAAAAAACACTCCATACCTTGACAACACGAATGGGAGTTTTGGGATTGTTCTTATCCAGATAGTTAATATAACCAGAAAGAGAAATGCTCAACAAGTAGTTCTTCTGCCACAAGCATCCCAGCTGTTGATCCATTACATCTGACCCCAAGGTAAATGTGGTAACTGCCGTATTAGCCCCAACATCCCAGATTTTAACTGTCTTGTCTCCAGAAGCCGAGAGAAGGGATGTGCTATCGGGACTCCAGCTAACCTGTAATAAAAGAGAAATACAAGTTTCATTAATGATCTTTACTAGCATACATCTGATACAGTATATATAAATATACATTGTGTTTGAACTTTGCTTCCATTTTTGACATGCCTAGTTAGCCTTCCTCATCTTCATACTTATACCAGCCCCACTACCTCTGCTCAAGGTTATCCCATTTTCCAAGGTACTGCCTTAAAGGGGACATACAATTTTTATAGAAAAATACATTCTGTGCTAAGCTTTCAGAAAATATGGTAGTCTGTTGCGTAGTTCACCACCTAAACTGTGCCACAGTGCCACCAGGGAGCTGCCACCTTCCCTTTTGCATATTCAGCAATATCATCAGGGTGAGGTTACGTCTCATCATGACAACACTGACACTGTATTGCAATAGTAAAGTGACAACCTGCATCAGGTAACAGTAAATGCAAACAATAGTTAAATCTGATACAGTATTCTAGTCTGTTTTATTTATTGAAATGTTTCACCAGGAGGGCACACTGAACAACAAGTTGCTCGTCTCACGGTGCGACCTTTGGCAATTGTTTGTAAATGTCTGTTTTTTAACTTTATGGAACAAAATTAACTACCATTGTGATAGAAACACAGGGTAAGTGTATAACTTTGAGGTCAGGAAATCAATGACCTAATCAAACAGTGCACACAATTCTGAATGTAAAAACAGCAGGAAATGTAGGTATTTCAAACATTCAAAGCAAACAGATTTTGGATCATTAGAACACGAATGCAATCAGCACTTTAACAGTCCAATCTTAACAGCTTTTAAAAGTTACCCACCTGCTTGAAGTAGAAGTTCACCATAAAAACACTGTAAAAAATAAAACACTGGCTAATTGACCCTATCAAAGTAAATTCATGCAAATAAAGCAAATGACCATGTAGGGCCATGGGTCGCTTCTACAGGTTGTAAAATGGACAGACTAGATGGGCCTGGCAGGCCTCATCTGTCGACAGTTTCTATGTATCTATGCATCTGAGATGGGGCTGCATAGTGCGTACATACTGTACACACAGCCAGCATGTAGATGTCCACTGGCAGTCTTTGTGCTATGCACAAATGGAAGGTGAGCAACAGGGTAGGTGGTCAAAAATAAAGAGTCCGAGTAGGCAATCTTTTTCAAATAATTCTTCTTGGCTTTACTGTGGTATAAACATCAACAACAAGTGAAAAACACACCTTACCCAGTCCAACAGCCAGCTACACTAACCCCAGCGCATCGCTGTAAGGCTTCCTCAGTTATTTTTGACCAACTCTGTTGCTCACCTTCCATTTATACATAGCACAAAGGCTGCCTGTGATTTAATCTGATCCATGCTTTGATTATTTAGGTGTAGCACCACCTATTTTGTTCACAGAGCGCTGTTTTTACTTACCTAGCAGGAATATGTAGATGTCCACTCTACTGTTAGTAAGGTAACCAAAAAAAAAAAAAGGCACTTTTATTTCTAAGCTTCCACTGCAGCTACATCACAGAAACAGCTTTAGTAACCCCACAAGCATTCAAATGAAAGCTGTGGGTGAGTGGAGGTGGGGAGGTGGTACAAACAAGGATGGAAAGAATGGGAGAGATTTTGGTAAAGTATGGGGTGGTTAAATGACTAGTTCATGTTCTCAGTAAGGCTGGCAACAGGATTCATGCCTTGGTCTCCATGTTCACAGTTCTGTGCACTAGTACCTGGTACAGTATTGTACTGGACCTGGTACTCACTAATAGGACAGTGTTGCAGATGTCAAGGTGGGAGGCCACCTGTGGACAAGCAATCACTGTACAGTGTGGTTTAAAGTGAGGATGACTGCTGATTCAAACCACACAAGGGTGAGGGTCCTGGACTTCAGGAGGGCAGATTTTATAAAGATGGGTAAATGCCTCAGGGATGGCCTAGTTTGTGGGGAGGGTAACCTGGGTGGGGTGGAGGAACAGTGAGTGAAGCTAAAAGGGAGCACAGTGAAAGCAATAAACCTCTGCATCAAGCAACTGAGCAAAGGCAAGAGGAAAAAGGGGCCGCTATGGTTCTTGAAAGAGGTGGCTAAAAAGGTAAAGGCTAAAAGGGTAGCATTCAGAAGATAAGGAGACAGAGGGAGGAGGATATGAGGGGTACTATGGGAAACAGGGAAAGCAAACACAAGCTGAAGAGAGAACAGCTCAGGCAATAATGAAATGGGACAAGGCATTTTTAGGTATGTAAGTGAAGAGAGGAAGACCATGGGAGGAATAGTAAGGTTAAAAAGGGAAGGGGGTGGGGAATGCGCAGAGGGAAACCAGGAAAAAGCAGACATCCTGAACAAATGCGTTTGTTCAGTGTTCAGAGAGGAAGGGGAAGGGGCCACAAAATAAAGTAATATGAGCTTTGGAAGGAGAGAAGTGGACACAAGTTCTTTTTCAGAGGAGAGAGTCCTGAAGGGACTCGCTAATCTGAAAGCAGACAAAATAATGGGGTCATATGTGGTGTATCCAAGGGAACTGAGGGAGCTCATGGAGGTACTGGCTGCACCCCTGGCAGGATTCACACCTTGGTCTCTATGTTTACAGTTCTGTGTCAATGTAAAAAAGTGTAAAATCATGCACTTAGGGTGCAGAAACACAGGGTTGGAGTACAAAATGGGGGTGTAGTATTAACGATCACCAATCAGGAAAGAAACTTGGGGGTAATCTTATCCGATGACCTAAAGGTGGTAAGACAGTGTGACATAACAGTGGGGAGAGCTAGTGGGATGCTAGGGTGCACAGGGAAGGGTATCACCAGCAGAAAAAGAGGTGGTGTTACCAGATCACTGGCAAGACCTCACCTAGAGTACTGTGTCCAGTTCTGGAGAGCACATCTCTGGAAGAACAAAGAGCAGAGGTGGTCCCGAGGAGGGCAACTACAGTAAAATGGTGTAGTGTCTGCATCAAAAGCCCTATGAGAAGAGACTAAAGGACCTCAATATGTACACCGTGGAAGAAAGAAAGAAAGGGGCGGGGGGATATGATACAACTTTTCAAATTCCTCACAGGTATAAAAGTTCAAGAGTGAAGCATTTAAACAAAAAAAAAAAAAAAAGGTTGCTCAAGACCAAGGGGACATGGATTGAAGCTGGAGAGGGGTAGACTCAGGGAAGATGTGAATAAGTAGTTCTTCACAGAAAGAGTGGTGGATGCCTGGAACAACATCCCAGCGGAGGTGGTGGGGGCTAAAATTGTAATGGGATTCAAGAAGGCCTGGGATAGGCATAGGGGACCCTTAGTTTTAATTGCATGGTTTTAATGTTTGATTGGAGAATGAAAATTTATGTACAGACACCTTGGTTTAAGAAAGGCGCATCTAAAGAAATAAAGTTTGATTGATCTGATTAGTGGTAAGGAAAGGGAGGGTAAAGCTGGAGATCAAATAGGGTCTGTGGTGTTACAGTAGGTAGGATAAATGGACAGACTAGGTAGGCCAAGCGGTCCTCATCTGTCATCACATTCTATGTTTCTATAGGTCCATGTCCTGTTCCCATAGATGCCATATGGCGTCGGAACCATCCATTGCTAGATACGACCCAAAATGGCCACTGGAAGCAAATGAGTTAACATCTTACTGAAAACAGGAGTGGTTACCGAGGACTGGAGGAGGGTGTCAAATGCACTCAGCAGGTCAGGCCCTCTGCTCCCACAGTGCCAACCTCAGAGCACAATAGTGTGAACAGGTAACAGGCAGGGTAACCCTCCTGTCTGCTTTTGGGTCCGAATCACCTTTAGTCTCAAGTTCTGGGGGGGATTCAAACTGTGAACCTTATGCTAGCGTACCCAAATATAGTCTCAGATAATATTCTCTTTTGGGGGATGCAATATATCTTTCACCAAAGGGCACCTAACCAGGTATCAAAATGAACCCTTAAAACTCTATAAGAGACCTTAGGTATATGCTTACCTTTTTCCAGTTTAGTAACACCATCAAGCCCTTCAAACAGCTGTCAGATTTAACCACGTATACATCACATGCAAAATGAACTTGGAAGACACACTCCAAGCAGTATCTTAAGAAAATGTGGTTTAAAAATTGTAAAATAAGTACAATAAAATACAGAACAAATATCAAGAGCTTACAGTTACAAAATAAAATGGGAAACTTGCAGAATAAAACTCCTACCACAATACATTTAGATCTTTGCTATCCAAGGTACTACGTCTGTAAGTGCATTTTAAAGTTACATCAGAGAGCTCTCGCTCTCGTCCCAAGATGATATATCAAACAGTTCAGACTCAAGTATCAGTTTAAACTCTGTCTCCACGCCCCTTCTGTGAGTCATCTAGCTTCTCCATTTAGAATATAAAATTACAAACATGATTTCCTATCAGGAGGTATTTTACATAAGGTGACATCAGTAGAAAAAATATTTCCTAAATTATGAGTCTTTAATCAAGTATTTCCTTTGAACTGGTGGCTGGTTCTTGTTTTCCCCAAGGAAAACCAAAGGGTTTACAACTTTTCACACCATGTTGGTATCAAATGGTCTGTTCCTCTTAAGACATCATAAATGTTTATTAGGCTCATCTTCTGGCAGACTCAAAGTCACATTTGGTTTTCAACTTCAAAAAGCCTAAGCATGTCATAAAAGGTAATAAAATGCCCACTGGAAGCAAGACAATTAACTGGTTCCCTTATCAGTTTTAATTACATCCTATGGTTTCAGCTGTTGATACCTTGTAATTTAAAGGGCCGAATCTCACAGACTGACATTTCATACATTGACCATTTATTTATAATACCAGTATCATACAATAATCATACCAGCTGGCCAAGTGTCACAATGAGGGCAGATGTAGTCCCACTTCAAAAAAGTGGTATCAGGGAAGAGGCTGGCAATTATAGGCCAGTCAGTCCGACATTGGTGGTGGGAAAGTTAATGGACTTGCTGCTGAAGGAAAGGAATGTGCATCTCCAATCAAATGGGTTACAAGACCCGAGGCAGAATGGACTCCCAGGGTTCATGCCAAAACAAATCTGAGATTTCTTGGACTGGGTGACCAATGAATAAGGTCAGGGTAGATCAGTGAATGTAGCCTGCTTAGATTCCAGCAAGGCTTTGAACACCATCCCACATAGGAGACTAGTAGAAAGCAAGCAAGGTAGCTTAAGCATGGGTCCGAAAGTGGTAAACTGGGTAAGAAATCTGTTAGGGGACAGGAGACAGCAGGTGGTGGTAAACAGAGTTCACTACAAGGGAGGGAGGGTTACCAGTGGGAGCCTCTGGGATCATTGCTGGGATTGTTCCTCTTTATAAGTGACATTGCAGAGTAGCTGGAAGGGAAGATCTGCCTCTCTGTGGATGACACCAAAATCTTCAATAGGGTGGATACTCCAGAAGAGGTGGAAAGGATGAGCATAGACCTGAGAAAACTAGGAGTGGTCAAGGGTATAGCAGCTGGGTTTCAATGTGAAAAAGTATAACATAATGCACTTAGGACACAGAAATTTAAGGGTATAGTACAAAATGGGAGGAGTGGTACTGACTACCACCATGTAGGAAAGAGACCTCGGGGTGATCGTATCTGATGACACAAAGGTGGCCAGGCAGTGCAACAAGGCAGTTAGGAGGGCTAGTGGGATGCTGGGGTGAATAGGGAGGGATATCACCAGTAGAAAGAGGGAGGTGGTTTTGCCTCTGTATACATCACAGTTAAGACCCACTGAGTACTGTGTCTGGTTCTGGAGACCACATGTCCAGAAGGACACAGAGTGGAGACGATCCAGAGGATGGCAACTTAAATGGTGCAGGGTATGCATCAAAAGCCTTATGAGGAGAGACTAAGGGACTCGTTTTGTGTGGAATGTGGCATTCCGCCAGCAGAATTAGTGCAGAATGGCCATTCTGCCAGTGGAATTTCCACTGGAATTTCACTGGGTTTTCAGCTGAATTCAGCATACTGTGATTATTGGGATAATATTCTGCAGAAAAGAACCATTTTTCACGGAAAATTTTTAAGCAACAATTTCTGCAGAAAATATTCAGATCTGCAGAGAACAGCATTTTTTTTTCTGCAGAAAATCATTCCGCAAATATTTTCTAATGTGGCATTTCACCATTCCATTTGTGGCAAAATTCGGTGGAATTTCAGCGGGATTTTCAATAGTCCACGAAATTTGAAAATTCCACACAGCACTATTAGGGACATCAATATGTGCACCGTGGAAGAGACGAGTGAGAGGGAATCTGATAGAGACCTTAAATACCTCATGGGGGTAAATAAGGCAGAGGAGGGAAGTGTTTTTCAGAAGAAAAGGTGCTTAAGAACAAGTGGATGTGATATGAAGCAGAAGCGTGATGTAGATTCAGAGATGTGAGGAAATACTTTAGAAAGACAGGTAGATTCCTGGAACAGCCCTCCAGCGAGGTGGCAGGAGAGAAAACTGTAGATTTCAAGAATGCATAGGACAGACATCAGGGAATCTTAGTGGAAAGTAAGGGGGTGGGGAGGAGAAAGAACCGAAGATCAAGTAGGGTCTGCAGTTATAACGTAGGTATGGAAAAATGGGCAGACTGGGCAGGCAAAGCACTCCTTATCTGCCACCAAATTTGTGTTTCTATGTTTTACTATGAGGCTATACTGCCTCCCACTGCTCAATGCCCTGTATGAAACAGTATAGAAAAAAAGCTACCCATTCAAAAAGGAGAAATTAACTGAGTTTAATTTTAGAAATATGACCCAAGGAGAACTTCCCCGTGAGAGAAGTAAAGCCTGAGGAAGACAGTCTAAGGCATAAATTAAGAAGGTTCGCATCACAACTTGTGATGCAAAAACTGACATCTGCTAATCAATTAAATTCCATTTTTGATTAGCTCTATTTGTATTTATGAGGCAACATTTGGTGGAGTTTAGTTTTACCATATTGCTTTTTTTTTTTTTTAATCCTTTTTCTGCCATGCCTCGGTCTGCCTTACCTTGTCCTCGCATCCTGGCATCCGCCTTAGGTCTTCCGGCCGCCATCCTGAAGACCCCTCTGCTTCTATTTGGGCCTCACAGCTTTTACCCCCACAGCTTTCCCCCTGCGGTGGGGTGGTGGATAGCCCCCCCCGATGCTCTCCACCCAAACAGGATCAGTATACCACGTACAATGAGCTGGGTCCCACTCTGGAGAGCGCCATCATGCCGCCACAACCTGGTACCTTATTTCCCCAGTTCTAGTCTCCCCCAAGCGTGTGTGGCATGCAAAGACACCAAGGGACAGGCGTGCACACTACTGCATGGACTCCTTCCCAGCGTCTGCCCCAGCACGTCCCTTGACTGCTAAGCCACTGCACGCCCCCAGCCAATGCTAGAGGCCACCAGTGCACCAAAGGCAGCACACCCTTTCCCTGGAAGAGGCAGTCTAATGGACACTCAATCCTTCTCCTCCTGCCACCACCACCGGCGGCCGGCCTGCTCCTCGAACCTGGGTCACTGGCATGGTGCAAAGTGTGGCGTCCAGTGCCTCAACCCTCAGCGCCACCATCTGGCCCACCCATATTACTTTGCAAAGTTTCAATACTAGGATTTACAAGTGGACTGCAAATACTAATCATATAATAAGGTTCCCATGACTGAATTAGTTCAAATTCATCCTATTCAGTGCATGTTTAAAACTATCCCCTACAATCTGTGCTGCCTTTTTATTCAAATGCAATTCATCTTTCAAATACAGTGAGACCATCCCTGCTTGAGGCAAAGGTAACAAAAAGCTAAGAGGTCTTTTCGATTGATTTGGTATGATTAGTATAATATCGAAGAGTACGGTGGACGTCTAGGGTATGTAAGAGGTATTCTCCACAACTGGAGTGCTCAGGGTAATAGACAAGCAACTCTATGGACTGATTTAAGGTGTGTTCTGAGACCACCTTAGGTAATAAGGAAGGATTTATCCAAAGTACCACTCTGTCTTTGTGGAAAATTAAGTAAGGCTCTTTACACATGAGGGCATGAAGCTCGGATAAACGCTGCGCCGAAGTGATGGCTGTGATGCTTGGCCAGCTGGTTATTATTATTGCATGATATTTGTATTATAAAAATATAGTATGTGATTGTCTCACATAAGACAGCCTGTGCTTCCATGGGTGGGCCCCCCTTCCCCCAACACAGGTTTCAGTGAAGCTACAGGATATGTAAACTGACCAGGAACCATTTAATCAACCAACTTCCTTCAGAATGGTATTTTCCTACCTTTTTATGATATGCCTAGGCTTTTTAAAGTGCAAACCAAATGTGACTTTATGACTTAAGAAACAGGACATCATTAGGCTGATTCCCATTAGATTTTTAACACACTGGTGCCAGTGTGAGATTGCGAAGTTCAAAGGAAACCTGTGTAATTAAGGAGTTATATATAGGAAATATCTTTTTTCTTCTGATGGCACCTTATTTAAAAAAACCTCCTGATAGGAAATCATTTTTTGTAATTTTATATTCTAAAATGAGGAGCTAGATGACTCACAGAAGGCGGTGTGGAGACAAGAGTTTAAACTGATACTTGTGTCTGAAATGTAGGTTATATCATACTGGGACTCTAGAGACACAGCTCTCTGATCTAACTTTAAAACGCAATTCCAGAGGTAATGCCTTAGACAGCAAACATCTAAATGTATTGTGGTAGGAGTTTTGCTTAGTGATTTTCCCTTGTTTTATGTTATTGTGAGTTCTGTGATATATTGCTCTGTGTTTACATTTTTCATATTTTTATCATCTTTTAGTAAAGTACATTTTCTTAAGATACTGCCTGGCTGTGTCTCCCAAGTTCTTTTTGCATGTGATGTATACGTGGTTAAGTCTGACAGCTGTTTGAAGGGCTTGATGGTGTTACTAACTGGAAAAAGATAAGAATATACACAAGGTCTCTCACAGAGTTAAGGGTTCATTTTGGAAGCCTGGCTGGGTGCCCCTGGCGAAAGACTGTACTGCAATCCCCGAAGAGGGTACGTATCTGAGCCTGTTCATTGGGTATGCTAGCATAAGGTTCACAGTTTGAATCCCCCCCAGAACGTGAGACTAAAGGTGATTCGGACCCAAAAGCAAACAGGAGGGTAACCCTGTCTGTTACCTGTTCACACTACTGCGCTCTAAGGTTGGCACTGTGGTAGCAGAGGGTCTGACCTGCTGAGTGCATTTGTGACAATGGTCACTAAAAATAATGTCTTCCAAGAAATAAAACAGAGGTTACAAGTGGCCACCAGTTCAAAAGGATCAAGGGTCAGTTTTTCTAAAAGAAAGTTCAGATCCTACAGAGGTGTGGGTCGTCTAATGGGAGGTATGATATGCAACATTCTTCTTAGAAACATTTTAGCTAGATGATGTTGATACAGTAATTTTCCATCCAGAGGTTCATGGAAGGCCGAAATAGAGGCCAAATGGACCTTAATAGTGGAATAACTCAACCCTGTCTCGGCAATCTAGGACAGTAGTCAGTGGACAAGAGTAAGGGTCCAATGACTGGGAAGCTGCCCAAATGAAAAAATGTTCCATTTAGCATAAAAAGGTTCCCTGGTTGCTGGTTTACATGAAGCTAACAGAATGCTGGCCACAGGAGAGGAGACCGGCTATGAAAGCATCCTCAGGAGTCAAGTATGAAGGTGTAGTAATCTCAGGACAGGATGAAGGAGGGTTCTCAGAGTCCGAGTCAACAGGTCTGGCCTGACTGGTAACGTAATGGGTTCTGCCACTGAGAATTGTTGATGGGGAAACCACAACTGCCGCAGCCACAGAGGGGCTATGAGGATTATGGCTGGCAGGTTTGAGTTATAGTTTCAGCAGAGTTTGTGGTAGGAGTGGGATGGGGGGGGGAGTATATAAGAAGAGTCCTGTCCACGGTTGGGACAGGGCATCTATAGACCATCCCTTTTTGCTTGGAATAATGGAATAGTATCTGGGGAAGACAGTGATTGATGGGGGAGGTGAATAGGTCAAAGTGCGGGGTTCCCCACAAGTGAAAGATTCTCTGAAGAACTTGATGAAGTGTCCATTCGTGCATGGAGGACTGGAGACTGAGTACGCTGGCCAGGGTATTGTGGCGTCCCGGTAGATGGATGGCTGTCAACGAAAGGTGTTGTTGTATGGCTTCCTGCAAAACTGTCAGTCTCTCTGCAGAGTTCGGGACATCGTATCTCCTTGTTTGCTGAAGTAATATACCACTGAGGCATTGTCTGATTGGTTCAGCAGAGGTTCTGGGGAAAGGTGGGGCTGAAAAGCCTGAAGGGCGAGGTGGACCGCCCTCATTTCTGGGAGATTTATGGGAGGATAAGTGGAGGATCGGGACCACCTGCCCTGTGTCCAGTAGGGACCCAGGTGTGCACCCCACCCTTCGAGAGAAGCATCCATGGTCAACATCTGCTGGGGTGGGGAAGTTTGGAATGGCATTCCTTGAGAGATTGGCACGCTGGGTCCACCAGGACAGAGCCGACCGCAGAGCAGGAGCGACACTGACTTGTCTTCGAAGTATCCGGTTCTTTGACACCACTGGTTTTGGACAGTCCATCAGACTGATCTCATACGTAGATGGGCAAGTGCTACCATAGGGATGGCAGCGGCCATGTGCCCTAGTAGACATAAAAGACGTCTGGCTGTGATAACTTGAGTTTGTATCTGGGAAGCCAGAGATAGAAGTCTGTCTTGCCGGAAGGCAGGGAGGTAAGCCCTGGCAGAGGTGGTATCTAGGACCGCTCCTATATACTGGAGTGACTGGGTAGGGGTCGGATTGAACTTCAGCCAGTTGACCATAATTCCTAGGGAGTGAAACAAGGTAAGGGTTGCTTGAACGGAGGAAAGCAGATGGGTTCTGGACTCTGCTTTTATGAGCCAGTCGTCCAGATATCGGAAGACAAAGTGTCCTTCCCCATCATAGGGCTGCCGTCATTACCGCTAGGCACTTGGTAAACACTCTTGGGGCAGATGAGAGACCGAACGGAAGTGCCCAGATTTGGTAATGTTGTCCTAGCAGGTAAAAGCGAAGGAACTCGTGGTGGGTGGGGTGGATGGGGATATGTAGGTAGGCATCTTTCATGTCTAATGGCGCACAGCCAATCACCTTCTTTTAACATCGGCATTATAGATGTTTAGATGACTATCTGGAACCTTTTGTACTGAATGTGTCAGTTGTCAGCTGTCTGAGATCTAGTAAAGGTCTGAGATCTCTAGTTTGTTTGCGTACCAGGAAGTAGTGGGAATAAAATGCCTGGTTATGCTCTGATGGAGGGACTGGATAGACAGCTTTCTTGAGCAGAAGAGCCTGGAGTTCCTCATGGAGAACAGAAATGTGGTTGGATGGGTAATGGACAGAGCGGGGAGGATGGGGACAGGCATGGAGATGAGTTCCAGTGTGTGACCCCTCGAATGATCTGAAGTACTCACTCATCCGAGGTGATCATTCACCAGGCCTCTAAATGGAGGGCAGAACAACCACCCATGGCTTCAGAGGCCTGGTTCAGAAGCCTAGGCAACGTCCCAGTTGATCACTGGGAAGTGGGCTGGCCAGCTCCACCACGAGGGTGAGAGTGGGAGCCCTTGGTGAAAGAAGTGGAGGTCCTGAAAGAGGGCTGGGAATGACCACGGGATCCGCTTCTGTATTTACCACCTCTCTTTGCATGAAAGTAGAACTGGTGATGGTAAGATGGTTGTGAGGTATGGTACATGCCACGTACCATTAGTAGGGTCCGTCCTGAAGACTGGAGATCATCTAAAAGCATTTGTGTACCTGGACCAAAAAGCTTGGACCAATTAAAGGGGGCTTTAACAACTTTATGTTGTACATCTGTCGTAAACCCCGAGACGTGACGCCAAGCGTGACAGAGTAATCTCCGTGGCTGACACTCTGGCTGAAGTATAGACAGCATCATAAGCTGAGCGGAGTCGGTGTCGGGAGATGGAACTGCCAATGGATACTGTAGCCAACAATTGATCCTTCTCCTGTGAAGGAGGGAGTTTACTGACTAGCTCTATAGTCAAGGACCAGAGTGTATGCTGGTACTTGACCATGTGTCCCATATAGTTTAGAATTTTGAGATTCATGGTACCTGCTTGGAATACTTTTTTCCCCCAAGTAACCAATAATATGGGATTCCTTATCAGGAGGTAAGGAGCTCATGTGCTTCGGTCATTTGGTACGATCATGAGCTGCTGTGATTACTACTGAATCTGCTTTGGGACAGTAGAAAGAAAAGGATGGTCAAGAGGAGCCTGTAAAGGTGGTTCACCTTCCAAGGAATGGTCGGGACAGCTGATGGCTGGGTCTGGACCACCAGCATAGCATTTTGGTAGGTCTGTAGAAGTGGGGGTACCATTGTGACAGGTTCCTCAGGCAGTTTGAGATAGTCTGCCATGTCCTTTCTTTATCATGTTCGGTAGTTGAAAATCCCATGACTTTTTGGATTTGGACCATCATCTCATGAAAAGATGCGTCATCTGGAGGACAGGCGGCCACATGACAGGAGAAGTCCTTGTAGAAAGAGGGGACTGGGGACAGGAGTCCAAGTCCTGTAAGTCCGCATCCTCCATGCCTCCGGTGAAATCAGCAGGAAATTCAACCTCATCTGACAGGTAATCATCTTCATATGAGTGAGGTGACCAGGTTGGAGAGGGGTCTCTGTCACCCTGAAAGCATTGTGGACAAGGGGTAGGAGAACAGGAAGGATGACTCGGCTCTCCTGGATTGGGAAGCTGAGAATTCCTAATGGCTTGTAGAACCTGCTGTACCACTGTAGTTATGTCTACTGGGGGGGGGGGTAGGGAGAAAAGGTTTCTGGGAAACCACAGGAATTGTGGAGGAACTAGGACACAAGGTATAAGCAGGTCTAGCCCCCGGGTGGTAAAGCCCAGGGTCCCAATCTCTGTCCGTCTGGCCCCTATGACAGAATGATTGTGAAGGAGGAGGGGCAGTACAAATTGTACAGGCAGTAGGCTTTCCCATGGAAACCTGACCCATCGTTGATGAGGCAGCAAGGGAAGAAGCATCAGAATGCTTAAAAGAGGATACCATCAATGGGAAACGAAGCATCGATGGAACCAACATAGTGTTAGCCAGAAACTGCAGCAAGAGTGCCGGAAAGTGCCATTGACGAGAGGGTGAAAAACACCGTCCACGAAGAGGCGGTTTTGGAGGGCATCATCGATGGTGGAGCACCTGTGACGGTGGCTGTCGATGAGCGTTTGCCTGAGGAAGATGAGGAGGGCTTCTCCTTCTTCCTCTTGTGCTTCTTTGTGAAGCAGTGGAAGGGGGGGTCTTTGGGATGGGACTCCTGATTCTCTAGTACAGACAATTTCTGCACCATAAGGTAGGATTCCATCTCCTGCAGCCATCAATGGGTTGCCTGGTTGCATTTCTGGCAAAGAGAGCAGGATATGGTGTTGTGTGTGGGTCCCAGACACCCAACACAAATGGCATAGTTGTTGAAGTGGTGGATCTTCCTACCGCAATGACATGAGCGAAATAACGCTGACTTACTTGTAGATTCTTTGGACATTCATCGATGTAGTAAGTGAAATGGAAGAAATCCGCTTCTAACTCAAATTCTCATCAATGACAGCTGCTCTCTGCACTAGCTGCTGTGTGCGAGCTGAAGACTGCAGGAAAATTAACTGAGGATACCAGGGGCCACCCACTCTTACACAGGAAGCAGGAAGATGTCATGTGTGGGCGACCCCTGGAAAAAGACTGCTAGAAGAGAGCTGCTGTGCACCACAGCACCCTCTGGAGATGACCCAAGTGTATTACATGCTGAAGAGATTATCCCCGTGGAAGATCTACTGCTACAGGTGAGTAACCTGTTTTTCTAGGGATGTGGATATGATGTTCTATCCACACTGTCTGGCAGACTCCTAGCAGTTCTCTGGGAGGAGGGAGGCAAAGCGCACACACTCTACTTAGAGAACAGAGATTGGAGAACTGAGGCCCCAAAACCAGCACCCCAGCATGACTCAAGGTCGATGTGGTAATGAGAAATGAAGGTGTGTGATGACCTCCAGGTAGCAGCCCTGCAGATCCTGGATAGGGATGTCCCTGGAAGCAGCCACCGAGGCAGCGGTATGACAGGTGGAATGCACCCTTAGCCATCTGGGAGGCTTCCTACCCACCAACCTACAGCAGAGGTCGATGCAGGATACAATCCACCTGACAATCGTCTACTTAGCTGCCAGTCTGCCAGGTATGGCTTCAGCACAGGTGACGAATAGCTGGCGAACCTTTCCCCAAACACCAGCCATGCGCTCATTGTAGTAGGCATGGGGCCACCACAGGGCCAAAGTATGGAGCTGTGCTCGGCCCCTAAGGTGTGAATTAAGTACACTGGGAGATTAATCACCTGGTTAAGATGAAAATGAGACAACCTTCGGGAGGAACTTCAGGTTGGTGTGCAGGACAACCTTGTCCCTATGGAAGACCAGGTAAAGAGACTCCACTGAAAGCGCATGGAGGTCACGGATTCTTCTAGCTGACATGATAGCCACCAGGAAGGTGGTCTTCCATGACAGGTGAGACATGTCACAGCTGTGCATTGGTTCAAATGGCTTGCCCATGAGCTCTGCCAAAACCAGCAACAAGTCCCACACTGGTGGTGTTTCACGCACTGGAGGGGAAATGTGGTCAAGGCCCTTGAAGAAGCATCAGACCACCTTCTCCTGTGTCACCAACTGCTGACCAGCCCACGCCCAGTAAACAAAGATGGCTGCCAAGTGCACCTTAAGGGTCGTCAACTGAAGGCCCGACTTTGGGAAGGACACCAGGTAATCAAGGATGCTAGCCACTGGACAGGACAAGGGACCCAACTCCTTGACCAGGCACCAAATGGAGAATCTCTATCACTTGGAGGCATAGCATTTCCTGGTCGACTCCTTCCGAGAAGCCTCCACAACAGTCAGGACATCTTCAGAGAGACCCAAAGCTGGAACTCTGGCCGTTCAGGAACCAGGCTGTCAGGTGCAGGTACTGAAGGTCCAGATGGAGTACCTTCCCCTGATTGATGGAGAGCATGTCCAAGTGGAGAGGAGAATGCCTCAGGAGCCTGCTGCGGAGGCTGAGGAGATTGGGGTACCAGAACTGGCAGGACCAGTCCCAAGCCACCAGGATCACCATGCCTTGTCCCGCTTGGCCTTAAGAAGCACCTTGTGGATCAAGGGAAGTGGAGGGTAGGCATAGAGGCCTGGGGTTCAAGGCCTCGAGAAGGCATCCCCCGGAAGCGATCCCTGCTGAAGGGGGCAGGCACAAAACAGCCTCAGCTTTGCGTTCTCCCTGGAGGTGAACAGGTCCAACTGAAGGGTGCCTAACTGGGAGAACAGACTGTGTACTTCCTTTGTGTAGAGAGACCACTTGAAAGACAACTCACCCACACAGCTGAGAGTGTCTGCCAGCTGGCTGGAGGTCCCTGCCACATGAATAGCCAGAAGATCGACCTCCAGGCTGTGCACGAGGTTCCACACATGGAGAGCTTCCTTTCACAGTGGCAGGGAGTGTATCCCACCCTGTTTATTGAGGTAGTACATGGTCATGGTGTTATCCATCTGGAACTGAACCACCTGACCCCGGATGTGCCAAGCAAATGCAGTCAGTGCCAGCTGAATTGCACAGAGCTTCAGCAGGTTGATGTGGCATCAGGATTCCTCAGGGGTCCAGAGCCCGTGAACTCTGTGTTCCCCCAAGGGGCACCCCAGCTTGTGAGAAAGGCATCAGTCGTCAAGAGGACCATCATTTCTGGGTGGACAAATGGGATCTCTTCCTGCAGATGCTCTGGGCCTACCCACCATTGGAGGGTATCCAACATCCACTGGGTCACAGTGACCAGCTGGCCAAAGTGACCCTTGCACTGAGATCACTGGCTGGCCATCTCCCACTTCAGAAAGCACATTCTCTAGTGGGCCCATTGGACCACGCTGGTGCAGGCCACTATGTAACCCAGCAGGTGCAGGAAGTCCCGGGCAAGGCGCAATTGCCCAACCTGAAATGATCGAGCAAAGAGGAGCAAACCTCCACCCTGTCTGCTGGGAGCAGTGTCTGGCTCTGCAAGAGTTGAGCTCCACCCTGATGAAGTGGATCACCTGCAAAGGTATGAGTTCTGACTTGGCCTCATTGACTAGGAGGCCAATGGAGATGCAAAACTGGAGGGCCAGGTCTCTGGACAGTTCCACCTTCTGCTTGGCAGGACCTGCGATCAGCCAGTCATCCAGGTAGGGGTAAACCCAGACCCCTCGGCACTTTAAGTGAGCTGACACCACTGCAATGCACTTGGAGAAGACCCTGGTGACTGAGGATAGGCCGAATGGCATGGCCTGGAACTTGTAGATGGTTCTCTCCATTTGAAAGCGGAGGAACCTTCAGTGAGATGAACAGATCGGGACACAAAAAAAATGCGTCCTGAAGATCCAGGAAGCAGAACCACATGTCCTGCTCTAGAGATGGTATGATCTGAGACAGAGTTACTATCCTGAAGGTGCGCAGCTTGATAAACTTGTTCAGTTCGTGCAGATCTAGAATGAGGCACCAGCCCCCCATCCACTTTGGCACCAGGAAGTACCTGGAGACAAACCCTGGGTGTTCTGGGGGACCCGCAACAGGAACCACGAAGTCCTTGTGGAGGAGCTGGTCTATGTCGTCTCTTCCCACTTGGAAGGCACTCAATGTGAAACCTAGTTTTCATTTATATGTCTGTCTCAAGGACATTCTCACGCGGCTACCTGCAAGCACTTGAATATACTGCAAACTGCAAGATCTTTGTACATATTGTATACAAGGCATTTGCCCTTTTCAGGCTGTATTGTGCTCCAGAATTCTTTACTGAGTATGTTTTATATTGATATGTACTCGTCCAGTGCACCCATTTTCTGTATTCTGCTTATTGCATTTCATACATATTTTGTTAAACTGCCCAGGTCCATCTTGAAAATGAGTTCGCTGACTGGTGCTTGGCCTAGTAAAATAAAGATTGACTGATTAAAAGCTGACAGAATGTCTGCGGATACCAAGTCCTCCGGTGAGGCGTGGACTCAGCAAGGAGGGTGCTGCCTGAATTACAGAGGCAGACCCCCACCACTTTGAGAACCCACCTGTCCATGGTAACAGTGGACCAGGGGGAAAAGAAGTGGCGGAACCAACCCCCCCTCGGGAGGACCCACGGGAGGCATGACAGGCATTAGTGAGGCACCTCTCATCCCATCACTGGGCAGGCTTGGAGAAAGAGGGTCCAGCTGAGGAGCCACCAGAGCCTCTTCCCCCAGGCTTATGGATGACCAAGGCCACCGACTTCAGCCAAGGTCGCCAGGCCTGGGCTAGTTTGGCCACAGGGGTAGGAGTGGATTGAAAGGGCTTCCATTTGTGCTGCTGCTTGGAGCCCTTGGAGTCCTTCTGGGCAGATGTCATACAGTCCAAGGTGGCACTGGACTTCTCGATGCGGGTGAGGTGGCCCTCGACCCATGGCACGAACAAGCCGGTACCCCAAAAAGGGAACTTCTGCCAGCTTGTGCAGAGTGTCCATCATAAAGGCTGAGATCCTCAACCAAGCCCTGCAGCACATGGCAACTGAGGTCACCATGGAGCAGGCACCAGAGTCCCACCAGAGTCCCTGATGCCCATGGCAGTCTGGAGATGTTTACCCACAGCCCGACCCTGGTCCCAGACCTGTTTGACCGTGGTCTGGAAGTCCGCTGGTAGATGAGGAAGCACCTCATCCAAGGTGCCAATCAGGGCATGGGAGAAGTGGGCCATAAGAAGGGCCGAACTCACCTGGCGAAGACCAAGCAAGGGGAGAGCGTAGACCTTCACTGCAAGGTCCAGTTTTTTGGACTCTGTCAGGCAGCTTATCAACATCCCCAGTATTGCTCGAGGGCCTCAACACTGAATCTGCCACCACATCCTCAGCCGAGGGGTGTTCAATGAATCCTGAGAGGGAAACAGTAGGTACCACGTACTTGCGGGCCATCCTGGAGAAGAGCGCAGGGCAGGAAGTTCGGTACTGCCAGAGCTCCAGGGCAGGGCCAAGAATGGCCTCTGCCACCGGGAAGGCCTCCATAGGAGAATCCCCCCCAGTCGAGGATTTCAGTCAGCAGGCAAACGGCCAGTTTCTGCACAGGCTCCATTTTCATCCCCGTGGATTCAGATCAGCCGAAAAAGGCCCAGAAAGGAAGTAGGGCCCTCTTTGGCCAAGAGATCCCCCACCGACTGGATGACAGTACAGGGAGAAACCCGCAGACTCTGAAGTGTCACTGAAAAGTGGCTGACCACCGGAGTCGCCACTGACCCTCCGAGGACGGTCAGGGGTGACGGTGACCGGCAGCCGATGGGGAAACCCCTTAACTGGCAGAGGCTCCTTGGTTGGAGTGCCAGAAGTCAGCTGTTTAGGCAGCAGCTTCACAAGAATCGGTGGAGACACCAGGAGAGGCAGAGCAAAGAGTCTTGGCCGGCTTCTTAGGCAGAGAAAGCATCAGCCTGTCCTGCGAAAGTCAGGTGATGGCTGGTGTAGAAGCCGGGGTTGGCTACATACCAGTGAACACCAGCAGTTGCCATATGAGGTCCTCGTAGCATCAACGCAATTTGAGCAAAAAACTCTCCTCATTCGAGGATGAGGATGAAGAGCGGCAGTGGCGCCGCTTCCCATGGTGTCGAGAATGGGAGAGCAGACATCAGCGGGAGCTGCTTGACCCATGGGAATGGAACAGAGACCTCGACCTTGACTGCCGGGGGGACCAGCGGTGGGGCTCGGAAGGAGTCTGCACATGCAGAGTCTCCTCTGGGTCGTCGACCAGAGGCGGCAGGTCAGTGGACTGATCCGTTTCTCCAACGGTCTCAGTCAGGACCAGAGTCCTGGACAGAGAAGTGTCAGCCTCTTCAGTCGACAACTGGTTGGTTGGTATGAGAAAAATCTCAGCTGGGACATCAATCAGTGTCTCTGCCTACTGGCCCAATGGGGTTATCATGGAGCCGGTGGCCTGGGCCGAGGATTTGAGCAAAGTCAGATCTGGAGAAGCGTGGGAATCGGAAGCTCTTGACAGAGCGCTACCAATCCCTCAAATGACAGCGAGTCCTTTCTTTTTTGGACTCCTCCTTGGTTTTAGATTTGTGTCCAGAGGGTCCCCGACCGAGGGTTGGCAGGGACTGACAATTCCTTGAAGGACCCCGTGAAAGTCTAGCCCAGCTGGAGCAGCATGAAGGTATAAGCCGAAGAGTAGTGAGCTGTGGCCTCAAATGCTGCAAGCTGTTTAGCAGACCCCGCAGCAGCGGAGACCACCCAATGGGCATCCTTCGATTTGACCAACAGGTTCCTTTGGCCCGGGTAGCCTGGCTTGAGTCGGGTGAGGCAGTCCTTGAGAACAGTCAGGTGAAATGAGCAACAGAAGTCGCAGGCCTGGAAATCATGCTCATGCCACAGACAGTTGACACGCATGGAGTGTGGGTCCATTCTGGACATCTTCTGCCCGCAAGGGCACCAGCAGAACCCAAGAGTGGACTAGTCATCCATCACGGTCGTGATCGCTGACTGTGCTGAAGACAACAAAACTGAAACATTTTAGGAAGTAAATCCGAAGATTTAAGTCACAATGGTCTACTCAGCATGACAGCAGTAAGGAGGGAAGCTGCTTCTACCAGCGGAAAGGAAGATCTAGCATCATGGGGTGGAGCCGAGGGAGTTACCACCAGGGTGGGTGGGAGAAGCCAGCTTGAAGACGTTTCTGGCCAAGTCTTAAAGGGAAAGGCATTGCCAGAAAGTGTAGATACACTATCATATTCACGTCCCTAGAAATAAAATTAAAATGCAAAACACAAGTCCCATGTGAGAGCTGTAGTTCCTGGTGCTCACCAGGACACTACAACTCCCAGTCTGCCCTCGTAGGTGCTGCCAGGTGACAGGCTATGTGACTGGCATCCTCTCACTAATGGTGCCCAGACTACTTATTTTAAACACACACACACACACACACACACACACACGATATTTCACTGTTGTCAAGCAGTTCCACAACAGTATTTCAAAAGAACGCCTCACTCACTGAGGGATAAGTTTATACTGGTGACCCAGAAGTAGCGTTCCCAGGTCACGCACTAGCCTATTTGCACCAGCCATGGAAATAAAATATTAAAATAAGCGTAAAAACCCCTGCAAGTTTCACTTCGGCTCCTACACAGCTCCAGAAATAAAATTAAAATATACACAGGTCCCGTATGAGAGCTGTAGTTCCTGGGGTTCAACAGGACACTACAGCTCCCAGTCTGCCCTCAGACATGTTGCCAAGCAACAGCTATGTTACTGGCAGCCTCCCACAACAGTGCCCAAACTACTACTTTTTAATACACTGTACATATATATATATACTGTATATACACACACATATACATATACATATACATATATATATATATATATATATATATACATACATATATACACATATACACACACACACACACACACACACACACACACACACACACAGAGCAAGCATACTTTCACTGCTGTCAAACAGTTCCACAGCAGTATTTCAAAGAACACCCGCTCGCTGAGGGTGAGTTTTAATACTGGTGACCTGGAAGCAGCATTGTAGTAGTGATGTTGAGAACACAAAACAGACTCTGAATCAGAGGGAGAAGCTGGTTACCCCACAGCTCATTACCCCACTCCTGAACTTGCTAATTTGTTCCAAGGGGTTCCTGCCACCAAACAGAATGTGACAAATATGCTAACTCCAGAGCCTCCTGAAGATGCAGCAACCTCTGAATTGCCAAGTGACAATATGCCTTCAGAAGAATGTCCGACATCTGAAGTAACTCCAGCTGAAGTAGTTGGTAGCCTTGTAGAGTCTGAACCTGCTCAGATGGATGAGATAATAGACACCAAAAATTTGTGGTGCCCACTTTGCCCGAGGACGCCTCATTGCTGGTCGATAAGCCAGGAAGCATGCCCCCATCTGCCAAGGAAGAAATGCCAGTGCCATTATGTCACTCTGAAAGAACCTTCAAGACTCTCCTAAGACTCACTTATGACTCACCAGGGGCTCCAACTGAATTGCCTATGAACATAATCCACAAGTTCACATATGTCACCCTCAATTCCTTGCCTAGAACTACTGTGGGCCCACCCAGAGTGGGCAAAAGCTATACCAAAGTATAATCAGTGGTATTACCAAGTGTTACTAATATGTTACTATAATTGCAGAGTTTGAAAAAGTCTTACACCAGGACATCGGTCTTGACACCGAAAAGGGCTTTTAGTATCTAACCTTACTTTTAGTACCTGTACTTGCTATTGCCTAGACAATAATATTTGTCTGTGACAGGATGTTGCTTGCCTGTGCTAGCAAGGAATCAACCGTGTAGAAAGTCACAGAGTGCTGAAAACTGCCATGACTAATGTTTTTGGAACCAAGTTCTTGTTTTGGACTTGACACAGACGACAAGTATTTAGGCATGGGAGAGTGTAACCCCCCCCAAAGGGTGGGGCTTACTAGGTCTGCCTCTCTGTGTCTGGTCCCACCAGTCCTGGGTCCCTCTGTGCCCAGAGAAGCTCCTGCCAGTCCCTGGTGCCTGTCTTGCTATGGGGTGTGGTGAAGTTGCATAACTGAGTTTTGTCACCTAGTGGCACAGTGCAGTTAGCACTGCTAAAACAGTAAATGACTGCACAGTTCAGCGTGCGCACATTGAGATGGCTTCTGCTTGAATGTGAGAGCTGGCGGTCTGCTCGTGCATTCAGTTAAGCACCGCAGTGCTCAGTCCGGTTCTCCAGCTGCTGCTAATAACAAACACCTGGGATTCCAGAACATGTATGAGGATTTGAAGGCACAATTGGGGAGTAAAAGAAAAGTAAATCTGTAAAGAGTGTATAAATGCATATATGTATACTGTTGCTTTAAATGACCAAGACTGCTCAGTAACTGTGTTTCTGCCTGCTGCAGGGGGACCTGGTGCTTTGGGGCTAGCGACAGGCAGACAAAGACTATGTTAGCACCCATTCCACAACCGGATAACAATTCAAAGGAGCAGCTCAGCTATCAAACTATGGGACAGTGGTTATTAAAACTGCATAGTCTGCATGCATTAAGACTTTAAACTTGGGACTGTGTACAAACTGTTTACATGGACACCATCTTTGCAACCCCTGAGCCGGTTTCACCCAATCAGTAACTGAGGAGCTCCATAGACTGTAGCTATGGCTCATGGGTAGGGGGTGTGAACAATGCTCTTGGCATCTTTGGTGTCAGCCAATCAAGTGTCAAGCAAGCCTAATGCATATTAATTTTCATCATGGACAGTTGTGTTGACAGATGGAGGCTGCCGTTCTGTGAGCAGAGATGCTGGGAGAAAGTACAGTTACGTAAGAACTTACCGTAACAGTAGATCTTCGAGAACAGCTCTTGCAGCAGGTTACACCATTAGGACTGAAGCCGGCAGGCGTCAGGACCCCACGGAAAAATTCTAGCTAGCCATCTTCAGCGGGGATCGCCCCCGACGTTGGTCCCGCCTCCAACGTCAGGCGTAGTACATAAGAGGGCGGTCCCGCCAGATTCCCCAGTTCTCCCGCCGGAGACTTCTCCGCAGACTGACATCGAAATGGGAGACCGAGGATCCACCGTCAGAAGACAAATGGGAAAAATTCCCGTTAACAAAGGCTTAAGCCATGCCTCCTCCAAGGGGGAAGGTGGGCGGGAAGGTACCTGCTGCAAGAGCTGTTCTCGAAGATCTATTGTTACGGTAAGTTCTTACGTAACTGTACTATCTTACTTCGAGATACAGCTCTTGCAGCAAATCTCAATAGGACTGATTCCCAAGCAATAGTGCTTGCAAACACTCTGGGAGGAGGAAATAAGAAAAACGTTCCAGGTCCTGAATCTAGGACAGGAGATCCTATAGCACTGCCAGGCGAAGCCTGCTCTTAACCGTGAAGCGATGTCCAGGCTATAATGCCTGATAAAGGTATGAACAGAGCTCCAAGTAGCTGCAGCACAAATGGCAGAAGTGGAGCGTTTGAAGTGCTGCAAAGATGTGGCCACGCCCCTAGTGGAATAGCCCCGGACTGCTCCTGGGAGGGGCTTCGTTTGATATCATAACAGTAAGAGATGCACTGGACAAGCCAGCGAGACAGGGACTGTTTGGATACTGGTTGGCCCTTCATCCTTTCGGTAAAGGAGACGAAAAACTGCTCCGAAGTGCGAAGCTGCTTAGTTTTGCTCAGGTAGTACCTCAAGCTGCGGTGAACATCCAGGGTGTGAAGCAGCGCCTCTCCTCTATTAGAGTAATTAGGAAAGTAGACTGGCAGGTCAATATCCTGGTTGAGAGTGAGTGTGGAAACCACCTTAGGCAAGAATTTAGGATTCGTCCTCAGGGATACTCTGTCCCGGTGGAAAATTAAATAGGGCTCTTTGCACGAGAGCCTGAAGCTCAGAAACTCTTCTCGCTGATGTAACAGCAACCAAAAATAACGTTTTCCACGACAGAAAACGCAGCTCGCAATCCGCGGCAGGTTCAAAGGGGGGGCGTGAGTTGCTCCAGGACAAAGAGCAAGTACCAAGGAGGCACTGGGTCCTTAATGGGCGGCCTAAGGTGTAACACCCCTCTTAGGAATTCTCGACAGGCATCTAATTGTGCCACTGTGCGCTGTCCCATCGGGAGGTGATAAGCTGAAATGGCACAGAGGTGCACTTTAATCAAGGAGTTGGCGAGACCTGAACGGAAAAGGGAGAGCAGGTACTCTAACACCGCTTTCACCGGACAACCTAAAGGGGAAAGGCCGCGTGCTTGCAACCATAGACAAAAACAGCGCCATTTCATGGCATATGTCGCATGTGTTGCCGACTTTCTGGCTGCAGAAAGGACTTCCACAACCTCTTGCGAGACCTCGTGGCGCAAGATGGCTATGTCTCTAGGAGCCATGCGTGCAGGTTCAGTGAGCGTAAGTCCGGGTGGACCAGTGAACCCTTTTCCTGAGACAAGAGGTGGGAGCTGAATGGCAACGGGAGCGGAGGTTGCCGGGACAGCTGAATTAGCAAAGGGAACCAGATCTGCCTGGGCCAGAATGGGGCCACCAAGATCATGGTTGCATGCTCCCTGCGCAGTTTGAGAACAACTCTCTGGATCAATGGGAAGGGAGGGAAAGCGTAGAGGAATCTGTCCACCCAGGAGAGGGACAACGCGTCTCGCCAGAAAACACCAGGCCCTGGATCTAGCGAGCAAAAATTGGGCAGTTTTGCGTTGGATGGGGAGGCGAACAAGTCCAATTCTGGAGTTCCCCATCGAAGAAACAGATCCTCTGCTACCTCCTGGAGAAGTTCCCACTTGTGGACTCTGGCCTGGGAGCGACTCAGGCCGTCTGCAATTGTGTTGTCCACCCCAGGAACATGTACTGTGATCAGGTTCGGGCCGTGTTGGATTACCCAATCCCACACCCTCATGGCCTCCCTGCAAAGGAGGTAAGAGTGTACGCCTCCTTGTTTGTTGAGGTAATACATCACCACCGAGTTGTCTGTCTGAAGCAGGAGAGTACTCGGCGGGATCTCTGACTGAAATGCCTGCAGGGCATAAAGGACCGCCCTCATCTCTAGGAAGTTGACATGGAGGTGGACCTCCAGAGGGGTCCACGTTCTCTGGGACTTCACCCCGTCCAGTTGTGCTCCCCACCCTAGACCTGAAGCGTCTGTGGTGAGGATTACCTCCAGGGATGGCGCTATAAACGGGATGCCCAAAGAGAGTGTCCCTGGGTCTAGCCACCACTGCCAGCCTCGAATCGCGGTGTTCATGATTCTGACCGGATGCTGCATGTGGTCTTGCCTTTGGTCCCATTGCACCTTGAGCATCCACTGAGTTACCCGCATGTGGAGCCTTGCGAAAGGGACAGTAGGAATGGCCGCAGACATGTGTCCGAGCAAGTGAAGGACCGACCTGGCTGGGGCGGTCTTGTTCGACGAAAGCTCCCTGATGAGGGATCTGATGCGCTCCGCTCTGTCGTCTGGAAGAAATGCTCTTCCCTGAACGGTGTCCAGTACTGCGCCTATGAACTGCAGTTTCTGCGACGGTACCAGGAGAGACTTCTCGTGGTTGATTAGGATACCCAGAGATCGAAACAGGACCTGGGTGCTCTGGATCGCCCGTAACAACGCCTCTCTGGAGGCGGCCATGAGAAGCCAATCGTCCAGGTACGGGAACACATAATGGCCCTGTCTCCTTAGAGACGCTGCCACGACTGCCATGCATTTGGTAAAGACCCTGGGTGCTGATGACAGCCCGAATGGAAGGGCTCGGAACTGAAGATGATGGCCGAGAAACTCGAAGCGCAGGAACCTCTTGTGCGCTTGAGCTATAGGGATATGCAGGTAAGCGTCCTGCATATCTAGAGACGCTAAAAAGGTGTCCTGCTTCAGCATGGAAATAAGACCCGGAAGAGTTACCATGCAGAATCTTTTGTAGGCGACCGACAAATTGAGGTCGCTGAGGTCCAGAATCGGACGGAGGTCCCCTGTCTTCTTTGGAACCAGGAAGAAATGGGAACAGTATCCGTGTCCTCTCTGGTTCTCTGGGACGTACTCTATCGCTCCCTTTTGCAGGAGCGCGAGTACTTCTTGTCTGATCAATGACTTGTGCTGACCCGGGTACCGGGAGAGCAAAGAAGGCCTCGAGGGTGGCTTTTCCGCGAATTCTATAAAGTGGCCTCTTTCGACCAACTGTAGAACCCACCTGTTGGTGGTTATAGTCTGCCATCCTGGCAGGAAATTCGCAATGTGACCCCCGACCATGACGTCCCATTGATCCTGAGGGGCAGGGGCCGGGAAGGAGTCAGGCTGTGGCGGCTGAGGGTCCCGCTGGCTGGACCGGCTTAGGAGTGCGCTGGCTTCGACCTGCGGGTTGTTTCCCCTGGGCTCTGCGAAAACTGGAGCCCCTCTGTTGTGGAGCGGGGTGGGACTGTTGTCTCTGCGTCCGTCCATGAAATCGGCTTTGGTTCCTACGAAAGGAACTAAGCTTGGGTCGGTACATGGCCTGAACCGACCTCACCGCCTTCCCGGCCTCTTGGAGTTTGGTAATTATCTTCTCTGAGGGTTTACCAAACAAAACTTCTCCCTCGAATGGGGCGTCCATGATGTTTTCTGGACATCGGGGTAAAACTGGAGACACGGGCAAGAGTGGCTCGGAGGCATCGCCTGGAAGCTGCTGCTCGGGCCGAGGAGTCTACTGGTCGTACGCGGCTCGTAGCACTTGGGTTCCCACGTCCGAACCCGTACGGAGGAGCTGCAACATCTCCTCCTTCTGCTCACCTTCCGGCAATTTCTCAGCCGCATCCAGACCCTGCTCCCACAGGGCATTTTGAAACTGCACCTTGTGGGTCAAATAATTCAGGGATCTGATGGTGCAGGTAGCGGAAGCATACGTGCGCCTACCCATGGCGTCCAGCTGCTTGGACTCTGGGTCCGGTGGCAGGATGCTCAGATGTTGCAGTCTCTGGGACCGGTCATGAGAGGCTGTTATGACCAGAGAGTCGGCCTGAGGATGCCAAGTCAAGTACTGGTCTTCTCTTGGAGCCTTGTACAAGCGGTCAGCTTTCTTCGGCATCGCTGGGAGCGAATGTGGACGCTTCCACGCTGCCTTGGTGACGTCCACGAAAGTGTCTACCAAGGGTGGCACCACCACAGGCTTGGGGTCCTTCTGCCGAAGATACTTTGCAAGGCGTAGCCTTTCGAGGTCTAACTCTTCCGCACCCCATCTCATGTTCTCTTGGATGTGTCTCATAATATCCGAGAACGAAGGGTCATCCGGAGGAGACTTTGGCATCTCACGTGGGTCCGGAGAAGGGATGGAGAGGGGAGATGGGGATCTGGATGTAGAAAACTCTGATCCCGTGTCCTCCATCGAAGGCAAACGGCGGCATCTTCTGGGTCTCTTGGGACTGGGTGACCTAGAAGAGGATCTGGAAGGAGGTCTCCTTTTATCGAGTCTTCCCCTTGGAGGGGTCCTGGGCTCCTGGGGAGGAGGTAACCGGCCTGCAGACCCAGATGGAGACAGGGGCAGGAGGAGCAGGAGGAGGAGGAAGCGGAGGTGGAGTGGGGACCATGTTCTTTTTGATGGTATCCCACCAGTAAGTGAACAGCTCCTTCACCTCTGAAAAGGAAAGGCCCGACGACGGTCCGGGCGCCGGTGGACGGTCGTCGGGACCCGGCGTCGGCTCCCCAGGGGGCTCGGGTTGCGGTGAGGGTTCCCTGGGAGTCTCAACAGGACCGGGGTCGCCCGTCTGGTCCTCGGGCTGGGTTAACTCCTCCTCAGTGATGGTGGTCTGACCGACATCGGTCGGAGGCGTCGGGGTCCTCTTCTCAATAGGAGCGGGCGCCGGTCCCCCTACTGGCGTCCGGTGATGAGTAGGCCTGGCCGGCGACGGTCTTCTGGCAGACGACGGCTCTGGGGACCTGTGGCGAGAGGCCAACATCGGACGAACCGGCGTCAGGTCCTGCGGCCTCTTGAGTGAGGTGAGCTCCTTGGTTTTGCGAGGAGGCAAGGAAGCAGACCTGATGTCATGTTCAGAATGGCGGGAACCCGACTTGTGGTGATGGTGGCGATCCCCCGATTTAGCCAGGGCCTTAGAGGACGAGGAAGGCCTGGGAGTCTTGGCCTGAGAAGAGGAAGAAGATTTTCTCACCGCAGCGGGGGGAGGCTGAGAGCTGGCCCGGGAAGGCGAGCGGTCGGACCTGGAGCCAGAACTGCGCGAGTCGGAGGCCCCAGAAGGGGACCTGGAAGGGGCCTTCTCTCTGTGCTTCTCAGCATGCTTGCGGGCCTTCTGCAAAGAATCCCCCTTGGAAGCCATGGACTTGAGGTTGCCCCTCTAGCAGAGGCGCCTGTGGGAGCCTTCTGGCTGACGGATCGGGTTCTGCTGTTAAAACCCTGGCAAAAGAGCAGGACCAGGTGTCGTGGTCTGGGCTAGGCACGAGGAAACAGGCAGTCTCCCGGATCCTTAAAAGGGATCTGCTTCCCACAGCGCGCCAGGTGACCCGAGGAGGTCGGGGAGGACATCGAGAAAAAACTGAACTCTGAGAACAAATTTCCTGTAGGAAAGCACTTTACCACGCGTCGCGCGCTAGAAACCGAACCGAAGGGTCGAGACATGCAAGTCGATGGCGGGAAAGAACTGGGGAGTCTGGCGGGACCGCCCCCTTATGTACTACGCCTGACGTCGGGGGCGGTCCCCGCTGAAGATAGCTAGCTAGAATTTTTCCGTGGGGTCCTGACGCCTGCCGGCTTCAGTCCTATGGTGTAACCTGCTGCAAGAGCTGTGTCTCGAAGTAAGATCAGACAGCTCGTGGGCAGTTCTGGCCGAGACTCTCTGAGGAAAGCAGTGAGAACAGAGCACGAGAGTTGGCTGGAAGTTAGCCCTAGGCTTCTGCAGCTGCCAGTTGGGAGACTTCACAAATCAAAAGGAGCTTGCACTAGGACAAGGTGCCATGGAAAATTTTAAATGAAAAACACAAATCCAGGCACTCACCACCACAAAAATACTGGTCCAAGAGAGAGAAACATTTTAAAAAGTTTATTCAATCGCCTGACACTTTTCTGGTCCCACTGGACCCTTTATCAAAGGCTAAATAAAACAGAAGCACATACGTATACATAACCATACAATGAAACACATGACAAGTTAAATCAATTAAAAAGTACCAATGGGATTTGACTAACAATGAAGCAATACTAAATTTCTGCATGAGGTTTAATTTATCTAACAAGCAGAGTCTGTCACTTTAAAAAACACTCAAATGAGACAACTGGATAAAAAGGGCAGCAGTGATAAATAATCATTCAGCAATGAAAGGCAATATTACATCAAATACATATAATAAATATACAAATTTATAATAGAAATCCAAGAGAAAGGAAATGGGGGATTTAATTAAGTTCTCTCAATGACTAACGTCAGGCGATTGAATAAACTTTTTAAAATGTTTCTCTCTCTTGGACCAGTAATTTTGTGGTGGTGAGTGTCTCAGTTGGGAGACTTCTCTGAATCTTCCATTTGTTGAAAGAACTGTAATCAAAGTGTACACCACATGGAGAGAAAATTCCTGTGGCACCTGAAAAAATCCTGCAGCTTGCACTCTGGGCTGAGCTGTTTCTGCTAAGACACTGACTGCTGCCTTAACTCTAAAGTTGAAATCAGGAAAAGCCCGCTGAGTTCCCACTGCCTGGGGAGCCTGAACGTTGGTGAGGTCTACAGCCTGGAAGTGTGGAAATCCTGTTGAGAGGCTACTTGCTCGCTAACCTGTGGATGACAACAGATCTGCTACAGAGATGCCTGTATCTGCTGCTCGAAGAAAGTGAGAGACTGCATGAACCGGAGGTCTGAGGGGAAACACTCTGTGCCAGCTAGGACAGTCTGGGGAATCTGACAGGTATTGCCACAGCTAGGTAGTACCCATCGTCTTCTTCTGGGAATTAGATGCCTTGATGTGGGGGGTAAGTGTGTGGCCCTGGTCCCCAGTACTGGCCTGACCCAGCTTCAGCCGAGATCACTGCCATCCTGTTGTACAGCTCAAGGTCCTGCTCAACTAGCTGCATCTACCATCTTTATCAGACCCTGTGAGACTGAACTGCAAAACTGTGAGTAATCTCAGGGTTTACCCTGTCCTGGGGATTTGTACAAAGTTTGCCAACCAATTCCTTAACACTCAAAAAGTGCACCAATACCGGCCAACCCATGGCAATGTACAGGCCTGCAACTCTACCTGGGTACCCAGATTAACTTTAGGGGACACCGGTACCAGTGGGGAGGTAGGCCAATCTGAATGTGTGGTTGTTGCCATTGGGGGTTGGCACAGTTTTTTTTTTCTCACCAGTTCCATCAAATATCGCCAACTGTTTTATTTCTGCATCCCAAATCCCTTGCCCCAATAATGAATCTTTTATTATGTTTAAAACTGTGAGCATATTATTAGCGATGGTCAATATTTATATGCTCAGTAATGAAGTGCAACTGTTTATGGTATTTCATGTATGGAGTGACTGGAGGGGAGGTGGGTAGGTGCAGCATCCCAGGAGGTTGTACCATTTTAACATCTGGCCCACTATACATCACTCCAGGGGAAGCAACACGTAATTTACCAGCTTCAATTGAAAGAACCCCCATTTCCACCAGAAACAGAGCCCAGGCCAACCTTGTTGAGCCCACAAGGCAGGGGGTAGTAACTAGGTTGCATGGTGACCTGGTTACAGCAGTAAATAGGACGGTCCCTGCACTGATCCCTGAGGCACCCGCTGGTCAGCCTCCATTCCGTTCCCTCCCTCCTTGGAGTGAACTCTGTTTACTACCACCCTCTGCTACCTTTCCCCTAACCAATATCTTACTGAGTTTACCATCTCTGAACCCATTTTAGAGGTAAGCAGTGTTTCGGCACATCAGTGCCAAAACAGTGCTGACCTTAGTAGATGCTTTCCAGCTTCAAGATCATGGGCAACAGTCAGATGGATTTCAGTTTGAGGTGGTCCATCAGGTATCTTGTCAGCCATAGTAGCCACAGATTTACACAGGCTAGTCTGATATTTAGTCATGTAAGCCTGGTAGTTTGCAATCCATAAGCCAAGAGATGCAGAAGCATCTGTCCTCTTGGCCATAATATCCAATTTCCTGGAATTTTATCTGGAGGAAGCAAGCTCACATGTTTAGAAACCTATCAGTCATGACATGAGCAGACATTATGACTACCAAGTCCATCTCAGGTTGTGAATCATAATGAGACTTCATAGATGGGTAGGATATTCTTCATTTTGCCTCTGGAGGCACAGCAGGTGAGGCAATAAAGTGACCTCTAAAATTTTAGAGGTACTTCTTGCAGGAGTTGTCCTCTTCAGCAGTAAAGTAGAGTGGACTGAACCAGTCACAGGAAAGCCTGAAATGAGGCATCCTCTGGAGGAGACTGAGAAGTGTATTGAACACTGTCCTCACTGCAAGAGGACAGAGTAGAGATGAAGCCCACATGGGGTGGGGAGGTCTGCTCATCATCCTCTTCCTTATATTCTTCCATCAGGTCTGGATTATATTCAGTCTCTTATTCCTTGTCAACAGCAGCAGGTCGATAGGAAGAGGCACTTTAGAAGGAGCTACTGTTAAAGGTATTGAGTATGTCCAAGGCCCTGCTTGAAAGCCCTTGCAGGAATCACAGGCATCGGTGCTGACAACTACAATGGGCCACCAGGATGTGCCCACAGTGTCAGCATCAATGGCGGTTGTCTTAGCAGTTGTGAGAATGCAGACAATCTGAAACAGGAACTGTAATTCAGTGAGCCCAGTAGGGGTCGAGGACACAGAGCCAGACAGCAGAATCTGTTGCAAATCCTCAGTTAGGAGATCAGAGCCAGTGCTAGACCCCGACTGTGGTGTCCGAGACAGTTGGGAAAGGTAAGGAGAAATGAGGACTTAGCATGGGTCCTGTCTCTTTCTACTGACGATACCGCTGTCCTTCTTGCATAGATGAGCTCTAGAACAAGGAGAGGCATCTTTGTCTTTATGCCGATTTTCAGCACAGCAGTGTCTCTCTGCAGACTTTGTGTATTTCTTAGTTTTCTCTTTCTGTGTTGCCAGGTCTGCTGGCAGTACAGTCAACTGCACAAGGCAGCAGGTTGACAGCAAATTCAGAGCAGAACAAGCAGAAGAAGCTGGCATCACAGCCTGTGACATGTGCTATTTGCTCTTCATGGCCTTAGCTGTTAGATAAGTTTCCAAGGCCTTCCGACATCTCCTTGTGGACTGATTAATGCCCTGGCAAATGGCACAGGACTAAACACTGTAACTAGCCCCAGACAGCGAATGCACACGGTACATGCATCATCTGTATAAATCTTTACTTTACCACAATGACAGTACCGGAACAAAAACTCCTTTGGTAACATAAAAGATGTTCAAAGTTTTAAAACAAAAAAGCGAAAGAAGTAATAGATAAGTATAGCAAAATTTTGATGCCATTCTTCTGTAGCAGTAGACCGATGAGTGGTTGATTGCTGGAGAAACAGCAGAAGCATGATGAGGTTGCACACATTATATAGGTGGCGATAAAACACATCAATGTAGGGGGCTCCAGCTTGCAAAAGCTTCCGGGTTAACCTGATGCCAATGGCTTACTATTCCATGATGTGGCTCAATGGAGGTAGATGTTCTTGAAGATCTTATGTTACAACCTACCAGTGCAGACTACGGATATAAAGACACTACAGTCCTCCAAGGAAAGCCTGGACACATTCCTGCTTACCTAGAGAATCACAGGGTACCCTGAGCAGTGCAGTGGAGGAGAAGGGGATCCCTATAAATCAGTACATGTTTGCATAGCATAATTATTAATTCCTGCTTATAAAGTGAGATGGACCTAGAATCCCTTCAGACCTTTATAACTATGGTGCTATTTTTGCCACTAAGTAAGATGCTTCTGTGTTAAATGGGTGCATTACAGCCTGTGTGTGTGTGTGTGTGTGTGTGTGTAAAGGAGTGTATGTCTGTGTAACTGCAAAGATGTGTTTGTATCTCCCCCAAAGGAAACAAAAAACGTATAACCTTAACTTTGTTCACTCTGGCCATCTCTTGTTCTGAAATTACCATAAGCCTATCAAACTTTTCAAATAAACCTATGTGGGACAGAAGACACACTTGAGGCATTATGCTCCTAGGACTAAATTACAACATGGAAGCACAGAATTTGTCAGCAGATAAGGGCTGCTTGGCCCACCCAGTCTGACCATTTTCTCTTCTTCTAGTATCACTGCAGACCCTACTTGATCTCTGGCTCTTTCTCCTTCCCTCCATTCCTTTCCACTTCGATTCCCTTATGTCTGTCCCATGCATTTATGAACCCCGCCACTGTTTTCAACCCCAGCAACTTTGAAGTTGGGCTGTTCCAGGAATCCACCACTCTTTCTGTGAAGAGGTACTTCCTCGCATCTCTCCTGCATCTACCCCCTCAAACTTCACAAAAGTCCCCTTGTTTTGAGCATCTTTTTTTATTTTACATATTTTATTTATTTATTTCAGTTTGGGATTAATATCTTTGAGTCAAGGACTCATTTTCAAAGGTTCCACACCAGTGTTGAACAAACATTACAAAAATACAAGGTTTACAGAGAGAAAAAAGAAAAACATTGAAGCCTATACACAGGCAGTAATAGTAAAATGTGAACTTGTACACATCAAATTAGTACATAATAACAGATAGACTGATTAGATAAGAGGGGTTTGGGGGGGGGGGTGTCAGCCGGAGGTAACATCATCTGAGGTGGGAGAGAGGTGGAGCTTTCAACCAAGTGAGACCATCGACAGGCAATTGGGGATAGGGGAGCAGGTTAAGAAAAAAGTGGTATATAACAGAAAGATGTAGAGGGGGTAGGTAAATGGAAAACTGGGGGTAAGGTACTATCACATTAGCGCAGGCAGGTACAATTCATTTTAGAGCCAATGAGAGATTTGAGCCCAGCTTTGAAGATACTAATCTTGGTAGTATCAGTGAGATCACCAGCTAGTTCATTGTACCATTTCAGTCCTTGATACAGGATGGAGTTCTGGGCAAGTTCTGCCTTTTTGAAAGGAATCACCATCTTGTCGGCGACTGCACTACGGGTAGATTTTGTTGGGATGGCCAGCTTAAAGTGTCCGCCCAGTGTGGGGGATGTCAATCCAAGTAGTACTTTTTTTTTTTTTTTTAAGTAGGCAGGTTTGGTATTGCCCTCTAAGATGAAGTGGGAGCCACCCAGTTTTAGTGTACAGCGAGCAGGTGTGGGTGTCGAGAGTAGCCCACAAAGTACGACGACAGGCCTTATTGAGGAGTGCGTTGATCCTGTTAAGAGCAGTTTTTGTGCCCGCCACATATATAGGCAACCCATAAGTCAATGGTAGATAGTACTGAGCTACTGGTGGCTAGTTTGAGTTCATCTGCTGTCATTGAATGTCTGTGACGATAAAGTACACCAAGTTTTATATCTGCAGTCTTGATAACAGAGTCAATGTGGTTTGAGAAGGTGAGCATGTCATCAAAGCTAATGCAGAGATATTTGAAGTTAGATACTTAGTCTAGGATCTCATCCTTTTGGCTATGAACATGCAGCGGCAGGCATTTCTTTTTGCTTTGGGATGTGCTGAAGAGCACACACTGTTTTTTTTATGTTTAATAGTAGCTTGTTTTCCGTAAACCAAGATTCAAGTTTATGGAAGCTGCTTTGTACTTCAGTTGTGATGGATTGTTGGTCTTTGCCGGTGACTGAGATCACTGCATCACCAGCATAGAGAACTGTGCTTGCTGAGCAAGCCATTGGGACAGAGCTGATGAAAAGGCTAAAGAGTAGAGGACCAAGGACTGACCCCCTGTGGAACCCAGAGGTGCACCTCCTTAGCTGCGGATAGGGTATCACCAATTTTGACTCGTGATCTGTTAGAGAGGTAGCTGCCAAACCATAGTACCATATCTTGGGATAGTCCTGTACATAGAAGGCAACTCAGGAGGAGGTTGTGATTAACAGTCAAAAGCCTTCGTAAGGTCAAAGAAGATTGATCCAACTGCCTGACCACTATCCAAGGCGTGATATAGTTGGGATGAATAATCAGCTAGAGCGGTGAGTGTGGAGTGCTTCTTACGGAAGCCGTGCTGTTGCAGGCAGAGTAGGTTATGATTATCAAGGTATTCAGTAAGCTGCTTCGAGACCATTCTTTTGAGTATTTTCGAAAGGGGAGGAAGGATGGATATAGGTCTGTAGTTGGATGTTTGGGTTTTATCCCCCACTTTAAAGACAGGCATTATGTTAGCTGACTTCCATGCATTTGGAAATACTTTTGCTTTTCTGAAAAATGCTTCCCTCCTGTACCTTATTTACACCTGAAAGGTATTTTAAGGTGTCTATCATATCCCCCTTCTCCCTCCTCTCTTCCAGGATGCACATACTGAGTTCCTTTAGTCTCTGCCCATAGGGCTTTCGATGCAGACCCAGCACCATTTTAGCTTCCCTCCTCTGAATGCCTCCACTCCGTCTACGTCCTTCTGGAGATGTGGCCTCCAGTACTGTTCAAAGTATTCTTGGTGAGGTCTTACCAGCCATCTATACAAAGGCAGTGCCACCTCCCTCCTACTGGTGATAACTATCCTATGCACTCACCCAGCATCCCACTAGCCCACCCAACTGCCTTGTCACACTGCCTGGACACTTTCAGGTAATCAGAGATTATCCCTAGGTCTGTCTCCTGCCTGGTGGGTGTCAAAAACATTCTGTACTCTACCCCTGGGTTTCTGTGCCCCAAATACATTATTTTGCACTCTTTGCCATTGACACCCAGCTGTTATACCTTTGACCAGTTTTCTCAGGTCTCTGCTCATCATCCGCAAAGAGGAAGCCCTTCCCCTCCAGTTCCTGCAATGTCATCTACAAACACATTAAAGAGGACCATTCCCAGCATGGATCCCTGAGGTACCCCGCTGGTCACCCTCCCCTCCTTGCAGTGAACTCAGTTTACCACCACTCTCTTTCACCTATCTCCTAGTCAATTCCTTACCCAGTTTACCGGCTTAATACCCATTCATAACCTACCCAGCTTGTTTAATAGTCTCCTATGTGGAATGGTGTAGAATGCCTTACTGAAATCTAGGTAGGCCATATCCACTGCTCCACCCTGATCTAATTCCTCAGTTACTCAAAGAAATCGTATTCTTTTGACACAACCTCCCACTCATGAATCCATGCGATCTCAGATCTTGTAACCCATTAGATTCAAGATATTCCACTATTCTCTCCTTCAGTAGTGATTCCACCAACTTTCTCACCACCAATGTTGGTGTGTAATTGCTAGCCACCTCCCTGCTACTACATCTGTGAAGTGGGACTACATCTGCCATCCTCCTGTCCTCAAACCACTCCTGTTTCTAGTGAGTTGTTACATAGGTCTGTCAGAGATGCTGCCAGTACCCTCCATGAGCTCCCTCAATACTCTAGGATGTACCACATCTCGTCCCATTGCTGTGCCCACTTTCAGATAAGTGAATCTCTTCAGGACTCTTCTCTGAAAAAGGACTAGAGTCCACCTCCCTCTCTTCAGAGCTCCTGTTAATTTTGCTGTGGCCCCCTTCCCTTCTCCTTCCACTGTGAACACTGAACAAAAGTATTTGTTCAGAATGTCTGCCTTTTCCTGGTCCCCTTCTGCATAGCCTCTCACCTCTTTTTAACCTTACAACCCCAAAAAAAAAAAAGATCTTCCTCTTTTCACTTACATCCTAAAAATGTCTTGTCCCCTTTTATTACCACTTGGGCTATTCTCTCTTCAGTTAGTACCTTCATGCTCCTTACTGCTTTCCCAGCTTCTCTCCATTTATCCTGATACACCTCCCTATCCTCCTCCCCCTGCATCTCCTTATGTCTTCTGAATGCTACCCTTTACCTTTTTCAGCTAACTCTTTCGAGAACCATAGTGGTCACTTTTTCTTCTACTCATTTGTCTACATAGAGGTTTGTTACCTTCATTATGTCCCTTTTAGCTTTGCCCACTTTTCCTCCACCCCACCCAGGTCACCACAAAGGCATTCACCCATCTTTATAAAATCTGCCCTCATGAAGACCAGTACCTTCGCCCCTTGTGTGCTTTCGATTCTGCAGCTGTCCTTATACCGTAGGGTGATCACTGGTCCCCAGGTGGCCTTCTACCTTGACATCTGTAACACTGTCCCTGTTAGTACCAGGTCCAGTACTGCACTCATCATGAGGCCTAAGGAGCGACCACTACAGGGAGTCTAGGATGTCCCTGCTTCTAGTTGAAGTTGCAGCTGGGAGGCTCCACTCTACATCCGACAGACTGAAGTCTTTCACTGGCAGCACCTCCCCCCTTTACTGCCATCTTAACAACCTTGGAATTCCTTAAGCTATTATTAAACTAAAATGTTTTACTTATTTTTAATTCATGTTTTCATAGTTTCAATTTCTAATCATTTTACTACAATAGAAGCAGGGGTGCAAGAAAATGGGGAAAAGAGTGTGCGTGTGTGTGTGTCGGGGGGGGGGGGGATAGTAATTACAAAGGAGACCATGACTGCTTTCTTTCTGACCTTGCATGCATTAAAGGGCAATGTGAATGCTCATGGACAAAAGTGTTAGGGGGGCTGTAATCACCCCTTGCCCATGGGTTCTGGCACCTATAAATAGAAGGTTGCCACTTACTACCATAATTCTTTTGAATGCTGTTAAGATGGTCAGAATGCTCTGTTTCTAACCACTGTTTCATAACACACACACAACAAAAATTTAAAAAACACATTTTACCAAAGCTATACAGATTAACCAAACAAAAGCAACAAGCAGAGTGAGAGAACTTACTGCATATATTCCACCATCGTGAGCCTTGGTCCCTCCCAGTGCAGAAACCTTCTCGCCAGTCTTACCATCATAGACAAAAATCTTTAATACAAGAAGAAGGAAAAAAAAAAGTGAGAAATGCCCTTCTTATTAGTAGCTAAATTTTGTTTCCCCAAACCAAAAGGCCCAGCACACAGACCCACCCATATAAAAACCCTCCTCTTTGTTGAAGTAATGCTGAAACCGTGACAAAGTGCAAAGAAGAGGAGGGTGTGAAATGCAGCCTTTCTCGTGTAGTAGCACTGGTGTTTCTTTGCTGTGCTTTTTCTCACCAGTAATCCTTTTTCATCATTACCTCAGCAGTGAAGAGTTTATTTTTTTCTGTTTCCCACATTTCAACAATTTAGAATGCAGGTTATTTTGTAACCTTTATTTCATCTGACAAGTTTGACGTGTACCCTAACCGAACCGTTATAAGATTTCAATGGAGAGAGGTTGTGTCATCGTCACTGGTTATTTTTCTAAGGCTACTACCCTGGACCACCCCCACCTTAATTAAAAAGCGGAACAGCAGAAAATATAGACAGGCAGATACCTGTAATTTGTAAAATGCAGAATTTCTTTAAGCATGGTGCACAGAAAGCTCAGCACAATGCAGTGTACATGCCCAATACCCCAGTACTTCACTCAACTTGGAGATTCATCAGAGGACACAGTCTCTGGGCACCATGCATAAACAGACTCTGCATTTTGCAACTTACAGGTCGCTGTCTATATCTGCTAATGGGCTTTTTAGTTTGTATACTAGGGGCCTGCTGCCCTTTACCGTGCACTGTCCTACTGCTGTAGCGTGCGTGACCTTCAGTTTCTGTTTTGCTCATTTTGACCACCCATACCCTTTGCCTCAGGTTTATCACAGGAGCAAGCTATATAAGCAAAACAGAAGCAAGCTATGTTTTAAAAAAATAAAGAGATAAAGAAAGGAAATTACATGTGAACACACATTAAAACTGCATTCAAAAGCAAGGGAAATGGTGATCAAACTATCCTTTACTCCTTATGGTTATACATGGAAGACACACATAATGAGTTACTAGTAGTAATTTAAGGAAAGACTCATTAATGATTGATTCAAGCCCTCTAAGATGTGCTTTCTATTTGAAACTGGAACAGTAATCTAACCAGTTATACCAGCTAATGAAGAAAAGTGAAATACTGTACTGCAGGGTTATCAGGTTACCTGTCCATCAGCGCCTGCTGTAGCAAATCTGTTCCCATCAGGAGCGAATCTCACACAGTTAACAAACCGGGTGTGGTCCTAAGGGAAAAGTATATATAATTAGTTCATAAAAATTAGATTGAAGTCGGACACATATTATGTAAGCATCAGCTACACAGAGCTGTGCGCTCCACTTTCTAAATTTAAGGAGACACTGTAATAATTTTTTTTTTCTGTTCTAGAATAAAGGTTTTAAGAGTCAAACAACCACAAAAAACAAAATCTACAGCTCCTCCCTACCCACCCAACACACACAAATGTGTATAATTCGAATAATTCCTGCATGTGTTATGCAGAATATTTGCATTTTAAGAATTTTGTGAATGAGGCAGAAAACAGATGTTGGTCAATGAACAATTCAGATTAGTAAATCAGTAGTCTGTAAATTAATTTTTAAAATACCAGTGGAGACAGAAGTGGCAAGATACAGAACAGTTATGCAAGAACTTACCTTAACAGCAGATCTTCGAGGGAATCCCTTTCATCATAGAAACACAGAAGTTGATGGCAGATAAGGACCGCAAGGCCCATCCAGTCTGCCCATCAGGTCATACTTCTGGAACTGCCACCGTCTGGTGCAAGTATCACACTGAAGCTTTTTCTGTAGCAGTCTACTAGAGGCCGCCCACTCCAATATTATATGCCGACATTGCCTGGATATATAGGAATGAGCAGTCCCGTTCCCTCCCCACCAGGATCCATACAAGCTAGGCCTCCCACTAGGTAACCGAGGAGAGAAGAGATTCCCAGCTATGAAAAGGCTGCACCAACAGAAAAGCCAATCTGGAGACAGAGCTAGCAGGGTGATGGAGGGTGCAGGGGCATGACCCGATGAAAGATATTCCATTGAAGATCTACTGTTGCAGCAATCTTCTTTTACAGCAAGTTCTGACGTAACTGTTCTATCTTCTTCAGGGATTGCTCTTTCATCAGGTCACACCTCTGAAACAAGTCCCAAGCAGTGTCAGTAAGCAAAACAGTCCAGGTGGCAGGAGGCCAAACGCCTAAGAAAGAAGGCCCTGTGCTTTGTGAAAGTGTGAACGGCACTCCAAGTGGCAGCAGTGCAAATCTCAGCTGCAGACACATTCCTAAAATCAGGCACCTAAAGTGGCCATGCCTCTGGTGGAATGATCATAAATCACACCAGAAGTTACTTACCGTACAGCCTATTAAAAAAAAAAAGCTGTGGCCAAAGCCGATACTACCGATAGGGCTACAGGAGAGGAATATGCGGTACAAATATTGAACATTTTTTTTTTTATACAGTTTTACAGCAAATTTCCAACATAGCCTTGTTATGACCCTGCCTCATGAAATAAGGCAGAGAAAATGTTCAACTCCTGGCCTAAAGGTGATGTCATGCAGGGATTGCGAAATCAACTTTCGGGATGAAAAACGCACTTTAGGCAGGAGTTAAAAAATGACAGCTGTCACATTCATGAGGTGCTGTACAGAAATGGCTATGTTGAAAATTTAGGGTAAAATATTGAATATTTCCAAAGTTATGAGCCTGCGTTTGCAAAATTCATTATAGCCTCGTAACTTATTTGTACACCAAATTTAAAGCATAACCTTTTTATGCCCCCACCTCATGAATAAAGACAGATAAAATTTTCAACTCCTGTCCGAAATGATTTCATGCAGGGACCGTAAAATCACCGTAAAAAACATTTTGGCCAAGATCTGAAAAATGACAGCTGTCACATTCATGAGGTGATGTAAAGATTGGCTATATTGTAAATTTGGGGTAAAAATATTGAAAATTACCAAAGTTACGAGCCTGCGTTTGCAAAAATTCAATGTAAGTTCATAACTGTACTGATTTTATTTTTAATATTTTTCACACCAAATTTTCAACATACTGTAGTCTTCTTATGACCCCACATCATGAACAAGGGCAGAGAAAACTCAAGTCCTGCCTGAAAGGTGATTTCACGCAGGGACCACAAAATCACCTTTTAGGACAGATTTGCCTAATGTCAGTGCCACTGTACATGAGGCGGGGTCCCAAAACAGGCATATTGAACATTTGGGCCAAAAATATGTAAAAATGCCCAAGTTATGACACTAAGTTATAAGTACATTCTTCTACATGCTGTAATGATCTCTGGTGTACTATGTTCTGTTGTAGCACTGAAACTGTTTTTGTCCTATGTGTCCAGGACCATCTTGAAAATGAGCTTGCTCAAAGATGTAATTGCCTAGTTAAATAAAGTTTGATGGATTGAAGTTCAAAATCCCATTGAAATACATTAAACGGCATACCTGTTTCTTCAGTTTGCAGTCTGGCTTTGAAGAGTGAAGACATGACTGCTGTTCTGAGAGGATTACAGTGTTGGACCACCGATGGATAAGTAAGGGCTTTGCAGAGGTTGCGGCATGATGGGTACAGTGGGAGGGAAGGTGAGGGTGAGAACAGCTGCAAAGATAGAGGATAGTTTCCTGTTGACAGGTAAAAAAAGAAAAAACAACAACCGAGGTTTCTGATCGCGACAGTGAGGGCTGGGCACCCCCAGTGTCACTATGTTTCTTGGGGTTAAAAGCAGAGGGAGGGTCAGGTGGGGGAGGAAAAATAAATATAAATATATATATATACCTGCCTGATAGGGAAGGTATACTTGGGATTGCCCATCCACTTCTATGTTAAACCCAAAATTTTGCACTTTAATAATTTGCAACCGTTCGTCTGATTTTCCAGAAAGAGAAAAGTCAGATTGTGAGGTGAAAGTGAGAGATAAAAGTGAAAATAGAGATTTAGGAAGTAAAAAAAGAAATAAGGAGATCGAGAAAGACTCCAACAAAGGAAACCAATGTAATTAAAGTGGAAGGGGGGTATCTGTCAACACCCTGTAGTTAAATATAATTTACCCTGGTTGTCCAGTGCTGGCTTCATTTCTATGTATCCTTTTGCCCCATTCAACGGGAGGAGACCTCTGGATGCCAATGTTTGTTTGCATGTTTTTACAATGCACATGTGTGTTCGTCTTGTGGGGTAACTGTTAGTATTAGTAAACTGTTACATTTACTGGGGGTTTTATCTTGCATATAACTATGAACCAGGGGGCTTCCTTAGGTAGACAAATCACATCACATTATGCTTCCTCAATCTGCCATATCAGAATCCAGGCCCCCATTTGCCCAAAGAATAACATGCCAAATTCTCATCAGTCCACTGGAGGACAGAACCATATGTTTTTGGGAATGAAGCGAGTATGGCTTATTGTGGAAGCAGGAATGCCACACAGTGCACTAAGTGCAATCCATCGGCTTTGCAAATGTGCCTTGGAATCATGGTCCTGCACATTCACCAGAGATCAGACTTTCTCTATCATCTAAAGGAAGAAATCACATGGGAGATTGTGGCATGTGTGTGGGGTGTGTGGTGGGGCAAAGAGATAAATCAGTCAGTACTGCCACGATTGAGAAGGCTCAAGGGGAATGATCTAAGGCAGAAAAGGCAGAGTTCTATTGAAAGTAATATTCCAACATTCATAACGTTGCTTTAGACAAATATGACTACAATTCAGTGCCCTCTCCTTTATTTTACAGTGTGTGACTGTGCACAAGAAGTATTTTGAAGGGACTCCAATAATGACTTGAGATTTTGACCTAATTGTATAAAAATGCAGAATCCATTTTTGCAGGACACTGGTTCATTTGCAAGACCTGAATTACCCTCTCATGCTTGTTGAAAGCTGTGGTGTTGGGAAAAAAAAAAAACAAACATTTGTCAATGCCAAAAGTTTGTCATGTGCACTGGTGCCATTGGGGGGGGGTTACAAGCCGGTGTTGGCAGATTTCAACACTGGTTCATAACTTCGTTGTTTTTTTAATATTTTTTACACCACATTTTCAACATGGCCATCTTATTATGCCACCACATGAAGAAAGGAAGAGTACAATTTCAACTCCTGTCCCAAAGATACTTTCACGCAGTGGCTGCGAAATCACCTTTTGGGATGCAAAAAAACATTTCGCTCAGGATCTAGAAAATGGCAGCTGTCACATTCATGAGGTGCAGTGAAGAGATGGCTATGATGAAAATTTGGGGTCAAAATATTGAAAAGTACCAAAGATACGAGTCTGCGTTTGTTAATTTAAGTGCATGCTAGCAACTTTGTTGTTTGTTAATATTTTCACACCAAATTTTCAAAGTAGCATTCTTATGACCCCACCTCATGAAAAGTGCCAGTGTCATTTGGTTCACTCATCCCAAAAGGTGATTTTGCAGTGCCACCATGCCATTCTGTGCGACAAATGTGAAACCATGTTTCAGGCAGGATATGAAAAAAGACAGCTATACTGTTCATAAGGAGGTGTGAAATAATGGCAATGTTGAAAATCTGGAGTGAAAATATCAAACTGGCAAAGTTAGAAAATGCGTAGAAACTGCGCAACGCACGCTTGTAACACAGTCATTTTTGGGAATTTTTTCACCAGACTTGCAACATGGCCTTTTTGGGAACCCACCTCATGACCAGTGGCACTGTTGTTTCATTAATCGGTCCCAAAAGGTGATTCTACACAGTGAACACAAAATCACTTTTCGGGACAGAGTAACGAAATGACAGTGACAGTGTTCAGGAGGTGGGGTCCCAAGAACCCCATGTTGAAAATTTGGGCCAAAATTCTTAAAAATGGCTGAGATATCAACCTAACTTGACCCCCCCCCGGCAATGATTCCCGCTATATGGCTTACCTTGAAATCTTCACTTTGCCGGTCGGCTTTGAAGAGTGCGGATGTGTCCCAGTCCACAGAAGATCATTGCTCCTGACCTCCAGAGTTAAGTATGGGTAAGGGAGGATAAAGGGAGGTGGGTGCGCAGTGGGAGGGTCGGGATGGGGAGGGGGAAGGGGACAGGGAGACGATGGACTGTTTTTTTTTTTTCAGGTTTAAAGAAATAAAGACATCAGGGACAATTTTCTTTTTCCTTTATAGAAGAAAGGATGCGAATATTTCTGGGCACTGGGACTGTGCTTCCCAGTGACCAGGGGGACGAGGAATGGAGGGTACGAGGAGGATAGCAGCAGTGGGTGGGAGAGGAAGGGATTTGCTGTGTGTGTGGTGGGGGGGCTCGAACAGAACTAGGGTGTGGGGAGGACAGCAGCAGTGGGAGGAAGCAGGAGGGAGTGATTTGCTGGTGGGGAGGGGACTTGAACAGAATGAGGGTGTGGGGAGGATAGCAGCAATGAGAGGGAGTGATTTGCTGGCAGCGGGGCTCAAACGGGAACACAGGGAGGACAGGAGCAGTGGGCAGGCTCAGTGCATTCACACTGTAAGCGCTACGGCAGTGTGAAAGTGCAACCAGGAAGTCAATGTAATGCAGGTCATTGCAACATCAAAGAAATGAGCCACACCACTACTGGTTCGGCTCTGTCCTTTGAAACGTTTGCCAACTCTGCCCCAAAAAACAGAAAGCGAGTCATCGCCAGCCTGCCTACTGATTTGCCTGCTGCTGACCTGCTCCCTGGAACTAAGCTCTCCAGTGGACGCACCCCCCTCACACCCCAGTATAGCAAATCTCATTTCAACAAGTCCGTCTACACTTGCACACATGACAAACTCAAAAAAAAGGAAAGAACATCTGCACAGCACAATGCTACCCCACTGTTATGTGACATTCACCTTTCCCATCTTAAGTCATTTTGGGGTTTTCATAAAAGGGGGCAGTCAGATGCTTAGCATAGTGACTTGGGAACAAAACATATTCAGGTTTTAGCCCACACTACAGCCAATACTGACTGGGTGATCTTGGGCAAGTTGCTTAACCTCCAATAGATTTAGTCCACCCAGCTGCAGAAACTGGTAGGAGTCCACTGAAACAGAGATGCTGCATGGGCCTGGACGGTATACAGCACAAGAGACTCATTTCATGAGGTGAAATAGACATGTAGAAAGGAAGGAAACAACATTGGTTTTATACAGTACATTTCATTCCAGATCTCTCAGCCCCTGATCGGGGAAAACATCTGAGCAGCCAGGGCTACCTGGGCCAGCCATCCACACCACCACTGCTCACCGCCAAGGAACCCTCCTATTGCTGATCTCTCAGCCCCTGATCGGGGGAAACATCTGAGTGGCTGGGGCTACCTGGGCCAGCCATCCACACCACCACTGCTTGCCACCAAGGAACCCTCCTCTTGCTGGTAAGCTCCCAGGCCGAACCGGAAAGTGCTGAAAGGCTCCCATTGGCCGCTGCCTGTTGCTTCCATCTCCTGTTGGACTGTTGTGCTCCGTGAGGCCACTGATTGGCCCTGCAGTCTTGATCGATTCAAACTGTTCTGCTGGGCTCTGTGCCTTAGCTATGCCCACTTCTGCCTAGGGAACCACCCTTTCATTTCCTATTGGATACTCTCTCCTGTACCTCCTTCTCTTTACCACCCACTCTCCCTCTTCCCTGCTCCTCCTCCCCCTCTACTAATCAACTCAGTCCCCTCACTGCCCCTGCCTCCTTTCTGTGCCTGACACCCTCCTCATATCTCCTACTGCACCCATCACATCTCCCCTTCCCTGTTTCACCTCCATTCCGGGCTGTTTTTTCTCCCCCTCCCTCAGACCTTTCTCACCCTCTACTATCCTCACCTCTCTATCCACTATGGCCCTCCCCTCTCTGCCCCTCTGTCTGGTTATTGTCTCCTCCCCATTTTCCATGGCATTCCTGCCTGGAACCTGCCATCCCAATCTCCCACTGTGCTTCCAGCTGGACACCATCTACCAGCACTAAGGGACAATACCCACTGGGCTATGCCCTCCATATCCAACCACCGCCAGGACAGGCTTGCACCGCTCCTGGAATCAAGATGGGGTGATTTACGTTCGCCTGTTCCCACTCTCACTTCTGGCCTACATCACCATTTACTGGGATCATCGTTTACATAGTAGCTTTTTCTCCAATAAGAAATGGTCAAATAAAATCTCAATCAAACAGCTACGCTGGTGCACCCTGAAACTCTTGCTTCTACTAGTACTACTTCTGTCTGGCAATATTCACCCTAATCCTGGCCCCACAATCCCAAGCTCTGACCTCCAGCAGAGTCACTTTAGGGGACTCACTTTTGCAATGATTAACTTCTGTAGCCTTCTACCCAAACTTGATGCCCTACAATTATTTGCACACCGACACAACCCTGATGTTCTTGTGACTGTCGAAACTTGGCTCACTCCAAAAATACCAGACAGTGCAATTACCCTACCAGGACAGAACATATTCAGCACTGACAGGACCACTAAAAAAGGCAGTGGATGTGCTGTTTACCTCAAAGACTCTCTCCTGGGGCACAGTGTTCAACCACCCGCCTCAGTCTCTACCGCCCAGATACTACCCATCAGAATTCTACTTGGGGTTCGCAACAAGGCACTGACTATTGCTGCTGTCTACATCCCTCCCAAGGATCAAGGTAAAGGTCTCAACTCCGTCCTTGACCTTGTCCGTTCCCAACTACCAGGTACCCTCACAAACACCTGAGGAACGGGGAAGTCCTTCTGGAATAATCTCAAGGAAGTTACAGGAATACTGCCCAAAACATCACCTTCAATGTTGGACATGGATGGGACTATAACTCTTGACCCTTCCACTATAGCCAACATGTTCAATAACGCATTCACTGACCTCAGTAGTGTTCTTTCTCCAGACTTCTTTAATGAAGACCTCCCTCCTGCACCCTCCCCACCCAGCCCCCTTTTCAAGTCACCCCCCCTTTTTTATTTCAGAGCAGTCAGGACACATGAAGTCCATAGATACGTCTGTAAAGCAATTGCTGGATCTAGAATAAGTGGCGACTCACTCGACCTCAAACTGCTGTCCCTTACTCTTGATGAAGTGCCATTTCCTCTAACCTGGATTTTCAACCTCTCCCACACCCTTGGCCAGTTCCGACAGATGGAAATCTGCCACCGTGACACCAGTCCACAAGAGTGGGGAAAAGGCCCTTCATGGAAATTATAGGCCTATATCCATACTACCCCCCCTCTCTAAAGCCACTGAACGTCTGGTATCTGACCAGCAAATGGAATATCTGGACAAGTACAACACCCTTTGCAAACAACAGCAAGGCTTCAGGAAAAGGCCACAGCACCACATCTGCCCTCCTTGAATTCACAGGAGCAATTCACAACTCCCTGGACAATAATTACCTCACTGGTTCAGTCTTCATAGACCTGACCAAGGCTTTTGACACCGTCCATCATCGAATACTTCTCAAAGAACTGCTAAAAGTTGGGCTCTCCCCTGAGTCTACAACTTGGTTTAAGAGCTACCTGGAAAAACGTTCCCAAAGAGTGAAAATTGCTGATGTCCTTTTAGATGCTAGAACTGTATGCTCAGGAGTCCTCCAGGGCTCCATTCTCGGGCCACTCCTCTTCAGCCTGCTTTTGAACAATCTTCCACAATCCTATCCAGAACAAATCCTACTCTATGCTGACAATGCTGTCATTCACATCACCCAACAGGACTCCCACCTACTCCAAAACAAACTTCAGAAGGGTTTCACCTCCATTGAAACATGGTTTAGTAGTCAAAAGCTGATTCTCAACTATAAGAAAAAACAAGTCAATGCTTTTCTGTGCCTCTCACAACAAACATAGGCTTCACCCCTTAATATTACAACCTACCTTGGTGCTGTCCTCGAACAGGTTCACTCCTTTAAATATCTGGGGATCACCATAGACAGCAAGGTATACTACAGCATCCACATAGATCGCATCGTCAAAGCTGCAAACACACACATTGGTGGTCTCTACAGGCACAGGCAATGCCTTACCTCGGATGCCTTAAGGATAGCAGTACAGAGCTCGGTGGTCTCTCTAATCAACTATGGTCTGATTATTTATGGCTCCGCAACTGATACAGCCCTCAGGCGCTTACCCTTGGCCCTAAACAAAGCTTGCCGACTCATCACTGGATCCCACCGACTCACCCATACGTGTGACCTCTATGCCCAAACAGGGTGGCTCCAGTTATCAAACCGTATCAAGTACCAAACTTGTTAAATGGCTAAGAAAATTATGCTACATCTTGCTCCCCCAGAATCCAAAGTCTTCTCCATACAGCACGCAACCCCTGCCTCACCAGGGCTTCAGAAAATGAAATCTTGCACATTCCTCAGTGCCACACCACACAGGGCCAAGGATCCTTTGCGTACTGAGCTCCTAGCTGGATTAATGGACTCAACAAAGACATCTCCTCCCTGCAAAAGCTAGGCCCGTTCAAAGCCAAGCTTCATCTCCACCTAGCTGCCTCTAGCTCCTGTGACTGTCCCTCATAATCTGATCTTCCTCCTAGCACTTCTACTCCTATCCCAGTCTTACTCTTCCTACAGCCTACCCCCCCACCCCGTTTTTGACCCCTACTCCCAAGCACTTTTTTGAGACTGACAAATGCCCACGGCTGCACTGCTCTTTTTGTGTCCATTCCAAGACTCCGTTACCTCTGGCTATCCTGCCCCAGGTACTCACTTTCCCTCAATGTAATGTATTTCAGCTGCTTGAAAATGTCTGTGCACCATTTCTGCATTGTTACTCATCTCTATGTTATGTTTGTATTGTACCTCAATTGACGTAGACCCTTTGTAAAAGAGCCTTGGCTCAAAGGTACTTGTAATCCTAGACTCTAAATAAAGAAAGAAATACAAAATACATTTTAAAGCACTTTACAGTCCAGAAGAGGGAGAGCAGAGAATATTGCTACCATTGCAGTGCACAGGGAAATTCAAACAGGACATAGAGAAGTTCGGCAGAGGAAGGTGAAGTGAATTGCTCGGGGTCAGAGTGAGTTAGTGGTGATTAAGGGATGCAAATCTGTGTCTCTAGATGACAACTCTGCCTTCTAACTAGTAGGATGAACTAACTGATTTTTGTTACCCCTGCACAGTATCCAGTGTTCCACATGTGACGCACAGTTCATTTAAAAAAAAAAAAAAAAGTGTGTTTGTTTTTATCTGTGAACCTCAGTTAAACACATCATAGCACCCATTTCCAGCTTTAGGTGTTTTTTTTTTTTTTTTTTAATGATAATATTTTCTTTCAATTATTATTTTTTTTTTTAACCAGAAGAGACAGACTAAGCTGAAGATTGTTTACAGGTGCAATCAGGCTGGGAGCACAAGGAAGTTAAGTGACTTGCTCAGGGTCACACAATATGCAAGTGGAGGCTGTGGGATTCAAACCTAAGTCTCCAGGTTTGCAGCTCAAAGCCTTAAACCACTGTGCGATACTGCCTCATTATTTTCTTGTTTTTAACATGGGTCCTTGTCCCACAGTAGGAATCATTGTAATTATTTTACAACTTAGTTGCTTAGGATAGCCAAGTTCAAATACAAAATCTAATTTCCAGTGGGATCCTGCTTGTATTGTTTGCAAACAGACGGACTTGAGCACTGGGAGACATTTGTTGCCTGTGGTTCTGCAGAGTAAGCATTTAAAGGAGAACTTTTGACTTATCATCAAATACAGTAGCTTGCCAACCTGGTGGCACTGAGTGTTGAGGTGCTAGATGCCACACCTTGCGCCATGCCGGCGACCCGGGTTCGGGAACAAGTTTGAGTCGTTGGGGGTCAGCAGGGAAGGGAAGGGATCGACTGTCCACAGGACTGCTCTCCCTTCCTGGGGAGGGATTCGGGGTATACGACCCTCCTGGGCAGCCTCTGACTGTGGTCAGAGGCAGTGCAAGGAACAAGCGGCAACAAAGCTCCAAGGGGCGGAGTTTCCGGCGGACATCGGCACTCTGTGCTACTGGATGTCATTGCACGTCCGGAACTCCAAGGGGCAACCATCTGAGGAAAACACCCTCTGGTGACCAGCAGAGCTGATGCAGACCCTGGGGACCTGCCCACATCACGCCGTCGGACCCAACATATCGTGATCTCCCGGCGGGTATCCCGATCTCACGGTAAGTCTCTCTAATTTCCAGACAGGCTGCTATGAGCGGGTGGGCCCTTCCCGGGTGGTGATCTGGGGGGGGCTGGACCTGCCGTGGATTGGACGGCAGATAGATGTGTGGGTTTCAGACTGGGAGTAGAGGCAGAGTTGTGTGGGTACTCTGGAAGGATGCCATGGGCATCTGGAGTGCAACAAATAAAGTACACACACACAAACAAAATACAGTAGCTTGACTGCAGAGGCAGGGGATAAGGCAAGGCGCTTACTGCAGAGTCAGGGTAATAAATGTACCAGGATAAAACCAGAATCCCTGAGATCCATGTCAAAAGTCAATATGTAGACAGATGTTTGTAGTGCTGCTGCCTGCCCTAAGACTGCGTAATGAAAGTGGATAACTTGAGAGACAGTGACATAGTTATGCCTCTCACAGCATCAGAGAAAATGCATTTGGCAAATAACTTTGGAATGTTTATAATCATACATTAAACACAAAAGAGTTTGCGGACAGTCTGTTATTATGGTACTATAAACACAACAATTACTGACTGCATCCCAAATTAATAGTGTTTGGACATTAAACTGATGTTTTACTGACTCCTTTAGACCCCTGTGGTTCTCTGGGTTGAGACTGATGCTAAAATAAATTGTTTAATACCACTTTATACTTGGCAATAACAGTTTGTGTCATTTCCTGTCCCTTGTCATTGTCGGTAATGTAACTGCTAAGAGTGGATACATAAATTATTTCTAATGTAGACTGAGTCTGAAGGCATCTGCCACGATCTCCTAGCAATATAGGGCATAAAATGTGTGGCTGTTCACTTTCAGACCTGCCAGACATATGCAGCAGTGTTGTCAGGGCGGACTCCATTCCTCTGCACATAAGCACAGTACTGCGTATGCGCTGTACAGTTCCTGTACCACCTGACTACTCCAAGCACTCTGTCCTGGTACCTCTTCCCTGGGGTGACCCCGGCTCTATGCCTCGGCATAGTGTGTATTACCCAGTCACAATACATCCCACTACTAAATAACATCTATTGTCGGGGGTCATGTGGTGGCATTAGAAACATAGGCACCTTACAGTATGTTTTGCCATGTGAGCTTGTCTTGCCCCACATCTGCATGGACCCATGGTGCTTCTATATAGAACAGCGATCACAAGATCATGCACCAGTTTGAATTCAGGTTTGTTGCAGACAGTTTATACATTTATCTACAGGTGGGACTAAATTTATCTATCAAGTGGTGATTAAATTCTGCCAGCAGCTGAGCCACTCTAATACTGTAGGAACCGGGTGGGACCAAACGTATTTATCAAATTAGTTATGAACTGGGTGATTAAATTCAGCTAGCCTAAATGATCATTGAACTATTACTTTTTTAATATTATAGTAACAAAACTGTTTGGTGGGAGCCAGCCTGTACCTGAATATTTTTGGGATGGACAATTAATGAGAATGCAGTTAAAAAAAATGATGTACACATTCTATAAAATATAAAATGTAAGCTGGTTCCCTTGCAAAATAGCGTTGATATAATACTGACATTAAGCTCTCAAAGTAAGCACCCAACAAACTTTCTCTTTTTAACCATGGGCGGGCTTAGAACACGGGTTAGAAAATGTACCAAGGAACATTAGTGTGTGTGTGTGTGGGGGGGGGGGGGTGAAGATAGCAAAAAAAAAAAAAAAATGCTTTTGCCAAAAGATTCAGGATGACTTTTTAGATAAAAAGCACTCCTTCCTCATGGACTAAATGTAGCTATTGATATTTTACCAGTTCTGTAGGCACTGCTTTTTTGTTTTGTTTGGCACACATTGTGTTCAACGTGCTGATAAATTGTATTCGATGTACCGGTGACCTTTTTTACATCCTTGTTAATGATAATTCCAATATCTGGGTGGATCGACTCTCGCCACTTTAATTATTATTACCAAACCTATAACATCTGATTTGTTATTTTGTACCCAGTCACAGTGGTTAAAAGAAAAAGTTTTTTGGGGGTGTTTACTTTGAGAGGTTAAAGGGGCACTGTCAGCTTTTGCAGCCCTTTATATGACCCTTGTATTACTGTGCTTGTTTGAGACAGTTTGAGGCAGTGTTGGCTCCCATGTATTTGAAATATGATAATGAGCTTTTGAAATTGCTGTTTTGGATGAAAAATTATTAACGGTCATCCTGACCAAAATACCCCGGTCCGCTCCATACTGCACATCCCCGACACTGCCGTGGCATGACATAAGGAAGACTTGTCCACGAACGTGGTCAGCATTTCAGGAGGGGAATGAAAGAAAGGCAATGAAAACAAAATGAAAGAAAAAGCCACTATGGTTCTCAAAAGAGGTGGCCGGGAAGGTTTGGGAGAAAATTATAGCATTTAGGAAGTATAAGGAAACACGGAAGGAGCAGGACAGAGAACTGCACCAGTTAAGGCAGAAGGAAGCAGGGAAGGCAGTCAGAATAGCACAGGCTCGAACTGAGGAAAAGACAGCCAACTCAGTTAAGAAGGGGGAATACCTTTTATAGGTACATTAGGGAGTGTAGAAAGACAAAGGTAGGGATAAGTGAGGCTGAACAGAATGGACGATGGGTGGGCAGAGAGGGACAGTGAAAAAGCAGGGATACTGAATGAATACTTCTGCTCAGTATTCACAAAAGAGGAGGGGTACCTAATCCAATTAACAGAAGCACTCTGCATGGGGGCGATCCCAGTCTTTTCACAGAAGAAAGGGTTCTGAAAGAACTCCTAAAACTAAAGGTGGACAAAGCAATGGAGCCTGATGGGATTCACCCCAGAATTCTAAAATAATTAAGGGGAGAACTAGTGACACCAATGACTACCCTTTCTAACAAATCATGGGAGGATGGTGTGGTACCTGAGGACTGGAGGAGGGTGGATGCGATTCCCCTTCACAAAAGTGGGAGCAAGACCGAGGCAGGAAACTACAGACCTGTCAGTTTGACCTCTGTGGTAGGGAAAGTGATAGAATCACTTCTGAAGGACAGAATTGTTGAGTACCTAGAGGCCAGCGGGGCACAGGACCCAAGGCAGCATGGATTCACAGTGGGAAGGTCATGTCAGACAAATCTAATCAATTTCTTTGACTGGGTGACCAATGTAGTAGACAAAAGAGGGTCTGTGGACATGGCCTACCTAGACTTTAGCAAGGCATTTGACATAGTCCCACACAAAAGATTAATAAACAAATTAGCCAGCCTGGGAGTGGGTCCCAGGGAGGCAGCCTGGGTAAAACACTGGCTGGACAACAGGATGCAGAGGGTAATAGTAAACAGAGTCTACTCTGAAGAAAGGGGGGTTACTAGTGGGGTACCGCAGGATTCAGTACTGGGTCTGGTCCTTTTTAATATCTTTATAATTGACATTGCAGAGGGACTGGAAGGAAAAGTATGCCTCTTTGCAGATAATACAAAGATCTGCAACAGGGCTGATATACAAGGAGGCGTGAAAGGATGAGAAGGACTTGGCAAGCTTGGAGGAATGGTCAAGTATGGCAGCTTGGATTCAATGCAAAGAAGTGCAAAATAATGCACCTGGGAAACAAAACCCAGGGAAGAGTACACAATTTGGGGTTAGTAACAACAACAAAAATGGAAAGGGACCTGGGGATAATCATATCAAATGACGTTAAGGTTGGCAAGCAATGCGAGAGAGCAGTAGGGAGGGCTGGGGGGATACTGGGATGTACAGGGAGAGGCATCATCAGCAAAAAACAGGAAGTTGTCGTCCCTCTGTACAGACAGTTGGTGAGACCCCATCTGGAGTACTGTATCCAGTTCTGGAGACCACATCTCCGCAAGGACACAGAGAGGATGGAGGCAGTCCAGGGGAGGGTAACTAAAATGGTTCAGGGTCTGCAAGAGAAGCCATACGAGGAGAGACTAAAGGAGCTTAATATGTATACCCTTGAGGAAAGGAGAGAGAGGGGGACATGATAGAAACTTTTAAGTACCTCAGTGGAATCAACAAAGTCCAAGAGGGCAGCATCTTTCAGAAAAAGATGCAAGAACTAGGGGACACAATCTGAATATTGGGGGAGAAAGACGTCTCAGGAGCAATGCGAGAAAGTATTTTTTTTACAGTTAATCTTTCAATTGTAATTATTGTGATTATACATACAAATACACTACATTCTCCAATATACAGTACACTTACATAAGTTCTTAATAGGAGAAGGAAAAAAACATGATGTCTGAAGTATTATACAATGATATTAAAGCGGAAAACAAATGTTGAGAAAACAATATGTTGCAGTACAATCTGTATGATAGAGAGAAAATATGGCAATTTATGCTTCAAGGGGGTAAAAGGAATAGATACAAACAAGAAATATGAGCAGTTGTAATTGTACTTCTATTGTGCTGTAATTTAATACAAGCGTGTGTAATATTGTATAAAGGAAGAACATAAAAAAAGAGAAAAATATCTATGAAAGTGAACAAGAATGAAGAGGGAAAGGGAAGAAGAAGATAGAAAGAGAAGAGATGAAAACTTAACGAAAGAGCTAGAAGTGAGATTCCAATGTGAACATATAACAACCCATGGATTAAGTGACGATATGTGTAGATGCGTTTAAATATTTAAAATAGTCCTGCCAGCATTTATTATATCAGTTAAGTCGGTTAGAGGCTGTGTGTGACATACGATCAGGGATGACGTATTTAGATAGTTGTTTGAGAATATCCGGGAGGGTGGGAATGATGATGGATCTCCAATGCATTAGTATAAGGCGTTTACTTGAAGGAACAGTAGGGATAACCACCTATTCTGAGAATGGGATATTTTGTATGCAAGAGCACTGAAAATACCAAGTATGCAATATTTTTGATCTAATGCAAAGGATACACCAATCGCTTTCATTGCAAAGAAATGAATACGATGCCGAAGATTGTGTATGGGAGGACAATGCCATAAAATACGTAGCAAATTGCCACTGGGGGAGTTACAGCGCCAACATTTATTGTTGTTCATTAAGCCCATTTTTTTTGCAAAATCTTGGGAGTTCTGTACCATAGCTGCAGAATTTTGGTTTGTACGAGTGAACTGCGATTATCCTTGAACTATTTATGGTAGGATAGCCAGCAGTTATGCCACTGTGAATTGGTCATGTTATAATTTAAAAGGGTACTCCATTTATTTTTTGCAATGATAGATTGATCTGGAATTGTATTTCTGACATGTTTGTAAATTATACTATTTAATTTAGAGTTTGTTTTGATCCATTTAGAAATAAAAGTATCATATATAGACTGATGAGGAATAGTAGGAAGATAGAGGTTCCATGCCGTGCGTAACTGTAAATATTTCCAGAAATCATGCTGGGGAAGATTCCATTGTTTATGCAGGTCAGAAAAGGATTTTAATTTGAGAGTCTGAGGTACGAGTATATCCTCCAAGAAAAAAATGCCCGTTTTTCCAATTACAACAAAAAATTGGGTGATTATCAAGAATGATGTTGCAGTTCCCCCAAACGGGGGCATATATGAGAGGGGTTGGGTTGGATTTAAGGCGTTTTATGAATTATTTTCCAGTAGTATATGGATGATGCTATAGTAGGGTGAGATCTTAAATTGGGGGAAGAGAGGGTTATAAATGAAGAAAGTGGTGACACTGCCCAGACAGAGATGTTTCCATACTGACCAACAACAGCGATTTATTGCTGGGTTTATTAAACCATTTTACAGTTTGGGCAGTGCGGAAGGTGCAAAAAAAATGTGCTTGGAACCAGGAGGGCCCGAAGCCCCTTTGGACCAGTGGGAACCAGTTTGTTATGACTAAATCTGGGAATTTTGCCTTCCCATAAAAAATTGCCAATTATATCATCAATTCTGACAAAAAAAAAGTAGGGGGGGTTAAAGAGATATTGGAAAATAGATACAGTATTTTGGGAGCTATTGACATCTTGATAGCGAAGATTTTCCCATTGAAAGAGAGGTTAAGCAGTTTCCATCTATTGAGTGTGTTTTTAGTATTTGCTACTAACGGGGAAAGATTGGCGTCCCATATCCTGTCTAATTTAGAGGTGATCTGTATTCCAAGGTAAGAGATACCTTAAGGGGCCCAATGAAAACCTAATATTGTATTCATAGAAGGGTTACAAAAATTGTTCAATGGCATTGTTTCTGATTTGTGTAGATTAGGAGCGAGCCCAGAAAGTGAAGTAAAGTTGCTAAGTAACTTAATTAAGGGTGGTCCTGAAATGTCAAGATTTTCGAGTAGAATGAGGAGGTCATCAGTGTAGGATAGTGAATTATAGCGGGAATTACCAATAGGGATACCTTGGATCATGGAGGACCGACTAAGAGCAGCTGATAGGGGTTCAATAACTAGAATAAAAATAGTGGGGGATAAGGGGCATCCTTGCCTGGTACCTCTTGCCAGATGAAAAGATGAGGACAGAGCAGAGTTGGTAAGAACCCGGGCAGAGGGGAAGGTGTATAGTAATTGAATCCATGTACAAAATTTATTAGTGATACCAAAGTGGGATAGAACACGATATAAATAAGTCCAGTTGAGAGAACTGAATGCCTTTTCAAAGTCAATGGCTATAGCTGCGGCGGGTGATTTAAGAGATTTAGCTTTGTAGATGAAATTAAATATATGAGTGGAGATGATCAGAACCAGTTCTATTTTTGATAAATCCAGCTTGGGAGGTGTGGACAAGTTTCAAAATTATTGATTCTAAACGAGTATTTAATATTTTGGCAAAAATGTTCCCGTCCGTATTAAGTAATGATATCTGTCTGTAACTGGATGGGAGAAGAGAAAGTATTTTCCATAGAGAGGGTGGTGGATGCATGGAACAGCCATCCTGAGGAGGTTGTGGGGGTCTAAAACTGTGGGAGAATTCAAGAATGCATGGGACAAACACAAGGTAATTCTTGTGGGAGGTATCCAGGAGGTAGGAAAATGGGAAGACTAGGTAGGCCAAGCAGTCCTTATCTGCTGTCAAAGTCCATGTTTCTATGTTTCCATGTTTCAGTCCTTAATAGTGGTGGCGATACTGTGTGCAGCAAGTCTGTTCTGTAAAAAAACTGAGTGCTAACTTCTGTAAAATTGAACATTTAAAAAAGTGAAACCAGGACTCCATGTGCATGCGCATGTTCTCACATGCCCAAAGTCCCAGTTTTACTTTTTTAAATGTTCAATTTTACAGAAGTTAGCCCTCAGATTTCTTCCAGAATAGACTTACTGCACACAATATCACCACTATTAAGGGCTGCCTTTCTTTAATACCCCTCCTGAAATACCATGCACGAGTCTTTATTATGTCTTGGTGTCGCAATGTCAGAGGTACGCGGTAGAGAGCGGATCAGGGTATTTCAGTCGGGATGACCATTAGTGATTTTTTTATCCAAAACAGTAATTTTAAAAGCTCGTTATCATATTTTAAGTACATGGGAGCCAACAGTGACTCACACTGTCTCAAACAAGCACAATAATACAAGGGTCATACAGTATAAAGGGCTGCAAAAGCTGACAGTGCCCCTTTAATGTCATTTATTTTAAGGCTACACTATTTTCCAGTGTGGCTTCGTGGGTCACACCAGAGGTCTCTTCTTTTTTATGATATATGCACCTAGATTACCTAAGTGTATTGTTTGTGATCGCCTACTATTTATAAATTGTTTTTTCCTTTCTAGTTATCGGCTGACTCAAAGTATGCAGTTATGATGCTGATAAACGTCTGGAACATTTCCTCAAAGTACTTTATTTGAGTGATTGAGTAATATATGCTACTGGGAAACAACTTTTTATTTCTGACATTTGTATAATACATAGAACTTTTGAGTTTTTCCACTGTTTTGTAGGTATCTGAGGCCTTAAGTACTTTAATTTCAAATCTAGGCTGTTTCCAACCATACACCCACAATATTTGCTTCAGAGTGCTGGAGTAGTACACACTTAAGGGAACTAGCTTACATTTTACATCTTATAAACAATGTACATTGATTTTTTTAAGTTGCATTCTCATTAATTATCCATGCAAAAAGTATCTAGATGCAGACTTGTTTAAAGAGGTTTCAGTAGCAACATGAAGCAGCAATCTTTGTTTCATCAAAAAGGACAGACCTGGAGTGTTTGCCTGGGCTAAATCAAGTGAAAGAGACTTTTTATTTATCTAGTTGTTGATAACCGGGTAAGCGCACTAGACACAAAAGTGACTATTTTCAGGCACAACCCAGGAGGTTACAATATCAACAGGAAAAAACAGTGATGATACAGTACAATATAGGAGTACAACATATTAGGAACACAATTAAAATGAACAACAATTTAAGCAATTTGATTGTGACGGGAGAAACATTCTGATGCACTTCATATCAGAAGTGAAAGTGAGTGCATATTATACTATAGCATTTAAAGATATAACAAAACTGGTTAACGGTTTGAGCAATTGGTGTAACCAGGAGACAATACAGACATTTCACATATCAAAGTACAACAAAGGTAAATGCACTCATAACAGCTGATTATCAATCTAGGCATCAATATTCTACAAAACTGGCTTTAACATAAAAAATATGACACCGAAGAAGGAGCAAGTAGGTAGGAAGGACTGAGGCAGTAAGACCTTGCAGGGAGAAATGTGTGTGTGGGGGAGATGTAAGAGGTGGGGTAGGAAAGGCGTGGTAAGACAAGTAGAAACTATGAGGTATAAGTACTAGAGGAGGACACCGAGACAGTAATAGCGTAGGGAGTCAAAAATCTAGGGTGGTTTAAAACAATTGCACTGTGTACTCTCAATAAGCAGAGAGCGATGCCTCTTTTTAAACAAGGCATGGCTAGGTGACTGGTGTATTTCAAGGGGCAGCGAGTTCCAGTAACTGGGGGCCACGTAGGAAAAACCTGTTTTCCCTTCGGAAGCGTTACCTCTGGGAATGTGGCGTAATGAAAGATCAGCAGAATGGAGACCATAGGAGGTGGTCTGTGGGGCAAGTGCAGTGGCGAGAGGGCTAGGTATACTGGACCTCAGAATTCTATTCAGAAGGGCCCCAAGAGCAAGGAGCTGCTGGACCACAGGAGAGGGCCAATTAAGGTCTGCATAGAGCAAGCAGTGATGTTTTAACTTGGGGGATGCAGAGGCATAATGACATATTATTATAGGTTATGTCACATTTGTGTAGGGAGGTTTTAAATGCATTGCCGTAGATTGAAGTTCCGTATGCAAGGGATGGGAGAATTCCTCTAGCAATGGCCAAACTCGCGGAGGGGTGAGAACATGGCTAGTTCTGTAGGCTAACCCTAGCTTAGTTTTGACCGCCTTACACACAGTAGTAATATGGATCTCATAGTTAAGGAATCCATCAAGTAGAACCCCCAGGTATTTAAAACGAGTTTACTACTTCCAAAGGGGTACCATTCACACTATTTTGAAGCGATCACGACTATTTTTTTTTTTAGTTTGGCAGGCGAGCCAAAAAGCATAGCCAGAGTCTTGCTAACACTGAGAACCAGCCTATAGCTAGTGATCCAGGATTGTACATTAAGGAAGTCCTCCGATAGATTGTGGTTGAGAGTAAGCATGTTATCAGAGCTGGTATAGAGAACAAGGTTGTCAGCGTACAGCAGCAATTAGCAGGAGGAGGCATTTCTCATTATATTATTAATGAAGACTGAGAAGAGGAGAGGTCCTAGGATGGATCCTTGTGGTATCCCAATGTCGATGACTGTTTTGTCAGAGATTGCAAAGTTGAACTTTACAACTTGCGTCCTGTTGGATAGGTAGCCATTAAACCAATTCAGAGACTGTGCCGAGAAACCCAGGGATAGGAGGTTAGCTAGCAGGAAGGGGTGATCGACAAGATCAAACGCCTTCGTGAGATCTATAAAAAAACTGCTCCTGTTAGAAGACCCTGATCCATAGCATGTAGTGTATCATTGGTTAGTTGTAGCAGGGCAGTTTGGGTGCTGTGACCCTTTCTAAAACCATGCTGATTTGTGGACAGGAGGTTGTACTTGGTGAGGTGCTCCGTTATCTGTCCTGTGACGAGCTTCTCAAGGATTTTAAGACTGGTAATATTGCTATTGGTCTATAGTTCGCAAAATCCTTCTTGCCATGTTTTTTTTAAAAGGCCGGCATTACTCTGGCCATTTTCCAGATATCTGGCACTACTCCTTCACTAAGGGACATAGTGAAGATTTTAGATAATGGCCCTGCAACGAAGGGGGCAGCCAGTTTGAGGAGCTTAGGTTCCAGGCAGTCAAACCCAACTGCAGTGCTGTCTGATATGGCATTGAGTAACTTGAATACATCTGTTTTGGAGACAGCTTTAAAGTAGAATGGTAGTCCCGTGGGTGTACCTTTTGGGGAGGATATATATTATCAGGAGTACAGGATACGGTTGGAAAGGCAGTAGTATATTTGGAAAGGTCTGATAAGTGACTGTTGAAAACGTTTGCTATTGTGTGTGGATTGGAGCAGTGGACTTCATTCTGTATCATGTCATTTGTAGTGTGAGACTGCTTGGCTCTGAGGAAGGTTATGTGTGACCAAAATTTCCCGGGGTCGCCAGCTGCACCTACCAATAATACCTTGCAGTACTGGCTTTCTGCAAGCCTGATTTGCTTCTTGCACTTCATGCGCTGTTCCCTATAGAAATGAAAGTCCGTTTGGAGGCCCAAAGTTTTAAATTTTCTCCAGCGTTTGTCCCTAGCCTTGACTTACAGTGCTGCTTGTTGAAGCGGATATCCCGATTTGTATGCTGATTAAGTCTTTCTTCAGTAAAGCCTATAAAAACATTGTGCTCTTGCCTGTCCCACATAAGAAGTAAATAGTATTATCAAGTAGTGTACTAGTTCTTTAAGCTTAAAATCGTTTCACCCGGTAGGCTGTATAATCACAACACATGACCTCAGACATGTTTATAATAGACGCGCACCTGGAAATGAGCTCCGGCTCAGCATGACTTTCCCGGTCACCAACTTCTAAATAAAATATTGCTTCTGTGCATAAATACAAATTTATCTACACAAAATATAGTGCTAACTGGTGCTGCTGTGCTACAAATAAATAGCTATGCTACACATACTGTACACTATTAAGATTTAATTTGATGTTTAAACCTTCTGATATCAGATGAGTCGTGTCAGGAAGAGAGATGTACAGGACAGGGCTTCACATCTGAACATAAGGGAAAATTTGCAAACATGTTAACTAAGACTTTTACATCTGTAAATATAACTATTACTGGGTTTAGTAAGGCACAGCAGTTTTATAGGTTTTTGTGACATTCACATAATGCTGAGCAGTGTGCTTCCATAAGAAAATTCACACTTAACCTCACATGGACTACTGAAGCTTAGAAAATATTTTTATATGACATTTTACTGACTACTGCAGCACTCTGTACTGTTGATACCAACTAGGATATCTATAATGGAATGTAGAGATTGTAAGATCTTTGGAAGAAAGATTTTGTACATGCAAAATAAATCAATCACCCCCAGGCACCCAGCGGGAACCTGATCAGTCAATCTTCTTTCCGCCAGTGACCCACGAGGGTTTGCTTAACCACAGGTTTACTGCATGAAGTGGGCATTTGATTTTTGTTACAGCACCATTTTATTACAGTCATGACAGTGTAAACACAGACAGACAATGCAAAATGTTGCTTGTACAATGTTCAATATAACCAAGAAACATACAAACTACATGGGCTTCATGTACTCCGACTATTTCATGTAGCCAATGAATATTACAGAATTTAGAGCACAAGTAAGGGTAACTCCCATGCGTACCAACAGTCTAACTCAGCCTTGACAAAATAACCCCCACATGTGAGCTCAGAGCTCCTGGCACAACTCGTAATTACTTCTTTCTGGGAGCATTTGGAGCATGACTGATTTCCTTTCCATTTGATCCTGGGGGCATCATAAAATCATTCAGTGATCACCTTTAGCAGCACTGCTGCTTGTTGCAGAATTCAAGAAGCACATCTTTGGAGGAACCACTGCACTGACTGCCATGCCCCAGTTTAGTGTCCCTTTCAGTGATTGTGTTTTTTTACTGCTGTTCCAGTGAAAAGCATGTTTCAATTTTGGCTTAAAGCAGCAATGTATGTACTGCTGCTTCTGAAGTTTCACGGGGAACTTTCCAGCCTCCTCAGCTGGGAACAGTGACATCGTTTAACGGTGGCCATCCTACATCAAATCTCACAGATGCACCTTAATGAAACGTTGCAGTCTACTCTCCCCAGCCCACATTATCCCATAGACAAGATACAGGTAGGAAAACTGGAGCGCCATCCCTCTTAAGATCAACTAGCCTGATCATGGAGTTGCCGTGTCCTAGTCTGTCACCCCTTTTGGAATTAATCATACAGGTTGTAATTAATTTCTGGGACATTCCCCTCCTCCCCCTAATCCAACCCCACCCCCTGTGTTCTGACCTGGGAGTGAGGGGATGGAAATTGTTGCCTCCACTGTCCACCGACCCCACCATGCTCAGACCTATGAGTAAGGTTATGGAAATTACTGCTTATCCCTTTACCTGCTTCATACTACGAGCCACCTGGGATTGAGTTGCTCCGCTCTACCTTCTTCAAGCAGCTGTCTGGGAATTCTTTGCTCCCACTTTACCTGTTTCATGCAGCCAGCCACCTGGGATTTGCAGAGTTTGATTTGAGGGGGTCTGTCTGGGTCTAGACATGTTGCACGACTCTTCCCCCGATATCTCAGAGGAACTGTAGGTCATGACCTGGTGTCCCAAAAACTGCTGCTGCTCAAGTTCTGTTTTCTCCAGGTTGGTTCATATTTATACATGGGAATAAATAAACAAATAGCCCCCATCCACCCAGGGAGAACTTGACCAGTTGCTCTCCTTTTTACTAGCGACTGCAAGGGATACCTTAACCACAGGTTTATTGCTTGGAGTTTTTTTTTTTTTTTGGTTACTGCTGTATTGTATTAGTCATAACAGCGTAAATGACGTCAGGCAATGGCAAATGTGGATTGTATAATCTGTAATATAGCCATGAAACATACAAAAATATGGGGCTTCACGTACACTGGCTATATGGATTCAGTAGCGGGAAGGAGACAGGGGTATTTTAAAATGCACATGGAGTTGAGGGAATCCAGATCTTGGCAGCTGGGGGATAAAAAAATCTGGATGCACAAAGGAGCAAGCAGAAGGAGGGGGAAAGGAGTACAGTAGACACAGGTTACTCACTTGTAACAGTAGTTCTAGGAGTGGTATAGTATATGTTTGTTCATCTACACTTGTTGGCATGTCCCTTTCCCTTTAAATCTTGCTGGAAGGTCTAAAAGCTGGCTTCTCTCACCCACCCAGGTAGTACATGCCTCGGCTCTGCCCCATGATGCCAGATCTTGCCCACTGGAAGAAAAGGTTACGCGCCGAAGCTGGGGAGGTTGGATGGGTCAGTGTGGATGAACAACATATACCACTCCTAGAAAGTACAGTTACATAAAATCTTACCGTAACAGAAGATCTTCGAGGAATGTCTCTTGCAGTAGGTAATTACTTCTGGGAGGTTCCAGCAGAGGCACTGCCGCATGGCTGCTTCTTCTAGCAGTTTTCTCCAGAGGCCGCCCACACATATCATCTTCCAGTTTCCTATATAAAAGAGTGGCCGGTCCTTGGTATCCACAGTTCCCCCCGCCGGATTCAACTCGCAAAGGCGAGGACCAAGGGAAAGCAGAGGTACCAAGGAGTCACAAGCCCAGTCATTGGACCAGAATTTGCTCTGTTAGAGAAGGAGGGGGACAGAGGGTGGGATTGCACCTTCTGCAAGACACATTCCTCGAAAATCTACTGTTACACTAAGATTTTATGTAACTGTACTATCTTCCACAGAATGGTCTCTTGCAGTAGGTAATTACATCTGGGAGATTCCCCAGCAATTATGTCCATTTGAGAGGACAATTATGATAGGAGACCTTGTAGGACAGCATGGCCAAAGGCCATACTATATCTCGAGGCAATATCAAGATTGCAATGCCTTGTGAAAGTATGGATTGTGGACCAGGTAGCTGCATTGCAGATGTCTGAAACTAAGGCTCCTTTTAAGCAGGCCGCAGTAGTGGCCATAGCTCTAGTAGAGTGAGCCTGGACAGGTCCCAGTAAAGTCTTGTTGTACTTTTTATAACAAAAGGTAATACAATTCACCTACCATGAAGACAGGGTTCGTTTAGCAATAGGAAGCCATTGTCTGCCAGAGGCAAAGGTGATGAACAACTGAGAAGTTTTCCTAATTGACTGGGTACGATTAGTGTAATAGCATAGAATATGATGGACATCTAAGGTATGTAATAGATGTTCACCGGGATTGGAGTGCTCAGGGTAGTACACTGGGAGCTCCAAAGATGGATTTAGAGCATGTTCAGAGACTACTTTAGGAAGGAAGGAAGGAAGGAAGGAAGGGCTGGTACGAAGGACCGCCCTGTCCTTGTGGAAAATCAAGTAAGGTTCCCTACACATGACGGCATGAAGCTCAAGTAATAGCCACTAGGAATAACGTCTTCCATGAAAGGAAATGGAGATCACAGGTGGCCACTGGCTCAAAAGGTTCGAGGGTCATTTTTTCTATAATGAAATTGAGATCCCATGGAGGAGTGGGTCATCTAATAGGTGGCTTAATATGTGGCATTCCTCTCAAAAACATCTTGGCTAAATGATGTTGGTACAGCCATTTGCCATCGAAGGGTGCATGGAAGGCAGAGATAGCAGCCAGGTGGACTTTGATGGATTACTAACTTAAGCCTGAATCTAATAATGAGGCCAGGTAGTCCAAAACCTTCATCAGTGGACACAAATACAGGTCCAGGGAGCGAGAGGCTGACCATATGAAAAAGCGTTTCCATTTGGAATTCTATGTTTCTCTAGTTGCTGGCTTACGAGAAGCCAGGAGAATGTTAGCAACAGGAGAGGACACTTCAAGTCTATTTATGAATGTGTCCTCAGAAGCCAAGCATGAAGACAAAAAGTCTTCAGGCTGGGGTGCAGGAGGCATCCCTGACACCGAGTTAGGAGGTCCGGTCTGATTGGCAACTGAATGGGGTCCCTGACCGACAGCTGTAGTAGAGGGTACCACGGTTTGCAAAGCCACATTGGTGCTATTACAACCATGGAGGCCGGCTCTATGTGAAGTTCCAATAGAGTCCATTGTAAGAGAGGGATGGGGGGAAGGCATATAAGTAGAGTCCTGTCCAAGGCTGGGAGAGGGCATCTAGAGACCTTCCCTCACTGCTCGGGATAATGGAGAAGTAACTGGGGAGCCGGTAGTTGACAGGAGGCAAACAGATCCAGCAGTGGAGTTCCCCAGAGGTCAAAGATTTCTTGGAGTACTTCTTTGTGAATTGTCCATTCGTGAGTGGAAGATTGGTGGCTTAGCCAGTCTGCTAACTGATTGCACTATCCCGGGAGGTGGACAGCCGTGTTAGTTCTTGTCTGATGGCTTCCTGCCAGATTGCAAGGGCCTCCATGCATAGGGTGCGTGATTTCGAGCCTCCTTGCTTGTTGAGGTAAAACACCACTACAGCGTTGTCTGATTGAATCCACAACAGTCCTGGCTTGAGATAGGGCTGGAATGCATGAAGGGCGAGACGGACCGCCTTCATATTGAGGAGATTGATATGAGAGTGATGGGAAGAGGCGGTCCACTGGCCTTGCGTCTGATAAGGACCTCAGTGTGCACCCCATCTGTCCAGGGAAGCATCCGTGGTTAATGTCTGCATGGGAGGGAGTGGAAAGGCATTCCTTGACAAATTGGTTTTCATTGTCCACCACTTTAGGAATGACTTCAGAGAAGGAGTGACCCTGATTTTGTTATTGAACTGTCCAGTTCTTTGAGACCATTGATTCTGGAGTGTCCACTGGACAGGTCTCATGTGAAGGTGGGCGAATGCCACAGTCGGGATAGCTGCACACGTGTCCCACAAGTCTCAGCATTTGTCTGGTCATGACTATTTTCTGGATCTGTATTCACGAAGCCAGAGATATAAGAATGGCCTAACGAGCAGGCAGAAGGTAAGCTCTGGCTGTGACTGTATCTAGAACAGCTCCAGTATACTGGAGAGAGACTGTGTCGGGTGTGGACTGGACTTTGGCCAGTTGACTGTTATCCCTAGATTGTTGAACATGCTCAGAGTAGCGGCTAGGGAAGCAAGCAGAGCTTCTCTGGATTCTGCTTTGATTAGCCAATCGTCTAGATATGGGAAGATGAAGTGCCCTTTTTTCCGTAAGGCTGCCACCACCACCGCTAGGTATTTGGTGAACACTCTTGGGGCTGATGAGAGGCCGAAAGGAAGTGCTCGAAACTGATCGTTTTGACCCAGAAGGTGGAAGCACAGAAATCTGTAATGGGCAGGATGAATGGGGATTTGTAAGTAGGTGTCCTTCATATTCAGGGCACACAACCAGTCTGCTTGTTTTACAATAGGCATGATGGTGGATAGAGTTATCATGCGAAAATGTTTGTACTGAATATACCAATTCAGGTGTCTCAGGTCTATTATCGGTCTGAGATCTCCAGTTTGCTTGGGTACTAGAAAAAAATGGGAGTAAAATCCCATTTGAAGTTCCAGAAGGGGTACTGGTAAAACAGTCTGTTTGGCCAGAAGTGCCTTCAATTCTTCTTGAAGGATAGGGACATGATCTGGTGGGTAATGGATTGCCGGAGACGGGGGTGGAAAGAAATTCCAAAGTGTGTTATCTTGGTGATGTCCCGTTCCTGGGAGTGGGGGTAAGAAGTAGGGTTTGAGAAACAATGAGGGCAATAGAGGGGATGGGATGGGTAGAGTGAGCATGTCTCGCCCCTGGGAAGAACAAGCCCGGGTCCTGGTCTCTGTCCACTTGCCCCCTGTAAGATGCCACCTGTGAGGGCAGAGGGGCATGCTGTAAGGCAAAAGCCATTGATTTGCCATGAGGAACACGAGATGTCATTGACAAGCCCGTGGAACAATTATTCTGGAATATGTTAGATGTTGTCAATGGGAGAGGAGCCCCCGTCGATGGAGCAACTGTGTATTTGGCTGAATTTAGGATGCTAGACAGCATCGTTGATGAGAGGGTATATGCCCCTGTCGATGAAGCATTTAACGAGCTAGAAAGTGCAGTCAATGAGAGGATGCTGTAGGAAGACACTCCGTCGACAGAGGAGCCACAGAAACAGTGGCCGTCGATGGGCGACGTGGCCAGGAGTGAGAGGGGAGTTTATCCCACTCTTTACCCTGTTGGGAATGAGAATCAGAGCTGGGGGAGACCTTGGTACAAGCCCCCTGGTTCTTTAACAGAGACATTCTCTGCTCTGTAAGCAAATGTTGAATCTCGAGCAACCGTCAGTCAATGGGTTGCTCTACTGAACTCCTGACAGGAGCTACAGGATTTGGTGTAGTGTGTGGGTCCCAGACACCTTTCACAAAATGTGTGGTTGTCAAAGCGGTATATCTTCCAATCACAATGGCAGGAACAAAAAAGAGCTTGTTTGGTTGAAGAATCTTTAGACATTCATTTTGAAATCCAATTTCTTATCAATGACTGCTACACAGAAGTAGAACTAGTTGCTGCGCGAGCTGAAGACGTTGGGAAAATGAACCGAGGATACCAGGGACCGCCCATACTTACATAGGAAACAGGAAGATGATGTCATGTGTGGGAGGCCCCTGGTGCAAACTGCTAGAAGAAGCTCCCATGCGACAGCGCCCTCTGCTGGAATCTCCCAGAAGTAATTACTTACTGCAAGAGACCATTCCATGGAAGATCTACTGTTACAGATGAGTAACCTGCATTTCTAGGGATGTGGATATGTAGTTCTTAACCACACTTGTTGGCAGACTCCTAGCAGTCCTCCGGGAGGAGGGAGGCAAGGTGCACATCCTCTATTTGGGAAACAGACTCTGGAGAACTGAGGCCCCAAAACCAGATCCCGGCATGACTCTAGCTCGATGTGTTATTGGATAATGGAGGCGTTTGCTGACTTCCAGGTGGCAGTCCTGCAGATATCCTGGATAGGGATGTCCCTAGAAGCAGCCACCAAAGCAGCAGTATGGCCGGAAGAATGAACTCTTATCCCTCTGGGAGGCTCCTTGCTCGCCAGCCTATAGCAGAGATCAATGCAGGATATTATCCATCTGCTAACTGTCTGCTTTGCTGCGGGTCTGCCAGGTGTGGCTTCAGCGTAGATGACAAAAACAGCTGGCGAACCTCTCCCCAAACTTCAGCCATTTGCTCCTTGTAATAAGGGAGTGCTTATCTCAGGTCCAATGTATGGAGCCTGTACTCTGCCTCCGAGGTGTAATTAGGGTAGTACACCAGAAGAGTCAACACCTGATTAAGGTGACACTCTGACACCACCTTCGGAAGGAATTTTATGTGGGGGCACAGGACAACTTTGTCCCTGTGGAAGACCAGACAGACAGACTCAGAGTGCACCTGTAGTTCCCCAGTCCTTCTGGCTGATGTGATAGCCACCAATAAGGCGGTCCTCTACAACAGATGTGACATCTCACACCTGTGCATCGGTTCAAATTGCTTGCCCATGAGTTTTGCCAAAACCAGCAGTAAATCCCACAGAGGTGGAGGTTCATGCACCAGAGGGGAAATGTGGTCAAAGCCTTTAAAGAAATGCCAGACCACCTTTTCCTGTGACACAGTCTGCTGACTGGCCCGAGCATGGTAAGCAGAGATGGCTGCCAGGTGCAACTTGAGTGTTGTAGACTGAAGATCTCCTTTGGAGAGAGACCAAAGGTAGTCGAGGATGCTAGCCACCCGACAGGGTGAAGGGTCCAGGCCCTTGCTCTGACACCAAATGGAGAATCTTTTCCATTTGAAGGCATAGCACCTCCTGGGCGACTCCTTCCTAGATGCCTCAACTACCTTGAGTTCACTGTCAGACAGACACAAAGCCTGACACTCTAGCCACCCAAGAACCAGGCTGTCAGGTGCAGGGATTGAAGGTCCATATGGAATACCTTCCCCTGATGACAGAGATCAGGTCCGGGTATGCTGGAAGACGCCTTGGGAGCCTGGTGCTGAGGCTGAGGAGATTTGGATGCAAGAACTGGTGGGGCCAGTCTGGGGCTACCAGGATCATCCTCGTCTTTTCCCTCCTGACCTTGAAGAGCAGCTTGTGGACCAAGGGAAGTGGAGGGAAGGCATAGAAGAGGCCTGGGGTCCATGGCCTTGGGAAGGCATCCCCCTGCAGCGAGCCCTGTTGAAGGGGGCAGGCATTAAACAGCCTCAGCTTGCTGCTCTCCCTGGAGGCAAACAGGTCCACCTGAGGGGTGCCCCACTGAGAGAACAGGATGCGAGTTACCTTTGGGTAGAGAGACCACTTGTGGGACACTTGCCCACAGAGCTGAGAGCGTCCGCCAGCTGATTTGAGGCTCCTGTCACATGGATGGCTAGAATATCTACCTCCGGTCAGCTCACAAGGGTCCAGATGTGGAGCGCTTTCTTGCACAGAGGCCGGGAATGCGTGCCACCCTGTTTGCTGCGGCAGGACATGGTCGTGGTGTTGTCCGTCTGGACTTGAACCACTTGACCCCAAAGGAATGGAGCCAATGAAGCCAGCACCAGTCGAACTGCTTGGAGGTCCAGCAGGTTGATATGGCATCAGGATTCCTGAGCCAGTGGACTCAGATTCCCCATGTGGGCACCCCAGTCCATGAGAGAGGTGTCGGTTGTGAGGACGACCGTCTGTTTGGGGAGGACAAATGGGATCCCTCCTTGCAGATGTTTCTGGACGGTCCGCCACTGGAGAGCATCTTACATCTTCTGGGTCACAGTGATCAGCTGGTTGAAATGACCGTGTCGTTGAGACCACTGACTGGACAGCTCCCATGGAAGGGGGCGCATATGCTACCACGCCCATCAGACCATGGTGGTGCAGGAAACCACATAACCCAGAAGTCGCAGGAAGTCTCAGGCAGGGTGCAACTGTACAACCAGAAATGATTGGGCAAAGGAGGAAAGAACCTCCATCCTGTCCGCCGGGAGCCTGGCTCTGGCTCAGCAAGAGTCAAGCTCTGCCCCGATGAAGCAAATCACCTGTGAGGGCATGAGTTCCAAGCTGGCCTTGCTGACCAGGAGGCCAAGGCTGAGGCAGGTGTGGTGGGCCAGATCCCTGGATCTGTCCACCTCCAGTCTGGAGGGACCCGCTATTAGCCAATCATCGAGACAGGGGTACACTCTGACCCCTCGATGCCAAAGATGGGCCGCCACCACTGCTATGCATTTGGTAAAGACCCTGGGGGTTGATGACAGGCTGAACGGCAGGCATGGCTTGGAACTCACAGAAGGTTCCCTCCACCCTGAAATGAAGGAAACTTCAGTGGGACGGACGGATCGAGACATGAAAAAAACGTGTCCTGAAAATCCAGTGAGCAGAACCACATGTTCTGCTCGAGGGATGATATGATCTGGGATGGAGTTACAATCTGAAAGATGTGTAACCTGAGAAACTGATTTAGGTTGTGCAGATCCAGAATGGGGTGCCAGCCTGTCGTAGGGTGTGGGATTTCACACAAACAGGCAGACAAAACATTAGGTGCATAAAAAAATGCATAAAAGCGTTTAGCATTTTACTTTTGTAGAAAATTGAAATAATAAAATAAATCATTACAGAAAAGAAAATACGGTGTGAATTCAGCACACCTATGTAGCCCGGTTATAGCTTTCTTCAGCCATAATGACTCCTAAGGACTCCTCTCTGGTCTTAACTTAGCTTTAAACTCAGTACAGTGTGGTAACACACACCTTCTCACTCTCTCTCCGAGGACAGCAACAGACTGGCCCACCTATCTGAATTTCAACCCTGGTGGTCAGTTTATATACTCTGCTACTCATGACATTATTAGTCAGGTGGTTAGGCACTTAAAGGAAAACTACACCCAAAACTTGAAAAAATATATGTTGTGCAGAGTGTTTTAATTTGTATGTGAAGTTCTAGTGTTTCCTTCCCTCTGACTGGTATTAGGAGTTTTTCCCAAATTAGCCTGCTAGCTTTATGCTAGTTTTACGACCCCTGGGGATCTTCATACCTGATAGCTATACTGTATTTCTTGTTCCCACAGTGCATCTTGTCTCATGTGACTGTGATGTAAGAGAGACCCAACATTCAGCACACACATGCCAAACAAACTAAATATCTTGGAAGCTTTACAAGCTGCACAAAAATTACCAGCAGCAACGTTTTTCAGGACAGTAAAACCTTTAGGATGAGGGTGGACACCAAGCTGAATTCTACAGATTTTAAAATATAACCATCTCTATTGTTGTGAACTGATTGTAATGCAATGCTTTCTGCTGGATTTATGGGCTGTGCTACATCACCATCACATGAAACAAGGTGCACTGTAGGACAAAGAAATGCAATAAAACTATTTGATATGGAGATCTCCAGGGGTCGTAAAACTACCCTAAAGCTAGCAGGCTAATTTAGGAAAAACTCCTAATACCAGTCAGAGGGAAGGAAACACTAGAACTTCACATACATAGAAACATAGAATTTGACGGCAGATAAGGACCGCTTGGCCCACCCAGTCTGCCCATTTCCCTACCTGATGGATAAGCTGCAGATCATACAAATTAAAACACTCTGCACAACATATATTTTTTCAAGTTTGGGGTGTAGTTTTCCTTTAAGCTGTTTATCTTTCTGTCACCGACTTTATAACATCGGGCAAAATGACCCAGGAGCATAAACAATTCTTGTATCAGCTTTAACATCAGGCAGGTAATGTGGTAACAGCAGACATCTAGGACTACTAAAACAGCCATGAATAACCAGTTAGGTTCTAATGAGCCTTAGCTCCGCCCATTCTCTTGAGAGTGACAGCACTTTGTAGTATAAAGTAGGGCATTAGAGGGCGCTGCCTTCCCTATAGGAAATCATTCCATCAGCTCTCCCGACTACTGGTAAGCCTTGCACAGGTGAATGGGTAGAGTGCAGAAAATGGATGTGGTTTACAGCAAGACATTTTGTAACACAGTAAAGGAGGTTTTAAATTCTTACCTTAGTATCACACGTTCAGAAGCCTTTGCTCCTTATCCCTGTTCAAAGCACAGCTAATTATATAGCTCTTGTACCTTTTTATTTATTTATATACTAAAGAAACCTTGTACAATTTCTTCACAAATTGCCTTATTTTCAGCTTCATACTAAACACTGAAACAAAATGAGGCATTTGTGTGTTACTGGTGGCTGCTTTTGCAAGCCATCAGCTCAAACTTTCCTTTTGGCCTTCTTGAATTTGGGGCTTCTGAAAACAAATGGCAAGAGAGCCACATACCTCATATTTTAATATTGTTTGTGGCTCCTCTTTACTTTTGAGCTCACAGATAGGACAGAAAGCAGCAGGGAAGGGAACAGAAAGAAAAAAGGGGTCGCTGCTCCTGTCCACCAAGTCACTTTATACAGTACTTCATTTTCAGATATATAAGGGGAACTGTGTGTGTGTGTGTGGGGGACAAAGCAAGCCTCAACTGTATTAATTCTTTGAATTTCCACTTGCCAGCCAGGAGTCCCTTTCTCAACATCTCCTATTTCTAATTAATTAATTATGACAATACCCCTTTAATAATGTTTATGTATAACATTTGTATGAATTTTACATTTGCACATAAACACCTGACACTTTATTGCTGCACATGAGCACTTTATTTACTAGCACTTTCACAATGCTATACAGTACTTTATTTAATCAGCCAGCAAATAAATCTGGCATGTTAGCCATCTCTGTGCTTTCTTCACTTAAAGCAAGGTTATGGGAGGTCAAGGTGAGGGACGTAAGGTGAAAAAGAAATACCAAAGATGGAAAAAGATTTCAGAAAGACAAAGTAAGGACTGTCATAGGTGGCCAACCTATGTCAGTTGAAGAAATGAATAGGAAAGGTACTCAGGAGCACTGTTGCATAACAGATTTATATAGGAAGAAGAACAAGAGAACAAAGAAGACATTCCTCCTCCTTGGCATGCAGACTGGTAGAACACAGTTTTACTACACAGCCCCCATCTGTTTCAGGACCAGGAAGTATCTGGAAATGAACCTGGGTTGACCAGCGGGTCCACGATTCTGACCACTACCTCCTTGTGGAGGAGTTGGGCAATGTCGTCTCTGAGAGCTGACCAAGTATGGGCAGATACCTTTTCCTCCTATGGGAAGCGGGCTCGCCGAAGCCCTGGACATGGGCAGAGGACACCAAGACTGAGCCTGCTGTTGCTGCCCAGTTTGATACTGGGGCTGCTTGGTCACAGGGCAGGAAGGTCAAAAGGACTTCTTCTTCTGTGATTTCTTAGAACCCTGGGGTTCTTTCTGGATAGAAGTAATGGAGTCCAAGGTTGTGTTGGACTTCTAGATATGTTGAAGATGACCATCGACTCACAGACCGAACAAGTCAGTACACAAGAAGGGAACATCCACCAATTTGAGCTGGGTGTCTGCTGTAAAGGTCGAGACCCTCAGCCAGGTCCCGTGGTGCATGGTGACTGCAGCTGCTGCTGATCAGGCACAAGAATCCCCAATATCCAGAGCCGTCTGGAGTTGCTGTTTAGCAACAGCCCAACCCTGATCATGGACCTGCTTGACCATGGTCTGAAGGGCCGCAGGGAGATGAGGAAGCACCTCATCCAGGGAGCCCAAGAGGGCATGGGAGAAGAGTGCCATAATAACAGCTGAACTTGCCTGTCAGAGACCGAGCGAGGAAGCAGCATAGACCTTTCTGGCTGTATGGTCCAACTTTTTGGACTCTTTGTCCGGAGGTCTATCCGTGTCTCCCGAACTGCCCGGGCACCGGAACACAGATTTGGTCACCAATCCCTTGGCCCAGTGATGCTGTGTAAACCCCAAAGGGGCACTGATGGGAACCGTGTACTTGTGGGCCATGTGAGCGGAAGGCGTGGGGCAGGAAGCTAAGTGCTGCCAAAGCCCCAGGGCCGGACCAACTATGGCCTCAGTCACTGGGAAGACCTCAAAAGGGGAATCCCCTTTCCTGAGGGTGTCGGTCAAGGGATATTCGGCCCGTTTCTCGATGGGCTCTAACAGCATCTCCCTTGATTCGGAGATGAAACGGAGGATGCCCATGAATGTCGTGGGACCCTCCTCCATGACAGACTCATTGAATCATCGACACAGGGATGAGAGTGCAGGTCAGAATCCTCGGACCCCGAATCCAGGTAAAGCAGCCGACCACCTGAGTCACTCTCGACCCGCTGTGTACAGTCGGGAGTAAGGGTGACCGACAGCCTGCATGGGAGACCCTGATCGGGTTGAGACTCCTTTGTGGAAGCCCCTGAGGAAGGCTGCTTAGGTGGCAGCTCCACCAAGATAGGTGGAGGGGCCAGCTTCAGCCAAGTCGGGAGGGTCTTCACCGGTTCCGCTAGCGCAAGGACGGTGTCGACTGGCTCCAGAGGGGTTGGCTTGGAGGGCGACAGTCAAGTGATGGCCAGAGAAGAAGCCGGGGTCGACTTTGGACCGGTCAGCATGAGCGGTTGCCACATTAGGTTCTCGTAGCAATGATGCAACTTGCATCAAAGCCTCTCCTCCCCAGAGGAAGATGAGGACAAATAACAGTGGCACCTCTTCTTGGAGCGCTGCTTGTGGTATTTCCTCGGCCTATCAGTCAAGGGGGTCTGGGACCTAGAATCCGGCCATCGGGGGACCCATGAAGCTTCTTGGAAGAAGTTGAGGAGGGAGAACACGGCTCCTCCAGATTGGGGACCCGTGACCACGGGCGCACACCAGCAAGCTGGGTCTCCTCGTCGGTTGGTAGGACCGGGGTCCTGAATGGGAATCGTTGGCCTCATTGGGCAACAACAGGTCGATGGCTCAATAACAATTTTGACCTTGTCATCGTCCCGCGTCTGAGCCGGCTGGCCTGAAGGGGGCACCGTGAAGCCAGCGGCTGAGGTCACAATTTCGACCAAAGTCGAGATAGGAGACTCCTGTGACCAAGATCTCTCTCTGTCCCAAGAGTGTCGACGTGAAGCTTTTTCTCTCGGTCCTCTGTCCTTTTTACAGGACCAGGAGGTGTACGAACCTGACGGGACCTCCCCTTTCATAGGGAGAGACTGGCACATCTCTTTGAAGGAATCGGAGAATGAAGTGCCCAGTTTGAGCGGGACGAAAACTGACAATGAAGAGGATTGTTAGGCAGCACAGGCTGCCTCCTCCTCAAAGGCTTTCATCTGCACCAGCTAGCTGACAGAACCCGCAGCCATGGAGACCACACAATGGGCATCCTATGATTTGACCGGCATGTGCCATTTTTCTTGTGCCGTTTTTCTGGTCGTCCAAGTTGTAAACATGCGAGGCGATCATCCAGAACCCGAGGATGGAAGGCGCAGCAGAGATTGCAGGCTTGAGGGTCAAGCGCATGGGCCCAGGCTGTAGACGCACATGGAATGTGGACTGGTGCAGGACATTTTCTGTCTGTAAGGACACCGGCAGAACCCAGGCGAGGACTTGTCCTCCATCACGGTCACAAACTTTCATGGAGAAACTCGGATGAGTTTTAAATTTCGTTAAACTAGCCAAAGTATTAAACGCCAGGGCCTACTCAACGCGGAGCGGTAAGGAGGTAACCTGAATCTACTAAGAGGAAAGGAATATTTGGTGTCATGGGGTGGAGCCGAGGCATATACCACCCAGGTGGATGGGAGGAGACAGCTTTTAGACCTTCCGGCAAGATTTACAGGGAAAGGGACATGCCAACATGTGTGGATAAGAACAACATATTCAGATCCCTAGAATTTTGTATTTACTAAAATGATTAAAAAAAAAAAGAAATCAATAACACCCTGGTTCCCCATCTGGCTGGCATACTCTTGAACTGCTCACTTGGAACCCCCTACACACACACACACACACACACACACACACACACACACACACACAATGTCCTCCCACCCTACCTCCAAGAGCTGTAAGGGAGAGGTGCATGTGGTAAGATGTTATTTAAAATAGCATTAGAAATGGTCCGATGTCACTCAGCAGTTATCCTACTGCTAAAATTTGGCACATCTGCTGTCCGCTTCAGCTGGATTCCTAGACTACTCAATTATCATACAGGTCCTGACATTGAGGTTTTTTTTTTTCCCCAATTGTTCCAGATTTATTTAAATCAGAGTTGATATCTGTGTGTTGTTGTGAGAACTGCCTATATCTTTTTCAACTCCTTTTCCAACTTGTGTGTAATGGAATAAATTGGAGTCTGGTTGGATCCCTTAAAAGTTTTTTCTACTGGGATAACGGGAAAAACACAGGAGAACCACCTATATCTATCTTTTGCAACTTGGGTGTAATGGAATAAATAAGAGTCTGGTAAGCAATCAAAGATCTTTGAAGTAGCTCTTGAATTTCTGCTGGTAGCCAACAGTAGCTGTGAGTTAAACCAGAAATTGCCATGCCTGTGCTAGCTGCAAAGCCTGTTAGGGCGTGCATGCTTCAGACAAGTTTAAAAAATAAGAAGAATATATGCAGGTAGCTATTTCTGCTGGGGTTTTTTCCCTGTCTTTTTTTTTTTTTTTTTTACTTGTTCGAACCGAAGCATGCACGCCCTAACAGGATTTGTAGCTCTTAGGAAATAAATGAACTGAGGAAAGGTGTGTGAGAAAGTAATGGGAAGTGTGGCTGAGGCACTGTGTCGAGACACCAGAATGGGGGGGTGGCACTATAAAATTCAACACACAAGTATTCAGAGGATCTTACCCCGTGTTGAAGCCCATGCACTTTCCAAGATAACGTCTATCTCCAGATATAGTCTTGTCACTATAAAGTACATAGTACGTAGGAACTTACCGTAACAGTAGATCTTTGAGAGAGGTTCCTTCAGTAGGTTATCACATATAGGACTAGCGCCACCTGGTGTCTGGCCGCACGGCAGACTTTCTAGCAATACCTGATGGGGGACCACCCACCTGATGTCACGTGACCGACATTAGCATGACACTATATAGTGGATGATCCCCATGCCCGCCCTCCAGTTCTCCCACCGGAGCCTGGAATAGGCCTGACAGCAGGAGGAAACAGAGTCTGGAGTCCCTAAATAAAAAAGGGGGAAGGAGGGTGGGAAAAATATGACCTACTGAAGGGACCTCTCTTGAAGATCTACTGTTATGGTAAGTTCCTATGTAAGTGTACTATCTTACTTCGAGAGGGCTCCTTAAGTAGGTCATCACATATAGGAGTGAATCCCAAGCAGTCTTCCGCAGAGAGAGAGAGAAACAAGGGAGGAGGAAAAACTCCAACAACTAAGGAAAACACAGAGTGGAACCAGCCTAGGACAGAAGGCCCTGTAGAACAACTAGGCCAAAACCTGCCCTCCACCTAGAAGCAATGTCCAGACTGTAGTGTTTGGTAAAAGTACTGACAGAACTCCACGTTGCCGCTGCGCATATATTGGCTGCTGAAACACTGCGCAGAAAAGCCGCGGAACCAGCCATGCCCCTTGTAGAATGACCTCTGACTGGTCCGGCAGAGGCTTGTCACACTTCTGATAACAGAAGCAAATGCAATTGCCCAACCAATTGGACAGGCACTGCTTAGAAACAGCTTTGCCTAAAGATCTGGGGGCCAAAAATACAAACAGTTGGTCAGCCTTACGAAACTCTTTCGTACGGTCAGTATAGCATCGGAGGGCACGATGCACATCCATAGTGTGCAGGAGTGCCTCACCTCTATTCGCAGGGGGTGGAAAATACACAGGGAGCTCCACTGATTGGTTTAGTGTGACCTCCGAAACCACCTTAAGTAAAAACTTAGGATTTGTCCTGAGGACCACTCGGTCCCTATGGAAAATTAAATAGGGCTCCTTACAAACTAGAGCCTGAAGCTCCGAAATTCTTCGAGTTGAGGTAATGGCAACTAAAAACAATGTCTTCCAGGACAGGAAGCGTAAATCACAGCTCATCGTTGGTTCAAAAGGCGGGAGAGTGAGCTTCTCCAAAACAAAGTTTAAATCCCAAGGTGGTGTGGGGCTGCAGATGAAGAATCCCTTTCAGAAAAGTTTGAGACTTCCAACTGAGCCACGGGTTTACCATCCACCAGCTCGTGGTATGCCGAAATAGCCGAAAGATGGACCTACAAGGAGGAATAGGATAGGCCCGAATCTGAAAGATGAAGGACGTATTCCATGACTTGTGGGGCAGAACAAGAGAAAGACTTCCAATCTTTGGAAGCCACCCAAATGGAAAAACTTTTGCACTTCATAGCATAGGTGGAACGAGTAAATGGCTTTCTAGCCTCAACAATTATCTGGGCGACTCGAGAGGAGACCCCAAAGCGGGAGATCGCTAAATTAACTCATTATTATGGGTGATATCAACATGAACTGGGAGTGTGGCAATATTAGGAAATGCGAATCACAACCTGCCTGCCTATCCCTTAACCAACTAATCCATGACCCGACGAGACATGCAGCCAATGGTTCCTCAAGTTCCCTGCTGGACTGGATCCTGACCAACCAGCCGGAGAGGATTGCCTCATCAGGCACGCTATCAGACTCCATATCTGACCACTCCCCAGTATACTGTGTCTAGAAAATCCCCTTCCCTAGAATGCCACACAAAATCATTCAAGTCAGAAAATACTCCAGTTTTGACCCTGAGGCTTTCCTGGCCGATCTAGGATGTACTGACTGGACCAGGGTGCTTGAAGCCTCCTGACCTCTCAGTGGCAGCCTCCTGCTTCATACATTCCTTTGGTGTTCTCCAAGATGAACCGCCCCAAGGGTCACCCAGAGGGTGAGGGAACAACCACCTTCTGGCTGAATGGTGACTTACTTGCCCAGATGCGGAGAGAGACAAATGCTGGCAAGAGTACAAGGGTTCAGAGATCCTGCTAATCTCCTGAGATATCGGCAACTCAGGAATCGGTGTAAAAAAGCCATTAGGGCTGCCAAAAGTAACTTCTGTAAATCGGCACTACTTAGCTCTGTCAGAGATCCTAGGAGGTTCTGGAGGAACATTAAATCCCTCGTCAGTGGGCCCTCTCACTCGGGTGTCGTGGACATGATTATTGATGGAGTCTCGTGCAATAATCCCCACACTACAGCCGACCACCTCAATCTCCACTTCTCCAACCTTTCGGCCCTCACCTCTCGTTTCACGACCGATGGGGGTCGCTCGCTTAATATCCCTCCGATGCAGAGTGAACATCCTCCTCGGAGAGTATTTAATCTTAAGGCCGTGTCCGTCCTTGATGTTCGGAACTGCTTGGCTGCCCTCTCCCAGCACTCCAGTGCAGGGCCTGACAACTGTGAGCCCAGGCTTCTCAAGCTGGGAGCAGTTTACATTGCTCCCTCTGATTGCCCATATCTTTAACCTATCCATTAGCTCGGGATAATCCTGACATCTGGAAGGAGGCAAGGATAGTCCCTGTTCTGAAGCAGGAAATCCCAAACTCCCTGACAACTATAGCCCTATTGCTATTCTCCCATCCCTTGGTAAACTCCTGGAAAAGGTTGTGGCGAGCAACTCTAGAATGCGTGGATACCCATGAGCTGCTTTCTGGGGCCCAACATGGTTTCCAGAAGGGTCATAGTACCACTACTGCCCTGATTACTGTAACCTCTAGTATTAGATCTGCCATGGATCAGGGCAAACTGTCAGGTGCTATATTTATTGACTCGTCAAAAGCTTTTGACCTTGTCAACCATGACCTACTGGGGGAGCAGCTCAGGGCTCTGGGTTCTCTCCGCATGCCATGAGTTGGATGATGGGCTACCTAACGGGTAGAAAGCAGCGCACCTACTTTAACAAGGTCCTCTCGGAGCCTAGGGCTGTGACCACGGGAGTTCCCCAGGATCGGTACTTGGACCTTTCCTATTCTCACTTTTATTAATCAACTCCCACGGTGACCTCTGTTGCCAAGTCACGCTTTATGCAGATGACCTTGTGCTAGTGGCCCATGCTCGTAATGCTGCTGACCTTAACCAGTGCCTATCTGAAGACTTCAGCAGAGTCTCGGCCTGGATTACCAACCATAGACTGGTATTGAATCCTAACAAAACTCAGGCCATGCTCTTTGGTTCCACGGCCAAGTTAAAAGCCCCATCAGCTATGCTCAAAATAGCTTGTGATGGAGGCCCCCTGTTGCCAACAGCGAGCTCAATTAAATATTTTGGGATCACCCTCGACCCACAACTTGACATGGGAAGCCATATCCAAAACATCTGGAGAGCCATCAGGTGTAAGCTTGGCCTTGCCTACAGGGCCAAATACAACCTGACTCCGGGAGCGAGGCTGGCACTTGCGAAGGGAATGCTTCTCCCCTCCCTTAGTTATGGATACCACCTATTTGCCAGGTCACCTCAAATCCATCTTAAATCGGTGGAACATGGCATATAATGATATCTGTCGGTTTGCACTTGCTGCTCCCAAACTCACCCACCGATGTGAGCTCTATGACAAACTCAACTGGCTCCTCCTGTGGAATTCCTGATCCTTGGTGTAGGAAACTTCACCAGGAAAGTGCTTGCCACGGGCATACCGTCGGGACTGGTGCATCTCCTCCCAAAACTGGACGCCATCCCCTACCAGCTCAGGTCACAGACCGCCGAGTTGCTTAAAGTTCCCCCTACTCGGACCCTTATGAGGGATCGTGACTTTGCCGCTTTTGTGCCTAGGCTCTGGAACTCCATTCTGGACTCTGTTCTCTCTGCCCCTTCCCATGGGACCTTTCGGTCCTCCCTGTGGTCCCACCTAAAACAAACGACAAGATGTGACTGTTCCTAGTCTCTGTAATGTAATACTCTACAGTCCACTATTGTCCACTCTGAGTCCATGATGGTCTATGAAATATGTATTCAGTGATTCTAATGTCTATCTATGTCCTGTAACAATTTGTACTATGTGTGGCAGTATCTCTGCCCTTATACAAGCGTTGTTATAGCTGTTTTTTACTGTATCATGCTGTTTCGCCAATGTTGCCATGCATGTATACTGTATATTTTGTGCTCTCCCGGGTCATTCCTGAAAATAGGCATACTACTTGTCTAGTGTACTTACCTGGTAAACAAAAGCTAAATAAATGTCTGCAGGAGCCATGCATGAAGATGCAGGGTCCTGAGCCCCGGATGGGCAAGCCAGCCTTGATTCTGTGTCAAGAGGTCATGAGTCACAGGAAGTGGAACCGGTGGTTCCTCCATTAACTGTTGCAGAAGTGGGAACCAAATCTGTCTTGGCCAGAGGGAGGTGATGAGGATCCTCTGCACCTTCTCTGCCTGAAGTTTGAGGAGAACCCTCTGGAGAATGAGAAACTGAGGGAAGGCGTACAAAAATGTCCCTATCCAAGAGAAAGACAACGCGTCATGCCAGAAAGCATCATGCCCTGGACTAAGCAAGAAAAAACTGTGAAGTTTTGCATTGAATGGGGATGCGAAAAGGTCGAGATCTGGACGCCACCATCTTAGGAAAAGAGACTCTGCCACTTCCTGACTTAGTTCCCATTCGTGACTGAAGGTTCGAGATCTGCTGAGCCAGGACATTTTGGATGCCTGGAACGTGCACTGCCAGCAAGGACAGATCGTGTTGGACTGTCAAATTCCACACTCTCATCGCTTCTCTGCAGAGAGGGTATGAGCGAGTTCCTCCTTGATTGTTGAGATACCAGACTACTGACATGTTGTCCGTCTGGATAAGCAGTGATCCCTTGGGGAGAAGGGTTTGGAATGCCTAAAGCACGTACAAGACCGCTCTCATCTCCAGGATATAGATATGCAACAATGCCTCCGAGCTGGACCAAAGTCCCTATGCTTGGTGTTCCTCCCAAATGTGCCCCCCAGCCCATATTCGAAGCACCTGTAGTCAGAGATGCTGAGGAGACATGGCTCCTGAATGGGTGACCCAAGGAAAGGTTGGAGGGATGCCTCCACCACAGCAAGTCTTTCTGGACCTCCGACAATACCAGGACCAGATGGTCCAGGTTGTCTAGGAGTTGATCCCATTGCACCAGCAAGGACCACTGAGTGATTCTCATGTGGAGCCTCACCAGAAGAACGGTAGTGATGGAGGCCGCCATCAGGCTAAGAAGGCAAAGGATCTTCCTTGTTGGAATGGTGCCGGATGAGGCCACCGCTTAAGCTTGATGGACCAGTTTCTCCACCCTGTCCGGAGGAAGGAAGGCCCTTCTCTGGACAGTGTCCAAGACTGCCCCGATGAACTGAAGTCTCTGATTCTGGGAAAGAGATGACTTGGGGAAATTGACAGTAACCCCCAACTTGGAGAACAGATCCAGAATGAAATGCAGAGCTTCCGAAAGAGCATGCCTGGAAGGGGCTGAAATCAGCCAGTCATCTAGGTAAGGGAAAACTGCTATGCCCTGGCAACACAGAAAGGCTGCCACCAATGCCAGGGACTTGGTAAAAACCCGAGGTGCTGAAGACAGATCAAAGAGAAGGGCCCGGAACTGGAAATGCTCCCCCTGGAAACAAAACCACAGGAACCGGCAGTGGCTGGGGAAAATAGGAATGTGAAGGTACGCATCCTGCATACTCAGAGCACAAAGACACTGGTTCTCCAGCAGGAGAGGGAGAAAACTTTGGAGGGTCAGCATTCTGAATTTTTTGTACTCGACGAACAGGTTGAGACTGCTCAGGTCGAGAATGGGTATCATGTCGCCTGACTTTTTTGGAACCAGGAAGAAGTAGGAGTAGAACCCCCTTTCCCTTTGCCAGAGGGGAACACTCTCTATAGCCTCCTTGAGCAAGAGAGGGTTGATTTCTTCTCTGACGAGAAGAGCCTGGTCTCAAAAGTGGGATGACTAGATTGGCGGAGAGTCTGGTAGAATCGCCAGAAACTCTATGGTGTGTCCGGCGGACACCAACTGCAGGACCCATGCATCAGAGGGAATGCCCTGCCACTCCTGCACATGGCAGGCGAACCTCCCCCCCCACCGGCTCCTTGTGCTGAGGCTGAGGAGAGGATGGGGTGAGGGAGTCATGAGGTGGCAGGACGGTCAGGGGGAGGGCCCCCTGAATGCCTCTGATTCTTGGAGGCAGGAGGGGTGGCGGAACCCGTGGACTTGCGCTTGCCCTGGCGACAAGCCGGGACTTGCTTCCTCTGCCTGTGGGTCCTTTTCCGAAAGGGCTGCTGCTGCTGTTGTTGAGCACCGATCGGTACATGAACCACATTGACCTCAGGGCCTGATCTTTATCCCGGAGATTGGTGATGATGTCTTTGGTGTCGCTGCCAAAGAGCCCCAAGCCCCGAAAGGGGGCATCCTGAATCGCAGACTGGACCTCATCTGTGAGGCCAGAGATGCAAAGCCAGGCCTGTCGTCTCAAAGCATTGGCAGTCGCCGAGGCGCGGGATACTGAATCGACGGAGTCGTAAGTAGCCCACAATGCATGCCTGCAAGAAAAACGAGACAGGCAGAGTTCCCTGGCGAGCTCCTCCTTGAGATTTGAAGGTTCCATAGACTGAACTAGGGCCTTGAGCGTGGCCAAGGTAGCTTTTTGATGCGACACCATGTGGGCCACATAATTAAGGGACCGAAGTGCACACGTGGCCAAAGAACAGACCTTTTTACCGAACTGGTCCATCTGCCTCAATCCATCTGCCTCGACTCCTTGTCTGGAGGAGAGGTGCTCACGTGCTTGGGTGCTGAAGAGCTATCACGAGCAGCTGAAATTACAATGGAGTCCACCTTCGGATAAGCATTAAGAAACGGAGCATCCTTGGATGCCCGGTAAACCATGTCTGCTCTCCTGTGGACAGCCAGGATGGAATGAGGCATCTGCCAGACCACAGAGGTGAGGTCCTATCCATGGGAAAACAGGAATCTGGGACAGAGACTCCAGATCCAGGTGTTTGGCAAGCCTCTGCCACATCGGATCCTGTTCCACCAACTCCCACTCAAAGTAGTTCTGCATGGACCTCAGGAGGTCCGAAAAGGCAGGGTCCTCTGGAGGGGATCTGGAGGAAATCTTGCCCTTAGGGACTGAAGACTCGTGATCCAAGGGTTCCTCCAGCGACTCATCGCCATCATCATCCCCCACATCGGGTTGGTCTCCAAGATCCGGAAGAGTGATGTCCTTGCAAGATGTCCCCAGGACATGAACCGTAGAGGAGGACAAGCTCCTTGGGGATGGAGACCTAGGAGAGCGCAAAGGTGGGAGTCTGTTCTCCAGGTCAGATGCCAGCTTCAGACGTGCCCCCTGCCACCAACACTGAATAAAAGTCTTGAAATCTGGTTGGACTGGAGCCTGTGGAGGTTGAGGTTGGGGGAAGAGGAGGAGGAAGTGGCGGGATTACCGGGGGAGGAGGGTAGTGATACCCCTAGTAACCTGGGTAGCCATAACCTGGGAAATAATGCCCCGCGCCACTCCAGTCTGGAGGAGCACCAGCCAGGAGATAGTCCCCAGGATACCCCGAGGGGTATTGCGGGACAGTCCAGGGTCTTGAGTAAAAGGCCAATGTCAAAAGATCTGACGGAGGGGGAACCCACAAAAGAACCACCGCCGTATAAAAATCGGCAGCAGGTCTGGTGTTGGGGAGCCAGTGTCAGGACCACCGTCAGGACCGGCATTGGAGCAAGACGAAGGGGTTCCGATGGAGGGACCGTGTCTGGCACCGGAGCCGAGGGCTGGGGCAGACGATTGGGTAGGCTCAGAGACCGTCGTGAGGGGTCCGCCGTTGGAGGGACTGTCGCCGGATCTTGACCAGGAGTGATCCCCCCAGAAGGGATAGGAGGGGCCTCCGGAGTAGGGCCAGACAGCTGTGGAATAGCCTCCATCCCTGCAACCCTGTCTAGGGAGTGTGGAACAGACCCAGGGGGTGGACAACATCCAGGGGTTCCACACTGTCGTCGCTAGAGGTAGTGGCCTGAACAGGGGAAGCTACCGGTGATGAGGAAGGGTCAGTCTCCCCGGGCTCTTGCGGACGTCTGGTTGGGAGCAGTTAGGCCCCGACGGAAGAGCCGCCTCTGAGCGTCTCCCAGGGATGGACGTCTGACCAGATGGAGTCAGGCAGGAGGGGGAAGAGCCCCCTGCCGACTTAGCAGCTGGTGCTGTGCGGGTCCTCGAGGCCTGGGGAGCCGTCTCATCAGCTACTGGGCTATTCCTGGAGGAGCCGGGGGTCGACTTAACGGCAGGTGCATTGTGGCCATCAGAGGAGCTGGTGGCCAACTTACCCACAGAGAAGGACTTGTCAGACTTTCCTTCCGATGCCGGCTTGGCCTTAGTCAGTGGCTGGGAAAAAGCTCTGCTGATCGAGGACCGAGAGACCTCAGGCTGGGACACCTCCGCTAAGTGCTCCTGCTCCCTGTTCTTCTCTTCCCTATGTTCTTTTTTGGAAGGAGATGAAGATCGGATCCACTCCATCTGCTTCTCTGAAGACGCCAGCCAGGTTTTCAAAAGATGGGCCTCCAAAGCCTGCTGCCTCCTTTTACATGTGGCCAGGTTAAAAGGCTGGCAGTCTAGGCAAGAGGAAACTGGGTGGTCTGGGCCTAAGCAGATCACACTTCACGTGGCTGTCATTGTGTGGAATGTGTGTGCCACAGGTGGAACACTTCTTCAGTGAAGACATAGAAGAAAATTCGACAAATAGAAGGAAAAAAACGCACTGAAAACCGATGAGAAAAAAGCACTTTCAACAACGATCACTTGGGAAGTCTGCAATGCGACTGACAGGAGGTGACAGTGGGAAGGAACTAGAGGGTGGGCATGGGGACCGTCCATTATATAGCGTCACGCTGACGTAGGTCACGTGATGTCGGGTGAGTGGTCCCCCGTCAGGTATTTCTAGAAAAAGTCTGCTGTGGGCCAGATGCCAGGTGGCGCTAGTCCTATATGTGATGACCTACTGAAGGAACCCTCTCGAAGTAAGATGTGTATACTGGACCTGTGACCACGGAAAGAAAAAAAAATAGTGTGAGTGTGGAATCCTCCCAGGCGGAGATGACTGTCACTTTATTGTGTGTGTTCGCAAGACACAACGTAGTGCTTTTTCAGTCAATGCAGTAGGTCTGCAGGGCTACGCCCACTGCAGCCCTAAAAAGTAATACAGTTGGCCAACCATTTGCAAAAACACTGCTTAGAAACTGGAGTGCCCTCTTTCCCAGGGGCAAAAGAAACAGAGCACTTTCCGCAGTCCTTGGTATGGTGTATATAGTACATGAGGATTCTATGCACATCTAAAGTGTGGAGCAATTCATCCCCTGGGTTGGCAAGCTCTGGGAAATAAACAGGCAGGTGGATTGACTGATTTAAAGTAAACTCAGTCACCACCCTGGGGAGGAACTTGGAGTTGGTATGCACAGACACCCTATATTTGTAGAAAATCAAATAAGACTGCTCACATGACAGCCTATAGCTCTGAAATCCTTCAAGCAGAAATAGCAGCAACTAAAAATAATGCTTTCTATGACAAAAAGCGTAGCTCACAAGATGTGGCTGGCTCAAAAGGAGGCCGTGTCAATTTTTCTAGGACAAAATTCAGGTCCCAAGCTGGGACCAGATTATGGATAGAAGGCTTCAGATGGAGAATGCCTCACAGAAAATGTACGGGTCACGTCTAACTGGGCCACAGTGCTGCCTTTGATGGGTGCATGGAAGGCCGAGATAGTAGACAGGTACACCTTAGAGGAGTATTGAAGGCCTGCATCAGACAGGGACAGGAGGTACTCCATAACCTGGTTCACTGGACAGGTGAAAGGGTCCAGGTGAGGGGAAGTTGCAGAGATGGCAAATCTGTTCTATTTTGTCGAGTAAGTGGCCCTGGAGGAGGGTTTCCTAGCAGCCATCTTCTGAGAGACCCCAATTCAAGTAATGGCTATGTCTTCAAGAGCCATGCATGCAGCCTGAGGGACCTGAGATCAGGCTGGTTCAGGGATCCCTGCACCTGTGTCAAGAGGTCCCTGCAAAGGCACAAGGGAACTGTAGATGCCACAGCCAAGTGTTGCAGTAATGAAAACCATATCTGACGTGGCCATAGTTCACCTTCCATTTAATGCTTGATGAGCACCCTCTGAATCAAAGGAAGTGGGGGGGGGGACGCATAGAAAAACCTCCCTTTCCAGGAGAGGGACAACACTTCTCACCAGAAAACTCCAGGCCCTGGATCTAGCTCCCACTCGTACATTCTGGACTGTGACCTGCTTAGCTTGTCTGCCAGGATGTTTTGGAGGCCTGGAGCAAGGACAGCTGACAGTTCTAGACCTCGTCTTAGAGCCCAGTACCAAACTATCACTGCCTCCCTGCACAAAGGGTAAAAATGAGTCCCCCTTTGCTTGTTGATGTAGTACACCCAAGTTGTTGGAGTCCATCCACCACTGAAGCACCTTGCAAACAGGTGAAGTTACTAGAACCTGCTGGTCCAGATCATTGGTGCGCCAATCCTACTGGACCCTCAAGGTCCATTGGGGGATCCTCATGTGCAGCCTTGCCATGGGTACCATGACAATGGCTGCTTTCATCAGGCCCAACAATCTCAGGAATGTTCTGGCTGTGAAGACCCAATTGGGTCAGAACAATAGGCATTCTGTCCTGTCCTGGGGCAGAAAAAGCTGAGCCTTGGGTCAGATGTAATACCAACCATGTGTACAGCATGTGCTGATGGGGGTCAGGACAACCTTGGATAGATTGGTCAAGCTCCCCAAGGCACTGGACAGCTGTCTGGAACACACTAGGGCCCAAGACAGTTGCTCCATGAACTGAGTCTTGGGCAACCAGACATCAAGATAGGGGAAGGCGTACTGGCCCTCCCGCCAGAGTCTCGCTACCACCACACCACTGCTAAACATGTGGGGATATCTGTGGCGCAGATGACAAGCCAAGGGGCAATACCCTCAACTGGTAGTGCGCTCCCGAAAACAGAAACTGAAAATACCTCCTGTGTGGGGGAAAACTGAGATAGGCAGGTAAGCATCCTGAATGTCCAGGGAAGCCATCCAGTCCCCTTGTTTTAGGAATGGCAGCAGACCTTGAAGAGTGACCATTCTGCTCTTTCTGTAGTAGATGCAGAAGGCCAGATCCCTCAGAGCCACAATAGGCCTTAGGTTACCTTGTGGATTTGGGGACAAGGAAAAAATGAGAGTGGAACCCCGTGCTCCAAGGGTGCAGAGGCACAGGTGTAATAGCCCTCTTTTGCAGCAGTGCATGCACTCCCTCTAGCAGCACTGGTATGCATTCTGGAGGATAAGGTGAGGAAACAATAGGAAGGTCTGGAGTCCACTCCAGAAGTTCTAGAGCTTGGCCCTATTCTATCAATGGTAGGACCCATGCATCAGTAGCGGAGTCCCTCCACTGAGGGGGCATATTGCAGTTCTGAAGTGGGGAGAAGGACCTGGGAGTGCTGGTGGATGCCAAAAGAGAGGAGAGACAAGGGGAATATGATCGAGGTCTTCTAGTATCTGAAAGGGGTAAATAAGGTGTGCCTTCATGGGATCTTTCTGAGGATGGTAGGAGGGGCCATAAGGGGGCATGGTTGGAGGCTAGAGGAAGAGAGACTTGGGGGGGGAAAGGAGGAGGAGATACTTCACTGAGAGGGTGGTAGATCCATGGAATGCACTGCCTGAGGAACTGGTGGAAGTGTCCATGGTGGAAGGGTTCAAGACAGGTTGGAACAGGCACAGGAGAGGGGTGAAGAAGAGGGCCGCTGGTCTGGGCGAGGGGAACCCTGACCGGGGGAAGGGGGATAGGGAGAATAATCGAGAGGATGGTTGCGGTGCCACTCAGGGTACTGACTCTCGAGCAGACTTGATAGACCACTGGGCCTATTCTGCTGGCATTCTTAGTATGTTAGTATGATTTAGGTGGAGGGAAAGAAAAAAACCCTATCACTACCTCCTGACTTAGGGGTGGTGGGGAGGGGTCTAGGGAGGAGGCATGCTGAAGCAGATCTGGTGGCTGAGGCCACACCACCTCCTCTGTGGGCTTAGGAGTGGGCATTCCTGGTAGAGACTGCGGGCCAGCGGGGCTGACCCTGCTCTGCATTTGCCCTGGAGCCTGGCCCTTGACCCTAGTTCACGGGGATCCCCGAGGTCTGCAGGTCATTGAGGATCCCCACACCTCGGCCCCTAAAGAGACTACGTCCTCGGTATGGGGCAGCTAGACTGGACTGCTGGGCACCAGTCACGAATCCTGTCCCCTACGCCTGGGGTCCTTCATAGCGACATGCCAGATGCAACTGCTTTTCAAAGGAAGACCTGAGAAGGAGGGTATCCACATCAGCCTGAGTCCATGGGGTGGGGGCATATTCCTGATGTAACCCGGGAAACCCCCTTATCCATGCCTCCTTTCTCAAAAGGACTCAGTCAACACTGCAGACATCCATGACCCGAGACGGGATGGCAGGTGGTTTGTGCCACCAATAGCACCAAGGTCTCAAAATGTGGTGCTGTGGGGCAGTACGTTGTCGGGGGGGGGGAGGGTTGATCGATGAGGCAGTTGACAGAATGGAAAGCAGCCTGGTCTTAGCAGGCAAGCAAGCCTCCTGAGCGTCGATGGCTACACTGTCAATGGGAAAGAAAAGGAGGTGGCGGCGCCACAGGCCAAAAGTGCTGCATCAATGGGAGGGTGTCAAAGGCAGTGTCAATGAGGTCCAGCCACAACAGAGTCTGGTCCAGGAGGAGGATCAGGGCAAGAGAGGTGCCACTAGACATCAACAGTTGTGCCTTCGATGGACCTAAAGGACCACTTGATGGGGGAAGCACTGGGTGCCACCGTCAGGGCAAGCCCTCCAGCTATCACCAAGCGATGGGTAAGAGACATCAATGAGGGGGGGAAGCAAAGGCACCACAACCGACTGGCCTGGGGCAGAGACCAAAAGAGAACACCAAAGGCCATATCCCACCCATGAGGATGATTGGGTTGGGGGGGGGGAGACGGGACAGGCACAGGTGTCACCATCCCTGAGGTGCCATCCTTGCAGGGTTGCTGAGACCTGCCCTGGATCCCCTACCTGGTGACAAAAGTGGAAAGGGGGGGGCAGTTCCCTCAAAAGAGTGCCCAAAGAAAGAAGACCTTGCTGGGTTTATAGCTGAAGTCCAGCCGAAGGTGCTGCTCACAGTCCCATGAGGAGAACTTACTCCAACAGCCGAGATCCTGGGCTTAGGGACCCATGAGAAGCCTCCACTAGGCCAGTCTCCCGATGCCTCAGCAGCGGCAACACAAGGAGTAGATGAGTAGGCATAAGACGGGACTGTCCAAGATGTCTGACTGCCGGGGAAGCTCCTGCCTGGAGGAAAAACATATGCCGTCCTGACACAGGCCGGGTTGAAGCTCTGGGAATAAAGGATCGCTGCTGAAGCCCCTGCAATGCAGGCACTGCAACAGGTGCTGGGTGGGTGGTGGCAAGAAAGGAGCACAAAATAAATCACTGTAACATAAAATAAGATAGAAAGGTAAAATGTAGCATCAAGTGTTTCAGCGGTAGTCTGACAAGCACTGGTCAATGGCAAGAAAAGAACTGAGGAGGGAGGGGGCTGCCTCGCTTACATAGGGATGGCAATGTTGGACATTGCTGGGGGTGACCCCCGAGTAAACTGCTAGCAAACGTGTGTGTGGACATAGAGCCTGATGGCTTATAGTTCCGTAGGCATGACCTGATGGAGAGATCCTCGAAGAAGAGCTGCTATTACTGTCATGATGCTGGCGACCTGAATTTGGGAAAGGGCCTGGGTCATCGGAGAGACAGAAGGGGAGAGGATGATTGAATGTCCCGCTGGACACTTTTCTCCTAAGGAATGGGAGGAGGAATCTTCCACTACACAATCGTCACTTAGGTGACACGAGTGCCAGTGCAGGCTGGAGCAGATTCAGCAGGGGAGGAATGCAGCTTGGCTGGAGTGGGGCTGGTGCATGACATATGCATTCCTGCTCTCTGCCCACATCCCTAAGGGGTTGGGAAAACAAAGGAAAAAGTCCCAACTGACAGCATGACAGCCCTGCATGGACCACAAATCTGCACCCACAGTCCTGGGCTCTCTCCAGGCTACACAATCTACGACTACACAGTCTACCACTTCTGGAGAGACTTCACCCAGTCAAACAGCCCACACTGTGTGGAGGGGATACCAGCAGTGGTCAGGTCAGTAGAAAGGGATGGGTGGTATGATGGTGTTGGGACCATGCTGAGTCCTAAGAGGGGGGCCAAGGACTGGTTCAAGAGTTGGAGGAAAAATTACAGTAAAGAAAACACTTTTCAGGCAAAATCTCTCTTCTCGGGGTGGGGAGTACTTATGTAGATCAAATCTCATTTTAATGATCATGAGGTAGTTGCAAAACTAATTTCCAAAAAGCTTGACATAATTGTCATCAAATCGTTTACTGCAAACTCTTTCACGTATCTTGCTGTGTGCCATCGCTCTCCCTCAGCCCCTGCTGATACCCGGTCAGTACTGGGAAACTATTGCCCCTAACACCCATCATGATTTTCTCTTATTGAGGAACCTTAATTGGGATAAGTCCTATGCATCTGCTGCTGTCTGCAACCGGCTGAGTTTAACTCTCACTCAACTTGTCATGGACTACACCAAAGTCAATGCTAAAAATCATTCAAGAGCTCCATAATTAACCTAATTTCTACTTCTACCCCTTATAAATACTCAGCAGAAATCTTTTGCCAGGATGTTACTGATAGTTGCTACATTGCTTGATCTAGGTATGATCAGCATCCTGTAGCACAGATGAAGCTGCTTAAACGAGACAGCTTGGTGGAGAGCCTTTCATCCTGTGTAATTTGTTGCCCCGTTCATCAGATGGTGCTTTTTCACTACTGTACTTAGTCCTATTCATCTGTTCATCTCCTTCTCATTCAAATGCTTTAACAGTACAGTAGGCTGGGATTTATGTGCACTTTGCTCATTTCCTCTGCTCCCCTCTTTCTCACCCCAATACGTTTACGTTTAAAAGTATTTATACAGTACCTTGTTTGTTTTCACCCTGTTCCATACAGTTGGTAGGCTGTACTATAACTTGCTCTCTACAACCTGTGGTCAAGTTTTGGCAGAAGCAGAGTGGGATTTTTTTCACCACTGAGGAGGGAAGAACTCTGTCACAGCCATGCCTGCTACAGTCCGATACAGTATCCCATCACTGATAGAGAACTTTGAGTTTGGTCAACTGCAGCATGCTCGCTAATGTCAATTATGGAGTACATGCAGGGAAATGTCATCCTTGCTAGGGTGCAAAGAACCATTAGACTGGTTTAAAAGTTTGTCTAGGTAGGGTAGAAGGGAGATTTATGAGAAACGAGGATGGTAAAGGCACCAGCAGCACATGCCACACTCACGGCAGGTTAACACCTACTTGGGGTACAAATAGTTTCAGTGACTGTAAAACTGAGTGAGACTAAGGCTGCGACTGGGGCTGGGACACAATCATCCCAACTAAATGGGGGGGGGCCATCCTAAAAGCAGAGGGTGCTCACACTGAAAAGCACTGCCAGTCAGTTCCCAGTGGGATGTCAGGTTCTACTACACTTTGCCAAAGTTATCCTCCTTAATTGTAGCTTCAAGTCAATAAACAGTCTTTATTTCTTAAAGTGACTAGGCAGGACTGGCATACAGTATAAACCTCTGTACTGCCATCCCTGAAGCCTGGTACCTTTAAACATGGCATACACAACATGCTTCCTTCCCAGCTGGGTAACGTGCATAATGACAAGTATACGTCTCATTTAATAGTGCCAGCTAGGAAGGAAGCAAGTAAGTGAAGGCGCATGCTCTCTTACAGAAAGCAGATTATCAAGAGAATGTCTTCATGGGACCAGCACTGCTAATAAGAAGCAGTGTGCAAGTGTGATCATGGTGACTGACCATGGAGTTTAGTTTGATGATGGCAGGTGGATGGGCTCACAGTGGTGGTGAGGGGAAGGGACAATAGAAAGAAGGAATACAGGGCCATTGTTCTTTTACATTTGAAAACTAAGCACTGATTCACTTTGGATTTTGCACTGGACCAGTGCTGTGCGTTGGAAAAGGAGACAACGCCACTAGATATTTGACAAGTTGTGCAGTATACAACAGCAAGGAGAGCAATGTTTAGTGTGGTAGTGTTTACTATAAGAAGGCATGCAAGACACTTTTTTTAAATATGAAAAAGTACTTATTTGTTTTGGCTTTTGCACTGGACCATGCTGTGCCCTAAAAGAGAAAACAATGCCACTAGACCACCAGGTATTTTACAAGTTGTTTCACTTCACATGTAAAGCGGTCTGGCAAATGCAGCTTACAGCATAACAGCAGAATTTCACTGTTCGCTGATGACACAAAGCTCTGTAACAGAGTAGACACACCAGAGGGTGTAGACAGAATGAAAAGCGACCTGCAGAAACTTGAAGAGTGGTCAGGGGTTTGGCAGTTGAAATTCAATGCAAAGAAGTGCAAGATAATGCATATGAGGCACAAAAACCCTGGCACAATATATCAGTTGGGGGGTGAGGATACAGCATGCACCAAGCAGGAAAGGGATCTTGGGGTTGTCATCTCTGATGACCTCAAGGTAGAGGAAACAGTGTGACAAGGCAGCAGGAAAAGCAAATAGGATGCTGGGATGTATAGGCAGGGGCATCACCAGCAGGAAAAGGGAGGTCATAATTCCACTACACAAGACACTAGTGAGGCCCCACCTGGAGTACAGTGTACAGTTCTGGAGACCATACCTACGTAAGGACATAGACAGGGTAGAGAAGGTTCAGAGGAGGGCAACAAAGATGGTGCATGGATTGCATCACAAGTCCTATGAAGACAGGTTGAAGGAACTGAACATGTACTCCCTGGAGGAGAGGAGGGAGATACAGGTTACTCACCTGTAACAGGAGTTCTAGGAATGGTATATGTTGTTCATCCACACTCATTGTGGAGTATCCTTGCCGCTTTAAATCTTGCCGGAAGGTCTTCAAACATCTCCTCCCACCCACCGGGTGGTATAACTCTCGGCTCCACCCCATGACGCCAGATCTGGCCCGCTGGAAGCTCAGGTTGTGCGTCGAAAGCGGGGAGGTCGGGTGGGTCGTGCGGATGAACAACATATACCATTCCTAGAACTCCTGTTACAGGTGAGTAACCTGTATTTCTAGGGACATGGATATGTTGTTCATCCACTCATCAACAAACTCCAGCAGTTCTCCGGAGGAGGAGGCAAGACGCACACCCCATATACTTACTTGGGAAAGAGAGCTGAGAACGAGGCCCCAAAACCAGCATCCGGCGTGACTCAAGGTCGATGTGGTAGTGGGTAATGAAGGTGTTTGCTGACTTCAGGTAGCAGCCCTGCAGATTTCCTGGATAGGGACGCCCCTGGAAGCAGCCACCGCTGCAGCAGTATGGCGGGTAGAATGAGCCTTATCCCTCTGGGAGGCTCCATGCCCGCTAACTTATAGCAGAGATCTATGCAGGAGGTTACCCACCTGCTTATCGTCCGCTTGGCTGCAGGTCTGCCAGATGCGGCTTCAGCGTAGGTGACAAACAGCTGGCGAACCTCTCCCCGAATTTCAGCCGTGCGCTCCTTATAATAAGCGAGCGCCCTTCTAGGGTCCAGAGTATGGAGCCTATATTCGGCCTCCGAGGTGTGATTGGGGTAGAACACCGGCAGAGTCAACACCTGGTTAAGATGAAACTCAGACACCACCTTCGGAAGGAATTTGGTGTGGGCGCAGGACAACTTCTGTCCCTGTGGAAGACCAGGTAAGGAGACTCGATGGAAAGCGCCTGGAGCTCTCCCATCCTTCTGGCTGGCGTGATAGCCACCAAGAAGGCGGTCTTCCACGACAGGTGAGAGAGCACACCTGTGCAGGTTCGAATGAAACGCCCATGAGCTTTGCCAGTACCAGCAGTAGATCCCACGGAGGTGGGGTTCCCGCACTGGAGGAAATGTGATCCAAGGCTGAAAAAGCGCGACCACCTTCTCCTCGCGCCACCGACTGCTCGCCCTCCGCCCGGTAAGCAGAGATGGCTGCCAGGTGCACCCTTAGGTCGCCGACCTAAGCCCTGACTAGAAAGGGACCATAAATAGTCCAAGATGCTTGCCAAGGAACAGGAGGAAGGGTCCAAGCCTTGCCTGACACCAAATGGAAAACCTTTTCCATTTGAAGGCATAACATTTTCTGGTCGACTCTACAGGACGCCTCAACTACATTGAGGACCTCGTCGGAAAGACCCAAAGCCTGGAACTCTAGCGCTCAGGAACCAGGCCGTCAGGTGCAGGGATTGAGGTCGGATGGAACACCTTCCCTGATTGACTGAGAGCAGGTCCGGCGAGCTGGAAACTGCCGGAGTCCTGGAGCTGAGACTGAGGAGATCTGGGTACCAGAACTGGCGAGGCCAGTCTGGGGCTATCAGAATCACCTGCGCCTTGTCCCTCCTCGCTTGAGAGAAGCACCTTGTGGATCAAGGGAAATGGGGAAAGGCGAAAAAGGCCGGGGTCCATTGCCTCGAGAGGCATCCCCTGCAGCGAGCCCTGCTGAGGAGGCGGGCATGGAACAGACTCAACCTGCGTTCTCCGTGGAGGCAAACAGGTCCACCTGAGGTGTGCCCCAAAGGGAGAACAGATGCTGTACTACCTCCGGCAGGAGAGACCACTGTGGGATGCAGCCCCTATCCGGCTCAGGGCATCGGCCAGGGTGTTGGAGGCTCCTGCCACGTGAATGGCTAGGAGATCCGCCTCCAGGCTGCGCACAGTGACCAAATGCGGAGAGCTTCCTTGCATAGAAGCATGGGCGGCGTCCCGCCTGGCGGTTTAGATAGTACATGGTGGTGGTATTGTCCGTCTGGACTCGGGACCACTTGACCCCGGAGGAAGCAGACAAAAGCGGTGAGAGCTAGGCGGACCGCTCGGAGCTCCAGCAGGTTGATGGCATCGGGACTCCCGCGGGACCAGAGGCCATGAGCCAGTGTTCCCCAGATGGGCACCCCAACCCATCAGAGAGGCATCGGTCGACAGAGAGCCGTCGGCTCGGGCGGACGAGCAGGATGCCCTCCTGCAATTGATCTGGAGCGGTCCACCACTGGAGAGCATTCCCATCCCTGTGTCACCGACACAAGCTGGTCAAGGGATCGGAGCGTTGTGACCACTGGCTGGCCAGTCCCCACTGAAGGGGACGCATGTTCCAGCGGGCCCAACGGACCACGCTGGTACAGGCCGCCATGAGACCCAGGAGGCGCAGGAAGTCCCGGGCAGGGCGCAATTGCCCAACCAGAAATGATCGGGCAAAGGAGGAAAGAACCTCGGCCCTGTCCGCCGGGAGCCGCGCTCTGGCTCGAAGAGAGTCGAGCTGCGCCCCGATGAATAAAATCACCTGCTTCGGCTCGAGTTCCGACTTGGCCTCGTTGATAAGGAGGCCCAGTTGAGAGCAGACCTGGAGGGCCAGATCTCTGGACCACTCCGCCTCCTTCCTGGAGGGAGCTGCTATCAGCCAGTCGTCCAGGTAAGGGTACACCCGGACCCCTCGGCGCCGCAGGAATGCTGTCACCACTGCCATGCATTTGGTGAAGACCCTGGGAGCTGGAGACAAGCCGAAGGGCATGGCTTGGAACCGAAGAGAGATCCTTCCGCCGAAGCGAAGGAACCCTGGTGAGACGGACGGATAGGACGTGAAAAAAGCTGGGCCCTGCAAGTCCAGAGAGCAGAACCACACGCCGCGCTCCAAGGATGGTATTATCTGAGCCAGAGTGACCATCCTGAAGGTTCGAGACCTTAGGAACTTGTTTAGGTAGGTAGTGGAGTAGAGAATGGGCGCCAGCCCCGTCCGTTCGGAACCAGGAAGTACCTGGACACAAACCCTGGGTCTGAAGGAGGGTCCACCACCTCTCTTACCACCTCCTTCTGGAGGAGGTGATGTCGGCTCGACGAGCACGCCAGTGAGGCTGGGGATCCCGAAGCCCCGAGGCGGCAGGCTCTGAAGAGTGGTGCCTGCTCGAATTCCAGAGGCAGGCCTCTTCCCACCACCTCCAAGACCCACCTGTCCGTGGTAACAGCGGACCAGGCGGAACAGAGTGCGGAGCCGTCCCCACAGAGGACAGGAGTAAGGTGAGCGGGATGGGGCGACACCCTCAGCCCGTCACTGGGCAGGCTTGGAGGAGGGACCGGCCGAGGGACCTCCTGGGCCCTTTCTCCTGCCTCCTGTTAGAGGAAGCCGTGACTTGGGTTTGGGATGCCAAGGCCGAGCCTGCTGGCCCTGGCGTTGCTGGGCAGGCGCGCCGGGGCACAGAAGGGCGAAGGGCTTAGGCTGTGGTTTGCGGCCTTTGTCCTTCTGAGCGGAAGAGACCGAGTCCAGGTGGCATTGGACTTCTCGATCCTCTGCAGGTGACCTTCCACCCCAGGGCCGAAGAGGTCAGTCCCAAAGGGAACATCCGCCAACTTGTGCTGGGTATCCGAGTAAAGGTGGATATCCTCAGCCAAGCCCGCTGACAACATAGCCACTCGGCCGCCACCGATCTGGCACATGAGTCCCCTACATCCAAAGCAGTCTGGAGCTGCTGTTTGGCCACTGCCCTGCCCTGGTCCGCACCTGCTTAACCGTAGTCTGCAGATCGGCGGGAAGATGAGGATGACCTCATCAGGGAGCCCAACAGGGCATGAGAAAATGTGCCATGAGGGGCCGAACTGGCCTGACGAAGGCCGAGAGAGAGGGCCTTGAGCGTAGACTTTCGCCCGACATAGTCCAATTTCTTGGACTCCTTGTCAGGAGGTTTGTCCACATCCCTGGCGCTAGCCAGCGCGCGAAAACGCGCTGTCGGTAACCAACCCCTCAGCAGAGGGTGTTCCGAAACTCGACAAGGAACCGGTAGGGACCGCACTTCCTGGCCATCCTGGCCGAGAGGCGCAGGGCAGGAAGAGCTGCCAAAGTTCCAGTGCTGGACCCACTATGGCCTCGGCCACGGAAAGACCTCCGTCGGAGAATCCCTCGGTCCAGAATCTCCGTGAGGGGATACCTGGCCCGTTTGGAAACGGGTTCGAGCTCCATCCCGGTAGACTCCGAGATGAGCCGAAGCAGTCCTAGGAAGGACGACGGGCTATCGTCCATTGGCTGACCTCCTGAAGACTCCAAGTCCAGTCGCTTGGAGAAGAAGGAGGAATCATCTCAGTACTGGAAGAGTCCTCGAGAGAGCTGCCTCTGGCCTGAGCCACCCTTCACCTGCCGAGGTCGGTCGGGAGTGAGGGTAACTGACAGCCGATGGGGTAAACCCTTAGCCGACCGAGAATCCTTGGTCGGAGCCCCAATTGGTGGCTGTGGAGGCGGAGGTTCCACCGCAATCGGTGGAGCAGCTGGTTTTGGCCGAACAACCGGCCTGGGTATAGGCTCCTCGGGCAAGTCGAGGGGTTGTGTCGGCCGTTCCGGTGACAGCCACTTAATGGCCGGGGAAGGCGCCGGAGTCGGCTTATTCCCGGCCAGGAGGAGCTGTTGCAACATAAGGTCCTCGTACCGTCGACGTAATTTGCGAAGCCTCCCTCATCGAGGGAGGGCGGGGTGGCGGCGGCTTGCCGCTTACCGATGCCGGACGAGACCCGCCCTGCCATGGTGGGAGCGGCTGGACTGAAGAGTCCGAGACCGAGACCGAGTCCCGAATTTCGGGTCGGTGCAGGAGGTGTCGGCGGAACCGACCTCCCTTGCTCGGAAGGTCCATCCGAGGGCTCCGGAACCGGAGGCACAGGCGAGCCAGGATCCTCAACTCCTCCCGGGGAACCGGGAGAGGGATTCTCGGCTGCTAAAGGCGACAGCCCGTCAATGGGTCGAGAAAATCTCGACTTCATCAGTGGGAGTCTCGGTCAACTGACCTGGCGGGGACACCGTGAGGCCAGTGGCGAAGCCCGGCTGATCGACGAAGCCGGCGGACGGCGGCCCGGGAAAGGGACCTTTCCGCTCCCAAGAGCGTCGACGGAGGACTTACCTTGTCCCTCTTTTGGACCGAGAAAAGGTCCAGCAGGCATGAGCCCTTCTCCTTTAGTGGAGAGGGACAGACAAAAGCTCCTTAAAGGAGCCGTGTAGGAAGAACCCAGAGAGCGGGATAAATGCGCGGCCGAGGAAGATCTGACCCGCCGCCTCCTCTTCGAGGCGACCATCCGCTCGAGCTGATCCGCCCGAGCCGCCGCCCCGCGGACACCGCCAACGGGCCTCCTGGACTTCACGGAAGGCGCTTCTCGGGGCGGCCCAGTTGCATGTCGGGCAGCCTGCGGTCTTCGAGGGCGTGAGCCGAGAAAGATGAGCACAGGTCGCAAGCCTGCGGGTCGTGCTCAAGGCCTAAACAGTGAACCTGCGTGGAGTGTGGATCCGTCGAGACATCTTCTGCCCGCATGGGCATCTCCAGATCAGGTCGGTTATCCTGCCATGGCGAGGGATGCGAAGACTGAAGTCTTTTGCAAAATATTATTTTTAAATCCATAAAGCGGAGAAATAGGAACCAGTCACAAGCGCAGAAGCGTTAAGGAGGAACCTGAGCTTAGCGGTAAGGAAGATCTGGCGTCATGGGGCGGGCCGAGTTATACCACCGGGTGGGTGGGAGGAGCAAGCTTGAAGACCTTCCGCAAGATTTAAAGCGGCAAGGATACTGCCAATGAGTGTGGATGAACAACATATCCATGTCCCTAGAAAGAGGGATATGATAGAGACATACAAGTATCTTACAGGGAGGAACAGGGTGCAGGAAAACACTATTTTAAGCGAAAAAGATGTTCCAGGACAAGAGGGCATGGGATGAAGTTGGAGGGAGGGCGATTCAGGAAACATGAGAAGAATTTCTTCACAGAGCGGGTGGTGGACAAGTGGAACACCCTGCCAGAGGAAATGGTGGGGGCTGAAACAATCACGGGATTTAAGAATGCATGGGATAGACATAAAGGAATTCTGGAGGTCAGGGGAAAGGGGCAACAGACTTCTAGGAAAACAAACTGAACTTACAAGCTCAAATGGGCAGACTGGATGGGCCATAGGCCTTATCTGCCGACACTGTCTATGTATCTATGTAACCGGATTTCTAGACTTTAAGCTAACTAAATTATCAAAACCATAACCTAGCGTGTATTTATAAAAATAACACACTAGTTAAGCCTTAGGCTGTCGCCGACATAATATCTTGTCCTAAAAACCTATGCGTTCTAAATCTTCCGGCAGCCTAAGGGTTAAGTCATCATTTTGATAATTTGGGGGGAAAAATACTAAACTAAGGGCATAGGTCTATTAGCAAAGCAGCACTAGTTTGCACTATACAGAGCAATGTAGCAATCTGCCTCTGGCTCCTATTACATAATCAAGTAGCATGTTCGGCTGCCATTTTAGGGAGCTGATAGGATGGGTTTTTTTTGAAAAGGAAATGCTACTGGTTACATTTTTCAAATCCTGTGAAACTACACTTATGTTAATTACATGCAGTTTTAGCATCAATTTAAACAGTAGGCTTTCCTTTACCTCTCTACAAAGCTGGATTTTTTTAAAGTGTCTACTGTTAAAATAGCTTGTTCAGGTGATCTTTAAGACTTTCATTGAATACAGGGTCACCAAAATAAATCAAGTGTCCCAAAGTACAGCATCCTGGGGCCCTACAGAAATAGGATAACCAGGGACACAGGGCAAAGCACATTAGGGTGCTTAGGCACCCCTTTGGGCCCACAGTGTAGCCAAGGGGAACAAAATGTTTAGGGGTCCCAGGGGACAGTGTTAAGGGGGAGCATGTGCTTATTTTGGGCACTTTGCCTACAACAGAAATCCTTGTACCAGTAGCAGCCTATTTCAACCAGCAGCAAGTACCTCAGCAACCCCTGTGCTAGTAATCCCTCCTTGCAGCCTGTACTCCTCACAAGATTCCCCAGCAGCCAGAACACTTTGCAGCCCACTGATTTCATGCAAAGCCCATGCTACGGTTACATTTTCAACATTTAATTTTTTTTGGCGTCTCCCTTCTCTCACAGAAGACACACACACACACAGCACAAGCAAAGAGATAGTCATACACTGGGACTTCTGTTCCTGTCAGCGCGTGGGCTGTTTTTCAAAATAAGGAGAACTGCTGCAGGGTTTTATTTAACTCTAAAAATTGATTAGCGTTTTGCTCATAAAAGTGCTAAAACATTGTAAAAATGCATAGCACTTGCCTCATTGTGTTTAACAAACACAACACTTCTAGATAACCTATATAAATACTTTCTGTACAGTTAGTATTGTCCCAGGAAAAAAAAAATGCTAATCAATTATTTAAAACCCTGTGCTGGTGGCTTGTGCTTGGGTTCCACTGTAGAACCCCAAGCCTTGAAAAGGTGTTCCTAACTGACCACTGGGGAGAGCATTGCGTGGCCTGGGGAGGCAGGAAGGCACAGGGAGTGGCGGGGACCTCAAGGCTTACCTGGTGGTTGAAGCAGGTCTCATCGGCTCTGGTTGTGCTGATCTGTTGTCCAGCTGAGGACCCTAGCAACAGCAGCTGCCTCCTGGGAGCAATTAAATCCGGTGGCTTCCTCTCCATGAGACTGTGCAGTTCAGTGACTGTCTGGCCTTCCTCTTCTGTCAGCAGTACTAGTAGCAACAGCACAAGTTTTGTCCACAGTATTCAAGTGACCCAGGTCCCTCAGCAGCAGCACCAGCAGCAACAGGGATTGCAGGAGCCGTGTCACCCCTGCTGACCTCTCAGCAACTAGGTCACAGTGTTAAGATGGCAGTACAAACAAGCAGCGCCAACCGCCTGAAAGTGAAGTGACTGAAGGCGTGGACAGTCCCTAACACCAGAACCGGTCATAGAGACAGCCATGGCAGAGAGCTCCATAGGAGCACTGTGGTGGGCAAAGTAAGGTCAAGGATTCAAGACTGTCCATAAGATAGAGCACGTGAACAGCTCCACTAGGGAGCAGACCTTAGAGGTGAACTGCGCCAATGCTCATAAGCACCCATAGGGCATAGGAATCGTGTTGGTAGATGGGGACCGCATGATCCATCTAGTCTGCCCATGTTTCTGCCCTCCTCCCTATTTAGACTGCACCCGGATGTGTCCACAATGTCTGTCCCATGCAAGTTTAAACTCGCATACTGCCTTGGGTTCCACCACTTCCTGAGGTAGGCTGTTCCATGGACCTATGACCCTTTCTGTAAAGAAGTCCTTCCTGAGGTTGCTTTTGAACCTACCTCCCACCAGACGCAAGTTGTGCCCCCTTGTACGTGCATACCTGTTTTGCTGGAAGAGATTTCCTGCTTGTGTTGTGTTGACTCCCTTAACATACTCAAAAGTTTCAATCCCGTTTCCTCTGCTTCTTCTCTGCTCAATAGTGTACAGATTTAGTTCCCCAAGTCTTGCCTCGTATGGCTCATGATGCAGTCCATGCACCATCTTTGTAGTCCTTCTCTGTACCATCTCCAGGTGGTCTATGTCTTTTTTGAGGTGGGGTCTCCAAAACTGTCCACAATACTCTAAATGTGGCCCCATCAAGGACCTGTAGAGAGGAATGATTACCTCGCTTCTTCTACTTGTAATTGCCCTACCAGTGTAGCCAAGGATGCCACTCGCCCTCTGTGCTGCCTGCCTTTTCACACTGTTTTCCAACCTTTAAGTCATCTGTGATGACTACTCCAACGTCTCTTTCTGTCTCTGTCTCCTCTAACTGATGCCCTCCCAGTGTGTACTTTATCCCTGGGTTTCTTTTTCCTATGTGCATAACCTTGCACATCTTGGCATTAAACTTCAACTGTCAATCCCCGAAACATTCCTCTAGTTTTTTTCAGGTCTGCTTCCATACCTTTCACTCCCTCCTGCGTGTTCATTCTGTTACAGAGTTTTGTGTCATCTGCAAACAGGCAAACTTTCCCCTTCAAGTTGTTTGCAATATCCCCGATAAATACGTTAGAGTATAGGTCCCAGCACAGATCCTTGTGGAACACCACTGGTCACTTTGCCTTCCCTTGATAATGATCCACTGACAAGCACTGTGTGTCCTATCTTACAGCCAGTTGGTGATCCAGTTCACTATCTTATGACTGACTCCTGTATGCTCTAATTTGTTAGCTAGCCTTCTGTGGGGGATGGTGTCAAAGACTTTGCTGAAGTCCAGGTAGACAAAGTCCACTGCTCCTCCCTGGTCGACTGCTCTGGTGACCCAGTCAGAAAAGTTTATCATGCCAACCCTGTGGCAATGAGGGTTGAGGCGCTGGATGCCACATCTTGTGCCACGCTGGTGACCCGGATTCGGATGCGAGCCCGGGGCATCAGGGGTTGGCAGGCGGGATAGAATTGAGCGTCCGGAGGACTGCTCTCGTATCCGGGGTGGACATCCAGTGCCACTGCTCTGCAGCCCCTGAGTGACGATCAGGGCACTGCTAGAACTGTGCAGCAAGTATGCGTCACGGCGGGTGAGCACTGCGCGTACCCGACGTCATTGCATGCTTGCTCTCCTGGGGGGGGGGGCGCAGAAAATGGCTGCACAGACCGCGGCAGCTCGATGGCTGGTATTCCATCAACCGACGATGCTTGGACAGTCGTGTGCCAGTATTGGATCCTTGCCTGGCGCAGGGGCAATGGGGGGGTGCCCCTCTCAAAGGTATAGCTGCATATGCCAGCTGGGCGTGCACCTCTGGGGTCAGTGGTGGAGGTGGAGCGGTGGCTGGAAATATGAGGCAGGTCAGTGGTTGCAGGTGGAAAAAATAGTGGCATGATAAAGAAAAAGTCAATCATATTGGTTTGACAAGAATGCCCTGCTGTGAAGCCATGCTGCCTGGGGCCAATCTTTCTGCTATCCTCCAGTTACTTCACTATCCTCTCCTTTAGCAACGACTAACAATTTTTCCTACCACCAAGGTCACATTGACCAGTCAGTAGCTTCATGTCTCCTCCCTGCTTCTGCTCTTGCGTAAAGGTACTACCGTTGCCCTTTTCCAGTCCTGAGGTATTATTCCACTTTCCAGTGACTTGCTGAAAAGTTCAGCCAGTGGTGTGGCGAGTTCTTCCCGAAGCTCCTTCAGTACTCTAGGGTGGATGCCATCTGGCCCCATTGCTTTATCTACCTTGAGCCTATTCAGCTCTTCTATGACCCTCTTCCTTGTGAAGGGTCTTGTGTCTGCTCCTGTGGTGTTGTGTACTGTCCTACTTAGTGTAGGACCCTTCCCGCTGTCTTCTATGGTGAAGACAGAGCAAAAGAGATCATTTAGTAACTGCTTTGCCTTCGTCTGTCTCTGCCATCTTGCCTTCCTTTGTTGCTAACCTGACTATTCCCCCCGTTACTTTTTCTTTTGTCCTATAATATAGGACTTGCATACATCTGAAGAAGATTTTGTCTCCCTTCTTGACCCCCTGTGCTGTTTTCTCCTATCTGCCTTTCTGCCTCATCAGTTTGTTTTTGTATTCTTCTCTAATTAATTCACTTTTAATTTATTTATATTTGGCAAAAGCCCTCATTTTTTCCTTGATTTTGGTTGCAACTTCCTTGGTGAACCAGAGTGGATTTTTCCTTTTTTTGCATTTGGTGATCTGCCTAGTGCATGTAGTTGTATTTGTATTTAAAGCAGTTTTTAAGGCCTCCCAACAGTCTTCTACATCTTCAGAGTTTCTGCCATCTAGCATGGATTCCGAGTTTTTGCTATCTAGCAGGACAGGATTAAAGACAGCTTTACAGAAGCAAAGACGCAGCGGTGGTAGCAAAGAGCCACTGGAGCTAATGCCGAGGGGCAAATATTTAAGTGAATTGCTGAATACTGATGAACTGCCCAACGGAACTGCATTTAAAGTGATAGTGTACTTATTTCTGCCACTGTCTATACAAACTGCATTAAAGTGATTGTGCACTGTTTCTAAGAGACTCCCTATTATGAACTGTGAAAAGCTTGCCTAGATATTTAATGCAACTATCTGAACCTGTGTGGTGCTCCTTTGCTTGAACAAACCACCTGATGTTTTGGTGGCCCCAAAAGTGAACTACGTAAGCGTGTGGTGCCCCCACAGTGAGCACCTAAAAATTTTTTGCCAAGTACCTGAACTGCCGGAGTGGTGCCCTGTGGTGTCAGCCTAATGTTTTTGGTGGCCTTATCAACTGCGTACCTCCCCATCTGCAAGTGCCCAAAATTAACTACATACCTGGCCATGTGAAAGTGCCCATTCAACTGCATACCTGCCTGAGAGTGCCCATAACCAAACTGCATATATGGGTGCTCTCCCTACTGAAGGCTAAGTACGTACAGCCCCACAACAGACTGCCTGGCTTGTACCTTCTGTAATTTGTTGACCAACGTAAAGACTACCTACCCATCAGCAGTAGCTGGACAACATGTAACTACCTTCTCTGAACATGCTTGAACTGTGTCTAATGTGTATAAAAGACACTGAACTGTGCATACCGAAGCAATCACGCCAAACTTGTTAAAAGACTTTATTCCAACAGCCTCTCAATCCATCACCTCTTTGGGTGCACACTTGTCAGTCTCGATGCCAGTCGTCAAGCTAGATTAGGGTGATAGATCAGGTTTCCTTTGCTATGTCTCTACCTTTAGCCCATCCCCAATAAGAAAAAATAATAAGTGTAGGAGCTGCACCAGCTAGCTAGTTAAGGGCCTAGGGTGTGCAGAAGAGTTTCTTTTAGGTTCATGTCCTTCTGAATCAGTGCGAGTCAAGTTCAGAGTTCCTTGTCCAGCATCCTCCACAGCAGCTTCTGTCCTGGCAACCTACTGGGGTTCCAACAGCTGACACATTGGGAAGTTTCATGTCCTTATCGGTGCATCTACAGCAGCTTTTACCCCAGAAACCCACCCTGGTCCAACAGCTGATGCCTAGAGGACTCCTTGTTCTTTATCTACAGCAGCTTCTGCCCTGGCAACCCACTGGGGATCCGACAGCCAATGCACTGAGAATTCTTTGCTCCTCTTCTAGGATCTACGGCAGATACTGTTCTGGTGACCCATTTGGGGTCCAACAGCTGACATCTTGAGGATTCTTTTCTTGCCTTTGGATTGACACTGCTTCTGTCTCAGTGACCCGTTTGGGGTCCTTCAGATGACAACACTAAGATCCTCTGTTTTGATGGTTCTGTTCTTCAGTTGCAACCCTTCCGTCAACCTATTTGAGGGGTCATGTAGCCGATGTAAGACAACCCTCTGCTCTAATAACCACATGACAAACACCTTTTTGACACAACATTCCGTTCTGATGAAACCCCTTGACAGATCACACAAGAAAGACTCCAGCTGGATATGAAACAGCCCAACTTCATATTCTTAAAGTTTAAGACTGCACAGAGTTTAGTAACATGTTCAAACTTGAAGTAATTAGTACTATAACCTGGCCAGGTACTGCAGAGCTCATACAGTAGGCCGTTTACCACAACAGAGTGATCTGTTGATACAGTTGAACCTTAAAGCATTAGAAAACCCTTGACAGACTCTCCTTTAGAGTTTTTAAGAAAGTTCTTGGTTCATGACTGGTACATATACTGCGACTCCTGCTCTTGAACCTGGAGTACGACTCCTGCCTTTCTTTGTATGTGGTCCCAGGTAATCACATGGTAACAAACCACTGGCACCCACAGTCACCCCGAGTGTCACAAAAGCATTGGTTGGTATTACTTTTTTTTAATACAGGTTCTGATCTCGATATGCATTACCTGTCATCGCTAAACACCTCATGTACTTGTTTAATCTTTCCAACGCTGAAGGGGATCTACCAGAGGACTGGAAAAAAGTATCAATTGTCTCTGTCTTTACAGGTGGCGCTATCTCTGACCGTAACTTCTAACACCCAATTTCTATGTAACCGCCCCGACCGGACCCCCTTGTTTAACTAGCAGGACTGCTCCTCTCACCACATAGCGTCTAGGGGCAAAACAGTGGGGTGGGGGTTTACAGAACACAGTTATTTACACATCTTTCTCTGAACCTACAACAGACAGGCAACCAGGTGTGGCAACTACCTGGCACACAACTGGTGGGGCCATTTACCGTGGCCAGCAACCCAGGTCCTTGGGAGAAAATGTTTGCTCATAATTTGCTAGGTTTGTACTTCTGGACAGGGGCACCCAAGTAAATCCAGACAAAGTGGAAGCAATAACAGTACTGTCCAAACCAGGCTGGGATTCTAGAGTGTGGCTTTTATTCACATACACAGAGAATAATCACAAAGCGAAGATGGACCCCCACAGGGTTACTCATACTGGTAATGCAGATTACTGAGGTGCAGACATTCCTGAACTTCCCATTTAACATAGGCATAATGAACACACACAGCGAACTCTCAGGTTCTGAAATGAAGATTAGCACACATGGCCAGTACTAGGACACTTCCTCTCAACTAGGCACACACGGCCAGTACTAGAATACTTTCCCATGGACTAGGCACACACGGCCAGTACTAGGACACTTTTCCCATATTTCATAGGAAATACTGGTGGCACACATGACCACCAAAGAGCACATACAGTCTCACAAAGAATCCAAAACCCACGTCTGGGTAACTATTTCCATCAAGCACTGGCCAAATGCACTGACTGAAAATTGAACTGGTGCCCAAACTGAACCCGGAGAGGTAAACTGGTTATTCCAGATGGGGGGTCTCCCACCTTTTGTTTCCAAGTTTATACTCTGCCATTCATCTGGTTAATAACACCCTCACAGAAAACTTGTAGATGCCATCTTGAAATGTTTTTCACACTCAACATATTACATGACTTAAAGTTCTGTACTTGGACAGTCTCTCTCTCTCTCTCTCCCCTCCATCGTAGGCAGACACTTTTAAAAACAGACACAGTCTAGGTGACAGGGTCCCTTTGTCAAGAGAAAATTCACCAAAAGGAATGCAGGTGCCCTCCTGGGCTAACACAAAATTACTCACAGTTGTGACGTTGTCACAGGCAGTTTCAAAAGAGTCCAGACTGGACCAGGGGATTGCCCCTGAATCCTGGAGTTCACCCTATCCATCCTGGGAAGGGGCACTGTGAAAACCTCTAAGCCAGGTTTCCACCACTTCACCTATTGGCTGTACTGGCTCACACTAGGGGGAAAAAAAAAACAAAACTACTGGGTTGCTATTTTTCAGATCTGTCAGAGGAGCTGCCCCAACTGCAGCCTCCTCCACTGACTCTCACTCACAGACTGACTGAACATGCTCAAGCTAACATCCCTAGAGCTAGCACAAATGTGGCTTGTGCCACTGTGAGAGTTCTAAGATTACATCTCCCTCTAGCTCAGCTGAGACGGACACTAGAACTTGACAGTGTAAAATCCATTTAACTGTCATTTCACTAGCTGCTTTTCCCTGCCTACCACTGGTTCTAACTGGGATTCTAGTAATCCCTGAGAACAAGGGGTTACATCTATTTTGTCTACCTGGCCAAAAATTATAGAAAAACTTGTCTCTACCCAACTACTGCATTATTTGCACTCCCACATAGGGTTACCAGATGTCCTCTTTTACGAGGACATGTCCTCTTTTCCAGCTGCCACATATTCTTCATGTATCTTCTCTAGCCTGTTGTATTATTATTATTTTAATAATATTTTTACTCTCTCCTACCCAGGACCTCCTTGTAAATGAGCTGTGAAGGCAGTGGAGACTTTAAACCTATTTACTCAGAGTCTGGCACAAGGGTTCATCGGGGGAGGGACTAAGTATCCTCTTTTTGGCATCCCAAAATCTGGTACCCCTACTCCCACACGCATCTCTCACAGTATTCAAGTGGGATTTAGACCAGGTCATAATACTACTTATGCAATAACTATACTGTGAATGACATTCTCCTCTCATTTTAAAATAAGAGGGTGTGCCCAGCTGTATAGAGCCAATGGTTTTCCTTTAAAAAAAAAAAAAAAGACAAATTTATTTCAATTGGCAAAATCTTAAAATCCATTTTTCCCAATTTTTTTCCCCAAACTGAAAGCAAATCAGCATGTTTTGTACACAAATCTGGATTAAAATGGAGGGGTCTGACCAAAAAGCTGGTGCAAAGTGAGATTTTTCATGAAAAACTGACTCCCAGGTGCTGGTTTAAGATGTCAAATTCCATTTTTACTGAAGTTTTCCATTGAAAACGGAAAATCACTGGCCCTAGTTGAATTCCTCAGTCATGCAAAACCATCTTACACTACTGACCGTAAGATCCAGATTAAGAGAAAAACTGCAGTTAGTCTAAATTTCCAAGAACTTCTGTGATTCAGAAGCTGCATCTCCGGAAGGTTCCAACAGGTTTGCACTTCTAACCGCACATCAAATTTCTCAACCATTAACAAAGATGTCCCACAGGGCTCGGTGATGGGGCCTGTTCTGTTCTCTCTCCACATCAATGACCTCCCCAATTCTGTTACCTCCACTATTCGGCTCTAAGCTGATGTCATAATTCTCTACTCCTCTCCCAACTCTGTCACATCTGCTTTCTCTAATCCTTATTCAGATTTCCACAGGACAGAGTGCACACTGCTGGATTTATGTTTGTTAATGCTAAACACACACAATAGGTGGTATTCTCCAAAAGTAAACATTGTGCCTCTGGCTCTCCTACCCCTCCTCTCTCAACAATCAACAATGTCCAGCTTTGTGGCGGTGTCAGTAGAACTCCCCCCAGTTTGCACTGTTTTGGCAACCTGGACAAAGCCGCCCTTCTCCCCTCTAATTCTAAGTCTACTGCAGTAGCACATTCTGTCTTCTTTCTCCTTTTCTTTCTCTTTCCTATTTTCTACCAGAGTAGACTTGGCCAACCACTTGAGTATCTCCTGCGTTCTGCACTTCCCACTTTTATTTTCTATATCCTGTCCATTTGTTGAAACATTAAACCAGCAGGTCTTAAAGGGGAAAGGAACACTGCCAGAAGTGTGGCGAGTACACCATATCCTCGTCCTTAGAATTGTCTTTTTAACCGTTTTGCTTAACTGGGACCTTTTGGTCCCACAGCACTAATGCAGGGCAGCGGAGTGTTCTGGTTTAATTCTCTGAACCACAATACCTTGGTTTAATTCTTGTGAATGTTTGAAATGAAAAACTTGCCACAACACACGTTTTTATTGTGACCCAATTTATTTTGTTTCCCAGTTATTGTGACTACTGTACCTGCTGAAGTTGTTCTTAACTATATGGGCTATATAGCAGCTGTACATGAAACCTGTGCTCAACCTGCATCCCAATAAATCAACTGCAATGGAGTTATTTTATACTTATTCAGACACAGAAGTGCTATTACATTACTATTACACACTTCAGACACCGTTTTCAGGGGATAAGCATGAACCAGGAGGTGCCCTAAAGGTAATCTCAGTCTCCTTTACTGAGCCAGCTTGTGGAAGGACATTTTTTGACTGCCGACAGCCGCTGATAGTTTTTTGCCTGGTCTGTGTCCCCTACTACTTGATGGGACTCTGCCTGGAATCTACTAGTGCTTTAATTCGCCTTTCTCCATTTACAAGGCATATTGGACTCTCACTCAGCGCACTTTAACTGTTTTTCTAGCTGCTGTGTGCACCTGTCCTTTGGCTACCAATCTAGTGCAGTCTGATTCTGTGTAACAGTGTTAGTTAGCTGTGTTCTTTTAGCTCTCAGCCTACTTTACAAACTGTGCTTTTAACATTTCTTTTAATCAGCTTAGCGTGTTACTTTCTGCTACTCACTAGACTCTGCCTGTACTGTGCTAGATTGCCTGTGTGCTTTCCGAGTTCTGCTGAGGCCCACCGCACGGTTGTGGCATCTTTCTGCAAGTTCTCTGGGCCCCATTGTTTCAGCATTCAAGCCCTCTTAGGTTACGCCTTGCCTTACAGTTCGCACATGCACACTGGATGCCAGAGGCAGGACATAGCTCAGAACCCCTTCCCGCAGCATTTTAACTAATTCCCTTTGTTCTTTTCCCTTCATAGGCCCCAGGACCCCTTCCCCACACACTTCAGACGCCACTTTCAGGGAACAAGCGTGGACCAGGAGGTGCCCTAAAGGTAGTCTCAGCATCCTTAATGAGCCAGTTTGCGGAAGGGCATTTTTTGACTGCTGACAGCCACCCCAACCACCCTCCCACCCAAGGGCGTCCCTTAATTTAGGGACCTCCCCTGGACACGTGAACAAGTGTCCAAATCTCCCTTTGCAGGTTATATCTGTCCGCCACTAGGTGGTAGCACCTACTCTACACCTAACCTTGCTTCCACCCATTTACTGTCACTCATCTTCTACCCTTAGCTTCTCTGCTCTGCTCCCCCTCTTGCACACCTTATTCCTTTCACCCTCTAGCCACTAGGAGTCAGTACTGCCCCCCTCCACCTCTCTCTCCCCCTTTTTTCTCCCATCTTACCCTGGTCCTCTACCTTTTTTTCAGGTTCTCTCTCCTTCTCCCCAGCCCACTTTCAGGCCCAATACAATTCTCCCTGACCAGGATTCGAATCTTGCACCTTTAGCACCATAGTCCATGCCCTTACCGCTAGGCCAACTGGGCTGCCTCCCTTCTGGGAGCCTCACTCCCCCCTTTGTACACCTGCTCCCTACTCTGTGCACCTTGCCATGTCCTCCCTCCTCACCTCCTGCTCTACTGCCTCCCTGGCCCCTCTTGTACTTTTTCTTCTCATCTTTTGCACCCCCCCCCCGTACCCTACCACTGACGACATCTCACGCTGTACACCTCCTCCCTAGCCCCTCCCTGTATCAGCTCTGCACCCCCACTGTTTCCTCCCCGCCCCCCCCCACTCCCTATTGCCTCCTCCCGGACTCCCTTGCCCCCCTTTTATTGGTAATCCTCACCCTTTGCTCCCTTGGGCTATATAAGACCAAAGCTGACCACTACAAATCCTCCCCTTGCATCCTCCTGGGGCTCTGCCCAAACATTTTGGGACAATATCAAGGAATTAAACAAAACACCATTTCCATTTCCCCGTCCCAACTCAACAGTAATGGCACCATTTCCACTGATCTGCATAGCACTCACGGATACCCTCAACTCCACCTTCTCTGACCTCAGCTCGGTACTCCCGGTAATTTTGAACCTGTCCCCACCCTTATCCACCTTTTTACTTTCACACCTCTCAGTGCTAGAATCCAAGCCCTACCTCCTCAAAGTCCTAACTGGCAGCAGTCAGAGTAACAATTCTTTGGACCTCAAACTACTCCATCTGGTCCTTGATGTAGTACTCGCCCCCCCTAACAAACTTTCTGAACTTCTGTCTCTGCCTCGGCCAGTTTCCCACCATCTGAAAAACTGCGGTCATAACCCCATTCACAAGTGTTGTGACGCACCTCCCCTGGGAATTATAGACTCGTAACCACTCCCCCCAAAAAAGCTTTAGAAAAGACGGTCGCAGACCAGCTCACGGACTATCTCAACGCTCACAACCTCCTCTGTAGGGAGCAGCATGGTTTCCGCAGAGGCCACAGTACCACCACTGCTCTACTCAAACTTTCCAGCTTTTTACACACTGCTCTAGACAACAAGCTCCTAGCCGGTGCGGTGTACCTGGACCTGTCAAAAGCTTTTGACACCGTCAGTCATCCCCTCCTTCTATCCACCCTTGCCCAACTAGGTTTCTCCCAGGGTGTCATTTTCCTGGTTTGCCAACTACCTCTCCTCTCGCTCCCAGTGCGTTAAAATTAATGGCACCCTCTCTGGTTGCCACCCGGTCCTGTCCAGGGTTCCTCAGGGCTCTATACTGGGGCCATTGCTCTTTAGCCTTTTCCATAACACTCTCCCAATAGCTGCACAGAAAGAGTTCTTCTATATGCTGATGATGTGGTTCTTTTCTCTGCCCACCCTGACCCTAACCCTCTTCAAAATGACCTCCAGAGCTCCTTTAGCCAAGCTAAAAAAACTGGTTCATGGACCACAAACTGGTGCTAAATTGCAAAAAGATGAAGACTATGCTCTTCCTCCACAATCAAAGCAAATTTAAAAACTCCCCTCTACTAATCCGGACAGACAGACTCCTACCCCTCAAACAAATAAACTGTTTCAAGTATCTTGGCATCAACTCCGACTCAGCCCTCTCCTTCCATGGCCACATCCAGACCCTCTGCTCCGCTGTCAATTATCATATCGGCCTACTCATTCGCCATAGGGACTGCCTCCCCCATCAAAGCCCTACAACTTGCAATTACATCCTCTGTCCTACCCCTTGTCAACTATGGGCTCCTGGTCTATGGGGCTGCTGGCAACACTGCCCTCCACAGAGTCTAAATGTCTCTTAATAAAGCTTGCCACCTACTCACAGATAGTAGTAGACTTATCCACACCTGCACACTCTACTTGCTGGCAAACACTCAATTTCGAAGCGAGGCTACAGTATCAGACTAGCCTCTTTGCTAAGAAAAATATTAGCGGGTTTGGGCCCCCCCAGGCCTGTCCATGCTTATCCAGCCTCCGCCCACCACCCTCACCACTCGCAGCTCTTCCAAATCCCCCTTCCACATACCCAGAGTCAGGACTACACTGGCCCAGAGATCCTTTCACTATCGAACCCTGTCTTGGTTTAACTCCCTCCCAGTGGCCATCACCTTTGAGTTCAGGTTTGGACCTTTCAAGACTACTCTCCAACACCATCTCACCTCCCGCAACTGTACATGCCCCCAGCTGCTGTCCACCTCTCATCATCCATAGGTCACTTGCTTGTTACTGGCAGTGGCCCACCACCTGACAAGGGACATCTGTCCTGCCTACAGCCCCCATGGTTCCCTTCTTATCCTTGGTCTGTATATAACCCCTTTGTTAGTCACTTGATTTTTGTCTACCATAACTATTTATAACTATGTTGATTACTGCACCTGCATTATATAACTACCTGCCTATGTGTGAAATTTTAACTTCACTGCATGTTCTTGTCCTTAGCAATAGCTTGTCATCTTGTAACCTCCTCTGATGTGAAGCCTTTGTAAATGAGTCTATGATTCAAAGGACTGTAATTCCAATGCCATTAATAAATAAATACATACATACACACATACATACATGTACTGGGTAGGTTGCTAGAAGCTGGGTGTGGTATAGGTTTGTGTGTTTTGAAATCAAAACAAAAATGAATTGTTCTTGTGGGAATGGGGAGAAGACTTGTGTGCGGCAAGAAGCTGAACTGACCACACTTGCTTTAGGGAAACAACAGCAGGTGGCATAAGCCGGCAGGATGGAAATCCAGTCACAACAAGGGGCATTCATATACTTTAGTACAACAGGAACTTTTTCTGATTTTTGTTCCTTTTAACGTTTTCTGATGGCTGAACTGGAATTTTGAAGTTGCAGTTATAATTCTTGAATTTAAGACATTTTTTTCAGTCTAGTCAATAGCCAAGAATCTATTTGCCATCTACAGTACGCTCTGTATTGGCCACTGTAATGCTGAGTTGGCTGAATTCCCTACTGCTTAACCACATTTCCACAGATGTCAGTACATGAGGGCAAATACTCTTCCGGTTAATGAATATTTCTGACAAGACTTTATAAGTCATAACCCCAAGCTGCCTCCAAATCTTATTTTCCAAGAGACATGTAGCGCCCTTTCATCATATGCTTACATTTTCAAATAAAATAATTAACTCAATCAGTTTCCAAATAAGTCTAAAACTGCAGCAAGGAAACCAGATACAAGTGCAGTATAATGTTACTGGAAGCATGCCCTCTTTTGTAGCTAGACAGTAATTCCACACTTGCTACTCTGGAATCAGTCTGAGCTTACGCTGTAGAATATATGAGTCAAGCATGACACGTTCTCCAAAAATACACAAAAAGTCAGGTTCTAAAAATGATTAAATTACTGTGCTTCTGACTATGTCATATCCCCCCCTCGAGTATCCTGCATCCCATTTTCTTGTGAGCTATGTTAAGGCAAAAATTGTGCCTGTTTGCTGAGTCAGCTATATCTATATCCCTATTTTGAGGGGTTGGGGCAGGGAGTTTAAATACTTCTTGGGCTTCATAAGCTACACCATGATTGCTCATCTATACCAAGATGCACAAATTGTGTCACCATGACATCAAGAAAGACATGAATTGAGGAGCAATGCTATATAAGCCAAGACCAACCCACAAAATGGTACTGCACCATGCCCACATTCCCAGTGTGGATACATTGCCTCACACCCATCAGCATATCTTGGGATCAAACAGAATAGCATTTGGTTTTATTTAGTACCCCTTCAGACAAAACAGGGCTAGCACTTAATGGTACTTTCTTTTGTTTCAATACCCTTTTTCCAGGCAGATCACCAGTTTCATCATGCTGGTAATTTGACTGGAACACCTCTCTTCTCCATGCTGTCTCTCTGCAGTTTAATCTGTAGCACTGCACTCTTGGATAGGCAGAATACCAGATACAGAATACCCAATATTTTTGTATTCTGCCTCCCACACGAGACTTATCTAAATTTCTAGCCCTGCAAAAGAGCTTTATAGTTTTTTATTCTTAGTTTTACTTCTCCTCCACCTGACGCAGTGGCTGTACTGCGTTCTGGCCAGATATACCAGCTCTCATGGAGCTTATGGATCATTTGAAGTTCCTTTCTTTGTTCCCCCTGTTCTTTTACGTATTCCCTATCTTTATGGGGGTGCCAGCATGTAGGACCAAGGTCCCCGATGTGAGCGTGCTGATGCATACTCTGTCTATACACTTCACAGGGTCCCTCCCTCCCTGTGACCTAAGTTGCTCTATCACCTGTATATCCACAAGTGGCAGTAGCGCTAAGCGGCATGGGGCTCCCTCCCCCTGAAGGAAAGCATCCTTCAGGACACTCAATCCCCTCTCCCCCCGCCACCGGCTGCCCCTGATGACTCCGGCTCATCCCTGAGCCCAGGTTGTGGTGTCATGAGGAGCAGTCCTACCACTGCGCCAACAGACCGACTTCCTAAAGAGCTTTATAAAACAACCAGTTAGGATACTGGTTGTACAGTGACTGTATGCAAACAAATGCAACAGCCAGTAAAAGGACACAGTCAACCCTCCTATATGACATTTCTGGTCCTTTCAAAGCTAAAGGTATACATGCGTGGGGGGAGTAAAGCGTCTTAATTCCGAATTAGCAAAGTCAATGCCTGCATAACTGTTTTTGCAGTGTTCAGAAAAGAACGTCCTTTTTGTTTTAAAAGAGGGGGAAGGGGAGGTGTAAATACCATATTCACACAGATTTTACCCTCATTCCAGAGATTTATGTCACCTAAGAGAATAGCTGCAAAAAAGTGGAGAGAGAGAAGCAGATGGTGTAATATCTTGCATTTCACTGAAAAACTTCTTACCACATCCAGTCTCCTATCAGCTAGTGGCATAAGCCCCTCACACTGAATTGTTGAATCCATACCAGACTCACAGCCAAAAAGTGTCCAGATGGCATGTCATTGAAATACATAAATACCCTTACCTTGCACTTGAAACGTTCTAGTGCCTACATAAACATACAATCCCTTGTAAGTTGTACTCTATCTAGCACTACTTATGTTTAATTGTTTGCTAGTAATCCGATGATTTGCCTTAGCAGGACACCATTGCAAATGAGCTCTGCTTGGCAGTTTTTTTTTATCATGAATAAAACTGAACTGAACTGACACTTATGATTTGCTCCCTCATGATCTGCTGGGTGTGCAGCTTTCATTTTCTATTACAGATCGAGGGAGCATTCCTGACCAATTATAGTGCTTCTTTTCTTTTTTTTTTTTTGAAACTTCATCAGTTTTATTGACATCTTGTTAATATAGTACAGCTGATCCATCTTCTACATTGCTGTTACAGTTACCTTATTATTACATGTCAAAGATGTTCTAACATTTTACAACGTATATTGCAACCTCCTTAACGCATCATAAATTTTGCCTCTGATATTTTATGGTTAGTTTACAAATCCTCTTTAGCTCTGAGGGAAGCGTAAGCACTGCTTGAAGCTTAAGGCCTCCAAAAGATGGATACAGTTCTTTGCAGTGTTACCAGAATTTATATCCCAGTTTTAAAGATAATATCATGATCTTCAAACACGATTCAAGCAATAATTATCAGTCCATTCTGAGAAGAGAAGAAAAAAGGAAACCAAAATTAAAAAGATAATACTACAGCTACTATATTAAAACTATAAACTAGGCGTGTACACATATGTACCACGATCCTTCCACTTATAAAATGCACACAATGACAGCAGACTGTGGATGTTCTAGTCCCCTATTCCCAAAGACCTGGTGGGGTCCTCCCCTCCTCTAAAAAAATAATAGGAAAAAAGTGAACAAGAGAAGCTTCTACTTATTTGGTGGTCCAGGTATTTCTTCTCTCTCTATCTCTCCCTCTCCCTTCCAGGCCTCACTCCACATTCGGCATGGTCTCCAAATCTCCAAGAATTTTTCTTTCTTTAAGTGTATAGTGTTGGTAATATTCTCCATGCGTTCTATTTCTTCTACTTTAGACACCCATTGGGATACAACTGGAAGGTCAGGGGCCAACCACCTAGTGGTAGTAGATTTCAGGGCTGTAACCCTTAGTATCCGACACAGTTCTACTCTTTTCCGTTGTTTCGCTGATAAGGTGGGGAGGCCCAGGATTAAATCTTGAAAAGTAAAAGTAAAAGGAATGGAAATACTCCCTACTTGTTCCAGAATTACATGAACAGAGTGCCAAAACCTCCAACTTCTCACAACCCCAGAATATGTCGTAATGTGTACCCCTACTCTCCCCACAAAGACGCCAACACTCCAATGAGGCCTGTGGGTTAAAATATCTGGTAATTACCGGAGTCCTGAAAAAACAAATCAAGACTTTCCAGTTAAATTCCCTCCAGGTAGTTGCTGATGTCACCTGCCATCCCCTTTGGAGTCTACGGGACCAACCCTTCCTAGGAATGTCTTCCTCCGCTTCAACTATCCATTTCTGTCTGACCTCCTCTATCATCTGTGCCTCTGGGTGGGAACCAAGGAGTCCATAAAGGATGGATACATATCTCAACCTGTCCTTAATTTTAATGGAGTCCCAACAGTATGTTTCCAAGTTTGTTAGTTCTCTTCTAACCCTCTGAAAGTTGTTTCCCGTATTAATAAATTGTTGGGCTTGGAGAAACCTGTAAAAATCTTCTCGGTGAAGTGAGAAGCTTTCCTTAAGGGTAGTAAAGGACAGATACCCAGTCCCATCACTCATCTGTCTAAAGGTGGTTAGCCTAAGCCTCTAGTCTCCCAATATGCGAATCCCATATCTGTTGTAGGTGGAGTAAAATCATCAAGATGGCGAATTAAGGAAAGTGGACCCAAGGTATTTGGGGTGTGGGTTAGTTTGCACAACCTAATAAGACGTAATGAGTGTTTTACCCATGGGTTGGGAGTAATGCGCCATATCTTGGAACTTATGGGACTTGTAGGAAATGTCCATAACCTATGATTTCTCATCGTCTCAGATTCAATGAAATACCAACCAGAATCAATGCGCTGTTTAGCCCATGTGATTAGTTGTGCTCCCTGAGCCGCTAAGTAATAACGATATATATTAGGGAGGCCTAAACCTCCTTCTTCCCTTGTTTTCATCAGTGTACCCAAAGCAATTCTAGGACACTGTCCTGCCCAAATAAATTTGGAAATGTCTTTCGTCAGTTTAACCCAGAAGTGGGGTGGAATAGAAACAGGGAGTGTCTGAAACAAAAATAGCAATCTAGATACCACATCCATTTTTATAACCTGGATTCTGCCATATAGGGTGAGGGGTAGTAGTTTCCAATGGGCTAAGTCTGCTTGTAAAGTGCGATATAGTTTAAGGAAGTTAGTTCGAAAAAATGTTGACATATCCACTGAGACCTGGATTCCTAGGTACCTAAAGGTACCCCTCTTAGCCCACACAAAGGGGAAGGAGTTCCTAAATTGTCTGGGGAGAACACCGCTTAGCACCACCGCCTCTGATTTAGACAAATTAATTTTGTACTCTGCCAAAAGGCCAAATTTCTTTAAGGAGTCCAAAAGATGGGGTAGTGAGGTTAGGGGGTCTTTCAAAAAGAATAATGAATCGTCCGCCTGGACTGCCACCTTTTGTTCGGTCCCTCCCGCCCAAATTCCCTTGATCTGTGGGTCATTTTGTATCCAAATGGTTAGGGGTTCTAATGATAAAGCAAAAAGTAGTGGGGAAAGGGGGCAACCCTGCCTGGTACCCCTCTGAAGAGGTATACTGTCAGAAAGAAGGCCATTCACCTTAACTCATGCTTCCGGTTTGTGATATAATGCTGTTATGGCTGAGACAAATTTGTCCCCCAACCAGAATTTTGACAGGGTGGACAACATGAAGTTCCAGTCCACCCTGTCAAAAGCTTTCTCCGCATCCATACTAATCGCCACCTGCAACGATGTGGAGCCTCTCTGGTTAGAGATGATATTTAAAAGACGTTGAATATTGTCTTGAAGAAATCTCCCAGAGATAAATCCTGTTTGGTTATGGTGGATCAGGGTAGTAATGCACTTTTGCAACCTATCTGCCAAAATTCCTGTGAAGATTTTTAAGTCCACTGGTAAAAGAAATATCGGATGATATGAACTACATAGTTCTGGGTTTTTGTCTGGTTTGGGAAGCACTGAAATTTGAGCTAGATTCCAAGATGGTGGGATGGTGTTTTTATTTATCAAAATTTCATTACATGTAGTTACCAGATGTTCTAGGAGGAGGGGAGAAAATCCCTTATAGAATTCGGTCGGGAATCCATCTAAACCTGGAGCCTTGCCATTTTTCAATTGTTTAATCTTTGCCTGGACTTCCTGAGTGGAGATAGGTGCATTTAGGGCCTGAGTAGCTGGATTTGTTAAAGTGGGGATTGGGAGGGTATCTAAGAAAGACTGCACTGCTTCCTGATGTCCCTGAATAGTCTCAAATTCATATAATTTAGTATAAAATGTTTTAAATTTTTGTAATATTTCTTTTGGGGAAGTGGTTGCTTATGCCTCCCCCCTCGTCTTGTAAACGTGTGACCGCTCTGCTGGCTGCCTCTCTGCGGAGTTGCCATGCGAGTAATCTCCCTCCATGGTTTCAGTGTTCAAAATATTTTTGTTTTGCATACCTCAATTGGCCTTCAATCTGGATATCTAGAAGTTGATTTAGGTCTTTTCTAGCTTGGTCTAAGTCCTGTTTTATTTGCGGATCCTGCTGAGTTTGATGTGAGGCTTCTACTCTTTATTTTTTGTTCTAACTCTATTCTCTGGTGCACACATTCTCTTTTGAGTCTGGCTGAATACCCTATTAATTTACCCCTGAAGCAACACTTAAGTATGTCCCATCTGATAGCGTCAGTTGTGTCTCCCCCTTGGGTTCTCTCTTTCAAATTGCTGGATTATCTCTAACTAAATCTTTAAAATCCTCCTTGTTAAGGAGGCTCACATTAAGTCTCCAGCAGGGTTGTAAGGGAGATTTGGTTGTATGTAATTTATGGGTCACCGAAGTGTGATCTGATATGGTAACAGGGCCTATTTCGCACCTCTCTATCTTCTGCAGCCAGTTAGAGGATTAGAAAGTAGTCTATTCTATAGTAGCCCCCATGACGTGGTGAATAATGTGTAGTCCCTCTCCCGTGAGTGCAAAATCCTCCAGCATTCAGACAGACCCAATTCCTGGTTCAATCTAAGGATAAGCTTTTCCGTTCTTGAGGCCCCCCCACCGGCTTTGCCCTATCTATCTACCCCTGGGTATAAGACTTCATTGAAGTCTCCTCCAATGATCACCATACTAGACGCATCAGAGACCATCTCTTTAATAATTTTTTCAATGAATGGCAATCAGGAAGATTCATCATTCGGTGCATAAATGTTCACCAATACACAAGGCTGACCTCTGTAACTTCCCCAAACCTGAACAAAATGACCCTCTGGGTCCGTTAATACCCTTGAAACTACCAGAGGTGCGTTTCTTTTAACTAAGATCGCAACTCCTCTACGATGTGGATTTGTTTCAAAATGAGAAGCATAAACATTCCCCACCCATGAACGTTTTAATTTCAGGTGCTCGTCCGCAGTCAAATGGGTCTCTTGTAAAAAGGCTACCATCGCCCCCTCCTATTCAGTTCCTGCAATATTTTAGCCCTTTTTGCAGGGCTGCTTATTCCTCTCACATTTAGTGAGACTATCTGAAAGTCATCAATCTATAATTAGATAAGTCTGAGGCCTTCTACTGATGTTGGGAGAAACTGAAGTGCACCACCCTTTAATATGAGGTGAAACCAGAGAACACCGCCCCAGATCCAATCCCTCTAATCTCTCATGCATAGTGTACTGCCAAAAGTATAAATCTCTAAACAAACTTTATAACATAACCAGAACTGGAAAAACTGTATAACCCAACACACCACTGTGATCTTCAAGGTGTATCTACCCTGTTGCCACCCTCTGTAAGTTATCCAACTTTCTTTTCAGAGGTGTGGTTGGAGGGTCCCAACCTACTGGGCTCTCCATCTGGCTCAGATAGCAAAACTGTCTGGTTGCCAGAGAGGCAAGATTGTATCACTGTACCAGCTGTTACCGGACAGTATTAAATAGGACTGTCTAGACTAGGGACAAAAAATAAAAGTGTCCCATCCCGCCGTGGTTCATAAGCCATCTCTTTGAATAAGCTCCTTAGCTCCATCTGTTTATTATAGTCCAAAGGGAACTTGGTCTCCCTTTACCGGGAAGTTGTGTATTTTTACCTAAATATGACCGGGTTGCTCCCCTTATTTTCCCACATATTCCATATGTTATTAGGTCCCAACTCAGTCCCCCTGCCCATTGTGCCTCCCCCCGTGAGGAAAGGGGGACACTGCAGAGATCAAGGACAATACAGTTCTCCTCGGCCAGACACCAGCTTAGCCGATTCCCTGGTAAACCAGGGGGTGGTGAATTTTGGCAGCAAGGGTTAACTTTCCATGGTAGGCTTGTCGCACCCACTGCCCTTACTCAGGGCATATTCAGAGACTACGGAGATATGCTTCCCTCTTTTAACATACTAATTTTAATTGAACGCCTTGCCAGTGGTCACGCCAAACAGCCCACCAATCTGGCCTCTGGGGTATACATCTGTCAGAAGCTCTCTCCATCCAAATGTTTAAATGGTAGCCTACCATTAGTGTCAGCATTTTCAGGCCACAACCTAATCACTGAGGCTACCAGGAACTATACCATGATGTGGGTAGTCGCCTCCATTTTGGCACCCTTTTGCTGTTTTAGCACCCCTGACACTGCCACCCTTGTCTTGACAAGTGTCCCATCTCGCATCAACCTCCCCCCTCCCCCCCCAGGTAGGCCAACACCCGGGCCATGTGACCAAGCTGTCACCCCCGACCCCCTTCAGATCAGAGGGAGCTAACCATCTTTCCACCCTGTATATAACTCCAAGCCCTCATCTCATTTATTAGATGTGGGAAATTCAGTAAACTTCTTATCATAATCAGCCATACCCTCACCTCCCCTTTCCAGTATTAGTATTACTACAATATTTGCAAAGAGTCAAGAACTCCTGAGCAAGTCCTTCGAAAAGAGTCACTCACTGCCCATAGCCATTAGTTGCCTGTAAGAGAAATATGGGGTGGTTCTCTTCAGGGCAACAGTTCATTCGCCAGCATGTTCTGCCCCGATTCGGGTTCTTCTGCGCCGCTGATTTCAGTGGAAACTGAAGGCGAGGAGTTGTTTATTTCTCTGCATCTGTTAGGAGAGTCCCACTCCCTGGAAGTGGTCAGTCTGTCCTAGAGATGTCTTCTTTTGGTTTCCACCACCTGCCAGACCCTCTCAGTTAATTGTTCTCTTTGCTGCTGCCTTGGATCCAAAGGGAGTGCTATGCTCACAGAGGACAAAAACGACTGGGCTGCCATTAGGTCAGGAAATCTTCTGATTCCCTGCTCTGTTGAGATTTTTAATCTAGCTGGATATTCAACAAATGCTTTCATTCCTTTTTGCTGAAGAAGACGTACCATTGCCAACACTTTTCTGCACTGGGTGAGTAATTGGGGTGTATAGTCTTGTTCAAAGAAGAGTTATTCCCAAAAAGCACCTCTCTCTTAGACCAGGTTAGTCTTAGGATTTCCTCCTTAGTACGAAAATTGAGAAACGCAATTACCAGCGAGCGTGGTCTGGCTTTAGGGTCTTTAGGCCTAGGCACCAATGATCTGTGAGCCCGAATGATATGAAGCGGTTTATCCGTTGGCCATGCTAGTATTTCAGGGAGAAGAAAAAGTTTCCAAAAAGGTCGGTACCGGACCAGATTCTGTCTCTTCAGGTAACCCGTGGATATGGACATTATTGCGCCTATTCCAATTTTCCAGTTCTTTGAGTCTTGCCTCTAATTGTTGCTCTCTGCGATGTAGGTCTAGCAAAGTGGTATTATGAACTTCACTTGTAGTTGAATATTTGTTAAGGCCCCTTTCCAGTTTATCTGTCTTTTGGATCATAAGCTCAAGTTTGTTGTAATCCTCAGTCGCTTTTGTTTCTAATCTTTCCAGTGTGGCACTCATGCATTTGAGGGTTGCACAAAGCTGCTTTGGCATGATCATGCATTCCTGCTCCTCTGGCTCCTCTACGGTAGGAGAATACTGTGGTGAGGCTGTGGTCGTACAGGCCACGTAGGCTGTCCATAGTCCAATAGTGTTTTACTCTGGCACTTTGGGAGCCAATTTTGTCCTTCGATTTGTGTCTGAAAGACATTCTCATTACATCTTCTATTTCCCCGAGGGTTGGAGATGTCAGCCGATTCGAGGATTAGGGCGGATGGTTTAATGGCGAGATGGAGTGTCTAGATCAGGCTGCCATTAGGTCGGTGCACCCACCTGAAGTCCCCATAGTGCTTCTTTTCTGTGCATGTCAGGCACACTTATTTTGTGAAGAGTGTCTCACGTGCAGATGCCCAGGAAACAGGCACAATCTGGGACTTTACTGTATTACCGATGAAGCTTTATCAATAATATATTAATACCACTGCACAGACAACTCTATATCTGTATACTGGCTTAGAAATGCCACAGTGGGCATGGCAGACAAGCACAACGAAGACAATAAAGAGAAAATAATATATCACAAGACATGACAGAGTGATGGTTCTTATGGATAAATCACATGCCCTGGAGCACTGCGAGGCATGAGGCGGCTGCGCCAAGTGCGTTCAACCTCCTGGAAGTATGCTTAATCCACTAGAAATCAACATCCCAGAGTATCTTAATGTACTTATAAAAGGAGTTTTGTAGACAAAATAAAAAATAAAATAAAAAAAAAATAAAATAAAAAAAAATCAGTGTCTTAATCAAAAATATACTGTTAAAAAATAGTATTCCCTGCACAGCTGGATGGCCACTAGGGGTTCTATGAAGGTATGCTACTGAGAATAGCACACTGTTACATACTTCTGGATTCTGAGCTATTTTTCTTCAGGAACACAAATGACAGAACAGTTATGTACTTACCTTAACAGCAGATTTCGACAGACTCTCTTATATTAGGCCACAACTTTGGAATTATAATAGTCAGGCACTAGGACAATATGGAAGCTTTTGCTAGTCAGGGGGCCACCCACAATGATGTCATGCGTCAGCATCTACTTAAATATAGGGGCGGCCTACCTCTCCACAAACTTTCAGCTGGAGATTAGGCTCAGGACTGCCACACGTGGGGAACAAGGAGAACAGATCAGCACCAAGCATACAAGGCAATATAGGGTACTGGACAGAACAGTCATGGATTAGGATCAGGCACAATATCGGATGCAACCCACACTGATGCAGAAGAGAGATGGAGGGAGGGACGGCATAGCCTAATGGAAGAGATTCTCTCAAAGATCTACTTTTATTGTAAGTATGTAACTGTTCTATCTTCCAGGATATCGCTTCCATTAGGCCACACCTTTGGAATGAGTCCCAGCCAGTCCCAAAAAGCACAGAGAGGTTGCTACAGTCTGATATATTCAAAACAGCAGACATTGCAGTTAAGCAAATCCAAAGCCAGCACAGCTACGAGAGATGATGTCCAGACTAATGTTTAGTGAAGGTGTGGACAGTGTCCCATGTCGCTGTAGCACAAACATCAGCAGCCTGAGACATTTCTGAAATAAGCACTAGAGGTGGCGATCCCATTTGTGGAATGACCACGAACCGTACCAGTAGGTTCCTTACTGTACTTCCTGTAATATAACATAATACAATGTGCCAGCCATTTGCACAGGCACCGTTTAGACACAGGAGCACCCTCTTTCCCAGGGGCAAATGAAACAAAAAAAAAAACAGGACTTTCTGCAGTCCTTCGTGCAGTTCACATCCCAATATAGTATGTACATCTAATGTACGGAGCAATGTTTCACCCTGACTGGCATGCTTGGGATAATAAACAAGAAGGTGTAGCGATTGATTAGGTGTAAATTCAGATAACACCTTTGGTAGAAACTTTGGAATTGTAAGCAAAGAAATTACATCTTTGTGAAAAATCAAATAAGGAGGCTCACACATTAGAACCTGCAGCTCCAAAATCCTTCAAACAGAAGTGACAAACTAAAAATAATGTTTTCCATGACAGAATACATACAGTAGGCTACAGCTCGCCTGCCGGTTCAAATGGAGCCGTCAGTTTCTAAGGCACAAAACTCAAGTCCCAGGGAGGGACTAAATTGTGAACAGGAGGTTTTACATGCAGAATACTTGCCAAAAAAGTAAGGGGCACCTTTAGTTGTGCAACTGTATGTCCATCAGTAGGGGCATGGAAAGCTGATATAATGGCCAAATGCACCTTAAGGGAGCAATACTGTAGGCCAGAATCTGACAGGGACACCAGGTACTACATCACTGCACTTATAGGACATATGAATGGTCTAAATTCTTAAAAGCAGCCCACAAAGTGAACCACTTTCACTTCAAGTAATAAGTATGTCTGGCAGAAGGCTTTTGAGCCACAACTAGAACATCAGCAACTTTAGGTGCTACTCCAAAACATGCCATGGCTAAGTTTTCAGGAGCCATGCATGCAGATGTAAGGACTTCAAATCCAGATGGAACAGGGACCCCTTGTTTGATGACAACAGATCCAATTCAATGGTAGAGGAACTGGAGGCTCCACCGCCAGTTGCTGTAGGGAAACCGTATCTGGCGAGGACATTATTTATTTAGTTTCTGTTGACCCGGGTAAGTGCACTAGACAAATTCTGCCTATTTTCAGGCACGACCCGGGGGAGGGGGATACAGATGAATGCCAACTGACCTTAAACCAGATTAAGCTGTTATAATATTATAATGTTATAATGGTGCTATAAGGATGAGGGTAGCACCTTCCATTCGCAGACTGAGGACTCCCCCCTGTATTAGAGGAACTGGGGAAAATGGGTACAGGAATTTCCATTTCCAAAAGAGACATGTCTTACCCGAAAACTCAAGGCCATGGAATAAGCGGGCCAAAACACGACAGTTTTGTACTGTGTGAGGATGCAAAAAAAAAGGTCCAACTCTGGATGACCGCATTTTTACGAAGAGACCAACTACCATGGAGGTCAGCAGTTCCCATTCATGCATCTGGGACTGTGAACTGCTTAGCCTGTCTTCTGAGACATTTTGGGTACTTGGAAGATGCATGGCTGACAGCCGAAGGCTGTGTGACACAGTCCAGTACCACACTCTCACTGCTTCCCTGCACAGGGGATAAGAATGGATGCTCCCTTGTCTGTTGATATAATGCATCACACTGGCATTGTCCTTCTTGATTAACAGAGGGTCCAGAGTTAAATGCTCCTGAAATGCCTGCAGGCTGTATACGACAGCTCTCAGTTCCAGGACAATGGGTGATGTGGCCTTCCCCAGTAACCACAACCCTTGTGTCAGATAGGACCCAGATGTGCATCCCATTTGAAACCCAATGCATCAATAGTGAGGATCTGTGTACGAGCTGGAACAAGGAATGGAATGCTCTGTAAGTGACTGGTGCAATCCATCCACCATAAGAATGCCCTGCGCCACGGGCGGTGACGAGAACCCTTTTGTCTAGCTCGTCAGTTAGCTGATCCCACTGGGCCCTTAATGTCCACTGCAGGATTCTCATGTGCAAGTGTGCCAGTGGCACCATAACAATGGCCACAGCCATGAGGCCCAGAAGCCATAACATGGCCCATGCAGGAAACAGCTACGTAAGAACTTACTGTAACAGTAGATCTTCAAGGGGCTGTTTGTCATCAGGTCACACCATAGGAACTTCACCATCGGTGAAGCGGATCCACTCAGAAGATTTTCAGCAGTACAACTGGGGCTGACCATGCCATCGACGTCAGTCAACATCACCAACCCTATATAGGTGTGAGCAACCCCGCTCCCTACTCAGTTCTTTCCCCTGGAGATGAAGGGAGCAAAGCTCCAGCCATGGGGGACCGAGGGCAGCCGGGGAGGTGGGGGGAGAGAGAGATAGGTGCCCAGACCTATACGAAAGGCTGGAAACACCAGACAGCCAGTTCCTAGACAGGAGCCCAAGAAGGGAGATGGTGGGAGGGAAAGTGGACCTGATGACGGAGATCCCCCTCAAAGATCTACTGTTACAGTAAGTTCTTATGTAACTGTTCTGTCTTCTTCGGGGGTATTTAAATCATCAGCTCACACAGTAGGAATGAGTTCCAAGCAAATACAGGTGCAAACAGAGTCTGGAAGGAGGGCTCACCATAAACGTAAGACAGGAGGCCCTACATCACAGTTGAAATTAATCAGAGAAGATGCACCCGATATGGTGAGTAGGTGCAGGGTCTGGGGTGTGCTACCCCCAACAATTAAAAGAACCAGCACTGACCCGCAGACAATGAGAAATGAGTGACCAACAGTCCGATAGTTTTCCAAACCAAAAAGTTGCAGTTATTTATTTCAGCCACTCCACTTTCAACATAACAGAGCATCACGATAGGAGCCGACCACTGTGAACCAGTCTGGTTCACAGTGGTCAGCTCCTACTGTGCTACTCTTATGTTGAGCATGGAATGACTGAAATGAATAACTGTAAATTTTTGTTTTGGAAAACTATTGGACTGTTGGTCACTCATTTCTCACTGTGTGCAGGTCAGTACTAGTTTTGAAGGACCTGCAGCACAGCCCTGCCAAATCCTGCACAGGTTCAAGAGGCAATGCCCAGACTACAGTGTTAGTGAAAGTATGGACAGTACTCCAGGTGGCAGCTGCACAGATGACAATGGCTAAGACCCCTTGGAAACAAGCCACACAGGTAGCCATGCCTCTTGTGGAACGAGCTTTGACAGCACCAGGCAATTCTTCTGTCATACTTATTATAGTAGAACACAATGCAATTTGCCAACCATTTGGATAAACACTGCTTAGAAACTGAAACACCCTCTCTACCTGGGGAGAAGGAAACAAACTGCTTCGACTTTCTGCATTCCTTGGTCTGAAGCAGATAATACTTCAAAGTTCTATGCACATCTAACGTATAGAGCAGTGCTTCCCCTGGATTGGCACATTCAGGAAAATAAACAGGGAGGTTGATAGACTGGTTTAGTTTAAACTCTGAGACCACCTTAGAGAGAAACTTAGGATTTATGCGCAAAGACACTCAGTCTTTGAGAAAAATCAAATAAGGCTTCTCACACCAGAGGGCTGAAGCATTGACATTCTTCAAGCAGAAGTAATGGCAACTAAAAATAACACTCTGCAAGAGAGAAAGCACAGTTTGCAAGTTGCGATTCAAATCCCAAGCTGGAACAGGAGAATGGATTGGGGGTTTCAGATGCAGGATACCCCTTAGAAAGGTATGGGAGACAGCCAGCTGAACAATCATGCTGTCAGCCAAGGGCTCATGAAAGGCAGAAATCGCTGAAAAGTGCATCCTGAGGGAGGCGAACTGGAGACCGGAGTCAGACAGAGAAATCAGGTAGTCCAGAATATGGTTCACCATGCAGGTGAAAGGATCCAAATTATATCTGGCAACCCAGATGGCAAACTGCTTCCACTTCTTGGCATATGAGGCTCGAATAGAAGGCTTCCGGGTGGCCACTAGGACATTTGCCACTCTGTTAGGGACCCCAAACCTGGCGATGGCCATATCCTCAAGAGCCAAGCATGCAGATGGAGAGACCAGAGGTTGGGAAGGACCAAGGTCCCCTGATCCTGGGTCAGCAGGTTCTTGCAGAGGGGGATGGGGACTGGAGGTTCCTCCGCCAGCTGCTGAAGCAGGGGAAAACCATATCTGCTGAGGCCAGAACGGAGCTACCAGAATCATGCTGGCCCCCTTCATCTGCAGCTTGATTAGCACCTTCTGAATTAGTGGAAATGGAGGGAAGGCATAAAGGAACCTCCCACTCTAGGAGAGGGTCAATGCATCTCACCAGAAAACTCCAGACCCTGAATCTAGCAAGCAGAAATTGGGCAGTTTTCCGCTGAGTGGGGACACAAAGCGGTCCAACTCTGGACAACCCCATCTGTTGAACAAGTCCTCTACGATGGACGAGAGGAGCTCCCATTTGTGCATGCTGGACAGAGTCCAGCTGAGACTGTCCACCAGAGTGTTTAAGATACCTTGCACATGGACTGCTGACAGTGTAGGACCGTGATCTAGTGTCCAGTAACACAGTCTCATGACCTCCCTGCATAGGGGGTACAAATGAGTCCCACCCCCCCCTTGCTTTTTAATACAGTATACTACTTTTAGATTGTCTGACTGCACCAGCAGATGACCTGAAGCAAGGTGTTCCTAAAAGGCCTGCATGGCGTAGAGCACCACCCTCATCTCCAGGACACTGATATGCAGGGAGGTTTCCAACTGAGACCAAAAGCCCTGGGTCTGGAAGGGATCCAGGTGTGCTCCCAGCCCAGACCCGAGGCAGCCGTGGTGAGGATCTGCTGTAGGAAGGAGATCTGGAATGGGACACCTTGAAGCAGATTCAAGGGGTACATCCATCACTGCAGTACCTTGCAGACTGGGGAAGAGACAGGACTGGGCGATCTAACTCGTCTGTGCGCTAGTCCCAATGTAACCGGAGGGTCCACTGGAGAATGCGCATATGAAATCTGGCCAGTGGAACTGTGGGTATGGCAGCTGCCATCAGGCCCAGTAATCTCAGGTACACCCTAGCAGGAATATAGCGGCTTTGAGTGACTTCCTGAGCTCTCTGATGACCTCAAGGTAGGGAAACAGTGTGACAAGGCAGCAGGTAAAGCAAATAGGATGCTGGGATGTATAGGCAGGGGCATCACCAGCAGGAAAAGGGAGGTCAGAATTCTGCTATACAAGACACTAGTGAGGCCCCACCTGGAGTACAGTGTACAGTTCTGGAGACTATACCTATGTAAGGACATAGACAGGGTAGAGAAGGTTCGGAGGAGGGCAACAAAGATGGTGCATGGATTGCATCACAAGTCCTAAGAAGACAGGTTGAAGGAACTGAACATGTACTCCCTGGAGGAGAGGAGGGAGAGAGGGGATATGATAGAGACATACAAGTATCTTACAGGAAGGAACAGGGTGCAGGAATACACTACTTTTAAGTGAAAAAGATGTTCCAGGACTAGAGGGCATGGGATGAAGTTGGAGGGAGGACGATTCAGAGGAAACATGAGGAATTTCTTCACAGAACGGGTGGTGGACAAGTGGAACACCCTGCCAGAGGAAGTGGTGGGGGCTGAAACATTCACGGGATTTAAGAATGCATGGGATAGACATAAAGGAATTCTGGAGGTCAGGGGTAAGGGGCAACAGACTTCTAGGAAAACAAACTGAACTTACAAGCTCAAATGGGCAGACTGGGTGGGCCATAGGGCCTTATCTGCCGACACTGTCTATGTATCTATGGGCTATAAGGCACTCTGCCCCGTTTTGGGTCACGAGGGCCTTCCCCGTGCCAAGTCTAGAACTGCGCCTATATACTGCAGCCTTTGGGATGGTACAAGAACAGACTTGGGCAGACTGACAGACTTAAGGTGATGTCCAGGGAGTGGAAAAGCTAGAGAGTTCACTCTAGAGTTAGCAGAAACTGTTCCCTGGATGAGGCCTTTAGCAGCCATACGTCCAGACGAGGGAAAACATACAGTTCCTTCCTTCTGAGAGCTGCTGCTACCACTGCTAAGCAATTGGTAAAGACTTGTGGAGCAGAGGACAAGTCAAAGAGCAGCACCTTGAATGATAATGCTCGCCCTGAAAGGCAAAACTGAGAAACTTCCTGTGAGGAGGAAAGACATATATGCAAGTAAGCATCCTGCATGTCCAGTGAGCAGAGCCAATCCCATTTTGAGGAGACGCATCAGGCCTGGCAAAGTTACCATCTGGAACTTTTTGTACTGGACGTACAGACTGAGATCCTTTAGGTCTAGGATGGGCCTCAGAACACTGGTCTTTCTGGGGACCAGGAAAAACATGGAATAAAACCCCTCGTTTCTCTGGTACCTGGGTACTGGCTCAATGACTTCCTTGTGCAGAAGGGACTGTACCTCCTCCCAGAGAACAGGCAGGTGAGCCGGGGGACAACTGGAGGGCAGGAGAGAGGTTTCTGAAGGCTGTTTGATGAACTCCAGGGTGTGCCCCCTTTCTATGATCTGCAGAATCCATGCATCTGAATTATGGTTCTCCATTGATTCAGATGGAGGAAAAGCTGACCTCCGACCACCACCTCCTGGTCCAGGACCAGAAGAGGGGAGGTCTGGCAAGGAGTCAAGCAGAAGCAGGGCCAACTGTAGGGGCTGGTCCCTCACTTCTGGGGTGCTTGGCTGCAGCTCCAGCACTTGAGGTGCCAGGCAAGGCATCCTGGGCTCTGTGCTTCCCTTGGGGCCCGGGAGGCTGCACTGGGCCTATTGGTCGCTTTGCAAAAGGGAGGGTACCCTCTTCCTCTCAGTTGAGTATGGTAGAAGGAGTGGACAGACTTAAGGGTCCTGCCCAAGGCCTGCAAGTCACTGATGACGACGTCCTGGACATCACAGCCCAACGGCTCAGTACCATTAAAGGGGGCATTAAGCACCTTTTGCTCAACATCTGCAGCAAAACCGGATACTCAGCCAGGAGTGCCAACGTAGGCATATGCCCAAGGTAGCAGCAAAGGCAATGGTGTCAGCCATATCATAGAGGGCTCTGAGGAGGCACTTGCTAACATCCTCAGCTGCCTGGAGGCACTGAAGCAACTCCTGCTTTTTTTATGCCATCTGCGAGGGACTGGGCAGCGGTCTTACCCTTCTTCCGATCGGCATTTTGGTATTTTACTGTGTGAGAAGAATAGTTTGAAAACCTCAAACCCAGTGTAGAGGAGGCATACACTCTTACCCTAGAGATTGATTCTGCGAGACTAATTATCCAGAGGAAGGGAACTAAGGTGCTTTAGACATGTCATGGGCTGCCTTAATGACTCCAGAGTCCATCTCGGACTGGAGAGCATAGCAGGGGAACCCCTGGGAGGCATGTTAAGTTCATTTGCCCTGCGAAGCATAACTGGCACCATGTCTGGTCTGTGCCAGGCTGCATTCCTCAAGGCAGGTAAGACTGAAGGAATGATTTTTGGGGGAGATTCTGGGATCTCCAGGAAGCCCACCAGCTCTTTTCTTGTGGCATCCTCTTTCTCAGTGTGGAAGCCCATGGCTGAGGACAGCTGCTTCACCACATTGAACAATGTGGGATCTTCAGGAGACCTATGCTTTACTGAATCTTCACTGACAGAGGAAGCAGTATACCTGTTAGAGACCAGGATTATTATTATTTTCTTCTACTACTACATCTACTTCTTCATCATCAGGAAGAATGAGTTCTGGATGGTATTCCTCCTCGATGCTGACCCCTTCTAAATCTGGGTCTGGCATCAGGTGCCACGACGATGGCCTGCAGGGATCTTCCTGCAGCCGATGAGCTGACGTCTACAATGAAGCTGCTGTCGATGGCATCAGCAAAGAGGGCCTACGAGCACCCAGCTGCTGCACAATCACTGTAGTAAATTTTGCCAGGATTTCATTCATTTCAACTGTATAGTTAACGGGGTGTCAATGCACTGGTGTCGAAGGACCCATATTCTAGATCCTGAGAAGCCAAAGGCCTGTTGCCCTAGAGGGAAAAGGGGCAGTTCTCAACAGGAGAGTCATTGACAATAAGCCTGTTGTCGATGAAGGAAGGGCCGATGACCCAGAGATCAATGGACAGCCACCCTGAGAAACGAATGGAGGTGCTGTTGGTATGGATCTGGTGGGCACAGAGACTGGGACAACAGTTTTGCATGCTGGTGCAGCTGCAGACAATGAGGATTCCCCAGAAGAAGTAGAACAGGCTGTCGGGGAAGGAGAGCGACGCCAGGGTGGGGGGGTAGCAGTTGCAATCTCTGTCTTTTTTATGACTTTTCCCTGAGGATCTGTCTTGGGCCTTGGAGGCCTGGGAGCTCGATGATCTCACTGGCAACTGAGAGGCTGGGGACCCTGGATGACCCCCCTGTCCAGAACTGGCTACCTGTTGGTCCAGGGGGAACATTTTTGAGAGCCTTTCTGCATCACCTGAGGGTTGTTTGGTTAAACTTCTGGCAGATCTCAGTCACAAACTTTGTGGTCAGGCCCAAGATGATAGACACAGAGAGAATGTTAATCTGTGGAGGCAATCTTCTTTCTGCAGCCGCAGCAACGGCAAAGGAAGACAGAAGTCAAAGGATTAGCTCTCGACTTAAACAAGTTGGAGGAATCTCTTTAATAAAAGAGATGCTGAAAAAAGGCTGAAGAAAAAGCCATAGGCAAAAAAGGCGTGAATACTGCATCAGAGCTTCCGAGGAAACCCATGCGAGCAAGTTGACAGCAGGAAAGAACTGAGGAGGGAATGGGGCCACTCATGCCTTTATAGGGTTGGTGACATTGATGCACTTAGATGGTGCGGGCAGCCCCAGCTATACTGCTGAAAATCTTCCATGCAGATCCTGCATCACCGATGGTGAAGTTCCTATTGTGTGACCGGATGACTGAGGTACCCCCAAAGAAGATTATAGTGATTTCCGTATATCAGCTGTGCTTGTGCATTCAAGCTGTCTGCCCGGTCCTGTGGCAGGAAAGCATACTCCTTCTCTGAATACCACCCACAGTATCCATTTATTATCAAAAGCATCATTCTGTAATCTTAATGTTTCTCAGCTGCTACATCTAACTAATCCTATTCATCATGGCCAATCATCCCTCCCAGATTGGAAATAATTTTTAACCACTTGGAGTGATACTTTGCTGCAACGGCTGGAATACAAAACAGATATTTCTGTACTACCAGCAAAAGGATTCTCTTACAAAAATGTCTAGTTCAAGACCTAAAATTCACTGTTTGGTATTTTGAAGAAAAGAACATTTCAAGCGAAATCACTTTTTAACTTCATCAATAACACCACAATCCTATTTTCCCCTGCAAGTCAACATGAACAGCAAAATATAAAGGCTTACACTGATTGTGAACTTGAATTTGAATGGAGGTCCCTCAAGGAACGTTGAACAATTATCATCACTACTGGTCACCATGCGGTAGGGTCTCGTTTGCTTCATATCCACACTGTTGATCACTTTGCTGTGACCAGTGATCTCACCAACAGAAGAACCTGTGTCCCACAGGAAAACTGCCCCAAATCTAGAAAAAAAGAAAATGGAGAATTACAATTTTATTGTGGCTTATACATGTTGAAATAATCCTCATTGCCACCAGCTGAAGCCTGCTGTAGGACACAACATCTGTATCCAAGGTTAAAAACAGCATGTTACAGTGATGCAGGCAGACTGGATGGGAGCTGCTCTTGCAAGAGTTTTCCATCTACCGAGGTTGCAGCCACTAGCCTGGGAAAATCAACTGGCTTCAGATCCAGAAGCAAATGGTTCAATACCTTTTACTGGAGCTACTACTGTGAATCTTTTCAAGGTCAAATGACACCCAAATTAGGTAAGCTGAACACTCAAGCAGACAACACCTCTAACTTAAATTATTAATGAATGAATTTGTTGAGAATACATTCAAAATTAAAAGCAAGACGTTCAGATTTAATACCATAAATGTCCAAGTTAAAATTTGATAGTATTTTATGATAAAAACAGTACAACAGAAATGTATGTATGGAAATAAGAAAAATGTATCTTGTATGAACCGTTTAAAACATTCATACAGAATGACACTTATCTGGATATATTTTCTAAACTATACTCTCAACCAGTTAACACACTCCATAAACATTAAAACCTACAGTGCTATAACAATATTTTACACAAGATAATATTGTCAGTATTACTGGCAAATAAAAATAAATCTCTCAATGACCACCTAGAAAATGATTTCTAGCTTCAGAGACATTCCATTGGCTCAGCTGCTATACTTACTGAAATATCATATACTCCAGTACGAGCCAGCAGGGTTGAACAAAGTCTGCTGTCCCAATACAAAATACACAAGTAGTTCAGCCCTGCATATAAACAGCTGGGCTGATACATAGTCTTGATGGCACAGTGGTGGAACAGTGAAGCATTATGCAGGAATCGGAAATAAGGACAACCAATTTGCACAAATCAAGCTGGTAGAAAAAGACTCAAGTCAAACATTTCTTTATGAAATCAGCAAATCTGTTCCCAACCATAAGCCATATATTCATATTTCTCAGGTGTAGTATGAATTTTGCCAGCCCGTCTGCACAGTGGTAGCACTACCGCTTGCAACGCTGACAACCCGGCAGCAAGGCTGGGTCATCATGAGCTGTCCAGAGGAATGAGTACTGAGCATCCCATAGGATGCATCATAAAAGCAGAACTCTCCCTCATGCCTCCTGCAGTCACCTCCTACAGGGAGGGTCGCTGTCTCCCTGCTAAACTGCCACCATGGTGACCACAGGTAGCAGTGCAGCGAAGGTAAGCTGGGGGAAGGGAGGACGTCAGCTGGAGTTGTGCATGCTGAGAAGATGAATAATGTTATGAGGGGCACACTGGGGCCAACACCAACCTGCTTTATACATACAGCTCTTAAAATGGCATATTGGGACTTGATGATTGGAAGTGATCTTATCCAAAGAGCGAGAGGGCTTCATTGTTCATATCGATCCCCCTATCTCCCACTATACTGGGGAAAGAAAACAGAATCCCTGCACAAAACAAAACTGATTTTACTTTACACTGTGGTGGCCCACACACAAAAGGTCACATTTTGAGCATCTCTAAAATGGTGGCTTAGGACAGGATGGTGATGAGGGATACCCCTCTTTAAATAAGAGTTTTTTGAGGTTTTTTTTTGGGGGGGGGGTGCATTCCACATTCAGCACAGTGCTGATTTATATATTTATCTAAACTGAAACAGTCAATGTTTACAGGCCAGCAGTTTGAAGATCACTGGGACTATAAAATATTCTTTGTGCTACTTTCACTGCTGAGGTGTATTTACAGCAAAAATATTATCTATGTAAAAGAATGTTGAAATACAGTACTAGATTATGGGTTTTGTCACTACTGTCCCTGCCCTAAGCTCTAAGAGTCACAACCAGGGCAAAAGGGCAGGATGTCATTTTAGTCAAAGCAGTTTTTTTTTTTTTTTTTTTTAAAAAAAAGCTTTTCATAAAGGGCTGAGGTAGCAAGAATTAGAGACCAAAGACTAAAATGGCATCATCTAGTTACTGTGGGCCTGAGAGATCGAGAAAAGGAAAAGCAATGAAAAAAGCACTCTGTCACAACCCCTGAGGAAATGTATACAATACTGATAGAAACAGACTGTCAGCAGATAAGGACCACATGGCCCACCCAGATGGTCCCTACCTAGTCTGTCTTCACACACCCTAACTGGTCTCTGGCCGATCCTCCCTCCTCCCTGCCTATTTAGTAATATTTCCCTATGTCTATCCCACGCATGCCTGAAGACCCATATTGTTTTCACCTCTACCACTTCCACTGGCAGGCTGTTCCAGGAGTCTGTCACAGAGTGTCTCTGCGACGGATTAGGGGCCTTAGAATTGTGTGTTAGATGTTTTCCTTCATGCCCTGTATGTTAGAAAAGACATGGGTAAACACCAAAATTAAACAAAGGAATGAAGGATGTATTGTGTAAATTAAGTTAACAAAAATGGTGTTGTGTAGAACATCTAGGTATTACAAAATCACATAAAAAAAATGGGGCTGCAGTAATAGTGGGTTTCCTGTATTTTCCCACGTTTTCGGTGTAATTGTAACGGTCTTGTTTTTGTTGCTCTAAGACACGTTTGTGCACATTTTCGCATGGCTAGGCTGTAAGGAGCAGCCATTTTATTTAAGTAATTGAGCCTCTCCTCGTAATGCTGTAGGTAGCAGGGATTTGTAGTATTACACTATGCCTGCTATTTTTGAGACAAGGGCTAAGTAATATAAAGAGAAGGGCTTGCCAGTTTAAATTACAAGACACTGTCAATGTTGTCTCATCGGAGGTCTAAAGTTTATTTTTTTTTACAAAACAATGTTACCAGGGAGTCAGCAGCTGATCTATGGTTTCAGTTATCCTAAGCTGCCGCTCCTAAAATGTTCTTTGTGGGTTGCTTTGTCTTTTCAGATAAGTAGACTGCTTTAGCATAAGGAAAGCATAAGCAGGTTAGTTATTTGCAGAATTTATGGGCCACTTGGGCTACAAATAGGCTCCGTGATATCTTTCGGCTGCAATGGAGAGCCATTATGGTTACGGGTCTGAATATAGCCACCAGTCCAGGGACTAAATACATTATTAGAGATATTTACTTTAGGCTAGATTGGGTTAAATATTTTATTTATTTAGTTTTTCTTGACTGGGTAAGTGCACTAGACAAATCCTGCCTATTTTCAGGCATGACCCGGGGGAAGGGGATACAGATGAATGCCAATTGACCTTGAACCAGATTAAGCTGTTGATGGTATTTTTAGTGAATGAGGGAAATTTGGCAAGGACACCGGGGACATTCCCCTACTTTTTTCGATGACTGCCATGGGATCTTTAACATCAACTTGAACTACCACCAATCCAGGCAGATGGGACCTCGGTTTAACGTCTCATCCGAAAGACAGCACCTCAGAAGTGCAGCACCCCTCTCATGCTGCACTACAGTGTCAGTACTGGGATATTAACCCAAGTGCCAGATGTGGAAACTGAACCCACAGCCCTCTGATCTCCCTGCCTCAGAGGCGAGTGTGCTACCTACTGAGCCACTGACACTGTTAAATTGTAAAGCTGTACATTGAATCGTAGGGAGGAGGTTGTGCTCTTTGGGTGAAAAGCATCCTGTTCCCCACCGTGAAATGAAAGGTTGTAGCCGTTTTCTCTCCATGAGGCTATTTGCAGTCAAAATGCCTGCAGGTTAGCTCTGTTTTAAAAGTTTACAGGGTGCTGCCCTTTTTTTGTCCTTGTGCGTTTCAGGGTTTCAAATAATAGGGAGAACCTTGTGGTTCAATAGCTTGTTCCCTGAAATACCCAAAATTAAAGAGAACTCCTTCATGTCAGTGCGAGTGCGAGCTCGAGCTCCGGTAAGCTTATAAGCCTGCTCAAATGAGCGCACTGTCATGAGGGTATTTAAAAATTTAAATCCTTTCAGCATTAGGTTTTCTTCCTGAAATTAAGATTTTTGCTGTGGAAATGGAATATTGCTGGGATTTTCCTGAAGTACTTAAAATGAAGGTTATTAAAGCTTCCGCTAGTGTCTCAGTGCTCCAAAAGCACACCACCTTCAGCTCCAGCATCTCTATAAGAGCCGACTGGCTGTTTCTTATTTACATTTATGCTGCAGTTAGAAGGGGGTGGTGCTTGCTGACGCCAAGAGGTCATTTTTAAACCTTTAAATAGAGAGAAATGTATGTCAGATACTAAATGAAAGTTCTGATTTTGATTAAATGCGTTTATGCTATGTAAATAAATATTTGCATTATATATTTAAAGAATTTATTCTTAAAGAAATGTATTTGTGGGTGGAGCTAACCTATCACATGGGCTCAGAGCTGTATAAATTCTAAGTTAACAGCCAGAGAGGCCAGATGTGACAGAGAGAGATCAGAGAAGATCTGGGTCTGGAGAGAAATCCAGTGAGCGATGTTATTACACAATGTTTTAAACTTGATCTAATACAGTTTTCAAGTTATAATGTCAAATTAGTTCGCTGTATGAAATGTGTCCTGTTTTTTGAAGAAAATATTGATCCATACAATAAATTTTGGACTATATAGAAAATTGCCGAAGTGTCACACTACCAATTTGTCCAAGAACACCTGCGCCCTATCTCAGAGTCTATAACTCTTTCAGTGCAGTAGTACTTCCTCACATCCCTCTTAACCCCCTACCCACTTCATCACACGTCCTCGGGTGCTGGGGCTCTCTCATTTGAAAGGCCCTCCTCTCCTGCACCGTTTACCCCTGTGAGGTACTTGCAGGTCTCTATCATGTCCCCTCTTACTCTCTTCTCTTTCAGGGTGTACATTTTGAGATCTCTCAGTCTCTTCTCATAAGGTTTTTAGTGCAACCCCTACACTATGTTAGTTGCCTTCCATTGGACTGCCTCCACTCTGTCATTTCCAAGGTGCGGTCTCCAGAACTGGATACAATACTCCAAAACAGGGTCTCACCAGCGAGCAACAACTGATATGCCGGGCAACACCACATTCCTCTCCTGCTGGATACAACCTCTCCATATGCATCCCAGCATCCCATTGGCCCTACCCACTGTTCTGTCACACTGCCCTGCCACTTTGAGGTCATCGGCTATGACAACCCTATTTGTACAGTAGATTTTTTTTTTTTTTTTACTGATAGCATATACTAGCAATAGAAACTGCTTGGAATAATACTTTAAGTCCTTTTTGCATGATATTAGTTTGAGCTGACAAAACAGGTTACTCACCTGTAACAGTAGTATATGGTGTACATCCACACATCTGGCAGTGTGCTTTCCCCTTTAAGGCTTGCCAGAAAGTCTTCAAGCTGGCTTCTTCCAGCCTCCCGGGTGGCAACTCCCTTGGCACCGCCCTGTGACATCAGATCTTACCCACTGGAAGCAAGACTGGTGTGCCACTTGCCAGGAGAGGTTGGGTGGGTCAGTGTGGATGTACACCATATACCACTCCTAGAAAGTATAGTTACGTAAAATCTTACTGCAACAGTAGATCTTCGAGGAATGTCTCTTGCAGTAAGTCATTACTTTTGGGAGTTCCCAGCAGAGGGCGTTGTGACACGGAAGCTCTTCTAGCAGTTTTCACCAGGGACCGCCCACCGATGACATCTTCCTGCTTCCAATATAAGTGTGGGTGGTCCCTGGTATCCTCAGTTCTCACGCTGGATTCAGCTCACAAAGTGAGGACCGAGGGGGAAGCCAAGGTACCGAGGTGTCCCAGCACAAAGTCACTGGACCAGAATCTGCTCTCTTAGAGAAGCAGGGGGACGGAGGGTGGGATCGTACTTCCTGCAAGAGACATTCCTCAAAGATCTACTGTTACGGTAAGATTTACATAACTATACTATTTTCCAAGGAATGGTCTCTTGCAGTAAGTCATTACTTTTTCGAGAATCCCAAGCAGTTATGTCCATGTGGGAGGACAAGTATCATAGGAGACCTTGTAGGACTGCAAGGCCAAAGGCCACCCTACATCATGAGGCAATATCAAGATTGTAATGCCTTGTGAAAGTATTGATTGTGGACCAGGTAGCTACATTGCAGATATCTGAAATGGAGGCTCCTGTAAAGCAAGCCGCAGTAGTGGATATAGCTCTAGAGAATGGGCTTGGACAAGTCCAGGTAAATTTTTGTTGTACTTTTTGTAACAAAAGGTAATACAATTTGCCAACCACGAAGAAAGGGTTCGCTTAGCAACAGGAAGCCAATCTCCGCCAGAAGTAAAAGTGACGAATAATTGAGATGGTGTCCTAATCAGCTGAGTATGATTAGTGTAATAGCATAGAATTTGATGGACATCTAAAGTATATAACAGATGTTCCCCCTGATTGCAGGAATCAGGGTAGTAGACCCGTAACTCCAAAGACTGGTTTAAAGTATGTTCAGAGACTACTTTAGGAAGGGAGGAAGGGCTGGTACGAAGGACCAGCCTGACCAGGAGGAAAATCATGTGAGATTCCCTACACATGATGGAATGAAGCTTGGAAATGCATCTAGCAGAAGTGACAGCAACTAGAAATAGGGTTTTCCGTGAAAGAAATCAGAGTTCCCAAGTGGCTGCTGGCTCCAAAGGCTCAAGGGTCAATTTTTCTATCATAAAATTGAGAGGCCACGGAGGAGTGGGTCTTCCAATAGGAAGGTTAATATGTACATTTTTTTTCTAAAACATCTTAGCTAGATGTTGGTACAGTAACGTGCCATCCATAGGTTCATGGAAGGTCGAGATCGCGGCCAAGTGGACTTCGATGGAAGAATAACTGAAACCAGACTCAGACAGTGAATGTTCAAAGATCGAGAGGTAGACCATATGGAAAAACGTTTCCGTTTGGAATTATATGTCGCTCTGGTTGCCAACTTACGGAAGGCCAGGAGAATACAGGTAACCGGAGAGGGCACTGGTAGACTAGCTATGAAAATGTTCACAGGGGCCCAGTGTGAAGGCATAGAGTCATCAGATAGGGAGGGAACAGGTTCTTCAATGTGTAGTCAAGAGTTTGAAGAGTGGAGCACCTTCTTGAGTGCTGAGGTAGAACACCACTGCAGCGTCGTCTGATTGGCTCAGCAATGGCAGATAGTCACAAGACGTTGGAAGGGCTAAGCAGAATGCCCTCAGCTCTAGTTGACTGATGTGAGACTGAGGGAGAGAAGTGGTCCACGCGCCCTGTGTCCGAGAAGGAATCGGGGCGCACTCCCTCCCATCAGGGAAGCATTTGTGGTGAACGTCTGCATGGGAGGGAGGGACCGAAAAGGCATTCCTTGTTCATAAGTTGGTTTCGACTGACCATCAAGGCATAGCCGACGGCAGGGAGAGAGTGACTCTGAAGGGACCTTAAAATTTTTCTTGTTCTTTGATATCATAGATTCTGGAGGATTCACGGAAGAGGTTTCATATGAAAACTTGTGAGGGCTACCGTAGGGATGGTAGCGAGTATGTGACCCAGAAGGCATAGCAAATATCCAGCTGTGACTACTTTCTAAGTCTGTATGCGTGATGCCAGAGACCAGGGCGTGGCATGCTGGCCAGCTGGCCAATGAGTTCTGGCTGAGACTGTATCTAGGATGGCTCCAATGCACTGGAGACAGTCAGTTAATGTAGTCTATGGCCAACTGACCGATTCCTAGAGTGTGAATATATTTGCAGGGTAGCCTCTAGGTAAGAGAACAAAGCTGTTGCGCTTTGATAGGCCAGCTATCTAGATATGGGAAGATAAAGTGCCCTTTCCCTCTTATAGCTGTTACAACTACCTCTAGGGATTTGATAAAACACACTCAGGGCCAAGGAGAGGCCAAACCTGAGTGCATGAAACTGATAGAGTTAACCTAGCAGGTAAGAGATGAAAAACCTGTGATGAGCAGAAAGGATGTAGGTAGGCACCCTTCATATTTAGGGCACAAAGTGAATCTTACCGTTTTCGGTATAGACATGATGGGCGTCAAGGGCATTATACAAAACCGTTTGTAATGGATAAAAAGGTTCAGATTTTTGAGGTCCCATATTGGACTGAGGTCTCCAGGTCGTCTGGGTACCCAAAAGAAGTGGGGGCAGAATCCCAGGTGAGAGGGTACTGGAGAAACGGCGTGCGTCACCAGTAGAGCCCTCAAACCTTCTGAAAGGATAGATATATTATCCGAGGGTTATAATGAATATGATGGGGAGGATGAGTGGGGCCTGGAGATAAATTCCAGAGTATGACCCCTCTGTATACTCTGGAGTACCCATTCAGTGAAATGATCGTGTGCCCGTCCTATAAATGGAGGGCAAAACAAATGCCCATGGTCTCCGAAGCTGGGTTGAGAAGGGGTGGGGAAAGAAAAACCCTAGTGAATCACTAGGCACTGGGCAGCTCATCTTCCCCCGGGAGGATGGGGGCGGGAGCCACAGGCAGCAGAGGTGTTGCCTCATGTGTGTCAAGTCAACCTCTAGAGCTGGCAGTATGGTAGGTTGTATGTAGAGTATGGCGCATGCCATGAACCATATGTAAAGGTCTGCCTAATGCCTGTAAACCATCCAGTAAAATTTGAGTACCTAGCCCGAACAACTTGGGCCCGGTAAAAAGAGGCCTTAGGTATTTTATGTTGCACATCAGGTGCAAGTCCAAAAAAAGTGGAGCCAGGTACGGCATTCCAAAGAAATGTCAATAGCCGACAGTCTGGCCGAGGTACCACCAGCATCAGAGCCTGACCTGGTAGGTGACGGGAATTAGCAGTACTAGTTTAACATAATAGCCAAAAATCACTCTCCATTCAGGTGAAGGAGGGAGGTGAGTGATGAGCTCAATGGTAGATGACCCAAGGGTATGGTGATATTTTAATCATATGACCCATATAAATTGGAATTCTGATATTCGTGGAACTGGAGAAGAAAAAGCCAGCGTCTCCAGAAAGTCAAATCTTCAGGATTCTTTATGAGGTGGTAGGGAGCTCATGTGATAATGAGTGGCAGAACAGAGTCCACTTCCAGGAAGGCTGGAAAGGAAGGGAGGAACCAGAGGAGCAGGATAAATGTGATCCACCTTATGTTGAGATAGCAGAAGGCATCAAGTCAGCCAGTATGGACTTCTGGTCATTTTGTAATTAGTGGAGAAACCACCAAAAATAGGCTTCTCTGGCAGATCAAGGTATTTTGCCATATCCCTATTTTGTCATGTTTTTGTGATGGAGAATCCCCCGGTTTTCTGTATTTGTATCATCATTTTGTAGAATGAAGGGTCATCAGGAGGGGGGTGTTGAGGAGTCCAGGCAGGCCCTCAGCCAACGACAAGATTTCCCAAAAAGGGTGATGGAAGAAATTCCAGCCCTTGGAAATAGTCGAGGTCAAGGCCACCAGTGAGGTTAAACTGGGAGCTCTTGTTGATCTGAAGAATAGTCTTCCACATAAGGAGGAAGTGACCAGGGTGGGAATGGATCCTGGTTATCATGAAAATTCTCAGGTGGAAGAGAAGGAGATCATGGAGGGTTGCCCTGCCCCCTAGGATCGGAAGGGCAGGGAGTGTCGTAACAGCATGCAAGACGTGCCGTACTACAGTGGAAATGTCCAGTTCCTTCAGAGAAGGGTGGGGGGAAGGGAGAAGAGTGCATGAAACACAAGTTGGAGGGGTGGACACGTAGCCTGAGCAGGTCTTGCCCCTGGGTGGTGAAAACCAAGGTCCTGATCTCTGTCCGCCTGACCCCTGTGATTCTCCACCTAAGAGGGTGGAGGGGTAGAAACATGGCATAAACCATTGTTTTTTTTTTTTTTTTTTTACTGAAGCCCCATTTACTAAGAACGAATATGAGGGTGCACTGTCAACGGAGGGACACCAGAGCAGTGGCCATCGATGAGGCGTGAAGTACAGAGGTTGAGGCGATCTCTTCCGCTCTGTGACTCCAATGGAACCCAGAAAGGTTATTTACGTGCCTTTTATAGTGCTGGAAGCAGTGCTGACGAGGGAGTGAAAAAACGTCCCTTCAATGAAAAGGCAGCATAATGCTGCACCGTCGACGGGGGACAGCGGTCGACTAGAAAGAGGGATGCTTCATTCACAGAGACATCCATCAAACAGAATATGGATGCATCATCGACGGGCATGGCCAACAGTGAGAACAGAGATACATCGTTAACGGTATCATCAAATGAGAATGTAGAGGCATCATCAATGGTGGTATCCATCAATGAAAGTACAGGAGCATCGACGACGGAGGTAGCCATCGATGAAAGCATGGATATATCATTGACGGTAGTAGCCATTGATGAAAGCATGGATATATCGTTGACGGTAGTAGCCATCGATGAAAGCATGGATGCGTCATCGACAGTGGTAGCCATCGATGGAAATATAGATGCATCGTCGACAGTGGTAGCCACTGATGAAGGTATGGATGCATCGTTGATGGTGGTAACTGTCGATGAAAGTATGGATGCATCATTGACGGTGGTGGCCGATGAGGAGGTTGATGGTTACATAAGCCATCGATATATAAATGCATCGTCGACGGTGTGGTGGCAGTCAATGACTAAGAAGACAGAGGTTAAGGAGGGGTACTCCTGCTCTATGCGTGTTAGAAATGTAGATCCATAGATGGGGGAGCTCATGTCAGATGAGCCCCTGGTATTTCTCATCAATGACTGCTGTGTTCAGAAGTTGTTCTAGCTGCTGTGTGAGCTGAAGACGGTGGAAAAATGAACTGAGGATACCAGGGACCACCCACACTTATATAGGAAGCAGGAAGATGTTGTCGGTGGGCGAACCCTGGTGAAAACTGCTAGAAGTGCTGCCGTGTCACAGCACCCTCTGCTGGGAACTCCCAAAAGTAATTACTTGCAGCAAGAGACCATTTAATGGAAGATCTACTGTTACAGGTAAGTAACCTGTTTTTCTAGGGACGTGGATATGGTGTACTTATCCACACTTCTGGCAGACTCTTAGCAGTTCTCCAGGTAGGTGGGAGCAATGCACACACCCTCTAGTTAGGGAACAGAGACTGGAGAACTGAGGCCCCAAAATCAGCATCCCAGCGTGACTGCAGGTCGATGTGGAAGTGGGAAAGCCCTGCAGATTTCCTGGACAGGGACATCCCTGGGAGCAGCCACAAAGGCAAGGGTAAGATGGATGTAATGAGCCTTTAGCCCTATGGGAGGCTCCCCACCTGCCAACCTATAGCAAAGGTCGATGCAGAATACAATCCCCCTGCCAATCGCCTGCTCAGCTGCTGGTCTGCCAGGTGCAGCTTTAGTGTAGGTGACAAATAGCTGGCGAACCTATCCCCAAACTCCAGCCATGCACTCACTGTAGTAGGCTAGCGCTCACCGCAGATCCAATGTATGAAGCCTGTGCTCGGGCTTCGAGGTGTAGTTCGTGAAATACACTGGGACATTAATCACCTGGTTTAGGTGGAAATCAGACACAATCTTTGGGAGGAACTTTGGGGTGCGGCGAAGGACAAACTTGTCCCTGTGGAAGACCAGGTAAGGAGACTACACAGAGCATCTAGAGCTCACTGATCCTTCTAGCTGACCCGCTAACCATCAGAAAGGTGGTCTTGCATGACAGGTGAGCATTTCACACCTGTGCATCGGTTCAAATGGATTGCCCATGAGCTTTGCCAACACCAGCAACAAGTCTCAAGGTGGTGGTTCACACACCGGAGGGGAAATATGATCAAGGCCTTTGAAAAAGCACCAGACCACCTTCTCCTGTGCCACTGATGGCATACCAGCCAATGCCTAGTACACAGAGATGGTTGCCAGGTGCACCTTAAGGGTCGTCCATGGAAGGCCCAACAAAGAGGGACCAAGGTAGTTGAGAATGCTGGCCACTGGGCAAGATAAGGCGTCAAGCCCCTTGTCCTTGCACCAAATGGAGAATCTTTTCCATTTGAAGGCATAGCATTTTCAGGTCAACTCCTTCAGAGAAGCCCTGACCACAGTGAGGACATCTTCAGAGAGATCCAAAGCCTGGAACTCTAGCCACTGAGTAACCAGGTTGTTAGGTGCTGGGACTGAAGGTCCAAATTGAGTACCTTCCCCTGACAGCAGGTCCAGGCGCATATGAAGACGCCTCAGGAGCCTGCTGCCGAGGCTGAGGAGATCAGGGTACCAGAACTGGCAGGGCCAGTCCAGAGCCACCAGGACCACCTGTACCTTGTCCCTATATCGGCATGGGCTGCTCGACTCCGGGCTTCTGCACAGAGACCTCATCCTCAACCATCGGGTACACTGACAGTGGGACTCTGAGGAAGCCAACAAAAGCTGAGGAACCTCTTGGGTAATCTGAACCAAAGGGACAGGGACCAGATCAGTGGGCTAGTCCAACCCACCCTGAGACATAACAGGCAGGTCCAGAGTCCTGGACAGGTAGGCATCTGCCTCATCAGGTGACAACAGGTCAGCCGGATCAAGAAAAATCTTGACTGGCTGGTCAACGAGCATCTCAACAAACTGGTCCGATGGGGAGAACAAAGGATCGACCGCAAACAAAACCTCCAGAGGAGCATGGGAATCCGAGGCCCAAGAGCGCTCGCGATCCCATGACTGACGGAGAGTCTCTTTTTTGGCCTCTTTCTTGGAAGATATGGATTTTGTGCCCTTAGAAGGGCCCTGCCCAAAAATGGGAAGGGACTGGCACAAATCATGAACTGCCCCTGAAAAGGTGGTGCCAAGAGTAAGCAGCATGAAGGGCGAAGCCAAAGAGGACTGCTCCGCGTCTCAAGCCGCAGTCTCTTCAAATACCACAAGTTGTTCAGCATATCCTGTAGCAGCAGAGACCGCCCGTCAAGTGTTCTTAGAGTGAACTGGAGGATCCCGTTCATCTGGGCACCCCCACAGAAGCCGGTTATGCCAATCCTCCAAGGCAGAAGGGTGCAAGGTGCGACATAGGCCACACACCTGGGGATCGTGTTTGTGGCCTAGGCAGTAGACGTACAAGATGTGCGAGTTCATCTTGGACATCTTCTGCTTGCCCTTGCACTTCTTAAATGCCAGTGCCAACTTCGAGTCATCCATAGTGGATCGTTGAAGAAATCGCCGGAAGACGGAAGAAATTTTGCAAAATCACAAAAGTAAAGGGCCTACTCAGTATGGAGAGTGGTATGAAGGGAACATTCTTCCAGCGGAAAGGAAGATCTGACATCATGGGGCGGTCCCAAGGAAGTTACCACCCGGTTGGGTGGGAGGAGCCAGCTTGAAGAATTTCCAGCAAGCCTTAAAGGGGAAAGGACACTGCCAGATGTGTGGATAAGTATACCATATCCACATCCCTAGAAACATACATTTTATGCTTGCTTACCTTCTTAAATTCTTTTGAGGTTGCTGTTTTTTTTATCCATTTCCCTTCTTAATAAAACTGAAATGCAAGCTAATGATGCAATTATACACCACTTTTTTTTTTTTTTTTTTTTTAATTTACATTTTATCAGTCCCCCCCAATTTTTCTCCCAGAGTCCCGGTAACCCCAGCACAGAGCTGTACATGTGCGTGGGGGCACCCCATGAAGCCGGTTCCTTCCCCTTACACCCAACCGCTGGCAATCGCCAGGCTCCCCGTAGTCCAAACTACCACCCATCCTCCACCAAGCAGCAGCTAAGGGCTGGGGAAACCCCTCATCCTTCCTCGGGAGAGGAGAGCCGCCTCACAACAGCTCAATCCTGTTCCTCGCCCCCCCCACCCACAACTGATCCCCAATAATCCAGGTTCGTTCCTGAACCCATGTCATCAGCATGGCGCGAGGTGTGGCGTCCAATGCTTCACGCATCTCCAGGCCAGCACCCAACCTTGTTTTCTTTCAAGTCTTTGATCTACTCTTACTGCACACTCTGTGAACATTAGGAACACCTCAAACAGTGCAGCCACTAATGAGGCAGTCTCCTGTCCTACCACTGGGTCAAGAGTGAGCAGACGGTGTTGGGGGTGTTCCTAAGTCCAGGAAAGATGTAGTGGGAGTTGAATAAGAACTGTAAACAACTACATTTTTGTGTGGTGACACCAGTATAGTGGGCAGTCTGTTTTTCACTTTTAACAATAAAAAAAGAATCGGAAACAAGCTACCAGCTGCACTAGCAATCTCTACAGAATGTAAGCAATCATGCAATGTATTTTTTAAACTAGAGGCACTTTGACGCCTAAGGGGTGCACTGTCCCTTAAAGTAAAGACAAATGTATATTTTTTTCATACAGCCGTTTCTTCAACACCAGTGTCCACCCAGCTCTTAGAACTGGAGCTGTGATCTGAGGCAGCTCCTCCAGGCCCATCCCTCAACTATCTCAACCATTCTTTTCTAGTGGCAATTCACAGTGTAAGGCCAAAGATGCCACTAGCCTTCTTTCCAATAATGGTGGTGGTGGTGGTGGTGATTTCTGTCAGTTTTCTACCCCTCCCTTCCTATGGTACCTGGTAATGCCCCTCAAACTGCCCACATAACATACAGAGGAGTGAAGCAAACTCCCTGGCCCTCCCCAGTAGTCACTGTGGAGCTGGAGTCTGATGCCACCCTTCCATGCCAACTCCAGAGTCTGTGCCCAAATGTGGGTTGCCAGCATGGTAGTATGTGTGGCTGCTGGGTCACTGAGTGACCTCAAACAGTGGCGGTACCCAAAGACTGGAGGACAGCAGATGTAGTCCCCTTATACAAAAGTGGGAACAAAGAGGAAGCAGCGAACTACAGACCAGTCACAGCCTCACCTCAGTAGTGGGGAAGATCATGGAAGCACTACTGAAAGAGAGATTGGTGGAACATCTGGTTGTCAACGGACTACAGGACCCAAGGCAGCATGGTTTCACCAGGGGGAGGTCATGTCAGACCAACCTCGTTGAACGTTTCGACTGAGTGACAGGGGAGGTGGATCAGGGGAGGGCAGTGGACACGGCCTATCTAGACTTCAGCAAGACATTTGGCACTGTGCCACATAGAAGGCTATTACACAAACTGGGGAATATAGGTGTGGGCATGACAGTAGTGTGGTGGGTAGGAAACTGGCTGGGTGGCAGGACACAGAGGGTGGTGGTAAATGGCTGTCACTCCACGAGGGAAGAGTGACCAGTGGGGTACCACAGGGATCAGTGCTGGGACCAGTCCTATTCAACATCTTCATCAGTGACATTGAGCAGGGCCTAGAAGGCAGAATTTCCCTGTTTGCTGATGACACAAAGCTCTGTAACAGAGTGGACACACCAGAGGGTGTAGACAGAATGAGAAGGGACCTGCAGAAACCTGAAGAATGGTCAAGGGTTTGGCAGTTGAAATTCAAATGCAAAGAAGTACAAGACAATGCATATGGGGCATAAAAACCCTGGCACAATATATCAGTTGGGGGTAAGGATATAGCATGTGCCAAGCAGGAAAGGGATCTTAGGGTTATCATCTCCGATGACCTCAAGGTAGGGAAACAGTGCGACACGGCAGCAGGTAAAGCAAATAGGATGCTGGGATGCATAGGCAGGGGCACCGCCAACAGGAAAAGGGAAGTCATAATTCCACTATGCAAGACACTAGTGAAACCCACCTGAAGTACAGTGTACAGTTCTGGAGACCTTACCTACGTAAGGACAGAAGACAGGGTAGAGAAGGTTCAGAGGAGGGCAACAAAGATAGTACATGGATTGTATCACAAATCCTATGAGGGCAGGTTGAAGACTTGAATATGTACTCCCTGGAGGAGAGGCGGGAGAGAGGTGATATGATAGAGACATACAAGTATCTTATAAGGAGGAACAGGTGCAGGAATACACTATTTTTAAGTGAAAACGATGTTCCAGGACTAGAGGGCATGGGATGAAGTTGGAGGGAGGACAATTCAGAGGAAACGTGAGGAAGAATTTCTTCACAGAACGGGTGGTGGACAAGTGGAACACCCTGCCAGAGGAAGTGGTGGGGGCTGAAACAATCACGGGATTTAAGAATGCATGGGATAGACAAAGGAATTCTGGAGGTCAGGGGCGAGGGGCAACAGACTTCTAGGAAAACAAAGTGAACTTACAAGCTCAAATGGGCAGATTTAGTGGGTCGTAGGCCCTTATCTGCCGACACTGTCTATGCATCTATGTGAGTACCTAGATTTTAAGTTTACAGGGGTCTTTAAAGTTGCCCAAAACGATTCCTGGGTGGCAAGATGACTTATCAGTTAGTACAGAAAAACAGAAAATGTTTCAAGACTTGCTCAAAAATGGAAACCAATAAAATACCGTTTTGATATTCAAAAGAAAAAGAAAAAAGGAAATAAAATTTTTTGGGACCTTTTTATCAGTGGTTCTCATTTACTCCAGATACTGCATCTCAAAACCACAGCATTCGGAAGTTTAATTTTGGTCACTGGTCTAAAGATTTCCTACTCGTCGTAAAAACAAACAAACAAAAATGTTTAAGGCTGACCCAGTAGTATGGCAGTAGTGCTACCACACGCTACATCGGAGACACTAATTTGGAAGTGGTCTTGAGTCACTGGAGAACAGCCAGGGTAAGTATCCGAGGGACTGTTCTCATGAGGTGGGTGGGCTACGTCTCCCACAATGTGCCGGACACCTAATGGAGGCTGGGTATCAAGGCAGCTGGCAGGATCAAAGGTGTGGGATTGCCAAAGGATGTCTGCGTCATTGCAAATTGACATCTCAGACGCAAAAACATGGAAGAAAATCCTTTGCCGGGAGAGATAAAGGATACCCCTGAAGGCCTGGCACCTCCGACTGGGCACCCAACTGGAGGGACTTACCCCTCTGATGCCATCCTGAGGGGTAAGTCATGGAGACAACACGGATAAGTGCTAGAGACAGTGGGTGACTAGGCAGGGGGAGTGAACCACTAGATACGAGCCAGGAAGGCATCAGGAGAACATACATAATAAGTCAAAAGAAAAATGTTTTTCAGGTAACAAAATCAATGAAAACTGTATTACACCTACCCATAAAAGTGGATTTTTGGGTCAGTTCAAGAGGCCCAAGTACCATGGATTCAAACTGAATCAGACAGCTAAGAACCACATGTCCAGGCATCTCCTGTAACTGGCAGCAAATACACAGATGGAGGGAGGCGTCAGAGGGATAATCTGGCAGATGCAGCTGAACCCCAGCTCAAGGCAGCAAAGATTCCAAACAAAACAATTAGGCACACTCTCCACAAGCGGCATCAAACATTCTTTTCAAAATGACAAAGTAAAACAAACCAAACATGAAAACTGTGCCTATAATAGAGCTTAGTCAGACCCCAGCGTTTCACAGACACACATCCACTTCTACCATGGCATCCATCTGGTTCTGAAACCTGTCTTGTTAAACCAACTGTGTGAGTCACCATTTTAGTGCTCTCCTTCAACAGTAGGCGAAAACTTTGATAATTTTTCTTGGTTTAGACATCATTTTTAGGTAAAGGTAAAATTATGCTCGTACTTGTGATCTGGAAAAAAAAGCAATTCATAAATATCAGTATTTCCTAAATTTATCAAAGCACCCAAGTGAAATTAAACTAGAAATGATGGATATACATGTATACATAAATACACACACACACACACACACACACACATACATATACATCTATACATACATATACACACACACACACACACACACACACACACACATTTATGCAATGGGGTGGACATATATTCAGTGTAATAAATGCGTTTATCTGAGTCACTGTATGTATACATAAATTTATACATACAGTAACCATTTATACACACAATTACAATGTCACAAATCTCTTTAGACTTCATTTAGAATGTTCGGCCTCAGAAGCAGTACTAACCATATTCAAATGGGAATAACTTTAAAACGGAAAAAGGTAGCATGGCACTGTGAGCATAAAAATTGTTCAGCACAAAATAATCTACAAAATGAGTGGTGTTTCATTTAATAGCAACCACTATGCTAGGCTGCCATACTCTAGGAAAGTTAAACAAAACTTCCAGAAATTATCATTTAAAATAAAGATAAACAGTCAAAATTAAATGTTCCTGCACTGATAGAAAACATCCCTATTGCATAAATGAAATATACAATGGTGAGCTGTCAGATAAATGATTTATCTACACTTGTGCTGTTTGACCTCAGACACCTCACGCGTGGCTTATGCCGCAGTGATTTTAAATCCAAACAACACTTGTGAATAGGCTCATTTATCTGACAACTCACATTGTATATCCTATATATATATATATATATATATATATATATATATACACATATATATATATATACATATATATATACATATATATATATACACACACATATATATATTACACACACACACACACACACACACACACACACACACACACACACACACACATACACACACACACACACACACACACAGTATAAAGGACAGGTTTTAAGACTAGACAGAACTCACAGTAGAAGCTGAAGCATGTCTGTGAAATGCTGGGGTCTGGCTGAGCTCACAGACACACAGCTTGCACTGCTGTATTCTGGCCAAATGTGCAGAGCGTGTACAGATTCTCACCTCTCATCTCCTACAGCTAAGCAGAGGCTCAAAGTGAATTCAAGTGGGTAATCTCAGTGCTCTGCCACATTACCTAACCCGACCTATGTCTTGGCTTTCCCAGTTTGGTGAGAGATCCAGTAAAAATATGCTGTGCAGGAAATTAAACGAAGTACAGTTATATAAAAAATAGCAGTTACACAAGAACTTACCTAACAGTAGATCTTCACACGTAGGACTGTGCCCCCTGGCGTCAGGACCGCACAGCAAACTTGTAGCTAGCACTCATCAGCGGGGACCCCCATTGTCAGCGTGACTATAAAAGAAGCGTCCTCCACCACTCTCCAGTTCCTTTCCACTGGAGAACTATGGAAAGAAACAGAAAGAGGTGATAGACTCCTGGTACCCTATGTCCTGGATGAGACAGTCTAGGCGAGGAAAAAACGAGAAAAAAAAAAAAAAGCAGGAGCTGGGGAAAGGTGGGTGGGAATTGGACCACTGCAGGAACCTTCTCGAAGATCTACTGTTATGGTAAGTTCTTACGTAACTGCTAATCTTACTTCAAGAGGGTTCCTGCAGTAGGTCTTCACATATAGGACTGAATACCAAGCAGTCTAACACAAAAGGAGGAGGAGTCTGAGATGAGGTTTTGGGAGGAGGAAAATGTCTGCCAACTAAAGGTCTGTTCAAGACAGAAGCAATGTCCAGACTGTAGTCATTAGTGAAGGTATGGATGGAAGACCAAGTTGCCACTGCATAGATGTCCGCAGTGGACACATTCCTGAAAAAGGCAGTGGAAGTGGACACACTCCTGGTGAAGTGGCCTTTAACCATCCCCGGAAGGGGTTTCTCGTACTTCTGGTAAATGTAATGGATACAATTAGCCAGCCACCTAGACAAAGTCAGTTTCGCAATAGCCTTGCCCTGGCACTGGGAGGCAAAGGCTATAAAGGGCTGGTTCGACTTTCAAACCTCCTTAGTCTGAGAGGTGTAATACCTCAAAATCCTGTGCACATCGAGGGTGTGCAGGAGATATACCCCCTTGTTGGAGTGCTCTGGAAAGAACACCGGCAGTTCAAGAATCTGGTTATAGGTCAGTTCCGAAACCACTTTCGGAAGAAACGAAGGGTTAGTCCACAGAACCACCCGTGCTCTGTGGAAAATGAAATAAGGCTCTCTACAAATTACAGCATGAAGCTCTGAAACTCTTCGAGCTGAAGTGATAGCAACAACAAAAGAAAAAAAAAAAGAGTGTTTTCCACGCTAAAAAATGCATATTACAGCTGGCTGCCAGTTCAAAGGAGGGGGCAAAGCAAGCTTTTCAAACAAAGTTGAGATCCCAGGGAGGAACAGGATTCTGGACTGGAGGCTTCATATGAAGGATCCCCTTCACAAGAGTCTTGGAAGCCTCTAGCTGAGCAAGGGTTTTACCCTCCACTGGGAGGTGGTAGGCCGATATCGCAGAGAGATGGACGTTCAGGGAAGAATATCTGAGGCCCAACTCTGACAGATGCAAGAGGTACTCTAAAACCTGGGAAGCCGAGCAAGAAAAGGGGTCTAGGCCTTTCGCTGAGGCCCAGATAGAAAATCTCTCCTACTTCATGGCATAAGTGGATCTGGTGAAGAATTTATTTGCTTCCACTAAGATGTGAGCGACCCCTGAGGATACCCCATAGCGAGAAATTGCTAAGTCCAGAGGTGCCATGCGTGAAGATGGAAGGACTTGAGGCTCTGATGAACCATGGTGCCCTGCTCCTGGGACTGAAGGTCATGAAAGAGAGGAAGCGGTACTGGAGGTTCCAGTGTCAGCTACTGTAGCAACAGGAACCATATCTGTCGAGGCCACAGGGGGGCAATGAAGATCATGTCAGCCCTCTCTGCTTGGAGATTCAGCAGAACCTTCTGAAGAATAGGAAAGGGAGGGATAGTGTACAGAAATCTCCCTGTCCAGGACAGAGACAGTGCATCTTGCCAACAAGCACCACGCCAGGGAACGAGCGAGCAAAAGCTGGGTAGTTTTGCGTTGGATGCGGAGGCAAATAGATCTTGGTCTGACCAACCCCGCTGAAGAAACAGGTCTTCTACTACTGCCTGCTTTAGTTCCCACTCGTGAGCCCTGGCGAATGATCGACTGAGACTGTCCGCCAGAATGTTTGGAACACCTGGCATGTGGACTGCTGTCAAAGATAGGCCATGCTGTATCGCCCAGTACCATACCCTCATCGCTTCCCTGCGAAGAGGGTACAACCGGGTGTCTCCCTGTTTGTTTAGATACCAGACAGTGGCCATGTTGTCTGTCTGGATAAGAAGTGTTCCTGGAGTTGAGTGACTAGAAAGCCTGGAGAGCATACAGCACCGCTCTCATCTCCAGAATATTGATGTGAAGATTCTCCTCCATGGGAGACAGTCAATTTGCGAAACCTTTTGTACTCCGTCTCTTTTGGAACCAGGAAGAAGTTGAAGTAGAATCCCCTTCCTATCTGTTCTGGTGGGACACGCTCTATGGGCGCGTTTTGCAGTAAAGCTTGTATTTTCTGAAAGACCAGCTGTTGGCCTGACTGGTAAAATGACCTTCCCGGAAGGTTGGGAGGAGGTCTCTCAAGGAAATCTATCAAGTGACCTCTTTCTGTGAGTTGAAGACCCCATACATCTGCGGTGATGGCCTTCCACCCGTCCAGGTGGAGACCGAACCTTCCCCCCATCGGTTCCCCCGAAAGGGTCAGAGGGAGCATGGGGGGGGGGAAGGAAGTCAGGACGCAGAGGAGAGGGGCACCTTTCCCCCGGGGGCAGCTCTGAGGAACTTGGCCTGGGGGGTTTGGACACTGGAACCTAGGGCATGACACTAGTTCTGTCATCTGCCCTGGTTCTGTTTGTTCCATTTCTGCTGGCGACGAAATGTCTGCTGCCATTGTTTTTGACCGGAATGGTACATAGAACGGACATCCTTTAGGGATTTGCCGCTCTCCTGCAGCTCAGTAATATCCTTGGCGTAGCCGCCCAACAGAACTGGACCCCTAAAAGGAGCATCCAAAAGACAGCTCTATACATCTTGTGCCAGACGAAGCCAGGCTAGACATCTAAGACAGATTCTCATAGCTGCTCCTCGAGCCACAGTCCACCAAATGATATGTGGCACGCAGGGTATGACGGCAGGATGATTTATTCATCCTGACTTTATCCAGGAGTTTATTCCTTGGTTGTTCATCAGGGATCTCCTGGAGGTCTTTTTCCAAATCCGAGAGGGAGGATTTTTGGAAAGCCAACATGTAGGCTACATAATTAAGGGAATGGATAGTATAGGTGGATGATGAGTAGATCTTCCTACCATACTGGTCCATCTGCTTGGACTTCTTATCTGGTGGGGAGGCACTAAGCTGCTTAGGTTGGACTGATTTATCGTGGGCAGCCATGATAACAATAGAATCTGCCTTAGGTTGGGCAGTTAGGTGGGAGACCCCTTCCGGGGGGTAGTACCTCCGATTGGCCTTTTTGGATACGGCCGGTGTGGATGAAGGTTGCTGCCAAATGGTGGACGCAAGGTCCCAATGTGGCCCCATCCAGGGTGGAATGGGTAGGGGGTCCACATTGACCAGGACCAAGTGTTCTGCCAGTCTTCTGCATTTGGAGTCCAATTCCTAGGAGGCCCATCCACATGATTTTTCAATGGTCCTGAGGAGCTCCGCAAAGGAAGGCTCCTCGGGGGGGACTTTGGGGACTCTTTCCGCTGAGGCTTGATGGGAGAGCGAGGTTCGGACTGGTTCCTTAAGTCTAAATCTTCATCTGATTCTGAGGATTCCGGTCTACTGGGCAAGGATGCCTTTTGAGCCTGGCCCAGGAGCCTATGATCAATGAGTCCAGATGGCAGGACACACAAGTGTCTTTCAGAGACTTGGCTTGAGGGTGCAGGACTACCTGGAGGCACCCTGATAGGTGGGGTGGTCTAGATCACTACCTGTGGGTGACCCAACTCTTGAAGGAGTTGGGACTTAGCATTCTTCCACCACGCTGGAATGATTTAGCATTAAGGCTGCAGAGGCAGTGGAGACGGGTAACCCAGGTACCCTGCATAAGAAAGGTAGCTGAGCAACTGATACCAATAAGGGTACTGGCAGCCAAGATAGTATGCCTGTCCTGGCACTGGGTAGTCCAGCATCAGAATGTCCAGTGTCAGAGGGTGTAACCCGGCGACGGACCCCCCAGTGTCGGGTACTGTGGATATTGAGGGGTTCCAGGGAAGTACCCAGTTGGGCCCGAAGGAGGAACAAAGGGCCCCACCAGAGGGGATGCTGAAGGTCCGCTGGGAAGGAGGTCTGGCGACTGGGTAGGCAGAGGAGCTGAAAGTCCTATAGGAAAAGGGTCCATACTGCCCCAAAAAGGTCCAAGTAGGGATCCGGTGAAAGGTGAGGATCCATCAGCAGGAGAGAGCCCAGCAAACGGGGGGAGATCTGGTAAGCCCCCGTCGACAGGTCTGGAGGAATACCTGACTGGAGGGTAGTCCCGAGAAGGACAGATACAATTAGTGAATCCCTGGAGGGAGAACCCTGAGAAGATGAAGAGGGACCTGTGAGCACTGGGGTCCACAAGGGAGTCTGACGGGAGAGAGGTGTCGTCCACGTGATCGGCAGAGGAGCTGATAGACTTACTGGGCGCAGCCGGGCTGACAGAAGCTGAAAGGCTGATCGGCCAGGGCTGGGCGCCCAGAGGCGGAGCCGGAGGGTGATTTAGCAGTGGAGCTCAAAGCAAGAGACCCTGAAGAAACCTCCAAAGAGGCAACCCCCGACTGCCCGCTAACTTTGGCAGGGGGGAGAGAAGAGGACGTCTGGTCTGCCGTAGTGGAAGAAGGCCTTGCAGGTGGGGTACTCACGGAGGTGGAGGGACCACCCTGGTTGGCATCAGCTGTCTGGCTGGACTTCCCTTGAGGATAACTGCTCCGCTCCCAGTGTCTCTCCTTGTCCTTTTTCTTCTCAGGGGCCGGTGACGACGATCTTTCCCTCGGCTCCTGGAGCTCTTTTTCCATTGAAGCCAGTCTCTCGGTCAGCAGATGGGCATCGAGGGTCCTCTTGCGATGGATGCGCATGGTTTGGTTGAAGCCTTGGCATATGATGCACTTGGTAGAGTTGTGCCTAGACCCCAGGCAGAGGACACACTGGGAATGATCGTCCCTGTGTGAAGTCTGCGCGCTGCACTTGGAGCAATTCTTTGGCCGACTAGATGACATACACTGTAATGGTCGTGAAAGAAAACGTAAAAGAGAAAATATTCGCCATCAAAAATGGCGGGCGACTGAAAGCTGCTCTACTGCGTTTGTCGAACAATAGCATGTGACGGGCGGAGGACCGTCCCTTTATAGTCACACTGACGCCAGTCACCTGATCTATCGGGGCAGTCCTCCAATGACTTCTAGCTACAAGTTTGCCATGTGGTCCTGATGCCAGGGGTGCAGTCCTATATGTTAAGACCTACTGCAGGAATCCTCTCGAAGCAAGATCTTACTGTAACAGTAGATCTTCGAGAGAAGCTCTTGCAGCAGGCCACACCAGTAAGACTATGCTGCCAGGAACTAGGGACACAAAGAAAAATTCTAGCTAGTAGTTTACCACAGTCAACTGCCCCCCCCCCCACGTCAGTCGTCGGACAACAGTACAGGATATATAGGAGGGCGGTCCCACACACCCACTTCCGTTCTCACATCAGAGACTCTGCATGGCCCGCTAAAGGGGAAGTGAGGAGGTTATCCTGAGAACCAAAGAAGCTGAAGCAAAAGAAAAAAAACAGAGAAGCAGGAGAAAGGAGAGAGGGAGAGCAGGGTCTGCTTCAAGAGCTTCTCTCGAAGTTCTAACTGTTACAGTAAATTCTTACGTAACTGTACTATCTCACTTTGAAGAAGGCTCTTACAACAGGCCACACCAGTAGGACTGAATCCCAAGCAATACCAGCAACACCAGGAAAATCACAGGGAGGAGGAAAAGTCAGCAGACAAGAGTTCATAACAGAAGGTCCTGAAGGACTGACAGTCCAAAATTGGCTCTACACCTAGAGGCAATGTTCAGACTGTAGTGCTTGCTGAAAGTGTGGACAGAACTCCAGGTGGCAGTTGCACAAATGTCCGCAGCAGACACATTTCTGAAGCAAGCAGTAGAGGTAGCCATACCCCTGTTGGAATGGCCCTTCACTACTTCCGTAAGGGGCCTGTATTTGTGGTAGTAAACAATGCAATCAGCTAACCACTTACACTCTCGCTTGGGGCGAACAAAACAAATAACTGATCTGTTTTCCTCAAAGACTTGGTGCGGTTCGTGTAATGCCGCAATGTTCCGTGAACATCCAAAGAATGGAGTAATGCCTCCCCCTGACTGGAATACTCAGGATAATAAACTGGCACGTGGATGGATTGATTTAAAGTAAACACAGACACCGGCTTCGGTAAAAACAGATTAGTACGCAAAGACACCCTGTCTTTGTGAAAAACCTAATAAGGCTCTTTGCACATCAGAGTCTGGAGCTAGGAAATCCTCCAAGCAGACGTAATAGCAACCAGAAAGAGTGCTTTCCATGACAAAAAGCGCAGCTCATAACTCACGGACGGTTCAAAGGGAGGTAAAGTGTCAGTGGCTCAGTAGGTAGCACACTCTCCTCTGAGGCCGGGAGATCAGAGGGCTGTGGGTTCAGTTCCCACATCTGGCACTTGGGTTAATATCCCAGTACTGACACTGTACTGCAGCATGAGAGGGGTGCTGCATTTCTGAGGTGCCGTCTTTCGGATGAGACGTCAAACCTTGGTCCCATCTGCCTGGATTGGTGGTAGTTCAGGTGGATGTTAAAGATCCCATGGCACTCATCGAAAAGAGTAGGGGCATTTTTATTAAAATCATAAAAAATCACAAAGAAGTAATCATCAATACAGAAAAGGAAGAAAAGAAAACAAATTATGAACTTATACAGGAAATATAAACTAAAAACAAACACTGGAAAATAAAAACCCCAAGAAACCCCCCTCCCCCCCATAAAAACAAAAAAGTCCAAAAATCATAACTGAAACAATCCCACAGAATCAAAACAAAAGGCTGCAAAAAAGGTCTCCGACTGTAAGGACTAAAGTAATTAACAAAAATTGTGAAAACCCAACAACAGTGGGTAACTAAATCACCAGAAACCCCAATATCGTTCCCTAACATTCTGTTTAAGAATTTTCCTTTCACCTTCCCTAATGCATTCAATATTGTGCACAATTTTCTCAAAGATCAACAGGGGACACATACCACTGTTGAAACAAAAAGCAACACCGAACTTGCCAAACCCAGTATAATACAACAGCTAGTAAATTCAATGTACTAGAATTATACCTGTCCCATGCGTCTGGAAAGAGACCAAAAAATAAGGATCTCAGGTCCCACTTTTTCCACACGTTGCCAAAGTTTACGTTGACAAAGAAACCAGAACTGTTCAATATAGGGACATGCAAAATATAAATGGACCATAGTCTCAGGTGTCTCTGCACAAGAATCTCTAAAACAAGAACGATCTAACAACTACTTGTACTTGGTGATTTTAATATCAACTGGCTAAGTAAGGATGCCACCCCACACATTGATCTCGCCACAGCCCAAGACCTAACTCAACTGGTCACTTCCCCCACACGTTTGGATCCGCGTACTGGTTCCTTCTTCCTATTGGACCTCATCTTCTCCAATCGCCCGGGCAAGATCACTAATGTTTCCGTCCTTCCAAATGCCCTCAGCGACCACTCTCCAGTTATCTGCTCCTGGTCCTGTAAAATCCCTAGATCCCCTCCCAAAATAATTGTGCAACGTAAACTTGGTCCTGGTAAATTGGCACAACTAAAAGCGCACCTCAGGGTCATGAATTGGTCCCTCATTTTGAACACTGTTAATGCTGACAGTGCCCTGGACCTATTTACCTGGTCCTTCAATAATATGTGTGAGCTCTATGCACCTTTCATGAAAAGAATGGTTAAAGGCAATCATGTACCCTGGTTCACTGAGCGGCTCAAGACTTTAATGCGAACCAGAGACTCGCTGGCAGCTCTCCATTGAGTCCGACCTCCCTTGATGGGCAGGAATTATAGAATGGCCCGGAAGAAGTGCATTGGGCATTCAAGAGGGCAAAGCGATTATTATAAAATCCGCTTAACCTCGTCCTGGGGCTCCAGACGCAAGTTTTGGAACAACATTAAGGAAATTTGTGGTAAGGTCCCCAACCTGGTCCCCTCCCAAGTCATGTCAAATGGGTCCTTGACCTCTGACCCTACACACATTGCTGCAGTCTTCAGTGATGCCTTCTCCAACCTTAGCCATGTTCTCCCCCCGAACTTCAATGATCCACCAGCTCCAAGCACACCCGCACCTCACCTCAGTGCCCCCCCCTTTTACTTCCGTCGCATCTCTCCTAAGTCAGCTGAACCATACCTTACCACTGCCCTTAGTCACGACTCCTCCAACACCGACTCCCTTGATCTCAGAATTCTTCGGCTCTCCCTTAAGGAAGTCCTCGCTCCTCTCACTCACATTCTAAACCTCTCCCTCTCACTAGGTAAATTCCCTACCATTTGGAAATCCGCCTCTATCACACCCATATTTAAAGGGGTGACCAGCTCCTCTACTAACAATTACCACACCCTATCTCCATACTCCCCCAAGGCCTTAGAGAAGATAGTTTCGGATCAGCTCACTGACCACCTCAATAAGTATGACCTACTCTGCAAACAACAACGTGGTTTCTGTAAAGGTCACAGCACGACTACAGCATTGCTTGAGCTAACATCACACATCCATTCTGCATTGGATAAAGGCTACATGACAGGTGCAGTCTTCATTGACCTCACTAAGGCCTTTGATACCACCCACCATTCACAACTCCAAACCTCCTTGCTCAACCTGGGTCTCTCACAGGGTGCTGTGGGATGGTTTGCAGACTATCTTACCAACCGGGCCCTTCAAGTTAAAATTGGCAATACACTATCCTCCAAATCTCCTGTCCTCTCAGGGGTCCCACAAGGGTCCCCTCCTTTTCAGCCTCTTCCTAAACTCCCTCCCCGCATCCTGAACCTCCAATCTATTACTCTATGCAGATGATGCTGTCGTCATCTCCTCCAGCCCAGACCCCTTTCAACTCCACCACTCCCTTCAGTCCTCCTTCAACGCTGTCGAAAGCTGGTTCGCCTCACAACGCCTTATTATTAACTATAAAAAAACCAAAGGTATGCTCTTCGCACATTCGCAGAATTCCAGGAAAGGGCTTTTTCCTCAAATACTATCAGCGTCCTTGACCCCCTGGAATTTGTGCATACCTTTAAACACCTGGGCATCACTTTGGACACTGGCCTCACCTATCTTGAGCATATACATCAATTATCCAAGGCCCTAAACATTAGGCTAGGGCTCTTGCACCATTATAAACATTGCCTTACCCCTGAGGCCCTTAAACTTGCTATCCCCTCCTCGGTATTCTCCCTTCTTGACTATGGCCTTCTGACTTTTGGAGGGGCAAGCCCCTCAGCCCTTGATAGTCTTAGACTTGTGCTAAACAAGGCCTGTCGTCTTATATTAGGGTGTGACAGACTCACCCATACCTGTGTGCTATATAAGGACACTAATTGGCTTAAACTTGAAAACAGAATCAAATTCCACACTTGTGTCTTAGCTAAAAAAATCACCCTTGGCCTTTCCCCCGCATCACTCACCTCCTTAATCACCTTGGACTCTAAAGTTAAGCACACCCGTAGCTCAGATACCCATTGTTTCTCCATCCCTTCCTGTCACACAACTCAGTTCCAAAGATCCTTTTGCTACAGGGCACCCTTGTGGATGAAGAATCTACCCTCCTCCTTGCGTCTTGATCAAAGAATTGGTCACTTCAAAACACACCTTAGGGCCCATTTTCGGTCCTCAAGTGACTGCGACTGTATGTGAACTGGTGCCCCTGTCCCTCTATTACTGACAATGGCCTCTGGCTTGCCTCTGCATACTGCTCTTAGCTCCACTAACTCAGGGATGTTAAGTTTCCAGTCTCTTTTTTAACCGTCTCAAACTGCACTAGTTCCTGAATGTTAGCCTAGCATTCCTGTTGTAACATAACTTTACTATGTAACAATCACTGTATTTGTATCTGTACTAACTGTATTTGTGTAACTGATTTATTATATGTGACGTGGAACCTTTGTAAAGGAGTCTATGACTCAAAGGTATTTCCGATTCTTCTGAAATAAATAAGAAAATAAATAAGAAAACAGATTATGCAATTCAGCCCTTAGGAGCCGAGATTGTTGGTGCCGACAGTCAGCCAAAAATCTAGAATGTAATTTAAAATAAGCTGTAATGCAGACCTTAGTATCCACCCACCAATCAACCACTGAATCATAAAGAAAAAGCAGAGTTCCTGTCAGAGAGCAGGTCCAAAAATCCCTTATGAAACTCCGGGTTTGATAATAAATGAGTGTTAACCCGCCACACCCCAGGTCCATTAGTAGCCACAAACCCCAAATGAATCTTCAGACCCAATAAATTATGGTCCGAGGTTTCAATAGGCAAAACAATGCCCTCAAATTCCCCAATGTTCCGTGAACAAAACCAAAAATCTATCCTGGAAGTCAATCTGCCTTTGGAAAAAGTATACAAGGGATTCTGAGCAAACACATCCACAAGATCCAATTCCTTAACTATAGCCTGTAATTCATGCGAATCACAATACACCTTCCCTTTAGGCTTAATATATATGCTAGAGTTAAAATCTCCCCCCCAGAGAACTATTCTGCTGGTCAACAAATAAGGCTTATTCAGCCGAAAGACCTGCACCCTAGCAGCTTTTTGTTGAGGTGCATAAATATTTATAAGTCTATAGGTCAAACCATGCCACAAAATATCCAAAAGCAGTGCCCTCCCAGGCACCAAATCCACCAATTTTTGAAGTAAAAACCCAGACGTAGTGAAACAAAACCCAAGACCAGAACATCGGTCTTGACCAATAGACCAGTAAGCAGGCCCAAAAACCCAATCCTTAGTAGCTCTATCAATATCCATGGCAGTATAAAACCGAACATCCTGCAAAAAGTAAACAGCATAAAGCAAGGATTGTAAGGTCGAAAAAGTAGCTTTCCCTTTATACACTGACCTAATACTATTAACATTTAAACTGGCTAAGGTAAGGGAAGTTTGAATCAGGGACATAGCAACAAAGGTGGCAAACAAGAGAAAAAAAAGTTCAAGAAAAAAAAAAAAAAAAAACACACAGTCATTTCTTTTTTCGAGTTCTTGTCGACCTCTTCTTTAAGCCCGTCCCTGGGGTGTCTGATAATGGAACAGGAACAGGAGGATTTTCAGATAGTGAAGAAGAAGGAAGCGACCCCTCCAGGTCATCCCCATCCATAATATCTTCCCAGCTCTGCAAAGGTTCATAGAGGTTATCCACCTGAATCAAAAAGGGTTGTTTATCCTCCACAGGTTTATTAGAGTGGAGCCACATACAAACAGGGTGAGAAACCCCCAAATCATCCTCAGACCTCACACCCACCACTACTGGAAGGGGTGGATCAGTCGATAGTAGAAAGGAGGAGGAGGGGGCCACTAGAGGGCATGGGTGGAAGCTGGAGGGGGGAAGATTCAGGGGAGAAAGGAGGAAGTGCTACTTCACTGAGAGGGTGGTGGAGCCATGGAATGCGCTGCCTAGGGGGCTGGTGGAGGCAGAGACAGTGGAGGGGTTCAAGGGGGGGTGGAACAGGTACGGGGAAGGGTTCTGGAAGCAAAATCCAATGCAGCAAGAATATCCGGAACTGGGAAGGGAGAAGCCAGAGAAGGCGAGGGGGGCAGCAAGGTCAGCACCCAGGGTGGGGGCTGACCAAACGAGCAGACACGAAAGACCGTTAGGCCTATTCTGCTGGCATTTTAGTATGTTAGTAGAACAGATGAAACTGGTGGAGGGGAGGCACAGTGGGAGGGTCTACAGGAGCTGCTGGACCTTGAGAAGCAGCTTGTCCACCTCCTAAGTCAGTAGAGGGATGGGCCCCATTCTCATCATGAGGAACAGGACCTGAACCGGAGCTCTAATCCCGAAGTGTTGGTGCTAGCCTATAATAAGGCTGTTACCACTGCTTTGGGTTCAACTGCTCCCACCCGTGTGCGTCCTCTCTCCCTTCGCCCTCGATCCCCCTGGTTTGATCGGGATCTGAGGGAGATGCGGCGACTAGGACGCAGGTTGGAGAGGTGCTGGCGAAAATCTGGCTTAGATGCCGACCATCTTAAGACTCCTAGAGCATTATAAACTCTATCAGTCAGCAATTACTCATAAGAAGGCAGTATTCCTGTCCGAAGGAATTGCTGCTGCACAGAACCGACCAGCCCAGCTCTTTCGAACCGTAGACAGGCTGTGCAACCCAGCCTGTCTACAGGTTCGTCGAGCCTTTTCACAAATGCAGTGAGGAGCTTGCTCGATTCTTTGCAGATAAGGTGGTCAACATCAGGGCAGAGACTCGCACCGCACTCTCCATGGGAGTTGCGGTGGTCCAGCCTGCAGTTACAATCCCTCCGTTTGCCTGGAGTTCCTTCGAAAGGCCAGAAATCGAAGATGTTATGAGGATTATCCAAGGTATGCACACCACAAGCTGTAGTTTAGACCCGGGCCCCACTGCCCCGATTATGGGCTGTGGCGAGGTTATCATCCCGGTTCTAGCTAGGATAGTCTGGTGCTCCTTTAACTCTGGTGAATATCCCCGCTCCCTGAAGGAAGCGGTGGTGACACCAGTGTTGAAAAAGGCTTCTCTGGACCCAGACTCCCTAGCTAACTACAGACCTATCTTGCTCCCCTTTGTGGGGAAGGTAATCGAGAAAGTGGTGGCAGCCCAGTTAGACAACCATTTATCCATCCATAACATCTAGGACCCTCTTCAAATCAGGTTTTCAAAATAGACATAGCACTGAGACTGCGCTGGTTCAGGTGCTCAATGATCTCCTGATGGCGAGAGACCAGAAAAAACGGTCCATTTTGGTCCTTCTGGACTTGTCAGCAGCATCTGACACCGTAGACCATGGGGTGTTGCTTGAGCGCCTGAGATGTATCTGTGGGTTGTCGGGTTTGGTACGCAGATGGTTTACCTCCTTCCTCACAGGTAGAACTCAGAGGGTGGTATCGGGGATATTTTCCTTTGATCCTACCTCTCTGTCCTGTGGGGTGCCTCAGGGCTCTGTGCTGTCCCCCATGTTGTTGTTTGTGTATATGTTTCCCTCGGAGACATTGTAAGACAATATGGGCTGGAGTTTCATTGCTATGCTGATGATACCCAGCTCTATCTGTCTTTTGCACCTGACCAGAATAGAGCACTCTCAGTGTTCAACAACTGTCTCAGCGAGATCCAGGGTTGGATGAGGTCCAGCTGGTTGAAGTTGAATTCTGGGAAGACGGAGGTGATGGTTGTGGATCCCGCCGCCAGATTGAGGGGTTGGGGCAAATCAAACCTCAGGTTTATTCCTGGGGGATGTGGAGCTCCCTGCCTCTGAACGGGTGCGTGACCTGGGGGTGATCCTTGACGATCAGCTGACACTGCGTGCGCAGGTGTCTGCGGTTGTTAAGGTATCCTTTTACCATCTAAGGAACATCGCTAGGATCAAGCACCTTGTTCTGTCCGGCGACCTGCCCACGCTGATCCACGCCTTTGTGACCTCTCGTTTGGACTACTGCAATTCCCTTTACTTTGGGCTTCCTGGGGTTGATATCCGCCGCTTGCAGCTAGTGCAGAACTCAGCGGCCCAGTTGTTAATGGGGACTTCACGTTCTTCCCATATTACACTGGTGCTGCGGGATCTGCACTGGCTGCCGGTTCGGTGACGGATCACTGACATATAAAGCCCTACACGGCCTGGGCCCGACTACCTGAAAAGATCTTCTGGTGCCTTACCTTCCGGCTAACGACCACTCCGGCTCAATAGCGAAGGGTTGCTAGAGATTCGAGGTAGTTTAAAATCTTCCAGCGCCCGAGCTTTTATGTTCGTGGCGCCGACCCTCTAGAATTCTCTACCCCGTTGGATTAGAGAGTGCATGACGGTGGAGGGTTTTAAAAGAGGCTTAAAATCCTTCTTATGGAAAAAGGCATTTGGAGGTAATATAGATACTGACTAATGTTGTATATTTTAATCTGGATTTTAATTTGTTTTATGATGTTTTTATGTTGTCATTTTATTGTAATGCACCTTGATTTTAGAAGGGCGCAAAAAAAATAAAGCTTATTATTCTTTTATTATTAAAAGGTGAGAAGTTCCCACTCGTAACCCGAGCCCTGGAGCGGCTGAGACTGTCGACCAGCAACATTTTGGATGCCTAGAACATGAACAGTTGAGAGCTCTAGATTGTGCTCAATGGCCCAATACCAGACTCTCATCACCTCCTAATACAGGGGGTAAGAGCGAGTTCCCCCTGCTTCCTGATGTAGCAGATGATACACATGTTGTCCATCTGCACCAGAAGACAGCCAGAGAGGAGATGGGACTGGAAGGCATGCTGGTCGCATAGAACCGCCTGCACCTCCAGAATACTGATGTGAAGAATTTGCTCTATGTCCGATCAGGTACTCTGGGTCTGATGGTCGAACAGATGGGCACCCCATCCCATGCCCATGGTCAAAACCTGCTGGGGGTGGGTGGAATCTGAAAAGGGCCCCCCGGAGCAAACTGGCACAGTCCACCCACCAGGTCAGCACCATCCAGATGGGATGGAGACAAGGACAAACTGTTTGAGATCATCCGTGCGTTGATCCCACTGGACTCAGAGTGTCCACTGTTGGATCCTCATGTGGAGCCGGGCCAAGGGCACTGTGGCAGTGGATGCTGACATATTATCCAGAAGGTGCAGAAAGACTGGCAGGAACCTGATGGCTTGTGGAGACTAGACAGGCCTGCTCCATCAGACAGGCCGCCCTGTCCTCTGGCAGAAAGGTCCTGCCCTGGGAAGAGTCCAGGATTGCCCAATGTATTGGAGGCACTGGCGAGGGGAGAGACAGGATTTCAGGAGATTCAAAGAGACTCCCAGGTTGTGGAAGAGACGGGAAGTGCATTCCAGGGTCTGAAGCAGGCACTCCATGGAAGGGGCTGCTAGCAGCCAGTCATCCAGGTAGGGAAAGACATAAAATCCCTGTCTCCTCAATGCCACTGCCACTATGGCCTGGCATTTGGTGAAAACTCTTTGGGCCAAGGAAAAAATCAAATGGAAGGGCCTGGAACTGGAAGTGGGCACCCTGAAAATGGAAGGGGAGCAAACACTGGTGCGCCAGGAAGACCTGGATGTGTAGGTAACCATCCTGCATATACAGAGAGCACAGCCAGTCCCCCGGTGCAGCAGGGGCAGCAGTCCCTGGAGGGTCATCCGACGTGTTTGTACACTATATGTAGAGGTTCAGACTCCTTAAGTCTAGGATGGTCCGCAGATCCCTGGTTTTTTGGAGGAGGAAACGGTGGGAATAAAATCTCTTCCCCATTGAGCCTGCAGGACGGGCTCTATGGCCCGTTTTTGCAGCAGTGCCCGAATTTCCTCCAAAATCAGAAGCAAATGCACAGGAGGGTAGGTAGAGTGGACGGGGAGGGGTCTCAGGTGGCCTCGACACCAATTCCAGAGTGTGACCCTCAGCTATGAGCTGAAGCACCCAACTGTCTGTGGTCACTGCTCGCCACCCCTCCAAGTGGAGCGAGAACTGACTCCCGACTGCCTTCCGTGGACCTTCAGACGGGAGGAGGAGGGGGTCGGGTAAGGAGTCAGTAGATGGGGGTGGGAGCTGGCAGGGAAGTTGCAGGACCCCAGCAGTACTCAGCAGTAGCGGTCCCTGCAGGGGTGTTGGAAGCCTTACGGCGTTGGTGGTCCTTGGCAGGCTGGCCTCGAGCTTGCTTGTGAGAGGACCGATGAAAGGGCTGTCACTGGTTTGCACTAGGCTGGATATGGTAGAGCGAATGAACTGACTTGTGGGTACTCCTGCAGGTTAGCAATGAGGTCCTGAACATCACAGCCAAAAAAAGACCAAACCCCTGAAGGGAGCATCTAAGATGCTAGCTTGAACATCCAGGGAAACACCAGAAACCCGGAGCAAAGAATGGCGCCACAGGCAGTTGCTGGCAGCAGTCCCTCACCCAAAGATGTCCAAGGCATTGTAAGATGCCCAAAACACATGGGTACCCACATCCACACCAGACTTCACAAGTTGGGCTAACTGGATTTTTGTGGGGTCCTCAGGTAAAATCTGGACCAGGTCCCTGGCCTGGTCCCAGATGACGTCCTGGTATTGCACCATACGAGTCAAATAACTAATGGCCCTGATGGTTAAGGTGGCTGAAGCGAAGACCTGCTTGCCTAGCTAATCTAGTTGCCTAGACTCACGATCTGGAGAAGTACTAAGATGCTTGGGCTTTTTTTGCACAGTTGTGGGCTGCATTAATGACCACAGATTCTGCCTTTTGGTGGTTGCCCAAGTAAGGTTTGCCCACCGGTGCATGATAAAGCTGACTGGCCTTTTTGGGGAGGGGAGGCATAGTGGAAGGGTGAGCCTAAGCTGCCTTGGTGACATCCTCATAAGATTCTATCAAAGGTGGCACCACAACTGGCGAAGCATCCTTCTGCCAAAGGAAAATGGCAAGGAGACGCCTCTCGGGATCGTGTTCCTCCGTATACCACCCCATAATGGATTGAAAGTGCCGCATTACATCCATGAAAGACAGGTCATAGGGTAGGGATCTGGGCACCTCCTTGGGCATATCTTCATCCCCCCCAGAGTCCTCCAAAGAAGAGGACCCGGGGGGACTCACTGTCTGGTACTAGCTACAGAGGGCAATTCTTCTCATGCAGGATACTTGTATCAACGTCAGGCCTCGTGCCAGAGGTCCCCGACATGTGGCGGTCAGAAGACCCAGCCCTGCCAGTGTCCCTGGACTGCAGATCCCAGGAGGGAGGGGAATTGATGGAAGCGGACCCTGAGGAGTAGTGGTCTGCTTCTGCATGAATGTCCACCATGCTGAAAAAAGGGCATTATAATCCACCTGTGGAGCAATGTTGTACACAAGAAGGAAAAGCAACCTAGGCACCGGGTTAGGGAACAGTGACTGTGGAGCTCGCAACGGGTAACCCGGCGTCAGAACATACGGTGCCAGAAAACGATGCAGTGACAGCCCAGCTGGCATTGGCTGAGGCGAAGGCTAGGGCGAAGGTGAAGCCAGCGTCGGGCCCACTGCCTGGGGAGTCAGTAGAACCGGTGACAGCCTAGCAGGCGAAGGCCAAGCAGGTGAAGGTCTTGATCACCCAGGCGAAGAGTTCACCAGTGCCAGGTCCACAGGGGAAACTGGCACCCCTGGGTAGCATCAGGGGCAACACCAGAGAGTGGGCGGGGTGCCACAGGCACTGCCCAGTGGAACTGGCATTAGTCCCTGAGGTGAGAACCAGCAAAAGCCGAGCCAGAGCAAGGAGAGTTATGTGCACAGATCCGCCACCTGAAAGCCCAGAGCTGGCCAAGCCGCCTGGCTGAGAGCCCATGGAGGTAATGGGCCATGAGCATCAGGGGCTGGGAGGCAGGAGACAAAGTCCACTGCCCCGAAGAGCCTCCGCCCATAATGGAGATGAGGGCGGGCGGAGGAGCCACCGGGGGCCTGGAGGAGGAAAGGAACGGTGGGGCTGGAGGCGCCAACAACCCACTGGAGGAGGACACAGTTGCGGTTGAAGACTTTTGAGGCAACCGTGACCAGGAAACTGACCGGGCCCTGTTCTCTGTTTCTCCCGGTGCTTGTGCTTTCCTGATTTCTCCATATGGGAGGAAGGAGAGGCCCCAGAGGACTGTGCTGGTGAGCTCCTGGCTTGTAGCTCTTTTTCCATTGCAAACAGCTTCCATTTAAGAAGGTGGCTCTCCAGCATTTTTAATTGACGTCTCAGAGTGGCCTGGTTGAACTTCTGGCAGTGCTGGCAGGCTTCAGTGTTGTGGCTGGGGCCTAGGCAGGTCAGGCACAAAGAGTGACTGTCCTTTTCTGGTAAGTATTTTTTGCAGGTACACGTAGTGGCGTGGTCGGAAGACTAAGCTGGTGTAGAAGACTCATCCAGAAAACACCCAAAAATTCAATGTTTTAACAGAGAAATAAAAGAAAATAAAAAAGTATGGTAAACTGCAGTCAGCTGTAGCTGCGACGTTCACTAGGTGAGACGTGCACAGGTTGACTGCAGGAAAAGAATGGAGGTGGGTGTGGTGGACCGCCCCCTTTATAGCATGTACTGACGCCAGATGACTGACGTCAGCAGGGGCAGTCCCCTGTGGTAGACATGCTAGCTAGAAGTTTCCGTGTGGTCCAAGGCCTGATGGCATAGTGCTACTGGTGTGATCTGCTGCAGGAGCCTTCCTCGAAGTAAGATCTGCCTCTGCAGGGTGTGGAGTTTAACATCTTGGTTCATTAGAATCAATGCCCAGCTATAGGAGATACCCAGACACATAGTGGAACTGGACCTCCTGATTCAGTCTGAATCCATGAGGCCATTAATTCAAAGGTTTTACCATGAAAGACATACTGAGCTGATAACAGTTCATCTCCAGATGCGTTCTGGGGGAGAAGAAATAGAGGAGGAGACAGCAAATGCAGAATACAGTGCAAAAATGCACCAAAATATGGAGCAGATGGAATTAAGTGATGCAAGGGAAATGGGAAAAGCTGAAAAACATAAGAGTTTCAGGTAAAAGGGGGATTCAAAACAAAATCAAGAACTGTAGGAGTGGGAAGAGAACTCATGGAGGAAAGCTTTAAAAGCAGGAAAGGAGGGAGCAGAGTGAATAAAAAGGGGAAGAGAAGCCCATAGGTTAGGGGAAATTGAATGAGAAGGCTGCTTGACCAGAAGATTTCATATGAGGGAGAGCAAAAGAGCAAGCATTGCTAAAAGAGTAAGGGGGCAAAGGGGTAGTAGAAAGAAGAGAGGCAAAATATGAGGGGACAGAGCCAAACCAAAATTTGGAGATAAAGGAAACAGTGGGTAAAATGCCTGGCATTAAGAGATGGGTGGGAAAGGAAGAAAACAGGGTGGAGTGATGTGTACGCAAGGGTTTATCAAAGGCAAAGCAACAGAAGAAGTGAAAAGAGACAGTCCAGTCCAGCTAAAGTGGACCTTGGAGCAGCACTATGAGCTGTGTCTCCATAGTCAAAATAGGAAGAATCATCTTAGTGAGGATTTCTCTGTGTGCAGGAAGCAGAATGAGTCTATTTCCATACAGCACCCCAAGTTTGGGGTGGAGTTTCTTATGTAATGCAGCCACATGCACAGAAAGATCTAGATGGCAATCAAGTCATCCCGAGGTACTTGAAGGAGGAAGCATCTTTCAACAGTTGTACAATCAAGGGTATGAAAGAAGGAGAGGGTAGGACTCAAGTAAGTCTCTGCCGAATGCCAAAAGTCATGGGGACCTTTTTTTGGCATCTAGAGATAACCGATTATCACGGAACCAGTACTTAAGCCTCTTTAAATGCCTCAAGAATCCACTTCTGTGGCTAAGCCTGATGCAGTTCTCCTTTTCTAACCTGGGGAGTCCCAGGCTCATTTCTGGAAGTCCAGCAGTGTTCCTCTGGAGCAGGTTAGGCACATCCTGCTAGAGTGGGTAAGTGCCAGGCAGCAGCCTGAGAATCCAGAGAAGCCCTCTGTGCATCTCGGGGATCCTACACACTGATGGACGTCTGCCCCCTTTTATTAGTATTTACTGTTTTGGAAATAAGGGTTGAATTAGCTTTATGTTGAACCCTCTTACAAAATATTTCCCTGAACCAGGATCCAGGATATTTTATTCCGGTATTTTCAGTTTGCTATTTAATAAGCTAGACCCTTGTCATTTTAGTGCATTTGATAAGTACTCACTTTAACCATTTAGGATAATTTAAATGACATGAGAAGACATTCCTTAGTCTCATTAAATTACCCTGCAAGTCTGTATGGCCATTTGAATTCATGGAAGGTGTCTAGGAGCAATTAAAGAAAGGTAAAGGAAAACTCAGGCAATTAACTACTTGACCTCTTCACTGCTTCTTTCTCTGTATGAATGTAAATTAACCACTACATCACAAGAGCTGTCATTCACTGCTGCCCCAATCTGGTGGTGCAGAGGAAATGCCAATAGGCTGAAAGCAAGAAACCATGTGTAAGAATTCAGGCATGAAAGAACAGTTGTGTGAGAACTTCACAGAATCTCCTCCACTGGACCACACCTTTGAAACTGTAAGCAGTCAGCATCAGGACCACTCAGCAACTTTTGGTAGCCAGGGCCTCCCACAATAAGATGCAGCGTTGCCCCCTACAGAACGTGGGGGGCCACAACACACCTCAGTTATCTGCCAAAGATTAGCCTTGGAGGGCTCCTTACAGTAGGGAACCAGGAGACCAAAACCAGTACTAAGCAAACAAGAAGAGGCATGGGACTGGACATACAATGCATGGAATAATGCGTTACGCACAGCATTAAGTTTGTCCCTTTGAAAGAATGGCGAAGAAGGGAGGATAAGCAACAGTGCCTTCAGAAAGTATTCACCCCCCCTTGGGTTTTGTCACATTTTGTTGCGTTACTACCAGAATTTTTAATGCATTGAAACGATTTGTTTCCCCCTTGATTCACACAGCATACTCTACAATTAAAAGGGGCAAAAATATTTGCATGTGTAACAAAAATGTATAAAACATTAAAAACTGAAATACCGTGTTTACTGAAGTATTCACCCCCTTGAGTCAATACTTTGTAGAAGTGCCTTTGGCAGCAATTACAGCTTTGAGTCTTCTTGGGTATGTCTATCAGCTTTGCACATCTGGATTTCGGGATTTTCACCCATTCTTCCTTGCAGATTTGCTCAAGCTCTGTCAAGTTGGATGGGGGGGCGTCGGAGAACCGCAATCTTTAAGTCTTTCCACAGATTCTCAATGGGATTCAAGTCTGGGCTTTGGCTGGGCCACTCAAGGACATTCACCTTCTTGTTCTGAAGCCACTCCAGTGTTGCTTTGGCTGTATGCTTGGGGTCGTTGTCCTGTTGGAACATAAATCTTCGCCCCAGTCCAAGGTCTATTGCAGACTGATGCAGGTTCTCCTCAAGGGTGTGCCTGTATTTGGCTCCATTCATTGTTCCCTCTATCCTGACAATTGCCTGCCGCTGAAAAGCATCCCCATAACATGATACCATGCTTCATGGTAGGGATGGTGTTACACGGGCAATGAGCTGTGTTCGGTTTGCGCCAGGCATAGCGCTTTGCATTCAGGCCAAAGAGTTCAATTTTTGTTTCATCAGACCAGAGAATCTTTTGCCACATGGTCTCAGAGTCAGCCATGTGCCTTCTTGCAAACTCCAGGTATGCTATTATATGGCCTTTTCTCAGGAGTGGCTTCCATCTAGCCACTCTCCCATAGAGGTTACATCTGTGAAGTGCTGCAGAGATTGCTGTCCTCTGGACAGGTTCTCCCATCTCAGCCAAGGAACTCTGTAGTTCTGTCAGGGTGGTCATTGGGTTCTTGGTCACTTCCCTGACCAAGGTCCTTCTTGCCCAGTTGCTCAGTTTGGGAGGATGGCCTGCTCTAGGAAGAGTCTGGGTGGTTCCGTAATCTTTCCATTTCCTAATGATGGACTTGATTGTGCTCCTGGGAACTTTCAACACCCTAGAAATGTTTTTATACCCCTCCCCAGATCTATGCCTCCTCACAATTCTATCACGGAGTTCTACGGACAGCTCCTTGGTCTTCATGGTAGAGTTTCTGCTCTGACATGCACTGTCAACAGTGGGACTTTATATAGGCAGGTGTATTTCCTCTGAAATCGTGTCAACCATTTGAACTGACCACAGATGGGCTCCATTCAAGTTTTAGAGTGATTTCGCAAAGAAATTGGATGCACCTGAGCTCAATTTGGAGTGTCATAGCAAAGGGGGTGAATACTTATCAAATCAAGGCATTTCAGGTTTTTATTTTAAATTACATGTACAAAAAATTCCAGAAGTTTCATTCCACTTTGACATTACAGAGTAATTTGTGTAGATATGTGACAAAAAAATCCCATATAAATGTATTTTAATTTGAGTTTGCAACATCACAAAATGTGACAAAATCCAAGGGGGGTGAATACTTTCGGAAGGCACTGTATGGCCCAAAGAAGGAGATTCTTTTGAACATCAACAGTTATGGTAAGTTCTTATGCAGCCATCTTCATTAGGATATCTCCTCCATTGGACCACACCTCTAGAACGATTCCCAGGCAGTACAAAGCACCCAGGGAGGATGGTACAATCTAACATTTGATCAGGACAGAAGGTCTTGCAGTACTACAAGCCCAAAGCCAGCACATCTATGAGAGACGATGTCCAGACTGCAGTGTTTAGGGAAAAGTACATACAGTGCTACATGCTGCTGTAGCACTTATATCAGCAGCAGGGACATTCTGGAAGCAAGTGACAGAAGTGGCCATACCCCTAGTAGAGTGACCGCAAATGGCACCATAAATTTCCTTAAGGGAATTCCTTATCACACGTCCTATAACAACAACAAATTATACAGTTAGCCAGCCATTTGGACGGCACTGTTTGGATACAGCAACACCCTGTTTTCCAGGAGCGCATGAAACAAGAAGCCGAGAAGTCTTTCAGCATCTCTGAGTACAATTAACAACCATCTCCATCTGTGTACATCAAGAGTATGAAGCAATGCCTCGCCCTTACTGGCAAGCTCACGGTAATAAACAGAAGGTGGATCGTTTTGGTTTAGTCTGATTGAACTGGTACATAAAGAGAATCTGTCTCTTTGGAAAATCAAATAAGGACTCTTTCATTAGAACATGAAGCTCAGAATTATATGAACAGAGGTCATGGAAACTAAAATAACATTTTCTATGAAAGGAATCATAGGCCACAAGTTGTGGCAGGCTCAAAAGGAGCCAAGGTCAATTTTTATAGTATGAAATTCAAGTCCCAAGGGGGACAGGATCACAGCTAGTAGGTTTCATATTAAGGATACCTCTCAGAAAAATACTGGACACTTTGTATTGTGCAACTGTGCAGCCCAATAGGGACATGAAATGCCGATATGGCAGCCAAATGCACCTTTATAGAGGAATACTATAGATCTGAGTCAGATAATGAAAGCAAGTATTCCAAAATCGAATTCACTGAACGTGTAAAAGGGTCTGTATTCTGAGAACTGGCCCACAAAGTGAAATGAATCTGTTTCACAGAATAAGTATGTCTAGTAGAAGGCCATCAAGCCACAAGCAAGACATCAGCAACCCTAGGTGAAACCCCAAAAACATGTGATGATAGTTTTCAGGAACCATGTATGCAGATGTAGGGATTTTAGGCCCGGATGAACCAGACACCCCTGATCCTGTGACAACAGATCCTGACACAGAGACAGAGGAACAGAATGCTCTATATTCAGATGCTGTAGGAGTAGAAGCCATATCTGTCAAGGCCTTAGAGGAGCTATGAAAATAAGAGTGGCACTCTCCGCTCTTAGCTTGAACACAGCCCTCTGTATCAGAGAAATGGGGGGAGGGAGAATACAAGAATTTCCCTTTCCAAGTGAGTGACAACACGTCTCATCAAAAAATTCCAGGCCCTGGAGCGAGTGAGCAAAAATACAGCAGTTTTACATTGTGTGGGGACACAAAAAAGGTTCAGTTCTGGACAACCCAACCATCTTGTGAAGAGGTTATCTACCGTGGAGGTCAGCAGTTCCCATCCATGAACCAGGGACTGAAACTCACTTAGCTCATCTGCCATGACATTTTAGAGACCTGGAATTAAAACACAGCCAACAGCAGAAGGCCAGGAGACATCACCTAGTACCACACTCTCATTGCTTCCCTGCATAGGGGAAAGTAGTGAGTGCCCGCCTGTTTATGTAGTGTATGACATAGACGCTGTTTGTCTGGATTAACAGAGGACTAGGGCAGAAATGATTCTGAAATGCCTGTAAGACAGATATAATAACTCATCTCCAAGACATTTATGTGTAGTCTGGCCTCCATCCCATCCCAGGACCCTTGTGTCTGGAGGGAGCCAAGATGAGCATCCCAACCAGAGCCAGAAGCATCCAAGGTGAGCATCTGTACAGAAGCTGGTACAAACAGTGGAACACCCTTCAGTAAGTTGTCTTGGTCCATCTACCATCGTAGTGTTCAATGAAGTGGGGACGTGATGAGAATCATCTGCTCCAACTTGTCTGTTAGCTGATTCCACTATACCCAGAGTATTCAATATGGGATTCGCATATGGAGGCGAGCAAATGGCATGGTTACTATGGCAGCAGCCATCAGGCCTACGAAACATAATACTCTCTTGGCAGAGTCGTAGAGGTTCCTGTGCATCAAGTGCACTTCAGCAATAAAGGTGTCTACCCTGTCCTGTGGCAGGAAGGCACACCCCTTGTTCTTGTCCGGTACAGCCCCAATGTATTTTAGGCAATGGCACCAGGTCAGGACTGACTTTGGCACATTCACTGTTATCCCTAAAGCCTCAAACCATTGCATCAGTTGGGAAGGGTGTGAAGAACAGCTTCTCTGGAAGTGGTCTTCAAGAGCCAATGGTCCAGATAATGGAAGATATAAAGCTCTTCCCTTCGAAGGGCTGCCACAACCACTGCTAAACATTTGATAAATACTTGCAGTGCTGAGGATAAGCCAAAGGGCAACACACCGAACTGATCGTGCCTGCCCGCCAGCATGATGCAGAGGCACGGTCCATGGCACTGCCTGCTCCTGACATGAAAGTATGCATTCTTTTATGTCCAGTGAACAAAACCAGTTCCCTGTTTGCAAGAGGGGAATAAGGGCTTGCAGAAAGACCATTCCAAACATTTTGTATTCGACATACAGACTGCCATCAGTGAGGTCCAGCACAGGACTTAAATCTCCTGCTCACTTTTGAAATATCTGGAATACAGCCTTTCGTTCCAGTCTTTTGGGGGAACAGGTTCAATAGCATGTTTCTGAAACAGGGTCTGGACTTCCTGTTCTAGAAAGGACAAGTGTCCCAGAGGGTAAGAGAAGCAGGACAGAGAATGAGCTGGAGGAATTTCCATCAATTCCAGAGCATACCCCATTTCTGTTACTTCCTGGACCCACTTGTCTGTAGTGATCTCCTTCCACTGCTTCAGATGCAGGGAGATTATTCTCCCCACTCTCACCCCTGGAGGCAGTCGCTGGGGGGGGATGGAAGACAGTCTGGCAGAACTGGGGCCAACAGGGCCACTGGGACAAATTCCTTTGGATGCTTTTATATGGGCACTAGGGAGGAATGGACCCGGGAAGGTACCACCACCTCTACCATGGGACTGCTAATGGTATGCACAGTTACCTCTGTGCAGCAGGCCTACAAAAATACCCTCTGCCAGGCCCTCAGGTGGGCATAGATAAAGGGACTTCACAGACCTTAAAGTTATTTTGGAGGATTGAGGGTCACAAAGTGCATTTTCAACATTGTTACAAAATAGTTTGGAGGGTCTGAAAGGCACATTCAAAACAGCCTGTTGCACATCAGTAGAAAACCATCTACTCTGAGCTGGGCATGATGTCTAATGCTGATATCAGAGGATGCAGCCCTGGAACAGGTATCCAACACTTCATATGTGGAACTCGGTAGATGTCAACTTTGTAACCAGCTGACATGGTTTTAAGCAACAAAGAACAGGTTTATCAATGATCACACTGTAATCTCAGAATTTAACTAATCTATATAAGCGTGCCCAACATAGGGATTCAACATGCACATAATGTGGTAAAAAACACCAAGTGTACTGTCACTCCAAAGCCGGCACTCTCAAGCACCAGACAGTATGAGCTTCATCTGTGTAAGTGAATCAATTTAATGTACTCCCATAGTTGCCATACATTAAAATCCAACCAGACATCCAAAGACCGACAATAAAGTGCATCAGGTACATTACTGCCACGTATTCTTTGATTGGCTTAGCTTTTAGCATTTTTCAACCACTCCATGGAGAACAGCTCCACAGTAATTATGTTTTCATGCATTATTATAAACTGCAGTAGCTGAAAATAAGGCCACTGTGAACATATTTGATGCTCATCTTAAAGTCCAAGCTTGACAACTGGCCAGTTCATCACAGATGCCTTATAACAGATAACAGAACCGTAGACTAAGACTGGTAACAGGTACTGTCGAGTTATGGCTAGGCTTCTGAGGATATCAACTTGATGCATCTCTACTTTTTGGCATATTAATTTGGTAGTCTAATCTCAGTGTTCTTAAACAGCAGCTGACACCTTTGGGGCAACTCCTGTCCAGTAACTGCCTGCTCCAGGACCCAAAATAGCTTTATTTTGAATTTTTTTTGCCAAGTTATCAGTTTCTTTTAACTTACAGTAGATGCAATCCTACTTCCTGGTAGCTCCAAAGCCACCAACCACAGCCCCACCCAGAAAACAGCATTTTGGTGATGCAAAGTAGGGAAGCAGCTGCAGAGCTATAGACAGCATTGTAATGCTATCACGGGAAGTGGCTGCCTTTGTATGATACTGCAATTTATAACAGGCACCTGTACATCTTTTGGGGGGATCCACGTAATCTGAACCATTCTTAACTTGTACAGATGCCAGTTATAAGTTACAGTAGCATAAATGGGCCGCCGCTGTCCCTATAGCATTACAATGCTACCTATAGCCCTGTAGCCACTTCCCAAATTAGCATCATCAAAACACTTTTCTGTGTAGGGCTGCAACTGGTGGCTTTGGCACTACCAGGAAGTAGGAGTGCACCTGCTGTATGTTACAAAACTGATTAACTACTTGACAAAAACAAAATTGAAATAGGGCTCTTTGAGGCCCCAGGACAGGCAGCTACTGGGCATGAACTGTCTGCCACACATAGAAGGTGTCAACAGCTGTTCATAAAGATAGAGGATCTAGATTAATACCAGGGTATTCCAAGTGATCCACCTAGCTGAGCAAGGGAACCATTGTGGGCTGACAACTGGAGAAGCCTTTAGACCAATTTATTTTCATTTTGGTTCCAAATAACATTTCAGTTTTAGTTTTGTTGATCAGTATATTTAGCACATCCAGTCCCATAATATTAGCACATATCCAGTCCTTCAATATTAGCAAGCTGGGATGTCAAAAAGATTTACAGTGGTGACAGAGCACCATGATGTTTGGCTACAGCTGTATTTTCAACTGCTGGCATGAATAGTAGACAGAAAAAATACGAGTCCCAAGTTGAATCCTGTGGCGCACCACTCTTGACAATACAAGAAGACGACTTTACTCACTTATACTTAATCTGGGAATTTATTTTTAGATAGTCAGCAAAGTCATTCAAGGAGAGCACCCAGAGCCAATTATCACTTAGCTTGCTGAGGCGTTTTTAGTCAGATGCTAAAGATAGCCCCAGTAAGCATTCCTGCTTCCATGACACCTTAGCAGGGGCAATGAATTTTCATTTTCAACAGAAAACCGAGGTAAAAAATTAAATCTGTCGTACTTCTACCAGTGATTGGGAGTCAATTATTCATGAAAGCCCCCACTTTGCACCAGCATTTGAGCAAATCCCTCCTTTTTAAGCTAAGTGTTTGTGTAAAACATGCTGATTTGTCGTAAGTTTGGGGCAAAACAGATTTTAAGATTTTGCCAGATGGAATTAGCCATTTTTGAAAATGAAGAATCATTGGTTCTGTATTAGCAATCATTGATAAAACACCAAGGCAATCCCTGCTCCAGGATTCCTCTTAAGCTCTTGTTGAAAGAGGATGAAAACATTACAGGTTTTTAAAAGAGCATCTCCCACCTTTAGAGTCCATCTCTTCACGCTTCTTATACTTGCAGTGAATCACACTCCTCTGTTTATGTCATCACAACCTGCTGCAACAGAAATGATTCCGATGCCACAAGCAGATGATTATGACTGCAAAGCAGGAAAAGACTGCAGAAACAGATGAAGTCTAAAGCTCCAAGAGCTTCTATCCATGCAAATGTCTTGATTAAGAACGCAACACCCTAAAATTTCAATGCTGGGGATTTTTTTCAGATTATAGGTCTGTCGATTCCACTGTCACCATTTTGCAAGAAACTGGAAATTTCTTTAACCTTCCGATTCAGTCTGAATTCAAGGGACTAAAGTCTTATGAAAAGACCAAATCTATTATATTTTTTTTTTTTTTTTTTTTTTTTAAGCAGCAGTACTAGTTGGTCAGCAAAATGTGTCATCCTACCTTTTTTTTTTTTTTTTAGCAGTAATGTATTCCATAATCAGTCTTTTTTAGGCATTTTTAAATTTATTCGGCTAGTTTCAAGACCGTGTTTAATTACAACATTTGTAATTTGTGTGGATCTACAATAAAGATGGCAACCCTCAGTATCTTTTAAAAATCTCCTCCATGGACATTACACTAACTGCACCTACTGTATTCATAATGCAGATATATGCCAGGGTGCTGCCAGCAAATGTTTCTGATGGCCACCAGCACAGCACCTCCCTGACCTGCTTACATGCATAATGGTAGCTCTGGCAAAGGAGCAAGAACTTTTAAAACCTTCAAAATTTGTCCACAGGCAGCTTGCCTTCTCCAGGGGGAGGGTGGGGATGTGAGCCGGCGCACCTGCTGGCCCCTGGCGGTGGCCGGGAGCACAGCAGGACGTCAGGACTCTAACTGCTTGAGCAGTGGCAGACGTCAGCGTTTGCCTTGACGTCAAGTGGCATGTCACTCTTCAGGGGAGAAAACCAGGAAAATAGTTCCCTGACTAAGCTGGATGACGGTCTCCGGGCCCCTGCTGCCACCAGGCTTCACGACTGACCCACCTCAGTGACACCTGGAGCCGACTGCGAGTGTGCTGGACAGCCCCACCGGTGCTTTCCCTCTCGGAGGAAAGGACCTACCCAGCGAAGGGATATGCTGGGCTACCTCCAGGGGGTCACAATATGAGGTAAGGGTCGGCGCTGGAGATGGCGTGCAGACGGAAAGGACCAAGGAGGCCTGAAGGAGGGGCTGGCCAGGGGGAACAGAGGAGCAAAAAAAAAGCAAAATTATTTTTCTCGCCTTAGAAATATAATAAAGCAAAAGAAACTTGGATATACTGATGTTTTGGTTTAAAGTACTGACATTTTTGTTAACTAGTACTTTTGCTTTAAATAATGAGAAATAAATTTAATGACAGAATTCCATTTATGCCAAGGATTTCTAGTTGTCATTTGCTAGGAGGAAGAAAAATGGTGTAGTGACTAAAAATACTCTGCAGCTCTGGGAATTGGAGGAAGGGGCAGCACTGACAAAAAAAAAATGATCATTTTGTAAAATCTCTCTTTAAAGTGAAAATAAAATATAGGAAGATTGTTCTGTGGTGCCGGTCATCATGCCAAATTTAAGCCAAAGATAAGGCTGTTTTGGCCCAGTCACTGATGAGCCAAAAACTCTAGTGGAAACACCAGTAATGTAAAAAAATATTAACTGTCACTCACTGGACAAACTATAGTTAAAGATTGTGGCCAAGATATTCAAAAGTGCCCTGCAAACTTGTGCAAGTGCTTGTGCCGCGCATCTGAGATGCACCGGCCCAAAATAGTGAGATATTCAGAAGATGCACTTGTGCATGTCCGGCTAAATATCTTGAAGATGCGCGGTGCAGGTGACCTGAATCTTATGCTGAGCATGGGGAAATGCACGATGCAAAGCCACTTGCGCAGTGCGCAAAGCTGCAATATTCAGCCAGGATATGCAAATGACCTCACTGCATATTCCAAGCCCATCACCCACATTTGCATCACATTACTGGAATGTATTAAGGTCATCTGCATACCCTGGGTATGCTCATTTCCAGCTTTGCAGGGCTGACCCACCACTCCACAAAGGAGAATAGGAGGTATGGCAGCCTAGCAGGCAGGTATAATGAAAGGTATGTGTGTGGGTGGGTGCACTACATTGGCCTAGATACAATGTTATTACCCATAGCCACGCACAGTGAAACACAAAGAACAGGCACTGACCACCAATTGCAGTACACTCCTCTTGGAATGTTTTATGTCACCAACATCCGACAACACAGTGCAGCACGGCTACATGTGGAGGGATACTCACACCTGGTCAACTAGCTCCCCATAGCCATGTACAGGGTCAGACAGGGGTATAGGGGGCCCACCTGGACTGTGGCCACCCAGGCTATCAGGACATGCAACAGGGGTGGGCACAGGGTGGCAAAGGCTGCTAGGGCTACCACATGTATGTGAAACACCAGCTCCATATGCAACATACCATCACCTGCAGTGCCCCACACACCCCAGAATGGGAGGTACCTGATGGGCACTGGAAGGGATGGCAGTGCACAGTGACTGGCTGCTGGGTGGCTATGTCCAGGGAGCAGTGTGTAGTGTTGCTCCCTGGATGGTGCCAGTGGCTCAGGGCTCATCCATCCTGGCATGACCTATGTGAGGGTGCCTGGAGCATATCCTACTACATCTCCAAGAGCTGTATTCAGACAGACTGCCTGCAGTTCTGTGGCCTGCCTGTGGCTGGCTGGCCATTTCGGCATGCTTTCTCCATGCCTAACTTTGGGCGGGTCATCTCTAAGATGCGCTGCACATTTCAGCTGAATATAAGGATGCGCGGCACAGTCATGGGAACGCCCTCTCTACATGCTCCACATACATCATAGAAGCGCGATGGTATATCTGGAGATGCGCAATGCATCTCTTCCTTTTGAATATCGTGGTTCTGCCCATCTTTTGAGATGCGCGGCACAAAGTAAAGATGCGCTGCACATCTGCTTTGAATAGCTAAGTCTATATGCTTAACCCTTGTTGAGCTGCTGGCATGTATACACATCTTAAAAATCTATACACTCAGTCTTCTGGCAGCCTAAGGTTTAAACATACTTACTTCTCCCTTCCTTCTCCAACAGCTGCAAGTCTCTTGCTATCCTCAGACCATGTAATGTCCTTAATTTTTCCAGCAAAGGGCTGATACTCATACTTGAGCAGGTGCTCCTTCTGTGTTGTATCCCAGATCCTAAGCTTTCCGGAGACATCTGCCATAGAGAGACACACACACAAAAACAAAAACAAAAAATACATCATGGTCCAGTGCCACAACTCCAAAGCAAAGATTACACAGAACTCAGTAGTCAAGTTTGTTAAACCCATTAATTAATTTATTCTACATAATGGAAAGAAAAAAAAAATCTAGAAACTTCACTGGCTGAGGGACATCCCTTGACCAGGCACTGAATTCCTAGCACCGCACAGTCAGGTGCTGGATCTCATTACCTAGGCAAAAAAATCCTCATTATCTACAAAATTAGGGACTGTTTCATGTATGCATTTAAATTTAAAAAAAGTATTTAAACATATGGATTTATGTAAAAGAATTATATCATAAATGTTTCACTTTCCGTGTAATACACACGAGCACTGAGCAACTTTATAATCACAATAAGCCACTCCAGGATGTGTACTTAAGGATTTTGATGCACTTGCTAAGGGTGTAAGGACACTCTGCCTTCAGCCACCATGCACCTTACTCTCCATGGGTGTGCAGTAAAAGCCTTTAGTGCACACCTTGTTGAGGCTTATTGCCTGCTTAAACTAAGCATCAATACTGAATGAATGCCAGTATGTTTTGTGCAGACAATTTTAAAATTGCAGGCTTGTATTTTTCATATGAAGGGCCACATTAATGAGACACCTACAAGCAGGTCTCTTAGCAGCCTTTGCCACTTGGGGATTCAGGACTCCCAGAGTAATAATGGTGGGTCCCAGGCAAAATTACTAAACTACAGCAGTGTTCCTTTGAAGCAGCTTTCACGTATCCTGCTAGTGTAGGTGGGCATCAGACAGTGACACGAGTCTTGAAAATGCATCATTGCATCCCAGGGACTCTATACACTGACCAACATGCATTCCGATGGCCTGACAGCATGTCAAGCACACGAGGTTCTGCATCCACAAGAATCTTGTACAACCATGATTTCTGGGACAGAAGGCAGAATGAACCCTACTGAAACCCACCTGGGAGGATGGTTTGATCAAGACAATGTGAAAACATTGAACAGCTCTTTGTACACCTGTTGAGTACACCAGTTGAGCAAGTTTTCAAATTAAAATAAAAATTTGCTACAGTTAAAGGGGAACAGTCAGCAATAAAAGTCTCACACCCAAGTGTCAGGCTGATCCAAATGTGCACTTTGTGTAGAAAAACATTTTTATTTACTTACCGTTTACTGCAGCATAGTATAATGCACTAGGCTAATTTTGCTGACTTCTAAGATGCCATTCCATGTAACCAGACATCCCAGAATCCCCTGATGCTGACATCAGAGGAGTACTGCAGAGATGGGATATTCATAGCCTGCATACATCAGGGCTCTCAGACATGGACACCAGCATCCTTTATGCACATTATGTGCTTCAGGATGCTCGCCCGCCAGCCCCAAGAGTCCCCGAGACTTTCCACAGTACAAGCCCCAGAAGTTCTAAGCAGGCCGTGTACTGCAGATGCATGAAATGCGTGATTTGTTTATTTTTTTCCTCATCCCTCCCCTTTGCCGCCTGGTGGTTTCGGCACCTTGAAGAGTGGCGCACACCACCAGGAGAAGTGGGTAGGGGGGGAAATGAGGAGGAAGAGCTGACAGCAGCAGTATTCATGGGGGGGAGGCACAATCACTTTCCCCCTTGGAGCCGCCGCCGCCTTGACTCATCCAGGGGAAGAGAGCTGGAGGACTGACAGGCTCTCAGGAGCCATTCTGGCATCAATAGAAAAATGTGGCAGGGAGAGAAAGAGCAGAGAAAAGAAAAAGTGTTTAAATAAACAAAAAAAAATTAACACGCAGTTGGACAGTCTGCCCCAGTCGCCTGAGAAGGGGGCACGCTGGCATATTTGTGCGGCCAGCATGCTGTACACATTCGCTGGAGGCACCAGTGTCTTATCTTAACACAAAAAGGGTAATTTTTCAATTTACAATTATTTTGAGGCAGTTAGGACATTGTGACCATTTCTGGCCGACGGTTTAGTGAGCTTAGGGTTTATACTGTGTCTTTTTTTGTGCAGGGCCAAGTCAGGAGTGCCCTGCAGCCAGGAAAGGCAGAGGAGCGTGAAGAAGCTGAGCGGGGGGAAGCCTTGTGATCAGCACACAGCATGTCTCAATGAGGCCTTACTGATTATTTTGGTGGAGGAGAATCCTCCACACCAAAGGATAAGGAACAAACAACAACATCATCATCCTCTGAGTGTGACTTAACAATAAGCCACGAGGGGGTGTGGGTTATCAGGGGATTTACCATGGCTGGAGTGGTTTGACCACGAGGCACAGCCGAGTGGGTAAATCTTCGCAGCCGTGGTAAATCCCCTGATAACCCACATCCTCAGAGTGGCTTATTGCGATTATAACAAGGTTCATTTTTTTACTATGATAAAATGCAACTTTTAAAGAGGTTGCTTTATTTTTTATTTTCATTGTATTTATTCCTGTGCTGCAGATGACTAGGATGTTTATTTGCTCATCAACAGCCGTTGGTTATCAGAAGATTTACACTGGTGGTGAACTGCCAGTCTGACGATTTCGTTGGCTGTTCACTTGTGTTCATGGTATAAGTAAACGCATCTCAGGAGACAGCTGACATTGTGAATGCTGAAACTTAAAATGATCAGTCTGAACAGACTGCATCTGCTAAAAGCAGCAAGAAATTAAGGTTGTGGAGGGACAGCTTGACAAAGTTATTTCCATGGCTTATGAAGGAGGAAGTAGAGGGGAATATTGTTGGGAACTGCAGTTGGTGTAAAAAAGGTGGCAAAAACAATCCTTTTGCCACAACTGGCACAACCAATCTGCAAGTGTCTGCTTTCTACACACATGAAACAGAGAACATTTGCTGGTGCACACTGGAAAGAAAACAGCAGAAAGGGCATCTCTGCCTGTGGCATTTGAGAAGCAGATCTCGGGTCCTGAGGCAAAGGATGACAGTAAAGTTGTTCAAAAAATTACAATGTACTACCTCACCCAGGGCTGGCTTTAGGGTTTTGGGGGCCCCCAGCAAGATTTGTGAAGCCATGGGATCCCCTTTACTTGGCCCACTTTCACCCGATGTGTTGGACTGTAGCCCATATGTGCATTTTTTTTCTTTCTCAGTATAACCAGTGATACGGTATATTTAAATTTGTTAGGAAAGTCAGTAGTGTCAGTCCTTGAGGCTGTTCTCCCCTCCCATCCATTGCTGCCCATTTGCCTCTTATTGACTGGATCATAACTTAGTAAGACTTTTTAAATGGGGGACTTGCCTCAGGACTGGAGAATGGCACATGTGGTGTCTCTCCACAAGAGTGGACCCAAGGATGAACCTAGTAATTATAGACTAGTCAGCCTTACCTCCATTGTAGGCAAGCTAATGGAGACCATACTGAAGGAGAGACTAGTGAGCTTCCTGGAGGTAAATGGTCTACAGGATTAAAGGCAGCATGGGTTTATCTTGGGGAGAGCCTACCAGACCAACCTGATTGATTTCTTTAATTGGGTTACAGGATCGTTACACAGGAACCAGGTGGTAGATGTCCTGTATCTGGACTTCAGCAAGGCCTTGGACTCTGAGCCACATGGGAGGCTGCTAGTAAACTGAGGATGCTGGGTGTCGGGGAAAAGCTAGCAGTGTGGTTTAAGAGCTGGTTACAGGACAGAAACTAGAGGGTGATGATGGGGGGGGCTATCAAAGCCTAGGCCTGTGGCCAATGGGATCCCACAGAGCTCAGTACTCAGACCAGTGTTGTTTAACATCTTTATTGGTGACATAGCAGATGGGGTCAAAAGTAAAATCTGCCTATTTGCAGATTACACTAAACTCTGTGGCAGAGTAGACATAGAGGAGGGGAGACAGGAGCTCAGGGAGGACCTGGCTAGGCTCGAGAAATTATTGAGTATCTGGCAGTTGGGATTCAGCGCTAAGAGTTGCATGGTCTTGCACCTGGGAGCTAAGAACCCTGGGGCCAGTTACTGGTTGGGAGGTGTACAGGTTACCAGTTCTGAGGAGGAAAAAAATCTAGGGGTAGCTCAATGCGTCATATTGTGCACCTTATTTTGCCACTTTGTATTTTATATTTTTATATGTATTTGTCTCCCTTACACCCCCCATCCCCTGGGTCGCACCTGGAAACAAGCCTCAGCTAAGTGTGCCTTTCCCAGTAACCAATCTTTAAATAAATTAAAGATAAAATAAATCAAGAGGGACCTGAGGCACCCTGCATAGTGCCGTAAAGTGGCAGCCAAAGCAAACAAAATGCTGGGATGCATCGCCACAGGAATCACCTCTAGGAAAGAAGAAGTCATTTTGCCCTTGTATAGGTCTTTGGTGACTTGAGACTGCACTTGGAGTACTGTGTGCAATTCTGGTGCCCTTATCTGAAAAAAGACATCAGATTATTGGAAGGGGTACAATGTAGGGTGACCAAGATGATCCATGGTCTGAGGGACAAACCCTATGAGGAGAGGCTGTGGGAGCTCAATATGTATTCACTGGAGGACAGAAAGGAGGCGGGGGGTCATGATTGAGACCTTTGAGTATCTTAAGGATATGAATAAGGTTAGAACAGAGGGCATTTTCAATTTAAGGGGAAATGGGTTCACTTGGGAGCATAGTCTGGAATTGGTAGGGGGAAGGTTCAAAAAAGAAATGAGAAGGCGCTTTTTCACAAAAGGCGTGGTGTCCAAATGGAACGATCTGCCTGAGGAGGTGATTTCACTGAAAACAGTGAGCAGCTTTAAAAGGGGTGGACAGGGTGAAAGGAAGAATCATAACAGGAGAGATGATGGGTAGGGGTAAAAGAGTGTGAGGATTAAAACCCATGGGGAAAAGGGAGGTGAGGAGGCTCCAGTAAAATCTATTGATAGACCTAAATGGCCTGTTTCTGCTGACATATTCGTACTTTCATATTATAATGCCACATCAGAAGGTGCTGCACAGCCCTTTGTTGCCGTCTAAAAAAATTAGTAAGGGAAACTGCTCTGGGTGGGGCCCCCATGAATAGGAGGCCCCCAGCGACCGCAGGGTTTGCTGGTGCCTAAAACCGGCTATGACCTCACCCTAACCAGTTCTACTTTTATAGGCACAGGATTTAACTGACAACAGGAACTTCCTGTTTGGGAGCAGGAAGTGAGTGATCACAAAGCCACAAAAGACTCACCATCCTAGAAGGGCAAGAGTAGCTCTCCATCCCCCCCTAGCTGCTGGTGGTCTGACTGAGCAAGTAAGAAGACTGAGAAATAGAGGAACTTCTTGTCTTAGAACAGGAAGATCAGGAGCTAAAAGGGCACAGAGGCAATAAGTAAGTAGGGGAAGGAAAAAAAAAGGAAAATAAACAAACAGAGGAAAGAGTAAGTATTCCAAACAACAGTTAGGGGGCCAGAAAAAAAGACATGATGGGAGTGGTGCAGTGCAGTGGCTGTGGAGCAGCAGTCTTCCGGGAGACGTTCTAGAGGATGCAGTGTTGTCCCATCTGCAGGCACCTCTCTGGGCTGAGGGAGGAGGTTGCTCATCTCCAGGCTGAGTTGACCAGGATTTGTGGGACCTCCTTTCCCACCCAGGGAATACCAGGGCCACTGCTGTTGCCTCAGAGGTTGCCAAGAAAGAGAAGCGGTTGGACCACAGTGGGCTCAGGGAGGGTGAGGGTGGTGGAACAGAGACGCATCCCTCCAGCTGTACCTCTCCACAATTTCTATGCTGTTCTGGAAAAGTGTGGTTCCTCTATGGAGGCACCCACAGTGGAGACAAAGGAGGATGCTGGGAACATCCACAAAGGAGACCCACAGGAGGGTGGCATGGGACCCCAGAGGGGAAGGAAACAACTCCTGGTGGGAGACTCCATTGTTAGGAAAGTAGAACTGAGGAAGGAAGGGGAGAGGGAGGTAAGGTGCCTGCCTGGTGCCATGGCTTGGAGGGACAGGGAGTGAATCCTCAGGATCACAGGAGCAGCTGCACAGGAGGGAGCTGGATGTCATTGTCCACCTAGGGACAAATGACCTGGCTAAGAAAGGGATCAGAGCAGTGCAAGAAGCATTTGTGGAGATGGGGAGGGGCCTCAGACAAATAGCACACACGGTAACCTTCTCGGAGGTGCTGCCTGTCTATGGCACAAATGAGGCTAGGGTGCTCCACACCATGGGATTCAATCAGTGGTTGAAAAACTGGTGCAGAGCTCAGGGATTTGGCTTCATTGGGGACTGGGAGTCCACCTGGAGGGATGCAGGCCTATACTGGCGTGATGGTCTGCATCTGTCCAGGAGGGGAACCAGGATCCTAAGTGATAGGTTTAAATACTTCATTGGCAAGCATTTAAACTAGCCAAGGGGGGAGGCACTGGAAAGGAGCAGGGAAATCCTAGCCCCCCCCCCCAGGAAAATCAGGGTACTAAGTGAGGTAGACACCAACATAGAGATGTCAATAGGGAAAAGCGCAGGGGTAAATGGAGAAAGTGACAAACACAATAAGGACAGGGATGGGGCAAAAAGGGGTCAGGCCATCAAGAAATGGAGGGTAATGAGTACCAACACCATAGTCTGGGCAACAAGGTCCTTGAACTGGTGGCCTTGATGGAAGAGAGATGCCTGGATAGCGAGCTGCCACAGAAACATGGTACACAGAGAACCATGACTGGGATGTTAACATACCCGGGTACACAACCTACAGGAGAGACAGGAGGGCGGGGGGAGTAGCTTCTCATGTAAGGAAGGGATAAAAGCAACTGAACAAAAGAGTAAACAGGGAGGAGACGAGGCACTGTGGGTCACCTTAGAGATTGGAAATGGCACCACAATCCGCATACAGGAGTTGTATACAGACCCCCATGTCAGGGGAGGGAATGGACAAGGATATGATAGAAGGCATACTTAGGATGGCAGAGAAAGGGGAGATACTGTTGATGGGGGACCTTAATATGCCAGATGTTAACTGGAGCACCTTTGCTGCAGCCACATCCAAAAGCAGGGCCATTCTTGATGCCCTTCAGGTGGCATGCCTCAGACAGCTAGTTTTGGAACCTGCTCATGAGGGAGCAATCTTAGACCTCATACTCTCAAATGGGGACAGTGAGAGGATCTCAGATCTAGAAGTGGGTAGCCATTTGGGAACAAGTGACCACCAAACAGTGTGGTTCACGATAAACTCAGCTACAGAGTCAAGCCACACAAAAGTGAGGGTTCTGGACTTCAGGAGGGCTGACTTTGGCAAGATGGGAGAGTGCCATAGAAAAGCACTAGCAAACAGGCTAGCAGGAGGGGTGAAGCAACAATGGGGAAATATCAAAACTGCCATCACAGAGGCAACAAGCCTTTGTGTGAAGCAAATAAACAAATCAAAATGAAAGAAAAAGCCACTATGGTTCTCAAAAGAAGTGGCGGTGAAGGTTAGGGAGAAAAAGATAGCATTTAGGAAGTATAAGGAAACACAGAAGGAGCAGGACAAAGAACTGTACCAGTTAAGGCAGAATAAAGCAGGGAGGGTAGTCAGAATAGCAAAGGCACAAACTGAGGAAAAGATAGCCAACTCGGTTAAGAAGGGGGATAAAACCTTTTATAGGTATATCAGGGAGCGTAGAAAGACAAAGGGAGGGATAGTGAGGCTGAACAGAATGGATGGTGGGTGGGAAGAGAGAGAGTGGCAGAGAAAAAGCAGGGATACTGAATGAATACTTCTGTTCAGTATTCACAAAGAGGAAGTGGTGGAGGTGCCTAATCCAATTAACAGGAGCACTCGGGGAGTCAATCCCAGTCCTTTCACAGAAGAAAGGGTTTTGAAAGAACTCCAAAACTGAAGGTGGACAAATCAATGGGGGCAGATGGAATTCACCCCAGAATTCTAAAAGAATTAAGCAGAGAACTAGTGACACCACTGGCTACCCTTTATAACAAATAATGGGAGGATGGTGTGGTACCTGAGGACTGGAAGAAGGCTGATGTGATTCCCCTTCTCAAAAGTGGGAGCAAGACAGAGGCTGGAAACTACAGACCTGTCAGTTTGACCTCTGTGGTAGGGAAGGTGATGGAATCACTTCTGAAGGAAAGAATTGTTGAGTACCTAGAGGCCAGTGGGGCACAGGACTCAAGGCAGCATGGGTTCACAGCGGGAAGGTCATGTCAGATGAATCAAATTGATTTCTTTGCCTGGATGACCAAAGTAGTAGACCAGGGAGGGGCTGTGGACATGGCCTACCTAGTCTTTAGCAAGGCATCTGACACAGTCCCACACAAAAAATTAGTAGTCAAATTAACCAGCCTTGGAGTGGGTCCCAGGGACAGGGCGGTAGCCTGGGTAAAACATTGGCTGAACAACAGGACACAGAAAGTAATTGTAAATGGAGTCCACTCTGAAGAAAGAGGGGTTACTAGTGGGGTACCGCAGAGTTCAGTACTGGGTTCAGTCCTTTTTAATGTCTTTATAAGTGACATTGAAGAGGGACTGGAAGGAAAAGTATGCCTCTTTGCAGATGACACAAAGATCTGCAACAGGGCTGATACACGAGGAGGCATGGAAAGGATAAGAAGGGACTTGGCAAGATTGGAGAAATGGTCAGAAGTATGGCAGACTGGATTTAATGCAAAGAAGTACAAAGTAATGCACCTGGGAAACAAAACCCAGGGAAGATTACACAATGGGGGTAGGTAGTAACAACAAAAAAATGGAAAGGGACCTGAGGTAATCATATCAGATGACCTTTTGTTGGCAAGCAATGTGAGAAGGCGGTAGAGAGGGCTGGGGGGATACTGGGATATATAGGGAGAGGCATCACCAGTAGAAAACAGGAAGTTGTTATCCCCCTGTACAGACAGTTGGTGATACCCCATCTGGAGTACTGCGTCCAGTTCTGGAGACCACATCTCCTCAAGGACATAGACAGAATGGAGGCAGTTCAGAGGATGGCAACTAAAATGGTGCAGGGTCCGCAGGAAAAGCCATACGACGAGAGGCTAAAGGAGCTTAATATGTATACCCTTGAGGAAAGGAGGGAGAGGGGGGACATGATAGAAATGTTTAAGTACCTCAGTGGAATCAACAAAGTCCAAGAGGGTAGCATCTTTCAGAAAAAGAGATGTGCAAGAACAAGGGAAGACAATTTGAAGATAAATGGGGGCCGACTCAGGAGCAATGTGAGGAAGTATTTTTTTCACAGACGGATGGAGCAGCCTTCCTGAGGAGGTTGTGGAGTCTAAAACTGTGGGAGAATTCAAGAATGCATGGGACAGACATAAGGCAATTTTTGTGGGGGGGCTGGAAGAAATAGGCTGTTGGTTAAATAGGATCTGCAGCTTATCCTCTAGGTAGGGAAATGAGCAGACTAGGTGGGCCAAGTGGTCCTTATCTGCCATCAAAGTCTATGTTTCTATGTTACTTCACCAAACAAGGACAATCACTCAACCAGTCTGAAAACACTGATAGATCTACAGGTGAGGAACGGAATCTTTTGGGCTGGGGTACAGGGCAGCTGTTGCTTGTGGACTGACACTAATGGTGGTGTTTTACATCGTCAGAAACGTCAGAAACAAAATAGCTGTCCAGCCTTGCAAGACAGTGGGACAGTATACTCTGGTTGGCATGCAAGATATGACATGCTCGACTCCATAAACAAAGCCCTACAGGAAGAAATCAAAGCTCACTTGGCAGGTTCTCGGTTCCTTGGGGTAACAGTGGATGAAACCACTGATGTAACCATTCACAAAAAGCTGAACATTTATGTGAAGTGCGTACACAATGCACAGGCCAACATTCATTTCATTGACTGTATTGCAATACCTGATAGGAGGGGCAGACACAATTGTGGGAGAACTGTTAAGTGTGTGTTCTGCTAATGCAGTTGACCCTATCTAGATCATCACATTAGCAAGTGACAGTGCCAGCGTCATGACTGGAATGCACAATGGGGTGTGTGCAAAGTTAAGACAGCAAGTTAACCCAAGGCTGATTCAGATCCACTGCGTTGCCCACAGACTGGCACTGGCAGCAGGTCAAGCAAGTCGGGGGACAACCACATATTCAATGAATATCAAGTAACCATCAAAAATGTGTACAGATACTACAGCAACTCTGCAGTATGGTACAATGCCTTGTGTTTCATCCAGGAAACACTAGATGAAAATATCAGATATCTGTCCCTAAAAGAATCTGCAAGTTTTTGGTGGCCGTCACTGCATGCTGCAGTTCAAGCAATTCACAGATCATACCCTGCACTTTTACAAGCCCTAGAGCATGATGTTGCAGCAAAAGGTGCAGCAGAAGAAAAGGGCCTTCACACAAAACTGAAATCAGTCTGCTTTATCTCATCCACTTCTTTTTTCATGGATGTCTTAGATGTGGTGAATAAACAGTTTTTAGTCATACAACTGGACAGTGTTGACATTTCAGTGGCCAGCAGCATGATAGAAACCACAGTTACTAGACTGCAACAGTTTAATAAGCAGGATGGGGTAGAGCTACAAAAGACATTTCAGGAACTTGACCAACGTCCTGGCATGTGGCAGGATCAAAAAGTGAATGACAAGCCAGCACTGCTAATGCAGTTCCAGACAGCATCTCAGGAATATCTGACGCAACTCACTGAAAACATTCACACAAGATTTGAGACAACTTCAATGCAACTGCTGCATAACTTATGTTCTTCTAAATCCAGAGTATCTCCCAGATGACTCCAACATAATGGACCATGAACTGCAGGAACTCAAGGATGTTTGCACTTTTTTCCAAGAAACATCCTTCAAAGAAGAAACACTGCCAGCACTTATTGACCAAGACAGGGCTGAGAAAGATTATGGACAATTCAAACTTGTTCTGAAATCTTAAAATTAAAAAAAGGGACCAACTTTGCTCAGTAGTGTCTGCCAAGACTTAACTTGAGAACTATTCAGATGTATTCCTACATTTTGTCACAATGGCCAACATTTTACTCATGTCACCTGTTACATCAGTGGCATGTAAAAGAGAGTTTTCTGTACAAAACAAAATAAAAGCAAAAGGTAGATGTTCCCTAAAGGCTGACACTGTGAGCAAACTCATGCAGATTGCCCAAGAAGGAGCTGAACTTGAAGACTAGGACCCTCATCCAGCACTTAAATTTAAGGCAACAAGACTGCACAGAAAATATTTTTTTAATTTTAAAGTGCTTTAATAATGGTCTTTAATTGTGTTTTGTTTTAGTTTCAGACAATTCTCAGATGACGGACATGACCCAGAGACAGGAAAATGGAGGAACTTGGGCACAGGAGTAGAATAAGGTAAGTATCCAAATGTTTTGTTCCAACAAGGGTGGGATGGGGGAAGGGCAATACAATTTTCAGCCCCTTAAGGCTGATGCTACTTCTGGTGGGGGTCCCATCCGGGGGACTGGATCAAGATTTCAATTTCCCAGGGGCTGGGGGTGGTGGGTGGCTGGCCATCAATATCACCATTCTGCTAAATTTAATATCATGCTTCGCCTTTGGTGGGGAAGGATCACACTCTAACAAGTTCAGATGATTGGGCGGGGGGAGAGTTAAACTATAAATATAGCCCCAATGCAGTCCCTGTTTTTTTTAGTGGGGGGGGGGCAGTCGAGATTGTTAATGTAGTTACCATCCCATTCTGCTCTTTCCACATTCTGTCTGCAACAGTGGCTTCTATTGCCATCAACACACACACACACACACACACACACACACACACACACACACACACACACACCAATTAAGAATGTGCAGGAGGGAGAGCTTGGATGAGATTAGTTATGGGAGAAGTTAATGGGCAGGAGGGAGTTAGGAGAAGATCTTGCCACAGAAAACATGGCATGCCATGAAAAAAGTAGTTCAAACAGAAAAAGCAGACTTGACACTGGCAGTGGTGGTGTACAGATAATTCATGTCAAGGCACCACCTGATTGTGCCACACACCAGATTTGGAAGACCTGCTGAGCCACCCCACTGTGCTATCCAGTCATGAACACTGGCACTAGTTCTCTTTTAGGTGCCACACACACACAATTAAGAAATGTGCAGGAGGGTGTTTAGGAGAAGTGTATGGGCAGGAGGTGTTGGGAAATTGCCACAGAAAAAATATCACAATTATCAAATGGTGTGAAAATAGAAGTTCACTAGAAAAGCAGACTGTGCAGGTTTCATGCCACCAACCAGATTAGATTGTGCCACTGTCTTAAACTGGACAGATATGGGTAACCTGCTGAGCCAAGGTAGGTTGTGGGTGGGGTGGGTAAGAAATGTGCAGGAGGACAGTGGAGAAGTTATGAGCAGGAGAGTTGTGTTAGGGGACGTTAATGGGCAGGAGGGTGTTAAGAGAAATTGCCAGCATAGAAGTATGCCATGAAAAGTACACACAGAAAGCAGACACATTGCAGACGGAGTTGTATATCCACCAGATTGTGCCACTGTCCTCTTCACAGCAGATTGTGACAGCTGTCAAGCCTAAAAAGGGTGTGGTGGGGTGGATGGTAATGTGGTGGTGGTGGGGGGGGGCTTTTTATTCACGCCAGTCAAATCCATGTCTCTGGTACAGCCAGGTATTCTTACTATTTAAGAAGATTTTGTGCTGGAGAGTAGCAGGGAGAAGCTGTGGGCAGGAGGGTGTAGGCAAAGAAATAATAACCTTTATGCCAGGTCAAGACACAAAACTGCAATTATTTGCCTCACAGATGGCACCTCCACTACCAGATTGTGCTAGGATGTAACACGTTTGGGCAGGAGGTGATCTGTAAGGAGCCAGTCTGGTTTAGCCAGGATAAAAAAAATTGCACTAAGGGGCAGCAACCGCACAATCATGTTAGATTGTGTTATCTTTCTAAGCCTGAGTCATCATTGGTGGGTGGGAGCTGGGAGGGAGGTTTCTGCAATGTTTTATTACAGTTGGGTGGTGGGTGGACATTGGGAGTCTGAAACGGGGGAGCTGTTAAGATTATAACTGCAACTAAAACGTCAATGTGCTGGAGAGAATGAAGGAGAAATAATTTGGGCAAGAGATGACGGAGACACAGCTGACTGTCAGCAATGACTGTTAGTCATAAAAAAATGTTTCTTAATGACTGTACCTAATCTAATGGCAAAGTTTGTTTGTAGCAGTTTGGCAAACAAACAAATAAATAAATCGGGCCACTGCACTTAACTGTAGAAGTAGAATTTCCAATTCAATCAATGTACCAGAACTGCAAACTAAGTACATTTTTCTCATAATTGTTAAATTGTGACAGTGAACAAATGAATGACCAACAGTCATCACAAGTGAATTCTTTATTTTTAATTTGTAATTAGGCGATCATTCACTGCTGTGTTTTTTAGCCATCTGGTACATTTGTAAAAGGAATGCAAAACAACACTGCAGAAAAAAAAAAAACATTTTGGCATTATTAGCAAAATAATGACACAGGAATATAAATAATACATGGGTATATCAATAAAAAACACTGAAATGCACTTTTCAGACTTGTTCCATTCCTTTCAATGGGGACCCCCAAAAATTTCATGAGGACTCCCAGATTTTGGTCTGGACCCCCCTTTTTCCCCAAAAAGTCCAGGACTCCTCAATAAAAATCCTACATGACAGCCCTGATAAATCTTAAAGATTTTGTAAGCTAAAATCAGATTTTGCTGGTACAGCTGTACTCTTGGGACTTAGTACAGTCCTCTGTGACTGTACCTAGCCCCAAAAGAGCAGCAGTCCAGCAAACTGAAGATTACAGCTTACAAAAACTCCAACTTTCACTGCGGGCTATTGAAGGCAACTGAATCTCTCAGCTCTCCTCTGATGTCACCAACAGGGGATTCTGGGATGTCTGGTTACACGAAATGGCATCTTACAAGTCAATGAAATGAGCCTGATTTATTTATTACACTGCAGTAGTCAGTAAGTAAATCAAAGTGTTGCTGCACACAGAGGGCTGCTCAGGATAAGCCTCACACTTGGGTGCGAGGTTCTCACTGCTGACAGTTCCCCTTTAACCAAATCATGAGATCGAGTTTTAAACTAAGTGTAGAAATATCCTTGCTAAATCTAAAACATATATTGGTCATCTTATCAATTCAGCACACCATATTATGACCTGAAAATTAGAGATGTATTACTTATAAGGGAGCACAGCCATCCACTGAAATGCTTACTTAGGCCTTTATGTTAACTGAAGTAGGAAACTGATTCCCAATATAGTTCTATGGTACCTTTCTTTTTAAGATGAGCTCTCAGTTAAATACTATAACCAATGAGGATTGTGATTTGTTCACATACTTGCAACCAAGGTGGGACAAAATCAGTTTGTAAGCTGGTGATCACTCTGACCACAAGCTTTCAAAATGTGGTAGCCAAATCAATATTTGTTTGTGACCATCCTTTTTTGATTTTGAACTTTGTATTTATTTTCATATAAATACAAGCATTAACTCAGACAGTCTATTGATAATACATACGTACATACATAAACACATACGTACATACACATATATAATAGGATAAACCACTCTGAGGTGTGCGGTCACGCTGTGATATACGCACGCCTTGGTGTGCGTTGTTACGCACAAGGCCGCAGGAGGGGTTTTGTGCAAGTGTTCCCCCCCAAAGTTCTTTTTGCTGCTTGTTAATTGGTTTGGCTAATTTTCTAATTCTGTGTTTATTGCGTTATCAGTGGTATCCCTATAGGGTTTAATGTAGTGCAGCTGTGTATTTTTTGTTAGTTCAGGTATATATAGTTTTATTTGACAAATTAGTCATAGGTATACAGGGAACTAAATGATGGCCTTTTCTATGTTGAAGTTCCCATCCATTCCCCATAGAAAAGGCCATCATTTATTTACCTGTATACCTGCGACTAAGCTATCAAAGCTATATACCTGCACTAATCAATCAATTGCAGCTACACACCTGCATTGATCAATTACAGTTATATACCTGCACTAATTGCACTAATTAAAACTATATACCTACGCTAATCAAACAATTAAAAGTGTATATCTGCACCAATAAAAAGTACACAGATGCACTACATTGAACCCTATGGGGCTACCACTGACAACAAGCTAGCCAAACCAATTAACAAGCTGCAAGAGAGCCTGGAGAGAAAAAAAAGACACTTACACAAAACTCTACCAAACCCAGAAATCTCCCAGACTCCTACCTGCACTCACCACATACCATTCCCTCCTTGCTGCAAGGGACCTTCAGATGCCATAACGAGATCGCAAACGCAATCTTCATAACTGCAACCATCCTTGTTTTATGTAATCACATCACATTTCTTACAAAACACCCTGTCCCGATCTGTTGTAGAAAATCCCCAAACGGGCCTGCCTAGTGGTGAGATGGAGACATGCAGATCTGGAAGAAAGCTGGAAGGGGGTAATGTATACATGTTCAGTGTCTGGTGGATGCAGTATACACTTGTTTACACTCTCTGGTGTGGGTGGCACAGACTTGTTTAGCCTCAGATCAGGTGGCATAGACAGTCTCTAGAGTGGTGGAATAGGTATGGCACGTGTGACAGGGAGCTCCTGCCACTCTTGAGGACCGACCTGCTTGGGCTGTACACACTGGAGGAGAGGAGAGACAGGGGAGACATGATAGGGGTCTTCAGGTACGTAAAAGGAATAACCAAGAGCAGAACCAAGGAGCTGTTCAGGCTAAAGGGGGGGGTGAGATCAACTGGGGACATGAGTGGAGGTTGGAGGGGGAAATTACAGGGGGGAACGTAAGAGACATTATTTCACTGCGAGGGTGGTGGAGCTGTGGAATGCGCTGCCCAGGAGGCTAGTGGAGGAGGGCACAGTGGTGGGGCTTAAAGAAGGGGTGGGGCAGGTGCAAGGGGAAACTGAGGCCAAAGAAGACCCTCTCGGGGGCAGAGAAGCAAGCACCCACTAGGTGGCTGGCTACCGAGCAGACACAACAGAACATTAGGCCTATTCTGCTGGCTTTTAGTATGTTAGTATGTAACAGTTCTTCTGTTTCTTAGCCTAATCTATCCTTTACAATTTCTAGTTCATAAGGTTGGCCACCTATAAGCACCCCCTTCCCTTTCTTGACTATGCTATAGTGCCCTCTTTAATTTTCCTTTGCCCTCTCAGGACCTCGTACAGGGACATTATTGTGGTGACCTCTGAGCGTATATAAAACAGATTGTGTTTACTGTTATTGGATTTAGTATGTAATAGCACTATGTCATAAAATACCTTGATGTATTATATATAGCTTATGTTTATGAAAACTGCAAATGTTGAAAATATCATGGCACTAGGTGTTTTTGAGAAAGGTAAAAAGTACTAGTTGACTATTATAAAGATTAAGTTAGTTGTGCTATTTAAAATGCATGTAAATTGCTGTAAACTGAACAAGTCTGAAATGTCATGGTGATTTGCATATATCCCACGATGCTTTGCATTATGGAAGTAGATATGATGATGTATTTCTTAGAAACTTGATTTGTTGCCAGTGCCCTTTGGGGTAACCCTTTTTTCGTGATTCTGCATTGAGGTTCTTTGCCTATAGACCCCCCTTTTGAGCCCCCACTACCCAAGCAAACAAGGCCCACACAGGGATGAAAGGTTTTCACTAAAAATGTTTAAATCAGAGATCAATGGCAGTAGGTGCCGGCTAAATGCAGAGAAAGGACATTCACAGTCTGTTGCTGCAAAGTGATGTACTGAAGAAGGAATATGCTATTGCTGAAGCTTACTTCCTATATTTTGAAGAAACATCACACAGAGATTGTGTGTTGAACCTGAAGTTCGGCATCTGGTCCATCTGTTATCCCACAACCCCTCCACAGTAAGTCCCTGCTGTGGTGGAAGGGTCTGGAGATAAAGGGGGGCATGGTGGAGAAGCAGCAAAAAAAAAAAAAAAAAAAGTATCTAAAAAGAGCATCAATGAAGCCGGCCCAGTGGTGTGGAGGACTGAAGCATCTGTGCCTTACATCCTGTCACATCAGTGGCCTATGTTTGCGGTGCAAGCGGATCACCAGGGGTCAGAGGATGAGGGAGAGGATTGAGCATCTAGAGAACAGCTCTCCTCTCCTGGGAAGGGTGCGTACGACTCCCCATATGCATGCTGACATGTTGCTAACCAGCAATGGGAGGAATGGGGTGAAAATTGAAGAAAACACCTCATGGTGACAGGATGAAGATTGACCCCCACAGGCTCCGCACCAGTGGTTGGGCAGCTCAAGGTAAGATCCCGGAGGAGTTGGGTAACAGGGCCGGGTGGGGGAGGGGTTGAGCAGATGGGGCCACTGAGAGGAGAAACAAGGCTCAGAAAGTATGGATAAAAAAAAAGAGCCAATGAGTGGTATGAAACTGCATTTATACATCATAATGACCCACTCATGAATATTAATGAACCCTGGCAATGAGCAGAAGGCAGGGTTCATTAACATTCATAAGCAGGTTATTCCTATGTATAAAATTCAGTTTCATACTGCTTGTTGGCACTCTTGTGGCTTCTCCACAGCAGCCTTCGTGTTTCCAGACCCAAACTAACTGATCTCGGGGTCTGGAACTACTGGGGGAGCTCCTGATGCACCACTATCTTGGTGAGAAAACAGCTGCACACTACTGTGTATGTGCAGACCACCAGCTCACACATTCTCAGTGCGGCTGCAAGTGGTTCTGCATCTCTGCTCCTCCAGCCCCTCTTTAAAAGAGCAAATGTTATATACGGGGCTGGATGGAGACAGCCAGCATCAGGGACTCAGGCCAAAGCAGCATTGAGAAAAGGGGGAAAGCGGGACCTCCGCCATGCATGTGTATGCGTGCAGAACTGATGGGATAAAAATAGTGCTGTGGGAAGAGTGCACTGACAAAGCAGAGTGCTTCACAGATGTGGAGAGCACTGTGATGCAACTCCTAAATTGTTCTTGAGTAGGAAAAAACTATTTTAACAGCAAAAGGGCTGCAGGGCTCCACCCATTGCAGCCCTAAAAAGGAGTTCTGCAACCTGATTAACAATTTTAAAGGTACCAGTTTCAGCTGTGGACTCTTCTAACTCTTCTTTGTATTTGCATTGATGCAACAACAGTCTTTATGAAAACTGCTCTCAATTTCAAGGGGACCATTTAACTGCATTTCACTTTTCTACCCAGTCACCCTCGACGACATCCCCTTGCTTCACATACCAGTACCCTGCTGCTTAAACCAAAAAAAAAAAAAAAAACAAGCATTTGTCAATGTCGAAAGTTCGCTGTTGGTATTGCTGTTGTACATGCCTCCTATATTTTTCTGTGTATATTCCTCTGCCTTGCATTTTAAGGCATCACACTCAACACAAATTTCTTATGTTCTTCTAGCACTGGTTTACTTCATTAGATGCTTGTCAGTCTGTACAAGGTGGGAGTTATGGTTGGAAACCCTAATGCCCTGGGCATTTGTTGGTATTTTTGGTCCAAATTTTACAACATGGGCTTTTCGGGACCCCACCTCATGAACAGTGGCAGTAACATTTCGTTAGTCTCAAAAGGTGAGTTCGCACAGCGAGTGTGCCATTTGGCGCCACAGGTGTGAACACACATTTCGGGCAGGATGTGAAAAATGACAGCTGTACTGTGCATGAGGAGGTGTGAAGAAATGGCAATGTTGAAAATCTGGGGTGAAAATATGAACAAGTGGCGAAATTATGAGTGTGCATAGAAACTGTGCAACACATGCTCGTAATGCAGGCATTTTTTGAAATGTTTTCACCAAATTTTCAACACAGCCTTTTTGGGACCTCCCCTCATGAACAGACACACTGAAATTTCATTAATCTGTCCCGAACATTGATTTTGCACAGCGACCGTGCCATTCTGCGCCACTGATGCAAAAACACATTTTGGAAAGGAAGCAAAAAATGACAGGATTACACTTTATTTTAAGTGTCCTTAACTACACTGAAACTACTGTATAACCACAATGTAACTACTACGCAACTTCTGTGTAGTTACATGTAACTGCAATGAAGTAGTTAACTAGTTTCACAATTGCGGTTTAGTGTAGTTACACAATCTGCATGAACTGGCAGTTACTCCAATTACTGTTCCAACAGCTGTTACATGTGTAGTTACACTTCCAGCATAAATCAATTTGTGCCAAAAGAGAAACAGTTGTGGTTGCATGTGTAACTATCACATCATGCAATCTGTATAACTACACACTGGGAAGGTCTCTACCCATGTATCCTTCGCCACCCACCACCACTTCACACAGCAGATTGGTGGTACAACGTATGGTATGTAATCATGCCCCACAGCAAGCCAGGAGTGTGGCTACAGAAGAGCTGTGGGTCAATGCCACGGAAGCAGCACATTTCTTAGTAACTACAGCATTGTTACAAGCCAATAAATAATTACATAAATTATTTTTATTGTATAAGTAATCAATGTAGTTGTAGCAATTACAAATATTAGATTACGTGTTTTTAAGCAATAAGTGCATGAGAGACTGATTTCTGCAGGAAAGCATACATCAGAACTACAGCATTGACATTCAATGTAAGTGTATAATAGTTACACCCTTCTACATACGCTTGAAGTGCCAGTTTCTGCGTACTTACTTTGTAAGTATATGTTAGTTATTTATTTATTGAATTTTGGTAACCAGGTAGGCCCTCTGAGACAAGACTGTCCCTTTTTCAGGGGCGACCCAGGCAGTGCAGTACACTGATAGTGCATTCATTGACACAAGAAATTAGATAAGGAATAGTCATACAGTAAAAGAGTACATCAATTAAATTCAGTTATGCAAAGTAAGCAATGTAAAGCACAGTCAACAAAACCTTACATACAGACATCATTTACAGAGTTTTTTTCTTGGAGAGCAGGAGGTAGAGAGAGAGAGAGAGAGAAAGTTTTGCTAAGAGAATCATGCAAGGAGTGAACAGGGGCTAGGAGCAAGGTGGGCGGTTAGGTGAGATAACGGCAAACTTTGAAATTGAGAGAGGGAGGTGCAAGCCAGTATAGAAGAAGGTGGAGAGTTCCAGTAGGACACAGCAGAAAATGCAAATGATCTCCGAGCCATGGAGAGTCCTAAGTTTGGCATTGAGAGAAGAGTCAAGGAGGTAGATCCAAGGGCATGTCGAGGGAGAAGATGTTATCAGCACGGCATAGAGGAGTGAAGCAATGGACAAGCTTATGTATAAAGCTTAGTGTGGCATAACGTAACATTAATTCATAGGGTAACCATCCCAGGGCAGACGGAACATTGCAGTGATGGTGCCGAGCACTGGCCTTGAGAGCACACCTGCCAGCTCTATGGTAGGCCTGTGACAGGCGTGATAGTATGGATGTGGTAGCAGAGAGTAGTAATGGAGCACCATACATTAGGAGGGGTAGGAGTGTGGCATCCGCAATCTTGCGGCAGGAGGTCAATGTAAGGAACGGACAGATGTGGTAGAGGACACTGATTTTCTGGTTTATAGTTTTGGAGATGGCTGTAACATACGCATCCAGGGTGAGGGATCTAAGGTGACTCCCAAGTATTTGAAGGACCTGACTAATTTGAGTACATTCCCAGTACATGAGAGTACAGCCAGAGGGGGGAGAGCTGGTGCGGATGAGTTGAAGAATAACATGCCCTTTGCTTTTTTTTAGTATCAAGGACAAGCTGCTTCTGAAGGAACCAGTCTTCAAGAGTGTGGAAATCAGAGGCTAGCGTTGAATTGAGCCACCCAATATCAGGAGAACGATAGATGATAGCATCATCTGCATATAGGTCAACAAAGGCCCCACAATTATTAGGGAGGTAATTAATATACAGAGAGAAAAAAGTAATGGGCCCAATATGGAGCACTGGGGGACACCATGGGTAATGGACCTCAGGTCAAACAGGGAGCCTGCCCATTTTACTTTTTGAGTATGGCCATAAAGGTAACTTTGGGTCCAGGTCAGGGCAGTGGCATCAAGGCCAAGGATATGCAGTTGTTGTAACAGAAGGCCATGTGAGGCCATAGTTAGGCATTAACTATGAAAACAATGCCACAGAAGCAGCATGTTCCTTAGCAACTACAGCACTGTTAAAAGTAATAAATAATTATGTAAATTAATGACTTTTTATTGTATAGCAATTTACAATGTTAGATTGCATCTTTATTTTTAAGTTTTTTTTGGTCGCATAGTATGCAAGTGATGGCTCTGGGATTCAAGCCCAGTTCTCCAGGTTTGAGGGCAGTGCTTTTAACCATTATGCTATACTGCAGTAGTTTCATGAGGGAGCAATTTCTGAAGGATAATTTTAAGTGTCGCTAACTACACTAACTACTGTATAACTACACAGTAACTGCACTATGTAGTTAACTAGTTTCGCGATGCATATTGTAAACTTACATAACTTTAAATGTGCTGCTTCTGTAAGATTGACCAACACCTCTACTGCACCCACACCCCTGTCCTGCTACTGCCCAGTTGGTTGGCTGGGGTATGGGCAACCCTTCGATGACGGTCCTAATTCTTCTGTACCAAAGACTAAACTGTACAATGTTGAACAGTCGTCATAAGTCTGATTGTACATCATGTATATTGCACCCACACTTTAGTTGATACTCTATAGTGTTTCAGCTGTATTCTTGCACTTAATTGTACCTAGCTGTACTCAATATAGTCAATGTATTCTATTTCCTGTACCTTTATCTGTTAATGTAAGTGCATTGTCTGTATTACCCTGTACAATCTTTATGGCCTGTGTCATGCCTGAAAATGGTCCACTGAATCAGTGCACCTACCAGGTAAACAAACGAAAAGACTAACAAATAAATATCACCGATCTGCTGTGCGGAGTTATGGAGGGTGATGCCAGATACACATGCCAGGATGTCTCCTTAGCCATTACATGCCCTTCCCACTACCTGAATGAGGTGGCAGCCATAGCACCATCATTCACACTATGCTACCACAGCCCCCGAATATACCATGAGGGTTGGGGCATGGTGGTGAAGACGTACATGTAACAACTAAGGAAGAGTCCCTGCATGTATATCTGGTACCAGCCACCATTTCTCCACACAGCAGATATTTGTTTACAAGGGAGGCTGTAAGGGAGGTGGGGGAGGTGGACCCACTGGCAGGAAGTGACCACCAATGTGTGTGGCTCATACTCAATATGGGCAGGGAGGTAGTTGGTACAGGGATAAGGGTGGCTGACTTCAGAAAGGCCGACTTCAGTAGGATGGGTGAAATCTTAGAAGAGTACCTGGCAGGAATTCAGTCTCACTGGGATGCGAACCAGAAGTGGGAAAAAAACTGCAATGAGTCTTGTGGAGGCTGTTGGGACCTGTACCCAACTGCAGAGCAAGAAGGGAAGATCAAAGAAGTAAAGCTGGATGAGTAGGGAAGTTTTAAATATGGTGAGGGCAAAAAAAAAAAAGCAACATTCCTTACATACTAGAATTCCGAGGATAGGGATGAGAAGGTGAGGAAGTCAGAGAAGTTACCAAGGGTGTTAGAGCAGCCAAGGCCTCCAAGGAACGGAGGCAAGCTCAGGGAATCAAAGACACGGAAAATGACTTCTTCTGACACATTAGGGAAAGAAGGAGCTGCAAGGACGAGATAGTGCAGATCAAGGATGGGGTGGGCAGAGAAAGGAGAAGAGGCAGAAGCACTAAACGGGTACTTCTGTTTCATATTCACTAGCGAGAAGGACAGGCAGCTTCCACAGGGGGTGGGGGTGACAGATGTGGTGATCACTGAGGGCAGGTATTAGAGGGTCTGAGGGCTCTGAGAGTGGATAAGGCACCAGGACTAGACCGCATACATCCCAGGGTGCTGAGAGAACTGGTGGAGGTCCTGGCAGGGCCACTGGTGGACCTATTCAGTACCTCTCAGGACACAAGGTGCATGCCACAGGACTGGAGAATGGCCAATGTGGTGCCCCTCGATAAAAGTGACCCTAAGTATGAACCAGGCAATTACAGACCTGTAAGCCTGACATCCATTGTGGGGAAGCTGATGGAGACAATCCTGAAGTAGAGGCTGGTGACATTTCTGGAGGATAATGGACTCCAGGACAGTCATCAGCATGGGTTTGTCTTGGGAAGGTCCTATCAGACTAACCTAGTTGAGCACTATGACTGAGTACTAAAGGAATTGGACAAAGGTCATGTGGCAGACGTCATATGTTTGGACTTCAGCAAGGCCTTTGATTCAGTGCTGCATGGGAGGTTGGGGGTGAAATTGAGGTATGTGGGGGTTGGGACTAAGAAGGTTAACTGGATCAAAAACTGGCTTTAGGAAGACAGCAGAGGGTAGTGGTTGGGGGGAGCTCTCATCTCCAAGGGCAGTTACAAGCAGGGTGCTGCAGGATCGGTACTGGGGCTGGTGTTTAGGATATTCATAGCGGACATCTCGCATGGCATCAGGAATAAGATCAACCTCTTCACTGATGATACCAAGTTGGGGGCAGTGGTGAGTGAGAGGGATGGCAGGAACTGCAGAACGACCTGATTAAACTGGAGAAGTGGTCAGAAGAGTGGCAGCTGGGGTTCAATGTTAAAAAGTGCAAGTTGATGCACTTTGGAGCGAAGAACCCAGGGAGGAGCTAACAGCTGGGTTAAGTACAGCCAAGTACCATAGAGGAGGAAAAAGGATCTAGGGCTGGTTGTAAATAGGAAAACGAACAACTCAGGGCAGTGCAGGAATGTGGCAGCAGAGGCCAACAGGATGCTGGGGTGTACTGGGAGAAGAATCTCCTCCAGGAACAGGGAGGTGATCCTGCTTCTCTACAGGTCACTGGTCAGACCACACCTGGAGTACTGCATGCAGTACTGGTGCCCATATCTAAAGACAGATCTAAGACTACTGGAAGGGGTACAGCACAGAGCAACTAAGATGATACACGGACTGGGGAAAGGCCATATGAAGAGAGGCTGCACGACTTGAATATGTACTCCCTATAGGAGAGAAGAGATTGGGGGATATGATTGAGACCTTCAAGTACTTAAAGGGTATTAACAAGACAGGAACAGAAGGGATATTTAAGTTAAGTAGGGGGAGGGACACAAGAGGTCATGGTCTTACATTGGGGGGGGTAGATATATGAGGGAAATGAGGAGACACCTTTTCACAGAGAGGGTTGTGGTGGAATGGAACTCTCTGCCACAGAAGCTGGTATTCTCAAGACAGTGGTGGTTTCAAAAGGGGATGGGACAGGGTGAGATGGGAGGTTACTGTGAAGGGGAAGGGCAGTTGCAAGGTAGATGTGCTAGCTGCACATTCGAGCAGACTTGATAGACCATGTGGCTTGTTTCTGCTGGCAAATTTCCTATGTTCATATGTTCCTAGGTGCACTGATCCAATGGACTGTTTCCAAGCTCAACCCGGGCCATAAAGATGGTACATAGGTAATACAGACAATACACTTACAATAACAAAGAAAGGTACAGTAAATAGAATACACTGAATATTCTGAGTACAACTAGGTACAACTAAGTGCAAGAATACAGCTGAAATACAACAGAGTAGCAGTTAAAGTACAGGTGTAATATACATGATGTACAATCAATCATTCTTATGACTGTTCAGCATTGTACAAAAGGACAGTTTATCCATAGGTAAAAAAGAGCCCCTCTGGTTATCGCTGTCCCAAGAGGGAGATCCCACAGGGTTCAGGGGGCAATCCGGTTCAGGACAAGTCCTACCCCTCCAAACAAAAGTTTGGAGGGGGGGGCGGAATTATATAAGGAGGGAGAAAAAGAGTCCCTGTGGTCCCTCTCCTCTCTACCCAACCTAGGGAAGATCCCCCACCACAGGACCAGACCACATCCAGGAGGAACCCCCCTGGCTGAGAAGGGAAGGACCTACAGGGGAGCCCCTAAGGTCAGGGCAAGATGCCCTACTTGCCCTCCCTCCCAGGATGGGCCCTCTGTCACTTAGGAAGTTAACAGAGGACCCAGAGGTACCAGTAGGACCTAGCCCACAACTGACCTCAAGGAGGTGGAGGGCAAGCAGAGAGGAGGCATCACCCAGGGACTGAGGCCCAGAAGGGAAGGTGCCAGTGATGAATGGTGAAGATATACAAGATCATCAAGAATTACGATAAGTACATAATTTTCATATCTTCCCTGTGTCAATCTTCACCATTCATCACTGTCTGGGTGAATACCGAGCCCCCTTAAGGGGGTCCAGCACGTCTCTGAGGGACGCGAGTCTCAGTCTTTTGTGGGGGAGGACTACGAAAGGAGGAGACCCATTACAGACCAGTTAGGCCAGCGACTGGTCAGGGTGGGGTGGGGTCTCCTGTTGCCTGGGAGACAGAGGTTGCCCCTGTAGTTCCTATCTTGCCATGTGAGAGAAAAAGTGGGTTCCCTGGAGAGAAGAGGCAGCACCCTACACCATGCCAAGGGTGACAACCTTGATAGATGAAGCCACACTGTCCACCTAATGCAGATAGCCAGCACCACTAGCCTTGAAGCTACCCCACTGGCGTCATAAGACACCCTTGCCTGATGCCTTGTGAGCTCCAGGCCCTGCACACAGAGAGAAATGGCCTGTCTGGTTGCCTTCATATCAGGCAGCAATGTCAGCACCTGACCTAGCATTGACCACAGATGCCTGTTGTAGACAGTGTGGTCTGCCTGATGAGCAGCAAAGCTGAGTACGATTTGAGCCGAAGAGAACACTATCAGTCTCCAGTGGTCAAACTCTGCAGAGTCCACATCTGGGGGCTGACTGCACACCAGGTGTCTATGCCCAGAAGGGGTATCCAGTACCCTCACTCCCTAAGTGGGATGAGGCAAGGTCTCTGGAGACCCCTGGTGTGTGCAATATCTGGGCTGGCAGTACATAGGGGCTGGAATTTTTGACAGAGAGGCAATGTTAGGTGCAGGATGATGCCTCCTGGAAGGGAACTGGCCTGGAAAGAAATTCACCAAGGAAGACATGAGTCATCCACTCAGTACTGCATCTTGCGATGTGGGATAGGTGCAGATCGCTGACCAGCCTTGATAGGAAGTGCTGATACTCTATCTGATCAGTGGCCGAGGACAGATGGACAGCAGTATCCTCCTCCTTGAAGGAGGAAGATGAGGAGGCTGATGAATCTGAAGAGTCCAAGTCCAGCTGCTGTGGGGGAGACAGGCAAAGACCTGCTCATCCAAAGCCCTGACATACCTGAGGAAAGTAGCAGCAGTGGCTTTGAACTGCTCCCAGGTCAAGGGCCCCGAGGACCCACATGCTCTGGGAAATGGGGGAAGAGATGCAGAGGCAATGGGGGAGACAGCACTTCACCTTATCCGAGTGATCTCTGCCAGGGCTAGGGGACATCGCTGGGGATCTTGGACCTCCTGGGGATCCACTGGTCTGTGCAGTTACTGGCCACTCAACCAGCTCTAAGTGGTCAGGACTGAGCCCTAAATGGGAAACTCCCCTGTGAGGAGACGAGAGGGCTGCACAGAACCAGAAGGGCAGACCCCAACACCACCCAATAAGGCCTCCCTTGAAGGGGACGAGGGAGAGAACAAGAGCTCAGCACTGCAACACAACCCTGAACCCCCAAGGGTCCCTGGAGAAGGTCACTGCCCCATGTCCTGCCCCCTCAACCCTGTCGATTCAGAGGTCAACCTCTTCCTCACTCTCAAAGCTAGGGACTGCTCCAATCCCGTGGGCCTCCTGAGGGAGGCCGCAGAAGAGTGAGTCCCTGTTCTGGCCTGGGGGGGGGGGAAAGAAGCACAGGAACTGACAGCTCTTTGGGCCCCCCCCGAGACCCAAACCACCATCCCCTCAGATGAAGGGTCACTATTGGCGGGCACGTTCCTGATGTCACCACTGGCGTGGGAGCCAGCACCGATAATAAATCGCCAGTGACAAGGGAAGGGACACCTGGGAGGGCAGAGTTACTGGGCACCAGAGAACCATCCGACTCTGAGGAGTTGGGCAGCCAGTCCAGATCAGTCTCCCAAGCATCTGGCTCTGGATAGAAGGAGATCTGGACTGTCAGACGAGCAGCCCCAGAGGTTCTCCCACTCTCGCTGCCACTTACGATGCAGCAGGAAGGCCCAATATCACTCATGGTGCCAAATCACCAGAGCCACAAATGGCCCGGGATACAGAACGGCACCGGTGGGCAGCGCAGAGGAGCCACCCATGCTGGGCCCAGCAGGCGAGGACCATGACACCGGAGGAGCCTGCACCTCTGAGGAGTTAACTGCTTGTGCATTGCTTTGAGCCCAGCCCCCGAGATGCCCGGACCAATCCTCTAGCACTGCAGAAATGACATCCTCCCTGGCAAGGCAAGGAGAAGAGGCAGCCCCCTCCTCACAGATCTGTATAGAATCGAGAGGTTATCCAAAGGAAGGATGGAGAGACTTGTGGTTGGAGTCTCTCATACAACACTGCCCTCCGAAAGTCAGTGGATCGCAGCTGACTTTCCACTCGCAGTGCTCTGTGGTCCATGGAGAAGCAAGCATCGCAACTATCGATATCATGAGACTGACCCAGGAAGGTGAGGTATTGGTCATGCTGGTCCGTCATGGACATCTACCAGTGCAGGGACACCAGCTCATAGGAGGCCAGCCTGCCTCGGAAGAGCGCTTTTTATCCCCGGACGAACCCAGCATGACTCACGGTAACTAAAATCATAATAAGAAACAGACTCGGCACTGCTTCAAGAAAGAAAAAGGAAAGGTCTTACCGGATTCTTGCAGAAAACTGCACCAAGTTACTAGCGGATGGTGGAACTGGAACAGAGCAAAAATGGTAACAATGATGTCTAAACAACTAACTAGGCCACAATGTCGCAGAGGAAATTTCTTCAGCATGTGTGAGGTGCTGCACTCTTGATGGCGGGAGAAGCAGAATTGGGGAGAAGGAGAAGTTGGCGACTGCTATGGCTGCACCATGAGCTCCATGTAATGCATCAGCCTCAAGAGCAGTACCACTCTGGCGCTGGCTCCTCCCCCTAAAAAAAAAAAAATAAAAAAAAAAAACCAACTCACGCTGACTGCTGTGCCTCCAGCTGTCACCCAGACAGTGATAAATGGTGAAGACTTGACACAGGGAAGATTGGTAGTACCGTGCTGTATTTCCAAAATTTGCCAGAAGTGGTAGTTACTGCAATTACTGTTGCCTCCCTTCTGCCTCAAATCAATTCTCTCTGGTAAATGTAACTATGTATGTCGCAATTTGCAACAGATGTTACATGTGTAGTTACACTTCCAACATAAATCAATTTGTGCCAAAAGAGAAATGGTTGAGGTTGTACGTGTAACTACCACGTCATGCAAATTGTGTAAATACACACCAGTCAAATGTGAAAGTAATTAACTACATAGTATTTATAGTGCATTAAGTGTTGTTACATCGTAGAAATGTGTGTTTAACTACATAATAGGCAAATGTGAAACTAATTACCAACCACATTGTAGTTGCATGTAACTACACAATACTTACATAGCAGTTACATTGTAGGTTATGGTAATTACAGTGTAGTTAAGGACACTTAAAATGAAGTGTTACCAATAACAGCTGTACTGTTCATAAGGGTGTGTGAAAAAATGACTGTTGGAGGTTTGGAGTGAACAATCTTGAAAACAGATGACGTTACGAGCATACGTAGAAACTGCACAATGGACACATATAACGCAGTCATTTTTGGGAGTTTTTCACCAGATTTGCAACAAAAGGTGTTTTGGGACCCCACTTCATGAACAGTGGCACCTCGTTTGATTGCGTCATTCCGAAAAGGTGATTCCGGCAGTGACCACGAAATCACCTTTCGGGACCAAGAAACGAAATGAAAGTCACTGTGTTCACGAGGTGGGGTCTCAAGAACCACATGTTGAAAATTTGGGACCAAAACTCCAAAAAGTGGCCGAGATATCAACCCAAGTTGAAACCACCCACTGATTGCCATTATAGGGCTTACCGTGTTTTTCTTCAGTTTGCGGTCAGCTTTTGAAGAGTGCAGACGTGTTCCCGGTCCATAGAAGATCGCTGCTCTGACCTCCGGAGGCAAGTATGGGTGGGGGGCGAGGGAGGTGGGGTGCGAGAGGAGGGTGCAGGTTGGGGAATGGTGCCAGTGAGAACTGACGAGGGACTTTTTTTTTCCTAGGTGTAAAAATAAATAAATAAATAAATCGTAGTGTGACTGTTTTCTTTTTACAGGTAAACTATTCATAACTGATTATGGCACACTGGGGTGGGCTCCCAGTGTGCCACAGTACTGGGGGGGAGGATACATGCTGACATGGGAATTAAGCACCACAATGTTGGCAGGCGGGGGCGGGGGAGATTAAGGGGTTTAAAAAAAAAAAAAAAAAAAGACATGGGACTGTTTTCTTTTTTACAGGTGAACTATTCATGACATGGATTTTGGCACACTGGGGTGGGCTCGCAGTGTGCCACAGTATGGGGGGGTACATACTCACAGGCACAGAGCACCCTGATGTTAGCAGGTGGGGGGGGCCCCCGATAGCGGATCGCTTAGAGTGAAAGTGCCTTTGGGCACTGTATGCTCCCAGCCAGTACGGAGCTTAGGTTGTGGCCTACTCCGCATGGGTGGGAGAAAACAAGCAAAATGAGTCAGTGGAAAGTGGAGGAGGAAGGCAAGGAAAGGGACCAGTGGGGTGGCGAGGGGGGGTGGAGACATCAGCCAGGCTTATTGCTATGCAAACAGCTATTTGCTGCGTGGTGACCTGTAGATGAAAGAAAAAAGCCGCCACATGATTGGTGCAGCTTGTTCTTTTTAAGTGCAGACCACTTCAGGCAAAACAGTGTCACGACCAGCCTGGCCGATTGGTGTGATATGGTCGAGCCCCTTGCAGAACACTCTGCATTGGACAGACAGTGTCACACCCCTCAAAAGTCACTATCCCAAGGAGTCTGACACACATGCGTGAACTCAAAAAGGGAATGGCAGCCTCTTCCCCCTTTATTAAATCTAGGACACAGACTCCTCATAAAGCACAAAATGTAGTCTCTTAAACCACATGTTTTTAAGCTATTACCAGATTGTGCCTCATCACATTTAAGTTTTAGCTTTCACTTTAACATGTTCAGCACTGCAGTAGCATAATCTGGGTACAACGCCTAGATGGTCCTAGGGTGACTTTGGAAGTCACAGCAGATTACGAACATACGAAATTTGCCAGCAGATAAAGGCCTAGAGGTCTATCAAGTCTGCTTGAATATGCAGCTAGCACCCCTTATTCTGCAGCTGCCCCTCCCTTCCACCCTTCCCCTTCATTAACCCTCCCCCTTGTCCTGTCCCATCCTCATTTGAAGCAGTCCACTGTTCTACTGCATACCACTTCAGCAGGTAACGCATTCCACCCAGCCACCACCCTCTCTGTAAAAAAGTGTCTCCTCATCTCCCTCCTGAACCTTCCTCGCTCCAGTCTCATATCATGGCCCCTGGTGGCCCTCCCCTCCCTTACTTTGAACAGCCCCTCTGTACCAGTCTTGTTTATTCCTTTCATGTATTTAAAGGTTTCAATCATGTCACCCCTGTCTCTCCTCTCCTCCAATAAGTACATGTTCAATTCCTTCAACCTCCTCTCATATGATAAGTCCCCCAGCCCCTTGATCATCTTTGTCGCTCTGTGCTGCACCCCCTCCAGTAACTTAATGTCCCTCTTCAGATACGGATGCCAGTACTGCACGCAGTACTCCACGTGTGGTCCAACTAATGACCTATACAGTGGCAGAATCACCTCCTCCCTCCTCGAGGATATACCCCTTGCAATACAACCCAGCATTTTGTTGACCTTTGTAGCTGCCTTCCTACATTGTGCCGAGTTGTTCATTGACCCTGTAATGAGCACACCTAGATCCTTCTCCTCCTCTGTCTGGGCTAACTGCACTCCCCCTAGCTGGTAACTCCTCCTTGGGTTCTTCATCCCAAAATGCAGCACCTGCAATTTTTGGCATTAAAGCCTAGTTGCCAGGTGTCTGACCAGGTTTCAAGCTTTGCCAGATCATCCTGCAACCCTGCCATCCCCCAGGTCATCCACCACCGCTACTTACCTTGGTATCATCAGCAAACAGACTGATCTTGCTCTTGATGTCCCATGATATGTCTGCAATGAATATCCCAAACACTGGTCCCAACACTGAGCCCTGTGGAACACCGCTCGTCACTGCCCTTGGGTGTGAGAGCTCCCCACCCACCACCACCCTCTGTTGCCTTCCCTGCAGCCAGTTTCCTATCCATCTCACCAGCTTTGCACCCGCCCCTGTGCCTACTAACTTCCTTCCCATCCTTCCATGTGGCACTGAGTCGAATGCCTTACTGAAGTCCGATACAGGACATCCACTGCATGGCCCCTGTCCAGTTGCCTAGTTACCCAGTCATAGAACTCGACCAGGTTGGTTTGGCAGGATCTGCCACGTATGAAGCCATGCTGTCTGCTGTCCTGAAGTCCTTTGGCCTCTAGGAGGGCCACCAGCCTCTCCTTCAGGATAGTCTCCATTAGCTTCCCCAGTTCATCCTTGGGGCCACTCTTGTGGAGGGGCACCACATGGGCCATCCTCCAGTCCTGAGGTACACACCCCGAATGTAGTGAGGCATTAAATAGGTCTGCAAAAGGTCCTGCAAGGACCTCTGCCAGCTCCTTCAGTACCCTAGGGTGGATGCCATCTGGGCCTGGTGCCTTGTCCACCCTCAGTGCCTTCAAACCCTCTCGAACTCTGCTCTCCATGATTTCCCCATCTGTCACTACTTCCACCCCTGCTTCTGCCATTTCTCACACCTTGGGTGTCACCCCCCTCTTCTCTTTAGTAAATACTGAGCAGAAGTACTCATTTAGTGCTTCCGCCTTATCGCACCCTGCTTCCACCAACCCCTCTCCTTCCTAATCCTTACTATGTGGTCCTTACAGCTCCTTTTCTCCCTGATGTACTTGAAGTCCTTCTCCCCCTTCTAAATGCCTTGTGCCAGCCTGAGTTCCGTAGATGCTTTGGCTCCCCTTACTGCCCTTGTCACCTCCTTCGATTCTGTCAAGTACTCCTCCCTGTCCTCCCCCTCCCTGTTTTCTTGTACTTCCTAAAGGCAGCTCTTTTCCTCCTTACCTTTTCCATTACCTCCTTGCTCAACCAGATCGGTTTCTTAGCCCTAGCCTTCTTGCTCTGGGCTTTGCAGCAGGTTTTGGTTGCCTCCACTCTCCCCAGCTTTATGAGCTCCCACCTCTGGTTAGTGTCTATACTAGATTGAATTCTGGCCAGTGCCCCTTTACCACTTCCCCCATCCTCCCAAAGTCGCCCCTCCTGAAGTCCAGCACTATTGTGCCAGATTCCACCTTCCTTGCCCATATCCAATGTGAGCCATACTGAGCAGTGGTCATCTCCTGACAGCGGTTCCTCCACTGTAAGTTCTCTCACAAAGTCCCATTTGCCAGCACAAGGTCAAGGGTATTTCCTAACCTGGTTGGTTCACTGACCATTTGCAACAGGAAGCTGTCCTGGAGCATCCAGCAGTACCTGCTCCCTTCTGTTCCTGGTTGTTGGGTTCCAGTCCACTCCGGCATGTTGAAGTCCCCCACAATCACCACACTACCCTTCCTGCAGGTCCTCCTGATCTGTCCCGCTAGTTCCCTGTCTAACTCCTCCGTCTGAGATGGTGGCCTGTACACCACTCCCATTCTAAGAATCCTATTCTTGGAATCCTGATTTGCATCCAAAGTGACTCTGTACTACCCTCCTCCCTTCCTCCCTACACACTTCAGTCCTTCCTTCACATATAGTGCCACCCCCCCCCCTTCCCAATCACTCTGTCCCTACGAAATAATCTGTACCCTGGTACAGACAGGTCTCAGTTATTGTATTGGGTGGTCCATGTTTCCATGATGACTGCAATGCCCACCTCTCCCTCTGCCATGAGAACCTGTAACTCTGCAGTTTTCCTCCCAAGGCTCTTAGCATTAAGGGTAACCACCTTCCACCCTCCCCCCCCCATCCTGCCCTCCTTTCCTAGCATCACCAACAGTACTTGCCATTTGTCCTTTGTCACTGTTATGGGGGGTAAGCTCATATGGTTTCCCAACCTGTGGTCTCTGCATATCTCTTCCCCAACTGCCACCCCCGACTCTAGTTTAAATTCCCAACTTCCTCTATGTACTCCTCCATCCTCTGTTTCAACACTCTCTTTCCCTCCTCACTCAAGTGTAGTCTGTCCTTGGCATAGAGACTACTGTCCTCCCAGGTCCCCCTCCCCCCCACAAACAGCCCATACCCTTTAGCACAACACCAGGTTCTTAGCCATCCATTAAATTCCTCTATTCTCAGCTTTCTTATTGTGCTTGCCTTTGGCACAGGAAGTATCTCTGAAAAAGTTACTGATCTTCCTGCCCCCTCATACAATTGTGCTAGTTCCTCAAACCTCCTCTGGACTATATCTACTGTCTTGTCAGCCAGGTCGTTTGTCCCAAGATGTATAATTAAAATGAGGCTTGTCCCTACCCCTTCTAGCATATTTCAGAACAGACTGTCCCACCCTTTCCACTATCATTCCTGGCATGGCCTCCACCCAAATGCGACTATGCCTCTCCCCCCTGCTATCCCACCTAACTCCTCTTAGTATTGAGTCCCCCAGCACTAAGATTCCACCCCTTTTACTCCCTGTTTGCTTCCATTCATCTCCCTCTCTCATTTCCAGCTCCTCTTCTTCCTCCTGCACATTATTTCCCCCTTTTAACCCTGTTGCAATTCTCCCAGCAGAACTTCCCCCCGCTCCAGTTTGGTCCAGGCATTTATCAATTACTCCTCTAATTTCATCATTTCCCTCCTCCACCTTCTTCTTCTCTAGCAGTGCACAACTATTTTCTGAAGGCCCTTCACAAATGCCAGCTCCCTCTCTCTTCATAGTAACCTGTTCTCTCCTTTCCACTCCATGACTTTTGCCATTTCTTCGCCTCCCCTCACAAGTCCCTATCTCCTCCTTCCATTTGTCTTTTGTCTATAGATTGTATATATTATTTAGTTTGCATAATAACTATATATACAGTGGCATGAAAAAGTATTTGCCCCCTTCCTGATTTTCTCTATTATTGCATATTTGTCACACTGGATGTTTTCAGGTCTTTAGACAAAATGTAATATATTAGATAAAGGGAACCTGAGTGAACAAATAACACTTTTTTATTTATTTAATGAAAAAAGTTAACCAACACCAACTGGCACTGTGTGAAAAAGTAACTGCCCCCTAGTTAAATCAACCCAATTAAAGGGATAATTAGAGTCAACTGATTGAACACAGCCAGGCTTGATTACAGCCAGCCCTGCTCAATATAAACCTCACTTATTTTGACCGTTGCCAGCACAAAGATTCAACAAGCACATTATGCCACAATCAAAAGAAGTTCCTGAAAAGATCAGAAAAAAAGTAGTTGTTGCTATCTATCAGTCTGGAAAGGGTTACAAAGCTATTTCTAAGGCTCTGGGACTCCATCGAACCACAGTGAGAGCCATAATCTCCAAATGGAGAACAGTTGGAACAGTAGCGATTCTTCCCAGGAGTAGGTGGCCTGCCAAAATTACTCCAAGGGCGCAGCGTAAAATCATCCAGGATGTCTCAAAGGATCCTAAAACAACATCCAAAGTACTGCAGGCTTCTCTTGCCTCAGCTAAGGTCAATGTTCAGGACTCCACAATCAGAAAGAGACTGGGCAAAATGGCTACTATGGGAGAGTAGCAAGGTGAAACCATCAACAACCAAGAAGAACATAAATGCCCGTCTCTCATTTGCCAAGAAGCACCTGGATGATCCACAAGACTTTTGGGAAAATGTTCTGTGGACAGATGAGTCCAAAGTGGAACTTTTTGGACAATATGGATCCCATTATGTCTGGCGTAAGCAAACACAGCATTCCACAGTAAGAACATCATACCAACAGTCAAACATGGTGGTGGTAGTGTGATGGTGTGGGGATGCTTGCTGCCTCAGGACCTGGACGACTTGCCATAATTGAAGGAACCATGAATTCTGCTTGTACCAGAAAATTCTTTAGGAGAATGTCCGTCATCCGTCCGTCAGCTGTAGCTGAAGTGTAGCTGGGTCATGCAGCAAGACAGTGATCCAAA